>OY282449.1:21475511-22675511 GCA_958295655.1 Palloptera scutellata | reverse complement strand
GGTAGACAAATGTCGAGGATCTGCTAATAGTTTTAGCTATTTGGCGGTTGCTTTGTGCCTCATTTCGCAGTTTTTCATCAAATCAGGCTCCTCCTTGCTACAGTGCTTTGCTCGACCCATTTTGCTATGACATTACGGAATAGTTTACATTTAATTTGTTGAAATACCTTCAATGCTACCATTTAAATGCTTACCAGCACAAATTATAAATAAATTTAAGTTTTCTTTTTAAATTATAAATTTTTTCGTCTGCTGTTCTCGTTAAATTGTCCGCCTTCGAATGCTTCGCTTCAACTTTTTTGTTTGGGAGTCCCCAAAAAATATTACATGTAGTGTTGCCATCTAGAAATTTATAAAGGATATACCATACCATTTTCTTCTCTATAAAAATTGTTTGCCATAAGCAGTCCGATAAAAAATAAATCAATGGAAGTTTTATAGTGCAAGGTATTCTTATTGTATTTTCCGACACTGTATATGTACCTGAACTAAAATTTTATAATAAAAATCCATCACTTGAATAAAACAAATAAAAAGAATCACATAACTCTAATCAAAACATAAGGCTTATTGGAATTTAATTGGATGATTAAAAGTATTGCAAAAAACTCTATAATCAATATAAATCGACAAAAAATACTACAATAATGAAAGCCACAATGACACAATTAATTAAATTTGCGTATTATGAGGTAATGCTTTAAACAACAACAACAAAATTCTTTTGATAGAATCATAATAAGCAATAATGAAAAAAAAAATAAATAAAAATAATAACATGACAAATAGGCTATGACTAGAATATTAGAACCATAAATGTAATTATGTATGTATAGGCGTAGATAAGATAACAAATAGATTACATCTTATTTGATTGATTAAAAACACATTAGGGCATTCAAGCGTAAAGCGCAGAATACAATTGTAAAAATTGCATTCGTATTCATTGAGTTTATCACTCTTTCTTTATTTTTAATCAAAATGAATAATAATAAAATCCTTTCCATAGGCAATGTAATGTAGATTTCTGTTATTATTATTACTTAAATAAACATTAGATCAATTTAATTAATACTAGCGTTCTTTGCTACTAATTTACGCCTGTTCATGTCTCCCGCATACAATTTATATAAATATAAGTGCAAATTTATTTTGAGTTCTGTCAAAATCGACCACATGTACTCGTAGTTATGTACTCATAGTATACATACATATGTATCTACATCTATTAATACCACTATAAATCAAAGTCAATGTGCTCAAGCACGAGTACACGAGAAACAAACTTAATAAACCTCATTTGTATGAATATACACACACATTATACCTACTATATACAGAAGTATACCAAACCAATGATATTTTCTTGATTAACATTCCATCTGTCATCTGTTTGTATGCGTTTATGTATGTGTACATTTGTTTTTGTTACATTTTCCTTTTCTTTGTTCCAATTATAGCATGCTACTGTGGCATTTTTACTACACACACACAAACACATGCATACATACAATTCCTAGGTTTGTATTTATCGCTAGCCTTACAACACATAAACTCCTAACGAGTTAATTTCCTTACCGAAAATTCACTTCCTTGACTTGTTTTATTACATCCGTACACAGATACTCCCAAAATCTATGCATGGATTATGGCACCTAAACACGCACATAATACGTAGATAAGTACAAGCTATGCATGTGGGTGTAATCTCTTGTGTATGTGTGTGTGTGTGTGTGTAAATGTTCTTTGCATAGTTGTTTAAAATCATTAGTGTTTTTCTTAACAGCAGCGCGCCAATATTTATCAAATTATGCATCACTAATCTACACACGCCTACTTTTTGAAATTTCTTGACTAATGAGTAGGCATTAAAAAAATACATAGAAAAAATCATCGAAATTATTGTCACGTTTTTTGTAGTCGCCACTGTGTTCTAACTCACTGCGATGTTAATGTTAAACCTGTAAAACAAATGCAAATTTTAAGGAACAGTCGCGTTATTTAGGCCCTAACTGAATAACAGCCAACAAATTATGTGTGCTTTTAAAAAGAATACCAACAGTCGGCGAGTGGGTACTCTACTTAACATCGATTCCTGAAACGGATTATTTCGTACTTGAAAATAATTATAATAATTTAATTTAATATATTTTAGGGAGAAACTCCTTTAAATGGCAACCAACAACAGCAGATAATGAAGTGGCACCGACACATACAGCAGTCACTAGGGGCCACAAGCCAGGAAAAGCGGCCATAACTTGAACTGTAGTTGGCCCCATATGACACTTGGTATGTAAGGGTTCTAAATAGCACAGGTCACGAATATGATATTGATTGAACAAAAATACAAGAGGGTATGCATGGTACTTCCCATACGAGTGAAATATATATTTTGGATAATTTACGTAGGATTTCAATTTAGTATGTAAGGATTCTGTATACCACAAATCAAGTATATGATATTGATTGAACAAAAATACAAGAGGGTAGGCGTGGTACTTCCCGTACGAATGAAATATTTATTGTGGATAATTTCCGTAGGATTTCAATTTAGTATGTAAGGATTCTGGATACCACAAATCAATAATATGATATTTATTGGGTAAAATACAATGGGCGTGGAACCCCCATACGAATGGAATGTGTTGTAAAATCCGTAGGATTTTAATGAAATTGGATGTGTTGGTATCCTACGCCAAGGCGACCAATCCGTTCTCTTGATGGAATACCGGTTTCAAAATCGTTACATCAGATTGCGTTCTGGCAACTGATGCTTTTAAATAGTTTTTATATTCTATAAAAATTATGTCATCCATCAACTTTCCAAAGAAGAATGCTTGACTTTCCCCTTTTTTCGAATTCATCCGGTACAAAGCAATAACATATCAAATTATGGTTTTACTTTATGTTTAAGCCACCCTAATGCACCTTTTCTTTCCTATTCATTTTCTCTATCCTTGTTTCTTTTCTTGCTATTGCTTTCTCTTAGTTCTACTCTAGAACACTCTCACACCGGTCGGTTGGGCTCTTCAATATATTTATTGTACTAATTTTCCTTCCAATAAATTTGTTAATCTTGTTTAATTAAAAATACAAATCCTTGTGTTTTGATATATACATATATAATTCACTTCTGAATTAAACATGGTCCTTCGAGTCCGGTTCGAAGGAACAGGTGGCTATCGCCTGTTATGAAACGAGCGAAAATCTCACACAATCAGCTCTGATTAGCTCGCACGGATTGAGACTAATACATGAAGTATTCCGTCCATACAAGAAGTTCTTCTCTAGAACACTTTCACACCGGTCGGTTGGGCTCTTCAATATATTAATTGTACAATTTTTCCCTCCAATAAATTTGTTAATCTTGTTAAATTTAAATACAAATTTCTTGTGTTTTAATATCCCATTAATTCACTTTTTTTATTAGTTGGGGTATTTATTCAAATGTCTTATTCTGTTATTGGTATTACGACGGACGTATAATTTTATTGGAAAAATGAGAAAAATTATGGCAATCAAAATGATAACTCGAAACCACCTAGTGAATATCTTATATGTTGATTGTTGTGTTTTAACACATTTTTAAAATCATAAAATATTTTTCGGTAAAATCGTTGGCCATGGATCGAAGTCAAGGCCGATTCTTCCCATTCTTCTTGGTTGGCCTAGGCCGGATCTTTCCCCATCATCAGGCTTTGCGTGTTATATATATGTACATGTTATATATATGTACATGAATGGAAGGTACTTACAGTTTTATACCGAATTCGAATGGCGAGGTGAAAAGCTTTTCTTGGAGCAAGCTGGAAGAATGTTAACGCTTTTGGGCTTCCACAATAACCCAATGAAATTTATTTATGTTCACGATCTAAGATGGTTTATTTTTAAATTTATTAAAAAAGAAACAATATCAAACAGACCGAAATATTATATAATTCAATGAGTTTTATTTTCTATGTAAAAGAAAGTAAGTCAGTATTTGGCGAACGCACCCTATTACATAAGTGCATTCATGCCGTAGTTATTACAAATGTATAAACTTCAGTTTTTATTTTGTTTATTTTAAATTTTACTGGCACATGCAGGTTTAGTATATGTACGTATGTGTTCTTGTTATTGTTACTTTAGTTTTAGTTGGGCATATCGCACACTCATACACACATACGCACACATGAACACATATCAATTTAACTCATGCCTTTTATGTTTGATATGTGCTCACGCTTCTGCTTTTCGCTGCACATTTTTGTCACAAGTGCGCATCAATAAAAATTGTATGTGAATTTTCGGAAAAATACTTGGAGAATAAAGTTTTTTTCCATAATCGTCATTCCACCATTGTTTTTGTAGTTGTTGATTTCGTTGCATTTGTTTTGAATAAGTTTTACTGCTACTGCTGCTGGTACGTGACTATTTTTTAATTATCATGCGTTCGTATCCGTTTTTGCAATCAGTTGCATTTTAAAAGTTTTTTTTTTTTTTTGTCCATTTACTTGTATGTAATATAAATTTAATTTTATATTGTTGTTTATACATACTTTACGGGCGATTGATTTTATTGAATGAATTTTGTAAAAAAAAAAAAAACAAAAACAATGTAAATCGGTCAATGTTTTCAAAGCATATTTGAAATAAAACAGAATTTAGTTTTAGGCGTTCCCACCCATTACATATTATCAGATACGTTAAAAAATAAATTATTGCAAAACGAGTACAATGTACAATATCATGTCTGGGTTGACAATGAATTCAAGAAGCATACAGCAACATGTTAAAAATCACAGAAAATACATAAGTGTTTGTATACATACTCGTATGTAAACGAGTATGTATAAGTATACATATGAACTTGTGCTTGATTCCACATTAATTCCCGGAAATTATTTAACTAAGTATCATACATAATATAATACTTAGTACCTAAATAATTCAAAACATTTGAGCTATTCAAACCTTCTATCGTCTTCCATTCATTATGTTGAGCATCTTCCCAAGTGTCGTTGACTTCTATTGTTTACTTGAGCCCTTGAATTACAGCTCGTGCATACATTGTAAATTGCCAAAGCCTATTTAGCACACACTTACAATGTCCATACATTCGCAAATATCTATACATGTAAGTATTATCGATTTTCCTTTTCATTTTTACACCTGCAGATCAACTAATTAATTAATGCTGATTCAACCCAATTTACATACATACATACACATATTACAATTATTGAAATAATAAAAAATGTCACATATTACTTACTATTTGTTATTTATTCAATATTGTCATTAAAATCATTACTTCTATAAACATTTGAATATAAATAATAAAAACAATTGTGTTAAGCATTACACTTAGATTGTAGAGTAGCTCCCTTGTGAGTAGAGCATATGCGTTTATAAAATAAAAAATATTAAATAATAACATTTATTGTAATTTGTCTTTATTGATATAAATAAAAAACAAATTTTGTAAAATGTATTTTGTGCGCCTGGGAAAAAAAATCAATTGAGTGATCAAACAAGAATTCTATTAAGTTAATTAAATTGAGTTGGTTATTATTTATCATGAAGGTTAACATGAATTACTGCTTCATACATACATACATACACATATTTTTGTATGTATGTAATATGCATATGGAAGTTCATATATCTTTTATACTTAGTAATAAGTGCAAGGGAATTAAGGGCAAATGCAGGTTCAACCTCTTTATGACAGAATTCATAATACTTTGAAATATGTAAATAGAAATATGTAATATGAAAATATGAATTTTGTAAATAATTCACTAGAAATTAATACTCGTATTTGTTCCTTTTCTGGATGGTGAATACCAACAAAAAGAAAGATTTGCCCAAGCTCAAGGTATTATCTGCATACAAACACCCAGGTCTGGTGTAACCGACTTGTTTCTGCTAAAAATTTTAATGAAAAAATACTTTAAACCATATTCCATCGAATTTGGTTTTGTCGAAATTAAATGTTTTTCTCGGAACATAAAATAGTTTCATCCAGAAAAAGATTCGGATTAAATACAGAAACGATAGCGACCACTAATAGTTTAAAAAAAAAAAGCTTACTTAATAAAAAGCTAACAAAACGATAAACCAAAAATAAGTTAATTTGCGTAGAAAATAAATACATTGAAAATAGTTAAATAAAACTAAATAAATAAGTATTTACATACAGCCTCTTTTAAACAGCTTTGTTTTTTAACCTAAGAACCTGCTATAATTAACAACATTATTCGCGCTACAAAAAAATTTTTGTAATTTTCCTAGATCTGATTTTCTCATTTTCATTTAGTTAATTATTTTACGATGTCAAATAATCGGTCAGCTATTATAACATTGCACCAGCTAGGCACATGCAATTGTGAGATTGCGCAGCAGCTTCGCATTGCTCGCTAGTTAGTTTCTCATGCAGTTAAACGGTTAAAGGATCTGGGCCATGGAGGTAATCGTCCACGAAAAAGCAGTAAACTCACTGTCAATAAAAAGTGCGTCGAATAAAATTGTCTGGTCGATTTAAGTATTTTATTTTCAAATTATTTTTAGATTAAAAAAATAAAAACAAGAAACCACAAACTATTAGTTATTAATAAAAAGTTTTAAAGGGTCTAGTGTCCGACACCCTCACAGCTGCTGCAGACCACTTTCATATGAAATCTTGAAGGTCTTTGGTCACTTTTTTTGTTACCTTCATCTCCCTTTTTATTAAAGCCCAGTCCCTCTCAATCGGCCTTAGTTCTGGACAGTTTGGTGGATTGGCTTCTCTAGGCACCAAAATCACTTCATCCCGTTGGAACCGCTCTAAGGCCGTTTTGCTGAAGTGACATGAAGCGAGGTCAGGCCAAAAGAACGTGGACACTTCATGTTGGCGTAAAAATGGAAGTAATCTCTTTTGCAAGCATTCCTTCAAATATATTTCGCCTTTGATTGTACCCCATGTCACGAATGTGCTGCTCCTTTTGCCACAACTAGAAATTGCCTGTCAAACAAGGAATTTCTTTGGAAATTTTGTAATTTTTTTGGCTTTGAATTTTCCAGCGACATTTCCTCGAGAATCAGCTGTATAAAATTCCTGGCCATGTAGCTGGGAAAAGTCCGCTAAATCATAAGTTTCATCGTCCATTATGCAGCATTCAAATTTCTTGACAAAATCTCGGCTCAGCATTTCCGCTCGTTGTTTTGCGGTTGCATTCTTCACGGCGTTTCTATCCGGAACTTTTTGAACTTTTCAGCCCAGCTTCCTTCTTAGTCCGGCGCACGAAAGATTCTGAGCAATTAGCCTTCCCCGCCAATTTCCTTCCCGAAATGTTTGGAGATCTCTTTAAAATGGACACAACGTTCTTCGTCTTCTCACAGTCATGTGGCCAATTCTTTTTACCAGAACCTTTCTTCCGATCAATACGCAGTTCTTCCTTAAAACGTTTAATAACGCGAAAAATGGTCTTAGGGTTAGTCCCTACCTCTTTGACCAGTGAGGTTGCTTTTGAAAAATTTTAATAATATTTTCTCGCACTTCTACTTCGTTTGCCATTTTCGCGTTAAATAAATTTTTATTGTCTTTAACTGACACATAATATTTTCTGACATTTAATTCGAAGCTACTTAGATAAAAATTTTTGATTTGAATCTTTCAATATTACAGTATGGGAAGAAATGTAACGGACAATTTTATTCGACGCAGTCCTTACTCCCAGGAATCAACATTCAAAAGCGGGTGCAGTGTAATTCAACGGTTTCCATGAGAAAAATTACTCTAGCAACTGGTATCAATCGTGAATCAGTTCGACTCAAAGCAAAAAACAAACAAGCGAGTGCGACTCTTCAATGTTGGACCATAGGAATTAGATGAGAAAAAATCGTCTTCACAGATGAAGAGCTGTTTACTGTTGAAGAAGCGCAGTACCGTCAAAATGGCAGAATCTGGTCGACAGAGGCTCCTTGTCCGTCATTCGTCGTTCAACATCTCCAATATCCCCAATCCTCCATGGTATAGAGTGGGATTTCCGCAAATGACAAGATACCCTTGATTTTTGTGGAACAAGGAGTCAAATTCAAACAGGAAGTTTAACGCCGTGAAATTTTGGAAGTTGCGATACTCCCCTGGGCCCGACAGCACTTTGGCCAGCCTCACAGAGCCTAAACGACACAAGAATGATACATGGCTGAATTTTCTTGAATTTTTACATCTCAAGAATGGCCTCCATATTCGACGGATCTCAATCCGATAAATAACAACGTGTGGTCTGTTTTAAAGCCTAGTGTCTGTGCTAAACGTCATAAAAATTAGCAGATTTTAACGTTATTGATGAAAGGATAAAAGTTTTTGGGTTTTCATCAGCACTCCACCTCGTCTAGTTACACCCATATATAGGAAGTTTTAGTAAACTTCACATCAAAAAAAAGTTTTTCTGTTCTTTATACAATATAGAATTTAAAATTTTCTTTAAAAAATATCACTAAAACCACCAAAAGAAACTGGTAGGAAAAAGGTAGAAGGTTGATATTAAAACAAAAAATGTTTATTTTTTTATTAGGAACAATTTTGTCTCAGACAATAAATTCCTAGCTCTTGATGTTTATATATGTACTTAACAGTTAATTACGTTGATATGGCAACTCTTATCTTAACCTGCAGATAAAAAAGAAACAGGATGGAAATGTTCATCCTTTTTCACTTATTCACAATTTTAACGTGTTGGACTATGTAATTTGAGCTTTAAGCACTGAACTTTCAATGCCTTTCAATCAATCTCATTTCCCAATCAATTTCGAATAAATTAAATTTATTTCAGCCAATATACGTAACAGGGTAAACTAGTTAAACTTTAGTACACAAACGTGTATTAAATCACAAAACAAAAGCAACTACAACAATTTGCAACTTAATTTGAACGGGTGCTAATAAAAAAAGGCATTCTAAAATCAACAATTTTTTGCAAAGCAAAATAGCAAAATTAAGCAACGGTGTTGGAAATGTAGTCAAGTTTGCCGCAGGAATGTACATATGTATGTGCCTTTTTTATGATGACGATCGTGTAAAAAACCACACTATTTTAAGGATTAACCCAGAAATCTAATTACTGTGTAGACTCACACAGTCACACACGCACACGTTCACACATTTTCACACGCGCAGACAGGCATTTTCTACAAACACACACATCCTGCACTAAACACACATTATTGTGAGTAAGTGAATAGAGCGTCATAGTATTGCAGTTGTAGTGGATGTGGAGGATACGTTTTACATAGTTTCAGCGCCATGTTGCCGTCTACATACTATACAATGCTTAAAATGTCATATTCTTTTTTATATATGCAATGTTATAAAAACTTGTGTTGGTGGTAGAGTTGTGCAAAAAAAAGAAGCAAATAAAATTAAAATACGTACACATATGGTATGTATGTAAGTATAACTACAGCCATATAGCGCCAACGAAATGAAAGTATGTATGTATCTACGATATGTATTTATGTAGATGATGACGAAATCGCAGACTGAAATGAATGTTGTGAATGTGTTTAGTTTAGTTTACACATGGTCTAAGTAATGGTTAGAGAGTAGAATGTGGTGCGGGCGAGATGCCGGAGGTAAATGCTCGAAGGACATCGTCATCGTGTTGCCAAGTTGACGTTATTTATGTGTTCGTGCGTGTGTAGTGGCGTAACTAAACCAACTCAAATACTGGTACATAGATATGTACCGGGTGGACCATTTATGAAATTTTTTTGAATTGGAATTTGGTGTAAATATGAACCGAATAGTTTTTTTTCCAATGTTGCTTTTATTATTCGAAAGTATGTACAATCGCTGCAGCTAATTGCGATATTCTAAGTATTTCATTCAAATAACTTAACCGATGACTGCACCAATACACACGATACAGAGATTCAATCGTTCAATCGCTTCCCACAAATAATAGTCCAATGGAGTCAAATCACAACTGCGTGGTGGCCAATGCACATAACCAAAACGCTAATAACGCGATTTTCTACTTTCCCAAGCAAAAGATCGATTGTTCCACGGTTTGTGTGACACGGCGCAACCAAATATTATCTCAGTCCATATCTTCTAAAATAGCCCACAAATAATCATTAACGCATCCTCCTTCCTAATTTTCAAAGAAATGATATCGCCGATCCAAAAACCACACCGAACAGTTACTCGCTGAACTCTTATTGGCTTCTCAACAATCCCACATGGATTTTCTAAGCCCCTGATGCGACAATTTTGCTATTAATTCTCATTTTCTTCCAAGCGTTCCGGAGCCCATTCTTTTTACACATTCTGAGCAACAGCAGATACTATTTTGTTTTATCCAATAGAGATCCACCCAGTATTATGTATATTTACCTAGTCTTACATAAAAATACCACATTTACAGGCAGAACCAACCCAGCGAACTCGATTGTCAGCACATCGCCTAAGAAGTAATAGGTCAGCAGTTGTTGTTTTTGTTTGTTTTGTTAACGAACTCTCACTCGTAACCGTAAATCAAACAAACACTAACGAGATCATCGTATTATCTAAAGGAGAGTTTAGTAAAAAAGATGAACTGCTGACGCAAAGTTTTCGTGAGATTTCTTTTGAGGCACTTAGGTAAGTAGAGAAGATAATGAACAAATTGCTGACATAAAGATTTCGTCAGAGCACTCCAAAAGGAGCGAAAAAACAGAGTAATATTTTCCAATGATATGCAATGTTAAAAACGTAAACGTGTGACATACGAAGAGTCAGCGCCTACAGCTAACTTTTCAACACTCCGAAAGGCCTTTTGGAGTGCTTTTCGTTCCGTTGGGAATAGCAATTTCAATACAACACTCCGAAAGGCCTTTTGGAGTGCTTTTCGTTCCGTTGGGAATAGCAATTTCAATACTACGGCAAATATACATACATATATGTATATAGTATGTATATGTATATAAAATACGAAGCAGCCATTAAACACCAACATATCATGGTTAACGTGAAAATATGTCAAAGTGGGGTTTGTATGGAGAAAATTACGAGTAAATTGGCAGGAAATACACTTGAGGAAATTTCATTTTAATAGTTGTAACTCAATATTTTATTTTTTCTTCTTTTTCTTTTAACTTAACTTTTTGTTATTGCTATATTTAAATATTATCGCATACATTTGATTAATATGGACTTATCGCCGTGGCGTAGTTGATTATGCATTGGCCTGGTACACACAGTGTCCGGGGTTGAAATCTCGGCAAAGGCAAAATCAAAAGTACAAAAAAAAAAAATTTTTTTAATTGGCAAACGTACAAGAATAAAAATAGCTTAAGAAAAATTTTTCACTTTGTCGTTCGGATTTGGCATAAAAACATTCATATACAAATATAACGCGTACAATATGAGCGAATACTAAAAGCGCGGAATAGACCCTATATGGGTTGTTATACCGTTAAAAGAAAAAATAAGAGGGATTTATTATGTTAAATAGATAGTAAAAGAGGGGAACTTGCATAGGAAAAGCTTTTTAATTCACCGTTAGGATACTGCATAAAACTGTGGATACTTTACGTTCAATTCATTAAGGCGATTCACAGTGTCTTATTCAGCGTAGTATTCTCTCAATTGTAGTAAATTCTCTCATGATTATGACACTATTTTACAACATTTTGACAATACGATATGATACGTCAACTTGTTTATCACCTAATTGTTGTTCATGTTACGCATACAAATATATCGCGCATAACATGAATTAATGCGAAAAACTCAGCCTAGATAAATTTGTTGATAGCAACAGAAAATATTTTTATTTCTAACTTTGGTTGTTCAAGACTCATTGGAGAAACTATAAAATCGGAATAAAAATCTTTATATTTTTTTATAGTAAGTATCTACCTACTATTCTCTTTCAGGAAAATAATTTTTTAAAATTTTAAGATACAAAATTGAAAAATATAAATTAATCCTTAAAACTTGAAATAAATTACTCCAGTCGATCTTAAAACTAAATAGTCAGATAACTTTACTCTGAAAGAAAATTTTATGCGATGATCTACGCTATATCACTGAAAGATAACTATAGTTTTAGTCTTATTATTACTAAACCGTCATTAGAAGTGTTCTCCAGGTAGAAGTCCACGCTGTTGTGATATAAATTTTAGGTTGAACAGTTTTATCTAAGTGAAAAGTTTTCAAATCTATTTTAAAACAAATTTGATCATAGTATAGCCTGTCATCATATACCTGTCAAGTAATTTCAAATTATTCATATGGCAAACTTAACGTTCATTAAGCTTGTTTAATACACTAGATATGAATAATCTCACAAGATGAACTTGCCAAATTCAGAAAACAATTTAAAAATCCAAATTAAAAATCAAATCATAAAACTATTCAAGTTTTTCTAGTAGAAATGAAAGCAAAAAGAAAAGAAAAATGAATGACGGTTAAGACTAAGGACTAAGGAATCTCTACCGCTAATTTTTCTCTATGTAAATATGAAATAACAAATTTCAGCTGATGAAGAAGCGCGAAAATGCCAATTTCATATGTTATATACAAATATTTATTTCTCTAAGTATGTAAGTACATATATTGTTATATCGATGACTTGCAAATCGAGTTCTTCAATTTGTTTAGTAATTCCCAAAATTATGTACATATAGTACATATGTATGTAGACAGAAAAAGATAATTTAGATTTATTGTCAATATTGTATGTATGTACTACCAAAGCAAAAAACTAATCAAAATATTGTTTCTTTTATAACTATACCAATCTTCTACAAAACATGCATACCTACATTTGTATGTGGAAGTTTACACTGGCACAAGCATGAAACAGTTCGAAAGAGATAGATAGAAAATTAAAGTAATAAGTAAGAAAAAGACGCACAACTTACTACCTTACTTTTCTACCTGTCTCTCTCGAACAGTGTTTCATGGTTGCGTCAGTGTAAACATCCATAGTGGAACATTCATAAATCAGAAATACCTTAAGGTCAAAACGGCAAATGCAACAATCAAATATTATCTATTATAAACAAATACATAAATATATTACCGCACACACATGTATATTAGTGGAACAAAGAAAGTTCTGCAAAAAAATTCCCCATAACTTGCCACTTATCACCTTGAAAAGTATCCAGTGGCAACAACGATGAAGTGAGTATGTATTATTAATGAAATTAAATAAAATAATATGATATTTGCCTGCACCATAACCACCCAGAAACCAAACAATAACGTAAAGAACAACAAAAATAAATAGCGACAACTCTAATGTAACGTAACCAATGTCAGTCAGGCTAACTACTCGTAGTTATTAAAGTAACAACCTCCTGCCTTACCCAATAAATGTTCTGAAACGAAATTTGCACCAGGCGCCTCAGTGTCCCAATAGGTATGAGTATCATTTTGAGCATATCATTACTGCCGCTCACTCTTTTACACAACATATTTACATGGCATACAAACATATGCGTGAAAATGTATGTATGAGTTTGCATTTTCCGTTTACATAGTAAATATGTGCCTATATTTATAGGTATTGTTGGTTGGTAAAATATTGGTGGTAAAAGTAACAACTCAGTATTAAATAGCATTCATATACATTTGTACAATACATACATATGTAGTTAGTTGTTAGCTGGGTAACTTGAAATGTATTTGATGAATGTCACCAACAATAATGAAGAAATGTTGTTGCAAAGTAAATCCTTAAGGGAGTGCAGCAAATATGTAATTATAATCATACTTCATACTATCGTCTCGCGTCCACAACTAACTACATAACTTAAACGTGAACCATTTCTATAAGTGCATTTATACATACATATGTACATATCCATATTCATATAGAACAATGGTCACATATACATACAATACAAATATATACCCATACCCAGCAAACGATTCAAAAAAGTCTGAATAAATGTGAATCGCAAATTTTTTTTTGCTAAAACTACAATAGTTTTGGAAAACATTCCGGGGTTCGATTCTCGGTGCCCTGTGATTGCATTCCCTCCCTCATTCTGCCTCCATCTTCCCCTCACCTATCAATCTTCCTTCCAATCAACACAATGCTCTGCATTCTTAGGGGTGCATTCTTTGGGAATATGTAAATTCGCATGCCTAACCAAAAACATTTGAGAACCTGGGAGCCAATATTCGACGACACGTTATTGTCGAAATTTAGCCTGATTTACTGCGAAGAGTGTGTGAAAATTGGACCTCCAGATTACGCCATGTACGCGCCAACTGTTGCGGCCACATGCTCGAAAGCATATTCAAACATTAATGTCAAAAAATTATCTTTAAAATAAGGCAAATTTCATGGATATCAAAACATTTTCCTGTGTTTTATTTCAATTTAAAGTTCTCCGTCTCTAAAAAAAACACCCGATATACCATATTTGAACTAAGTACTTTGATTTGATTTACTGGTTGTGTGTTCATGAGTAGATTCTCTATGTCTAGTATTTGCTATTTAACATTGCAAGACTATCAAAATTTGTTATGTTGCTTCGTTTCAGGGTTTTGCAGTACTGCTTCATTGCACCGCGCAAGAGCATATGCAAGGCATAGAGAATGCCCCTAATATGTCAACATGCCAACATACAATTTTCTCGTTTATTGATTTGATAAAAGTTATTGTAGAGTAATTTTGCTGGGAACATTTATGTAAATAATTTGTATGTGTGTGCAGCAGTGAAATGTTACGGTAAAAATGTCAACCTTGTCTTGGAATAATTGCTGTAAAGAACACAAAAATAATAAACACAAAGTAAAAATGACATCTCCGGATGCGGGAATATAATTTATTCTGATGGGGATAATTTGCACAAAACGCATTAAATTGTTATTAAATTAAAATTGTTGCCTCAACGTAAAAACTTTGTCAAGTTTAACAATTAAACATTTATATGAAATTTTCAAAGCCACACAAATTTAAAGGTTGGACAAATGAGTATTTAAAGCCAATAAGTACCAAATATTCATATCTCTTTTGAATTGAGATGTAATAAATATTAATTTTAGGAATTAGGAAAATAGTTGATTTAAAATATTTGCTGAATGTTAAAAATTTAGCAAATCAATCAATTTTATTAAGAAAACCATTCTATATTTTCCAAATAATCCACCATACCATATTTTGACAAGTGAAAAACAATTTTTCTTCTTTACGCGGCAAACATAAACATTGTTGCATGGCATGAAGTTGCGACGTGATAACTTAACATACACCGAGAGGGAGAGAGAAGGAGAGCGAAAGAGAAAGAGAGATAAGCAAAACAAAATAAAAGTAAAATTGTAAAACTAAAGGAAACGGAATCTGAAAACGGAATCTGCGTTAAAAATTCAAATAGAGTTACTATGTACTTACTTACTACCAAACCAAACTGAAAGCGACAGCGGATGTGAATTTGTATTGGTGTATAAATGTACGGCATGACGATAGAATGAATGCATATTTATGCAAAGTAGGAATGTATACGAATTTGTGTGATATATTTGGAAAAATGCTTGCAGCAGAAAATAACTTAAGAGATTTGTTTAAGGGTTCACTTAGATTTATGGAATGCTGGTTATTAAAAATTTATGATTTAAGCGCCGAACTACTAAACCAAAAGTTGAGAGCTTTGAGGTAGATAATACCAAAATAATAATAAAAAAATAAAATAAGCAAATTCAGAAAAATAAAATTTGAAAAGCCAAAACAGCAAAGATTCACAATTTTTTCTAAATTAAAGGGGAAAATATTTAACGTTATATTTTATGCGTTAAACATTTTTTTACAAATATATATACGAGTACAATAACAAATCGCAGGAATACAGTATTCAAAGTAGTTTCCATCGGAAGCTATGACATTTTGCCATCTTTCAGTCAATTTATGGATTACTTACTCAACTGGCACTACAAGCGATGATCGGACTTGGCCGCCTCTACAAAGCTTCGCCAGTCGACTCTGCTATGCGCGCGCTGGCGCAGGTGATAAAGTCAAGTGCAGTCAGGTTGCCCTGCACCTGATCTTTCCAACGGAGATTAGGACGTCCCCTTCTGCGTGTTCCTCCACCGTGGTTCGAATAAAACACCCTTCTAGCTCAACATGACCCAGCCAGCGAAGCCGCTGGATTTTTATATGCTTGACTATGTCAGTTTCAGGACCGTAGATCTTACGGAGTATCTTCCTCTCAAACGCTCCTAACAGCCTCTCAAGGCTGACTTTATTGTTGCTGTTTATGCTGGATCCTATATATACAAAATCCTTGATGACTTCAAAGGTATAGTTGTCAACAGTGACTCTTTGTTTGTTGACACAAGGCATTTCGTTTTGTCCTCGTTCACCACTAGACCTATTCGACGAGACTCCCTTCCCAGGTTGGAGAATGCTGCACTGACTGCTCGAGCGTTTTTGCCAATGATGTCAATATCATCAGCGTATGCTAGCAGCATGACACTCTTGTAGAAGATAGTGCCAGAGATGTCGATGTTCGCAGCTAGAATTATTTTCTCCAGCATAAGGGTGAAGGAGTCGCACGATAGGGAGTCACCTTGTCTGAAACCTCTTTTGGTATCAAATGGTGCGGAGAGGTCTGTCCCAATTTTCACTGCGCTGGTGGTGTTGGTCAGTGTCATTTTGCAAAGACGAATGAGCTTTGCAGGGATACCAAAATCAGACATTGCAGCGTGCAAAGGATCACTCAAATCGTGCTGTCGAAGGCGATTTTATAATCGACGAATAGATGATGGGGATCGATGTTTTTTTTGGGTCTTTTCCAGGATTTGGCGTAGTGTGAATATCTGGTCGATGGTGGTTTTACCAGGCCACACTGATAAGGTCCAATCAGTTTGTTAACGATGGGCTTCAGTCTTTCGCACAGTACTCTCGATAGAACCTTATATGCAATATTAAGAAGGCTTACCGTCATAGTCGTGGAATCACCTTTCTTATGTATTGGGCAGAGTACGCTGAGGTTCCAATTACTCCAATGCTTTCATCCGACCATATTCCGCATAGAAGCTCATGCATGCGTTTTTTGAGCTCTTCGCCTCCGGTCTTAAACAACTCAGCAGGCAGGCCATCTGCACCTGCAGCCTTATTGTTTTTCAGCCGAGCAATGGCTGTTAAGACCTCCTCATAGTCGGGCGGCAGATTCCTTGCCAAAAAAAAAACCATCCGTCCTTTCAGGCTATGAACGTATCAATCCAATTTTTGATACTTTCAACTGAAGTACATACAGCGTATTCCAGTAAGGGCACTCTGCTTCGATCGAAGTAAGTGATAGTCAGATGGAAAAAGGTCTGTTAAATACGGTGGGTGAGCCAAAACTTCCTATCCACTTTTTTAGCAACATAAAGCCGCGCGTTGTCATTTTTATAAATTACGATGGATACAGCTCTCCCGAAATAGATTAACGGCTCATAATTGATGACACCATTCCAATTCCAGCATTACCCTTGCCTCATGGTTGGCCAAGCTTCTTACGACTCCTTATGTTTCGGGTTGTCGCAATGAATCCATTTTTCGTCGATTGTAGTAATTCGATGAAAAACGATTTATATTTATAGCACTGAAGCAGCATTTCAGATATGAAAAATCGCCTTTTGACAACTCTTGGCTTCAAGTCGTATGACACCCAATTTCCTTCCTTATGAATAAAGAACCCCAATGAGTTTTTGAGCTTGGAAATTTTTGCTTGAGTAACTCCCAATAATAGTGCAAGTTCATCTCCAATTTTTCGTCTTTGAACTTTTTCACATGGTCAGGGCGTTCCTAGTCTTCCGTGCCAAAATCTCCAAACAAGCGCCGAAACAAGAATTCGCATGTTTTAATCGATGGAGAATATTCACCGTAAACTGCCAAAATCAATCGATAACTTTCAGCAACACTTTTTTCGAATTAAAGAAGAAACGCAAAAAATTCCCCGCAAATGCTGTTTTATTTGTAAGTAAGCTGGCATGTTTGTAGCGCAAAAAAGTTATGTTGTTTACAGTTTGGCAAATTGGTTTGGTAAACAAAACAAAATATACATGACATAGCTATAACATGAAAGAAGTTACAGTATTGCCAGGTGTCATTTAGTACAAGCTACGCCATCAAGTGTGAATCACTCATTTTCAATTTATACACCCAATAAATACATACGTATATTGATAATTTGTTACCACGATTCTAATACTCTCTCTGAATTTCTTTGATAAGTATACTTAAAACTACTAAGTATTATACGAACTACTCATTTGTTATTTATTTATCTCCAACTCTAATGGAATCTCTGAACATTAAATTTATAATAATAATGAAGCATTTGTTGTTTTGTTGTTGCAGCATTTGCATGCATTTTCTTGTTGCCGTTGTTTATATGTTGTCGACGACATCTACAACATTATGCCGGCGTCGTCGGCGTCTATTTCATTGTCAACACGAACGTAAATACATAAGAACAAACGAATGCTTTCAAGTTGCTTGCAAAAAGTACACCTACATACTTAGTTACATAGAAAATTCAGGGGTTTCTTCTTTTCCATTGCATACTTTTCTGCATGAAATGCATTTTATTGTGGAATCGGCTTGTTGTTATTTTAAATATATAAAATAGGTACATACTACTTATATATACTTACTTTTTCATTCATAATTCTCTGTAGCACTTGAAGGTGTTTTTTCGTGTGTTCACACAGTGTGAAATACACAATGTTGGAGCGTTTGGAATGTGGGAGGGGAGTTGGAAGCCTTGAAATGTACAGGGTTTTTGAAGAGTTCGTTCGGTGTTGGATGTCGGGAAAATGCTGAAAGAAATAACTTGTCGCCTGCTCGCTCATATGTGCACATTCCATAAACATACACACTTACATATAGGTACAATATTAAAAAAATACAGTGGTGCTGAGTTGTTGCAACATATTGTGTCTGTTAGCATTAAATATTTTGTGGAGATATATGTTTGAGATATATATCCTTTTTGTGGTTCCCGTTTCTTCTTTTACTTTTCCTTTGTTTTATATATATTTTTCTTTTCCAAACAAAGACACACCGGAAACGGAAAATTTAAATTGCAAAACACGGAAATCTAATCTAAAAAGAAATTTCATGTAAATTAATTTTTCAGATGTATATAAGTAAGTCCAACAACAACAGCAGTGAAATACAACTTAGTTTTAAGATGGACGGGTATATGTACGAGTAGTTGGAGACGAAGGGTGCATCCAATTTGATATTTGGTAAACTTGCACATTTATATGCATGCATATATATACATACAGGTAGGTATTCTTATCATATAATGACAACTTTTTACCTGGTTGGATGGCTATGTGCCCTTAGCATGCAGAGTATCCTTTTGAACTCAATGCAGCACATAAATAAGCTACTCTTAAAATGGGTCTTATCATGCAACACCATCCATCTTAAAAAGTAAACAACACACACACATACACATAGTGCAGCGGTATTTTGTGTTCCAAAAAATAAAAATATACCTATACGTACATAAGTTCATAAAAGTGGAAGAAAAAGTAATAGGAATGTATGCAAAGCAAAGCAAGAATTAGACATAAGCATTTTACTCTATGTATATTTCCCCTTCTTCAAAAGAAACAAACAAACACTCACACACACACACAGATACAGGCACACAAAAAATTGTGCACCAAATAACACATTCTTGAGCCTGAGCCTAAAGTTATCATAAAATAAGTGTCACCAAAATCTGGGGCACGTCATGTTTATGCATTTAGCTTTCTCTCGGTCTCTCTCGGTCCCAGCACACAACTAAACACACCAACACATTCAAATATACAAACGTTGAAACTAAACAGCAAATTCAACACTAAAGCGACCACATGCAATGTACCCAGTTGCCGCTCTACTGTTCGGTCGTAGTGGCGGCAGGCATAAACCATGACACAACACAATCCACCAATCCATGTGAGGTAAAAATGTTGTGTGTTGTATTTAGTATTTGTTGCTGGATGTTGCTGTTGTAATTTTACTTATGAAAGTAATGCAACAGCGCCATGTGGCAGTGCACTACCTCTTACCCTTTCCCGCCATTACCGCTTACATTTTCATTGCACACATGCGTTAGCACTTTATCGATTAAAGAATAAAGAATTCTGTTGTTGTTGTTATCATTTATTAAATTATTTGAATGCTTTCGAGAATTACTACAACAAAATTACAAGAACGAAATCGAGGAAACCCATAAATATTTTGTTAAGCAATTTTTATTATCTCTTGCGAGTCGTTAGTGATAATTAAATATTGAGATCAATGTGTGTGGATCGACGTTTAGCGTCTCTTTGCCTGCCTGCCTGCCTGACTGCCTTTCCATTAAATATTTAAGGTTACTTTCAAATTACCTACAAAAAATTTGTATGGCATAATAATGTTAAGACCAATGAATGAATATCAATTTATTTATTTTGAAATTGTGCTGACAAATGTTTCAAAACTTTATATAAATGTTTATAACATTAAATTCTATATATGATATATGACGAATTAACATTTTTGTGGGCGAAATTTGTTTCATCTTATATCAAAAATGAGCTGGTATTTACAAAATATTACTCTTTTAGAAATTTCCCCAAACTTCAGTTTTACAGACCCCACTGGTGTATAAATTAATTCGTCCTCTTCTTCATTACATTTTACTTGTACTGTGTTCGTTAACTTCTAACGCTTTATAAATAATTAAATTTTCTTCCAAGTTCGATTATTTAATATGATATACATAATAAAAAAAAATAGATTTCTTTTATTTACTACTACAATTTCCCCAATCAAGTTTTAGATTTTATAACATCAATTTGCAATTTGAACCAAATTAAGAAGAAATTTAAAGTTGTCTTTTTGGTTAAAATCAGTAAAATCTACAGTTTCATTCGTTAAATTTTGGATAAAGTGACACGGACAGTTCGGAAATGTTGGCGACGGTGCGGGCAGGGACAGGAAGTGAATCACTCCGACTAGAGTTGATGAGGTGATATGCAGCTGGTATGACGTTTTCCCTTGGAGCAGCCCAAGCCATGATATATCAAAAAAAAAAATATATCAAAGTATTAACATTTACAATCAGACAAAGACTTTTGGAATCAGGCATCTCTAACAAAAGCACCAACGCAATTATTGACTGAAAAGCACATCGCAAAACGTTCGACATGGGTGCATGAGAATTTGAAACGAAATTGGAGCAACGTCAAATTTACTGATTAGTCTTCATTTGTATTGTATTGTAAAAAATGTATTAGTAAAACGTATACAAAATATACAATTTTTTCTGTTTATTTTGCAACAAATTAGCTAATCACAAAAACTTCTTTAGAATCTTTAAGAGAGCTTGTTAAGTACCCTTTCTAAATCCATGTCAGAGCGAGGTTTCGGAAAAATTATAGCCTTTACCCAAAATCTTAATGCTGAGTTCATGATTAAACAATAAAATAATTATTGGATATAACAAGAGGTCAATGATGCAAAGCATCGCGTTCACCTCTGGCCATACCAGAGTCATGATACGACCCTTACAACAAAACTACTATTCACTAAAAATATTGTCTTCTAATTTTCATTTACTTTACAATATTTTTGATTTATAGGTATTTTTGAAATAAAGGGCTTATCACAAAGACCACTGATAAGGAAGCGTGGCAGGTTTCGAAAAGACCGTATTATCTGCCTGTTCCTTGAACGAGGATATTTTTATTTTTGGCAATAATTTTCATTATAGCCGATTTATTTTAAGCAATTAGTATTTTAAATAAAAAATCAGCTTATTTCAACATTGAAGCGCATACGGAAAGGATTTACTTATACTATGGAGTAAGCCGAGCAATTGAGCCAGAGTTGCACTAGGAAATGCCAAGAAATTATTGACAACAATAGGGGCTTTAATAGAAAAAAATTATTAATACCTTTATGTGAGTTTAATGAGAGTCTATTTTTTTTTTTCTTATTATTAAAATTTCGGTTCAAGTTTGAATTTGTTTCAAGCAAGATTAAGTCTTTGATAACCCAATCCCAATTTTGTCGATGTTTCTGTTTCAAGATCGGCATCCACTTCTCAAGAACAGCAACATTTTTATGTAAAAAGCAACAGACATTATGCCATATGAACTATGATATATTTCCTGAAGAAAAGTGAAAGCTGATACGTCAAAAGAAAGTGCTTTAATTAAATATTTTTGAAAGTTATTTTAATTAATTAATTTCATTAATTTTATTTATTAATTTCAGAAAAAAGAGATACAGGGGAAAGAAGTGAAGGCGTGGCCTAGGATTTGGGACATCAGCATTTCGCAACATTGCAACATCATATCTTATTTCAATAACATGATTCATATAAATATATAATAATAATATATAAATATATAATAAATATTTAATAAACAGTCTCCATCAACAAATTAGTTTAAGATTCGATGAAACCTAACAAAACTGTTGCTTTAAAAACATATTCGTTAATTTATGGAGCAACTTACTAGCTTCAAGAATAATAAATATGAAACCTTAAACCTAAAACCGTCCATATCTCAAATTACCAGCCTTTGGCCTTTGTTTTTCTTTATTCTTCTGCTTTTTATTTTTATTTCTTTTCCTTCGTAGTAGAAAATATTATTTACATACGTAAATTGAGAAGGTTAAGCGGTTTGTCACTGAATTATCAGCTTATAGTATGCTGGCTTCTTAGCCTATTAAATGTTTTTTCTTTTGTATTTGTGTATTTTATTGTGAGTGTGGGTGTATATATTTGTGTGTGTGTGTTGAAGGTTATGGCTATTTAACGAGTATTATTATATACGAGTACAAGTTGTAAAACAAAAATATTTTATGTATGTGGTCGATGTGGCGTAGTGGTAGTGTTACGCAGAGTGTCCGGGGTTCGAATCTCGACACCCCCAAAATCAAAAAAAAATTTAAAATTTACTATGGAAAGCTTTTCACTTCGCCGTTCGTATTCGGCATAAAAACTGTAGGTCCCTTCCATTCATGTACAAATATAACACGCACAACATGAGTGGATGCGTAAAGCTTGGCCTTTGGCGCTACATGCGGTCATAGTCCTCACTGACAAACTAAAGTTGTGGTAAAGGTAAAGGTATAACACTTGCCACAATGGCTGTTTATCTCTTTATCGGTGTCCTGTGTGATACTTTACATATTTTTGTTACATACTTCTCAGTTTGTTAAAAGTCCAATAACTGGAGTATAGTAGATGACATACTTACAGGATAAGGTGTAAGTAACCGAATATGTAAAGTATAAGTAAGACGACAAATGTTTTCCTGTGAAGAGAAAAAATGAATACAAACATCTTGCCGGAAATAACAAGACGAGATGAAAATTGAAACACGCATTGGAAATGGAAATGTTGTTAACATAATCGAATATACCATAGGTAAATAAAAATTTATATTTATTGATGTCTGTGAATAATATTCTTATTTTACTTTTATTACTCAAGAAAAAAGGTTAAAAATGTTACTTAGACTACGTTTTCCCAACTTACTTTACTTACTTTTAATGGCACAACAGCCCATGGAGGGCCTAGGCCAAGCTTTTCGCATCCACTCATGTTGTGCGTGTTATATTTGTACATGAACGGAACGTTTTCCCAACAGATTGCATTATTGTACCCATTAATGAGTTTGATAGTTCGGTAGCATTCCCATATTCTCATACACATAACTGTGACGTTGACTATAGCATTTCAAAAATAGAATTCAAAACTGACTTAGGTACTTCGAACAATGTCATGCATAAAAGAGAGTTGATTTTAGCTGTCATTCCTTATTTCAATTGACACTATTGATGACTTTGCAACGGAAATTGAGCTAAAAAATTAAAGGGGAATATCTGAAACTCCACTTCTACTTCTTTTATTGGCACCTAGGCCCATGGAGGGCCTAGTCCGATTTCTTCGTATCCACTTATGTTCTGCGTGATATATTTGATGGCGAATAGAAGAGACTTACAGTTTTATGCCGAATCAAAACGGCAAAGTGAACAGCTTTTCTCAATTTTTCAATTAAATTCTTTCTCTTGGAGATTTGTCATTGCCCGCCAAGAAATGTTGCCAAGTAGAAAAATAGTTCTTTCTACTTTATTCCGGTGACGAGATTCGAACCCGGGCACTCAGCGTAGCAGTCCAGCACACTACACCACGTTGACCACCGTAACTGCTCCACTGGTACTCTAAAATCATAGGGACTTATACAACGTACGGAAATTAGTTGAGACTTGCCAGTCAAGTCGATTAATTTGTCATTATTCGTTTACAAATTAAATATTCTTACAAATCAGCGGATTAAGATTAAACTAAAAGTGGGATCATTACGAAAGAATTGGATCATTTTGAACACCGCACGATAAATTTGATACTTAGAATAAAGTTTCTAGCTCTATTGGCTCTTTGGAAAATTGTCAAAACACGTAGCCTCCGTAAGTCTATTCTAGAGTTATTTTTATGCTACGAGTTAAATGTTGTGCGGAGATACTCAATTTGGTGCTACCTGTTCCTGTGTTCCACAGAATTACGCGAACCACTTGCGGTACTTTCGTATTCCACGTGGACACGATGGAACACTACGCACTGTCGCACCACTCGTTTATAGAGTAAGCTCCTTCCAGGTGGTATTTCTGGTAATTTTGATCTGATTAAATACCGACACATCCTCCTCAAGGAGAGAAAAATTTTAAATATCTTATTACAGGTATATAGTATACATTACAGGTCTCTTTAGAGCTATTAACTGTAATGTAAAAGTTTTGGTTGCATATATGTATTTTCCTCCAAAAATTACATTCAATACATAAATGTAATTAGTTGCATTTCATTAACTCAAAAAACAATTGAAAACCCAAAAGTTTTTGAATTTGACTTCAACAACACACATTCATATCCCTACACCGACTCCCATAAATATTAGTACGCTGTGACTGCACTAAAAGGCAGTTTCAAAGTATAACAAGCAACAGAGTGTGGAAAGCAACAGAGAAAAAAGAGGGAAATAGAAAGAGATGACATGTTATGTTGTTCGATGGGTGTGTGCACATGAAGCAGCAGCAACAACACAACACGGTAACCAAGTATGCACTCGAAAATTGTTGCACAACACTTTGCATACCAAATTATAACATGCCAAGCGAGAAATATTTCTGAAACATAATAAAATTGAAATGTAACTGGGGGTACTAAAGTAGAATAAAGTAGGGAGAAGTACTCGTAACTATACGATAATGCATTTTAACTAGTTTGTAGTTAGTTGAATTGATGACGATGGTGAATTCTGTGCTGTTACATTACTTTTTTTTTTTGTGGACAGTAGGTGAGCTTGATAAGGACCTTTTTTTTTTACTAAAAAAATAAAATAAATAAAAAAAAAACTATATGAAACTTTACTCTGCATTAAGCAACACAATTTCAGCGCAAGAATATTTCTACAAAAAAAAAAAGGAATATTTAATTTAAGAATTGTTGGTAGACTTACATATGGATAAGTAGCATTATATTAAATTGAGTGCCAAATTGAAAGCATCAATATTATTTTACAGCCAGTTTGAAAAACTACTGTAAAAATTTAAAATGTATCTATTTTTTTTATATGAATTTGTAAGCACAAATATTTTTTTAAATTATATCTAGTTACTTTATTAAAATAAAATTATTTTAATAAATAATTTTTATTTTTCATTCAAGAATGCAAACGAATGTACACGGTGCGCCATCTTTTATGTCGGTATGTGAATATTGAATAACTTTAAAAAAAAACAAAAGATTTCCGTATATGAGGTATTTTTAATTAATTTGGTGCTATACAATTTATCTAAACTAGTTTTTGATTACATCAATAAAGTGGCCGCCGTTATTTACCAAAGCAAAATGTGCCCTTTTGCAGCGGTTTCCATCACCTTCTTCACACATTTGTGGGGAGGCAACATCCACCGATATCGATTCCCATCGTCTGTTTCGCCTTCTCTGAATAAAAATGGCCCAATGATGGTTTTGGCGCAAACGCCGGCCCAAGCAGTCACTTTTTTGTCATACAATGGTGCTTCATGGGTCTTGTGTGGATTCTCCGTTTCCCAAATTTGCCAATTTTGCTTGTTAACGGCGCCAGAGAGTAACTCTCCTTGTCAGTCATCAAAATTTCCTTCAAAAAATTAGGTTCAGTGTGAAACATTCGAGCGACGGATGGGCCGTATTCCAAGCGACGTAGACGGTCTGTCGGTAATATTCTTTGAATCAATTGCACTTTATACGGAAACAAATGCAAATCATCCTCCATCATCCTTGGTTCCACTGGCGCCAAAATTATAAGCGCTGTGAAGATACGTCATATGTGGGTTCTCGGCAACACTCTCTCTTACCGCTTAAACCAGCTCATTGGAACATCTTGGGTGTTGATGAACGGCTTGTCGACGATCTCCCATTGTCCCGTGCTCAACAGAATTCGACACCAAATGACGAATAGCGTTGTCAGACGGTGCTTGGCCATGATATTTTTGGCGATATGCACGTTGAGTTAACAAAACTGAACGAATATTTTCAATGTACAGCATCACTATTCCAGCGTGTTGTTTCAGTGTGAGGCGAATCATAGTTAAAATTTTATTGAATTAACGTTTCAAAAACATATTTACTCAAGTCAATCGGTTGATGAATGTTAAAAATATTCAATGTTTACATACCGACATAAAAGATGGCGCACCCTGTATGTATAATACATAAGTATAAGTTGTGTGTGTGAATGTTCTATGTTCTGTTGAAACTAGTTTATATATATTTGCAACTGGAACAGTTTAATGGCCACTTTGGCGCACATGTTAAAATTTTAACTTACGAGTATAAGCAACGACAGTATCTACTAGCGAACAACAGCGCATCATCGCACATAGTGTTCGCAAACTAGAACACGTTTACATGTAGACTTACAACATGAATACAACAATTTTTTTCTATATTTGTTGTTTAGACGCAATGAAGAAAAAGTTGAAAACGTTAAAATTATGCTGAACTATTTTTAAGCATAAATAAAATGTGCTACTCATAATTACTTCCAATGAATTGTAAGCTCGCAAGAAAATAAAAATTGTGCAAAACTTTACATAGCAAGTTTTTCAAAATACAAGCAAAATAAAAGAAAAAGGAGCAAATTTAATGAATAAAATATAATAACTTGAGTAGATTTGTTATTTTTACATAGCCTTAATTAATTGATGCATAATCACTAAATCGTGACAAAATATAAAAAAAAACAAGTAAAATTATCACTGAGTTTACTGTAGATATTGCTTAGGTATAAACCATGTCAGAATAAAGATATAATCCAGTCAGATAACTATTTTTGATACTCTTAGGACCGATTTCTAGCACTAATCACAACTTCAATCTATGAATAACAGAACAGAACTGACGGTAAAAGTTCTGATTATTACTTAACCGGACATTGAATAAAAGGCCCTTAAGCTGTATTAAATAAAAAAGCACGTTTGCATTTTACCCTAATTCGAAAATCACTCTTCACATTGAAAAATATGAAGATGCGCAATTCACGGTTTATTACTTACGTTTCGTCATGCCAAGATGTTATAAAACGATCTTGCCACTCGATATTGATTTATTTTGGTAATTTAAATAGCAAATTACTTATAACAAAAGTCAGATTATTGATTGAATAAAAACTTTTGCTAAGTAACGAGGAGCTTAATTCAAAACTTTAAGTATTCTCAGAAGGTAATTCACGTGACATGAACCTTTTTTTTGCCGTTCCTAGTAAATTTTCCACATTTACTTGAAATGAATCAATACATTAACTAAAATTACATAAGTATCATTCTATCGGAATTATCAATAATGCCAGATTTGGAATATATAAAAAAGTTAGCTTACCCTTGTCTTTTGTTCAAATTTCAATTTGTCTTCCTGCAAATAGAAGAAAAATTTGAGAATTTTTAGTTTAATATGTTATAGAAAATTTATTCAAAATTGAGATTAATAAAATTAAACTATGTACATAAGTTTATAAAATTTCATATTATATTCTTTTGAAACAGAAACATTGGAAAATTTCCTGCGCAATCAAACAATTTATTAATCAATTCTCAAATTGAATTGTTGAAAATATTAAAAAATATTTAGGAATAAGCTAAGATACAAATGTGCTGATACAATGCCCTTTTATCGACCACAAAAAACAAACAGACAAATAAGCAGATATAGATACAACTAACAATTTATCAAAAATATATATGTACTAGTATGTATTTATCATCTTTCAGCAACAACGCGATGTGGTGAATGGAAGTTACAATAAAAATGGCTTTTTAATGTACACATAAAAATGACATTAGCACAACGCACACGCTACAGAAAAACTCCAACAAAAAAAATTTAGATAAAGTTGTAGTATTGATTTTTTGTTTCTTATAGAGAAAAAACAAACACACACATCCAAAGAAAAAAGGAAAAAATTGTATTAATAGAAACAAAAAACAAAATTATATAAATTTTAGATACATTATGAATGTTAAATTAAATAACATTGAAAGTGAAGTAAATATGTGAGTAAAAGAAAAGGAGAAAAAGAAATAACTAATAAAAAAAATTATGCATAATGAAATAAATGTGATAAAATCAAAAATAGGATGAAGATGATGATGATGGCAACAGCAAATGTTCTACATGAAGATGGCGAGCACACACAAAAGAAACTCAAGTGTCGGAACAAAACGCTCACACGATATGAATGCTAAGTACTATTCTTTGCAAAAATTATAGTTTAAATATGCATAAGATTATAATAGAATAAAATAATAAGAGTAGTAAAAGAAGAAAATACAGGATAAGTACGAATGTGTGTTATCTAAATTGCACGAATATCCACAATTTTTTAACCACTATCGAGTAACGAAATGTGAATACAAATTTTATCATTAAGGCAATTACGGTGATTTAATGTGTTTTTTGGTTCCAAAAATTGTTATCCTTTTTATAAAAGAAACATGCTGCTGCACATACCTACAACATATTCAAAAAAACTGATACAGAAAAAGGTCATGCTTCTGATGCTTACGCGAAAAATATATGTAAAATAGTATAATGTTAATAGCAGCAGCTAGTGAATGAAGCCAAGTAGGGCACGGCTTCAGCATTACACAACAAGGAAGACCCAGCCGCCAACAACGTGTACACGACTTGTACCTGAATTGGTTGTGATGCATGAAGTATGTTGCACAAATTATATTTCAGATATTAAATATAAAAGAGTAGCATAACTAACATATAACGAAAAAAGAAATGGAAAGTTTTTGTGAAATGAAATGTGGGTGAGTGTACTTAACGATTTTACTTTGTACAATTCCTTTACTAGCATATGTATGTGTTGTGCCTACACTTAGGAGACATAAGTAGAACTAGTTGCTAATTAAATGAACATTGAATTTAAAAAAATGAGAAGCTACAACTCAATTGCTTGTAAAAAAATTCTACAGCAAAAGTTACTTTAGAATTTGCTCTCCCCAAAGAGTAATGCTATGAGATGAGTAGTGATTCCGAAAAAAAATAAAGGACCAAAACCAATTTTTTTCACTTCAGTCACTTGTTTTGTTTTATGTTTGGTTTGATATTTTTGTTTTGTTCTCTACAAGTTTTCTTCAAGCATCACTGGTCTGCCTCGTTTCTGCCTTGTCAATTTGTAGTTAAACAGCCTTAGTTTGTAAGCGTAAATATATGGAATACTAAACGCCTGCTTTTCTTCGCTGATGCGGCTATGATTATGCTTGACGGACTTTAATAAAGGGTTTTTTTTTTAGAAGTGTGGTTTTCAATCTGGCAATACTTTTTTCGGAGTTGGTCTTTTTGACAGCTGTCACTTGACTTATGCTCAGTTTGGTTTGCCATTTCAAGAATTGAAGCCGAACGACCATCAAGCGCGTCGCGCGTTCGGTAAATGGGCCCAAAACGAGATGGCCACCGATCCCGATTTTCACAAGAAAATTTTGTTTAGCGATGAAGCTCACTTTTGGTTGAATGGGTACGTTAATAATCAAAATTTTCGCATTTGGAGTGATCATAATCCTCAAGCCATTGCTGAGACGCCGTTACATCCTCAAAAAGTCACTGTTTGGTGTGCTCTATGGGCAGAGGGAATCATTGGTCCATATTTCTTCAAAGATGAAGCCGGATAAGCCAGAGACGATTGACGCCTTTGAAGAGAATATTCTGCGCGTTATTACTGACATACGGCCCCAATTGCTGCAAAAAGTGGTCGAAAATTGGGCCTCTCGGCTGGAATTTATTCGAACTAGCCGCGGCGGCCACTTGCCCGAAATCGTTTTTAAAACATAATGGCAAATCCTTATCTCTATAATAAAGCTAAATTCTTGGCCATAACATTAAATTATATGCGTTTTATTTCTTCTTGAAAACCACCCTGTATTATACTAAAATACAAAAACAAACAATTTTACCACTTCCATATCCTGAAATTCAGTCTAAATGTGCAATAATTTGGTTTTTTGAGGCAAGGTGAGAAGCTAAAGTCTCAGATCTGGCAATGGAGAAAAAATTTTAATAATACATTAAAAATCGTATCCTGGAAAACATCTCAGCAAACCACCGTTCCACCGTTGGAGAAAATAAGAATTAGAAACTTGAACATTTTAATAAAACGATAAAAAAATTTATTTCGAAAAACTTAACACTAAATTCGACTTCAATTCAAGTCACCCATGAAATGAAATTCCATACTATCATTGGACATTTATTACTAATGTCATTTAATTCTAATCATTAAAATTCATTATGCGATGAAAAGAGTATGCAGAATAATTTGTAGATATTATATGCTTCGATAAAGTAAATATTAATGTTAGTAAATAGCAAATATATTCATTTAAATAAACTACGGAAGCTCTACTTATATTTCAATCCTGAAAAATGGGTGCAGGAAAACTTAAAATAATACCAACATTCAGAAATGTGCGCAATATTTACACACGGTCAAGCAAAAACAACACGTAGGAATGGAATGTCAGAGACTGACGACCAATTGGAAATTGTATAAAAACCCATGTGAGGGTTTCCCCGATATCATCTTGCATTATTAACATGATATAACGTTAATATCATTACCTGTAAAATTGTTCACACACACACAACCACACACACACGCAGGGTTGTGGGTGTGTTTCAACTGTCAAAATTGTGATTTCAATTTAATTTGTATTGGAAAAAAATGTATGTACTATGTGCGCATATTGCAATTGTGATTTTACTCAATTGTCATAAAAGATCGTTAAAAACTCATACATACTTCATATTTTCATAGTTGCATTGTTGCTACAGCAACATTATGCATTGCTGTTGTAACGAATTGATCCTTGATTTTATTTGACAGGAAATAATCATGAATGTGGGACTGACAGACAAACATTGCATTCATGCTTTATATATTGTACATATGTAAATACATACCATATGTATACTTACTACACACATTGTACATGACTACAATGGAATATCGTGTTGCTGCAATAAATTAAATATTATTTTATGACTGACTTTTGTGCAGCAGCAATGACATTTTAATGCAGCACATTGACTGACTACGACTTAGAGAGGGGAAGAGTAATCGTAAATACGAGTATAAGATAAGGTTTATTGCATATAAATACATAACTGTACTCTAACTGTTGCTCTTCAGGAGCTTGAGCTTGAGCTTTGGCCTATTGACAGTGGAGTGTGACATGATTTTTGTTATCAATTTACAAGCGGACTTTTAATGCTAAAGGAATCGAAAATCATTTAGAAAAGTAATTTTACATCCATTGTATTTTTTCCATTCGAAGACTAACTTTACTTTTTAACCACAAATTTTAATATACATACGTAATGAATGCAATTTTAGAATAGAATTTCTCGTAATAGTTCCGATCGTCTATGGGGCCACAAATTACATATATTTGTAATGTATATGTTAGAAAATTCAACTAAAAACTTGTGTTCAAAAGTTTATGGGGCAAAGTTCTACAACTACTACAGTAGGAAAAAGCAGTATGTAGTTCTGAGTAGTTCTAAGTGTAAAGCGTAAGTATAACTAAGAATGTTACTTAAAAAACTTTTAAAAAAGTAAAATAAGTTTGTGTTTGACACAATCTAAAATAAGTTTCAAGTTTATAATGTCTCTATGTTTTAAGGGAATGAAAAAGTTTTATTAACTAATTTATAAAATTACCGAGCTTGATACTTTATCAATATGAACAAAAAATAATAAAGAAGATGAAAAACGTCAAAGAAAAATGTTAGTTACGTACATCAAATTTATTACTGATCATTCAAGTATTTAAAACTTATACAAGTGCATACAACAAAAGCAACAACTAAACAAATTTACTTTGTAAGTAGGAAAAAATTAGTAAAACGAAAAGAAAGAAAAAAAGGAAAGATGAACAAAATAAAAGAAGAAAAAAAAGTTATTGACAAGAAAATTTTCAATCGATTTCAATTTAGTAAATCTATGCCAAAAGATATTTTACGGTCAATTTGAATCTATGCGCATATGTATGTCGTCTGTACGTAGTTATAGTAGCAATAGTACAGTAATCGACTACGATTGCTGTCAAGTTTGTAGAGCAACAGCAACAACAAAAATGGCATTATATTCTGCAGCAATCAAATGAAATGAAACGCACGAACAACAATGGCAACAACAACAACAAACAACCAAGAATACTTTACATTCTCCATGTTGCTGATATTGCTGTTGTTGCTTTAGTTGTTGTTACTGCTGCAACACCACTTGAGACAAGAATTGCACACGACGACGATACTTTTCAATGAGATTGCTGCTAAGAAGGAGACTGAGTCTGAGGCTGACTCTGACTCTGAGTCTAATGTTGCTTATTGCTATTGCTGCTGCTGAGTACAACTAGTACAACTCTGTTTGTGATGCTGACAATGTATGTATCATGTAAAGGCAAAGCGAGATATTTTCCACACACAAATCCATATACAAATTTATTCACATCTAAAGGGATGAAGTTATGTGATGAATTTCTTGTGATTGCTGTCAAGCTAAAGTTATTTCATCCCCATTCTCATAGAGCGTATGTAAGACAACAACAACAAGCACAAGAACAAGGAGTGAGAAAGTGTAATGTCATTTGTATGTTATGTAAGTAGTATGAGAAAGTCATGTCTGGGCGTAAATTGGAACAAAAAATTCCTTTAGACGATTTTACAGATTTTTTGCACAGTTTTACACAAAATTTCACAGCATATTTTCCAAGTTTGTTTGTTATTTTGCTTTTAACTACCCTGATTGCCGGCTTTTTTTTTGTGTATGTGTGTGTGTGTGTGTGCTATTGTGCCTTTTACCAGTGTATTCCCCTTATGACTTGACTGCGTTATTTCAAGGCAAAATGCAGAAATGATAACACAGGACCAAAATAAAATAAAGAAGGAAGAAGAACAGGAAACGAAAATAAAGAAGTCATTTAAAGTTTTCAGTTTCTAGTGCTTCTAAATTTGCTAGTGTTGCAGCTGCATGTCGCAAATTGGTAGTCGAGTAATAGAGTGTAAATTTCTGCAATGACGGTTTTTGAAAGCATACAAAATTTGTTGTAGCGCTTAATATTTTTTCGCAAGTGTAGATTTGTCTTCTTTATCTGTTCATTGTGGATATTGCTTCTTTTTGACTATAATCGACGGGTATTTATACGTTACTAGTATGTTAGTATGACTGGTTGTTAGTTATTTCTATTATCTGTGGAAAATGCTGAAGCTTCGTAAAATAGCTTCAGTTTGTATATGAAGTCAAAAGTTCATGCTGGTAGCAGATAAAAATTCAAAGTATTTGTCGATGAAAACCAATGTGAAGGGACAAATATTTTCTGAATTTCTCGAGAAAAATATTTAAATAACTGAATTTGAGCATGCTAAAGAGATACAAAGTTCATAAAGAAAATAGCTCAGTAAAAGTATCAATTTGAATATTTTGTTAGAGAAACAAAAGAGTAGAACACGGTTATGTTCTATGTGTAATGGAATACGAGACTATTTTCAAGTAGAAGGTAGAAGTTGTTGCCATTTTTTCAGTGATACAAAGCGGCGGGAATATGTACAGGGAAAGCCGATTCGTCATTCAGAATAAAATCACGATCATGTGATTGGTTCTATTTCGCTCGCCCTTTATTACACCAAGATCTTCATCGACTAGCTTCCGCGCCTTTAAGCGTTGTTTTACAAACAATGTAAGTACGATCACCTACTTATTGCGCCAAAGTGTTTCGGTGTGCAAAAACAAAAGTGGAAGTGAAGGGCCATCCACGGGTTTGTTGCACTGATTTTTCGGAGGCACATAGTTATTTGAAAGATGAGTACAATGCAGCCGAAACCGGATGCCTAAAGTAACTTTAAATACATCAATTGCAACCTACCCTATTACCGGTTTGGTATATAGGATATTACCCTATCACTCTAGCAGTCTGTACTTAAACTGGTACCGGCGGCTTAGGCCCAAGCAATCAATAGCACTTTAGGGTAGGTCTTACTATCTTAGAGGCGTAGTTGCTCTTTTGTGTAGGTCTACTTTAGTAGCAATTACCAATTACTAAGGCCGTAAAGGTAGAGACAAAACAACAATATTGAAGCAGAGAAAGACAAAAATAATAAAATTAAATAAAGAATTTCGTGATTATACAAAGTTTATTCATAGCGCATAAGACAAAGCAATGCTGAAAGTAAAAGCATGAGAAAGACTTTAACTATTAACTTTAACATTGGTAACTATCGCAGACGCCAGAGAATAAAGAGTATTACAAGAAATCATCGAAGTTTTAAGATCAAACTTTGGGAATATTGAAAAACAATACTACAAACAAAAAAGATAGAAAGTAAGTAAATTTGCACAAAGAGAGAGAAAGGAAGAACGAGAAAAACCATTAAAATCTCTTAAGAAAATCAAAGAAGAAATAAAGAATACCTTTCTATTTGCAAGAATACAAAAATCAATATTTATTATTCATGGCAATGTAATTCAAAATATCAATTCAAAAAGAAGTCTCATGTGACATACATACATACAGAGAAAGGGATAAATATGTAACATAGCCCAGAAGCGCCCGCAAGTGGACAACACAATCCAACAGCACAATCTATTCGTACTACTTAATATACTCGGAAGCATAAAATTAAAATTGAAACAAAATTTCAATTCTATTCGTATGTGAATTGGAAGCGTGTGAATCCACACAACTTGCAACATAGTATAACTAGCTGCAAAAAGAAAACGTATGTTCATCGTATCTACAAATATGTAGTATGTATTTGTACCAATACTTATTCTAATAAAATTGCAGCACATTGAACTCGCACATAGCATATGCAAGCACACGTAAGTGCATATCCTACATATAGTCACAGGGGTAAAGGTGGTAAATGAAAATAGTAAAAAATTAATATATTCAAATTTGATGGAAGCAAGTATAGGCATACATAAGATAGACAATGTGAAATGTATGTGTAGCCGGTGAGTTGGGAAAGAAAGGGGGTATGGCATGGTTGCTCAGTGGCAGCAACAGACTCGACCTCATTTAACCAGTACAATCTAGATTCAGTAAATAATTCTTAAATGTGTTGCAGAGTTTGCCGCAAATGCATAGTTGAAAAAGAATGAAAGGTTGCCATTGGCAATTTAATTTAAAATACAAATGTAATTTATGTATAGATTCTGGTATTTGAATTCCTTAATTCAATACTTAGATATGACTTTATATAAACTAAAGAAAGGATTGGCAGGAGTTTCAATCCTTTCCTTTGGGAATCGCTTATAATTTTTTATAATTCAGATGATATCTCAATTTCCATTATACTGCTTTTAATAATTTAAGTAATGAATTTTATTTTGTGGTTAAAATTATTTTTAAATTTTGTTTGCCAACTACGAAACCCTATAAGATATTGAAATCAACATTAAGCGTTTTTTTAATTCAGAATTTTAAGAAAATTAACCTAGATCGTGACACACAAAATTTCGTACTTCTGCTGAACTTATTATAAATAGAAGCTAGACGATTTCCCATAGACTAATAAACCTAGTCATGCATAAACAAAAACAGTAATAGTTTGTGGAATTAAATTCAATTCATCAGATAAATTAAATTAAATTTCAAGCAATCATAGTTTAAAGTTTAATACGATTAAATTGATTCCTTGTTGTCTAATTTGTGAAACACAAAAGTAAATGCATTCAAAATTATTGAATTGAATACTCGTACATAGTAGATGGTGAAATAGAATGTACATAAGTACAAGTAGGTATTGAAAATATCGTTCTATTGCACTACACATCAGTTTCATGGAATCCAGTATTTTAGTATTTTATTAACGCATTGATTTTATCAGAATCACTTTGAAATTTCGGTTATTGATAATGAATAGCAAATTTCTTTGCCATCGAAAAACTCATTGCAAATGAGAACTTGCTTCATTGGGTTCATTGCTATTGAAAACTTAATGCCGAGCATTGAAATTAAATATATTTATCGTTGGACAAATAGGGAATTTAGGGGAATTTTTGCATATGCATCCGCTTAAGCTCTGGAATCTTTTAGCAGCCAGCTCCAGGTAAGAACATGATTTTTATTAAATTAATGAAAAGTTTATCCAGCTACTCTGCTATTTCCGCTATATCAGATAAATCTTTAGCAAAAAGGAATTTTTTTCTAATGTGTAGAAAGGTCAAAGATTACACTAGTTAAAGAAATTACATTTTTTTACATGGACTTTTCATAAATTTTTTTTAAAATATTTTTAACTCGTTTTTTATTAAGAAATGCAATGCTTAGTATAGAAAAAAAGTAGAAATTAAATAATAAACTGTTAATAACCAAATAAGAAATAAAAATGTTTTATATTTACTAACTACTGCATTTCACATTCACACTTAACAAATCGATAAAAATTAAAAACACCACCACAATCACCAAGAAAAACATGCACGCAGAATGGGAAGGAAGTGTTAGTGAAATTAAAGTGAAACCAAAACCAAGTACGTGTATAAACAAAAAAAAGTTTGTGAAACAACCCCGAAACACTTCCTTGCGATTGAGCTTGAAGAAATGTTCTCATTGTGGCAAATATGGCAATGTTATTATAAAAGGAAAAGTTTTAGGTACGAAAATCAAGAAATGCAAGCAAAGTAGAAACTCAAACAATGCGAGTATGTATGTATGTACGTTGAAGTATGTCAGCCTTAGTTACTGGGGCATGGCACAGTGTATGGTTGCCAGTCGTGGGGTTGATTGAATCAAGGGAAGCATGAGTTCGAGTACGTCACAAGTGTCACTTGAGGCGATACAACGTTGATGATTGAAGTTGAAATTCATGCGGTCAGTTGCGATTCATAAACAAATTATAACTCTTTTACGTATTCTTGTGTAGAAATTTTTACTGCATAAAACCAACTACAAAATATAAATAAAATACGCTGCATGAAGCCTATTAATATTGAGTTAGTTACACGGAACTACAAAAAAAAAAAACGTATGTCGTTAAATAGGTATAGTGAGGATGACAAGTAGGAGGAGCGGCGTCTGATAGAGCTCAAACTTCTGTTGCTACCAATATGGAATATATTTTTACATGCACAAATGGCACAAAGAGAAGAGTCGAAATTTTCAGAATAATAGTTTTTATAATTGATAGATTACTTCCTTAAATTGTAAACTACAATAAACACAATAATTTTATTTATTCATGAAGCAAGTACAGCAGACGTCGAGTTGCACGAACTATGATTTAGAAACGTTTAATAAAACGTACCGCAGCTTATAGGCCATTGTAATTCTATACTACGAGCAATAACAATTTTACTGATCCAAAGAAATCCTGCAACCTTACAATCTAAATTTTATTTTGGTACAGCTGGTCAGGAAAATAAATAAACAAAAGAAACATTCACAAAAATAACAACTACATCTTGAAGAAAAATATAAGTAGTAGATTGTATGTAATACGAGTGTGTCATTATATGTACCAGGTGTACAAGTATGAAACCGGCAATTATTTTTAACAAAATACACGTTTATTTAAGAAATATGGTTATACATTCAATCTTCAAAGTAATGGCCATTGCTAGCTACACATTTTTCCCATCTCTCTGACAATTTGTGAATGCCTCTCCAAAAAAAAAATGTTCGTTTTTGGAGCCAAACCAGTCGTCAAACCAGTTTCGAAGTGCTGTTCAGCAAGTGCGTGCCCCATTGACGAAAATAAGTGGTAGTCAGATGGAGCCAAGTCTGGTGAATAAGCCGCATGGGGGAGAGCTTCCCAGCTGTACGAATCTACCAATTCCCGACTCTGTTTTTTTCGATGTGATGGTGTATTGTCATCAAGAAAAATCACTTTGTGTTGCCTAGCTTGATATTCTGGACGTTTTTGGCGCAAAGCATGGTTCAAATCAGCCAATTGTTGTTGGTAGCGTTGATCAGTAACTGTTTCATCTGGTTTCAGAAGGTCAAACCAGATACCACCTCGCTGATCCCAGAAAACACAGAGCATCATTGTCTTCTTTCCGAAGCGATTTGGCTTTGCTGTCGATTTGGCCGGTGTCGGTGTACCGGTCTTAACATGTGATCGTTTACGTTTGGGATTCTCGAAATAGATCCATTTTTCATCGCCAGTAACAACTCGATGAAGCTATGACTTTCTTTTCTACGTGACGAGCAACATTTCACAGGTGGTTTTTCGATTTTCTCACATCAAAATCGTCACTTTTAAACTTAATGAACCACTCCAGAGCATATTTCTTCAATTTGAAACAGAAAAACGATGATGTCCGCATATCGTAGTTTGTAGGCACAAAATTCGACATTTTTACGTGCGAAAAAAAATATGTTATTGTATGAAACTTGATAATTTATGAACTGAATATTGTTAACAGAACTAAATGGGAAAAAATGACGCCAATGATTTGGTTTGACAGAGCGTATAGTTTTACCTAGCGACAGAGAGATGTCATTACCGGTATGTACTCGTATATAACAAATTGCATATAGTATAGAATATGTAAATATTCTAAAAAATACAATTAATTAATGAACAATAATTTGTTATATGTGTTATATGTACGTCTACTGTAGTATAAATTCGGAGCATGTTTAATTATTTCATCTGTAGCCAAGTAACCGGTTTCGTTTGTGAATTGCATTCGCCCACTTTTTTACAAGTACGCGCAATTCACGACTTGTGCGTGTAATTTCTCTCTCTGTTTTTCATTTTAACTCAATTGTTTGCATTTACTTTTTTATGCTGCCGTTTATAAGTGGGCGGTCAAGATATTTTTTGCTCAAGTTTTCTTTATTGACAGAAATGCAATCATTTCATATCGTTTAGAATATTTAAAGTATTATGAAGAGTGATTGTCATTGTGGACTGGCTACTTACTTACATAGCAGTTTACTCGTCAATAAATAACTGGTTTGGAATTAAGCATAAGACCTCTATATACCTCCAATTTTTTGCAATCTTTGATTAAAGTTTTAAATAATAAATAAATAATCATAATGGAAATAAATACATAAGCTAAGATATAAATTCATAATCTCTGGTTCTTGATTGAACTATTTATCAAGCGAAAGAGTCATCCCAAATATTAAAAATAGAATGAGAAGTTTTCAAACTCAGAACATTAGAATTAAGTTGGAATAAGTGCTTAGTAAGTACGTCAAAAATTATAATTTTAAAAAATTCTTGTCAGGTCAATACTGAAACAAACTTTTGGCAAATGAAAAATTATCCCATGGCAAAGTTTGATATACCTATACATAGTTTAGGGAAAAATACCAACTAAAGCATTTTTAATAAACTAACGCTATCTACCTATCTAACTATCCTCCCTCATATTATCAGCATTTAGCCACAGCCTACAGCTTCTTACTAGTAACCTTAAGATTCTAAATAATAAATTTCAATGAGTATGTGCCCATTAAATTTACTTTACGCTTAGGTTCACTTATTTGATTTGAGCTGCTTATTTATTTATTTACCTTTTATCTTTTTACTACTTACTACCCCAACGCTACCATCGTGTCGCTACTATTATTAACTGCTATGTACTACTACCATTACTATAATTATACTGTAGCAAGAGCTGTGATATTATTTACACTGTTTTGTTATTTCCCGTTCTTTCTATCTATGCACATATGCATGTATGTAGAGTAAATATGTAGATAGATAGCTAGCAAATGCACATTTCCATACGAAAACTTCACAATTTTCCATACACTTCCTCCATTTCATAGTTTGACATACTTTATCAATAACTGTCGTTGTATTTTATATTGTTACTGTTGTTTTTGTTCTTGCCAGGTAGTGTCAGTAATTTTGTTGTTGTCTTTTTTCTTCCTTCTTTCTATTGTTTGTAAGCTCCACTTGAGTTTCGTTTTTATTTGATTTCATTTCACTTAAAAGCTTTTGCCGCTATTTTAAACACATTTATGTTTGTATTTGCAACATTCTGCTTTTTGTTATCCAGCTAACTACTTGGCCACCCACCTACCTACATGCCGTGACGTATATATTTACATATGTACCTACATTGCAGTAGTAGATAAGACAGATGTTGCTATGCAAATACAAACGATGCTCTTCAAGCCGATTTTAACCTAGTTAGTTTATTATGGTAGTTAGTTTGAGTAGCAGTAAGAGTAGGAACGTGCTTGGTTCTAAAGCGTGCTGTTATGGCTTATGACTTTTACCATTGCAAAGATTTCATTGCTTAAGGGGAGAATCCCCCGGGTCCAGATATTTGGAGAGAGATTTATTTATGTTGATTTTCCAAATGACCTTCCAAACAGGCAAGTCCGTTTACAATGACCTTTAAAACCCAAAAAATGTAGAAATATTAAACTGTGTTTACTTTTATTATTATTATTTGAATATTTATTTATATCTTTCGAAAACCGGCACAACAAAGTTTAAAACCTTATTAGCAGTATTGTAGACAAAAAATATAAACCTATACTACAGGGTGTTTTTTGTTAGAAGTGTGGTTTTCAAGATGAAATAAAACGCATATAATTTAATGTTATGGCAAAGAATTTAGCTTTATTATAAAGATAAGAAGTTGCCATTATGTCTTAAAAATGATTTCGAGCAAGTGGCCGCCGCGACTGTTTCGAATAAATTCCAGCCGAGAGGCCCAATTTTCTACCACTTTTTGCCGTATGTCAGTAATAACGCGCCGAATATTCTCTTCTCTTCAATCGTCTCGGGTTTATCTGCGTAGACAAGCGACTTCACATAACCCCACAAAAAATAGTCCAGCTGTGTTAAATCGCACGATCTTGGACGCCACGCCACTGGCCCACGACGCGAGATAATGCGCTCACCAAAAGTTTCCTTCAATAAATTGATTGTTTCGTTGGCTGCAGTGCCGTCTTGTTGGAACCAAAGCTCGTCCACATCAACATTCTCCAATTCAGGCACGAAAAAGTCATTAATCATGGCTCTATAGCGTTCCCCATTGACTGTAACATTATGACCGGCTTCATCTTTGAAGAAATATGGACCAATGATTCCCTCTGCCCATAGAGCACACCAAACAGTGACTTTTTGAGGATGTAACGGCGTCTCAACAATGGCTTGTGGATTATGATCACACCAAATACGACAATTTTGCTTACTAACGTACCCATTCAACCACAAGTGAGCTTCATCGCTGAACAAAATGCGTCTCGCGAACCGAACCATTATTTTGGTAATAAATTTGTACGAGTTGCAAAGGTTGTTCAGGAGTAAGTCTATTCATTATGAAATGGCAAACCAAACTGAGCATAAATCAACTGGCAGCTGTCAAAAAGACCAACTCCGAAAAAAATATTGCCAGATTGAAAACCACACTTCTATAAAAAAAACAACCTTTATATGATATATGGTATATTTTATATAAATTATCAAAATTTCCAATCTGGGGCCTGTAAATTGAACATCTTCTTTTCCCCGGAAAAGCATATATATAACACAAATAAGGATTGTTGAAAATTGGAATTATCTTCAGTCTCCATTCAAAATAACAAAAATATCTACATTATGAATGTATAAAAGAAGATGTTTTTGCCCAAGCAATTGATTCAATGGATCATAGCCATAAATAATCCTTATAGGATACTGTTAGGGCTTTTGCAAATTAAGGCAGCAATATGTAAAGGTTTTTTCAACAGGAACAAAAAATTTATTCCAGGTGTAGTAGTATACATGTTACATTTAAGTATTCGATATTGCTCATATGACCTCGGCGAGCATGTTTGGAGCGTTTGTTGCTGTCCAATAAGGAATTGACAAATCCATTAAGCCAAAAAAAAAAGCTTCATCATCATAAATTATTTTTGTATGAAATTCTTCTTCAAAGTTTTACAGAGCCCAACCGGAAGCACTTACGACTGCGATATTTTCGGTACTTTGACCGGTACGTTGTTTCGCTAGCACAGGTACATTATTGTTATGACCGAAAATTGAAGTAAGCGCTCTTAAAGTTGCGACCACCGACTCAGAACTTCGGTAGTATATAATTTTTAATAATTTCCAAAAATTGGTCGTTCGTGAACTTTACCATTAAAAAACCTAAACCTTGAATGACATTTTGACATTGTCGGTCAGAAAAAAAATTTAATGTTGCGTTTGTATTTAAATACAAAATTTTTATGTCTCTATAGTTGTAACACTTTACATAGTTAGATATATTGGTGGTCATACTTTCGCCCCTTGTTACTCATTTCTCACAAATTTTACAGGAGCCGAAACAAGGCCGTAGCCAAAATCAAACTTTTGGTGGATCTCGAAATCGGGGGTACTGACTTCTTTTCCAATTTCTTTTTTTTATATGGTATGTACTATATATTAGAATAGAAAGGGAGAACAAAAAATTGTTGAGGGCGTTAAGCTCGTCCGAGCGTCGTGATACGAAAAAACACAGACATATTCTGAAAACATGGTACACAAAATTAATTATTCATGATGCAAACTAAGAAAAAAATTTTCAGTATTTTTAAAAACAAAAGTTTAATTTTCATACATATTTTTCAGTTAGATGAGTCACAGGGTGTTAACAGATGACCATCAATACATATAGATGAAACAACACGTTATTAGGACATCTTGATCACTGGCGCAAGCTGCTGAATTTATGAAAGAAAAATACTTATGTACAATACATACATAAATCGTTTCAGAGGAGCATATAATTCACGATATACGAGAATAGATATGCGGTAACTAAAAGTAACTAACAATTCATCATTTGCTTTACTGAAAATATAAATAAACCCAAGAAACCCACACACACTCAAATTACGAGTAGGTTTCCGAAAATTACTAAATAAACGATGACATTGTAAACTGAGAAAGGAATACCTAAGAAAACTATATTCATGGACGCTATTTTTATCTAAAACCAGGAATAGAACCTACACAAAAAACATCATAATATTTATAAATACATGAACAAACAAACAACAAAAAATATCAAATACGAAAACTAAAACAAAACTGAAGAAATAAATATGTACATTTGTGTGTTGACATTGCTACACATATCTGATGCTTCTGCTGCTGACAGATAAATGGGAAAATGCAATGAAAGCAACCGACACAAGGAATTTCAATTTCTTTATTTCTTTTAATGGCCCAACAGCCCATAGAGGGCCTAGGCCGAGCTTTTCGCATCCACTTGTGTTGTGTGTGTTATATTTACATTTGAACATGAATGGAAGGGACCTACAGTTTTATGCCGACTCCGAAAAGCGAAGTGAAAAGCTTTTCTGAAGCAATTTGTTTTCGTGTAGGTTTGCTATAGTCTTCTTAGAGTAACCAAGGGGCGGGTAGAAAAATGTTTTCTTGAACTCCGTACACGCTGCGTAGCAAGCCAGCACACTACCAAATACGCTACGGTAACCACACGACACAATCAAATAATAGTTCACTGTTATTTTTATGAGAGCAACAAGGAGCACAATTGGCTGTATGAATGTGTTTGTCTGTGAATGATAGCGGCAGATAAGTGTAAGTAACTAAATGAGTGAAGTGAGTAAAAATAAATAAAGTAAAGCATCAAATGTTACTAAGTAATAAAAATAACAGACCTTGGCTATATGTGTGTAATATCTACATACGTAACTCAATTTTCAAAAACAGAACAAAAAGAAGCAATGAAAGGGAAAGGAAGAAGAAAAAGAACAATAAGAAAGTAGTAAAATGTATACAGATATTTAAAAATGCTAAGAAATAAAAAGGGAATACTAAATACAGCCACAAAATACACTGTACAGAGTAGACTTATGATTTTTGTTTATATTGTTGCTGCTGCTGGTATTTAGTATTAGAGCATATTCATTTGAAGATGAAGGTAATGGATATATTGGGAAGATACAAATACAACAATTCCACATCAAACACAAGCACTAACACCAAAAGCTAATGTTTAAATTTGATAAGTTACAGATACTTTTTTATACTTTTATTACCAAATACATGCATCTTAAGGCATGTGTATGCCACAACTAGTGTTTATGTCTACGTTTTGATATTGTTGCTGCGAGAAGTGTTGTTATGCCTTTTGGATGCTTATTCAATGTGTGTTCTTTTCGAAAGAAAACCATCAGGAAAACTCAATAAAGTGCTTTATCAGCAAAAAGTCGAAGAAGAAGAACGAAATAATAAATATGTATATGTATTAGGTTCGGTTATGAACAAACATTACAAAAACATACAAGAGAGAGATTCGGTTACAGAAATTTCATATATCTAAGTAGCGTGGAAAATTCAGCATAATAATTATAATGCAATGAAATGTTGCAAGATGTGAATGAATGGGATCCGATTATTTAGTTTCAGCAAGCCCATCTATATGCTCAGTAATGGGCTGCAATATACAAGTACATATAAAATCGTATTTATTATCAGTGCCCTATTGATTGATATTGTTACAACGATCCTACACTGATTTAAAAATGATCTTAAATGTGCACAATTCTCAAATAGCAATTCGACTGTCCAGCACAATGGGAATATGGCTTTATGTATTAATTTTATATTGCACACATTTATCCCACGAATCTCTGCTTAAAGCTTTGGCCCAGAAGGTATTTTGCTCCCCGGTTGCGGTTTAGTGAAGCAAATAAAAAAGGAAAATGTGAGTACGAGTAGCTTTCTCATTTTATTTTAGTTGTGATAACAAAAACAAATGTGTTTATTGTGCATCAGATATGTATGTATGTATATGACCCTTACGGGTTAGAAATGTATAATCCAGGAAATGTAATATTTGAGGGAATTAACGACAAAGTAATTTTAACTTGGCGGAGAAGTAAATTCTGGTAGATGTATGAAGCACTTAAAAATGTATGTTTAAAATATAGTATTTTTTAGTTCTTTTTGAACAATAAGGAGATTTTCAAACTTTAATATCAACATATTTAAATATTTTTCTTGGAAAATATTGGGTGTCCATATAAGAAAAAAAACTTGAACTTTAAGCTTTATGGCATAGTACATTGGCTTATTTATTAAAACAGCAACAACAATAACAGCAACAATAACATCAATAATATTTATTATTGAGCTAATTTAGTTAAATTTTTTTTATTCTTCTTTATTCAGACATATATGTATGTAGCAAAATACATAAATATTTTTAATGCGTTTTTCCGCTGTATTTTTTTGGCGGCATTTGATTGATTTAATTTAAAAACAAGAATATGTTGGTACAAACAACCACAAATGTGAATGTAGCTACAAATAAAATTATTATTATAAACTACTTTTAGCTTTAAAAAACACGATTTGTGAAGCTGAAGCTCAACCAACAACATTCAAGTGGGTTTTTGTACCCTGTAGCTGCATTTTTACTACATAGTTACTACCACATACTACAACTTCATACTTATCCCAGTAGGAAATTGTTAAATGATGAGAGTTTATCTTTGAGAAAAAAAAGGTGAATTGTTCAGATCAAAGAGCCATTTTCTGCGGAATTTTTTACATTGAATTAGAATCTGGTTGAAATTTTTGAGCTATGTATGTACTCTTATCGCGAACATTCAAACTTTATAATTTTATATCCGACTTCTATTTTTTTTTTTGTGTTCGCTTTCGGATTCAAATAAATAAAATAGGAAATGTCTACGATGGCTCTTATGTGCGAAAAATGAAGACCTGTGCTTGACTGAATTTATATATTTGTATCTCACAGCATTCTACTTACTTGAGAGTTTGATGTTTCTTGTTTTAAATCTGTCTTTATGAGACTAATAAAATCTTAGATTTAAACATTTTTTGAATAACAGGTTACATTGAGAAAATCTTTAATTTCATAATTCGTCAAGAGTCTGAGTATTGGATAATGCAAATGTTAGCAAATAAAAAAATGAGGTTTGAAATAAGTTTAATTGATCGGCCAATACAAACAACCCATGAAAGTGACTTACCATTTCGGAAATCTTATCTCACACTCTTCTGAGTAAGTTATCAACTTTGGCCTATGTCAGATAATTTCAGAATTATAGTTATTTTGGTACTTTATTTTGAAACGTTTATCTTGAAATTTTTAATATATAATATTGAGTTAATTCATGCATCCTGCATCATGCAATATTTTCGAAATTTTTTTAGATTTGCTAAAAGAAAATGATATGTCCTTTAGAATTTCGATAAATTGCACAGGATGGTACATATAACTTGCTCCAAGTTAATTTTTTTCCAGAGATAAGGCTCCATTATATATAATATTTAAAGAAAGTTTTTTTACTCCGGTACAAAATACTATAGAACACAACTATGGCACATATAAATCTAAATTCTCTGTTTGTACATATTAGAAACACATTACTTATCTAGTTATCTAGGTTATCATGCAGAAACTCATCATCTCAATATAACACTCCATAACTCGTAAATAAGATGAGAACGGAGAAAACTAAGAAATTAGTTTTCTACTTTTAATGTCTGGTTTCGAATAAAAAGGTTTCATCTAATATCCAAACTTGACCCCCTATTTTCAAATACAATGTTATTAATATGCATTCAAATTTTAAAACTAAGAGTGTTGCAAAAATAATCTAAAAAAAATAACATGTTGTGTTTAAGAGATTCGGGTTGTTGACCTCTTTGTCGAGCACGTTTCCTCGACATATGTACAGAGTGCACCATCTTTTATGTCGGTATGTGAATATTGATATTGTAAAATTTGAACACAACATCAAACAAGTGGCCGCCGTTGTCGACCAAAGCAAAATGTGCCCTTTTTGCTGCGTTTTCCATCACTTTTTCGAGCATCTCGGGCGATGATTTCGGCGTGAATGTTTACCTTGAGCTCGTCAATGTTCTGCGGCTTACTGGCGTACACTTTGCTTTTCAAATAACACCTCAATAAGAAGTCAAGAGAGGTCAAATCTGGAGAACTGGGTGGCCAGACAATGTCGTCATTTTTTGACACCACACGTCTAGGGAAATTTCGTTGCAGAAACTACAGATTTGCAGTATGGCATGGCGCACCGTCATATTGAAACCAGTAACCCTCCAGACCTTTCGCCTTCTCTGAAGAAAAATTACCCAATGATGGTTTTGGCGCAAACGACGGCGCAAGCCTTTGGTCATGCATTGGTGTTTCATGGATCTGGTGTGGATTCTCTGTTCCCCACGTTGTAAAAACATGTTTACTCAATTAAATCGGTTGGTAAATGTTAAAATTATTCAATGTTTACATACCGACATAAAAGATGGCGTTCCCTGTACATATGTGCATACAATCGTAACTCTTTTCTGAAATTTCGTTTCCTTTCCTACTGGGACTACATACTCTCATATAAGCATTAGTGCCGCTTTGGTATACTTTTTACTCTCTACTTCACATTACAACAACAAACTGAAGAAAATAGAAAAATCTAGGTACAATGTTTTGTTTTTGTAGTGAATAATTTTTTTAAAGTGTTACATTCACCATAGAGTTCGCGATAAACGAAAACGCATCGATGCACTTAAAAAATTACAAACAATTCAATTGATTGTTGCTGTGGTAGAGCTTCTTGTTGTTTCAATTTCAATAGAAATTATTCCAGATAAGCTGTCAGACAGAAAGATTGAGAACAAAAATTGTGTCGAGCAAAGAAAAGAAATAATTGAAGAATATTTATTTCCTAGTTAATTATTTCATAGAAAGAGTAGCGAAACTTAAATATTGCTTAACTAATTAATCCAATATAATTACCGTTACATGCTTACCTTATACAAGTAGCGGCTATAATTTACGATGCTTCAAATTAATCCTTTTTAATCCGTGAATCTAGAAAGGTAGAAAGTCCTACTTTTCGAGAGCAAATGCACTTTTGTATTCACTTTCTTGTTATTGCATTTTCCCATGCACAGTTAAAGTTCAAAAGTACCGTGTTGGTAGCAAAAGGAAAAAAAAACAAAACAAAAGAAAAATATAAAATAGTATGCTAATTAGAAAATGAGAGAAAATTTGGGAAATTATTATTATCTGCATATAAAACAGAATAGAATAGGGCTGCAAAAAAAAGGTAGCGCAGTGTTTCCTGTGGGAACGTAACCTCTCTAACCCTCCTCCCCACGTCCCCTTCACCATTTCCAATAAAACAAATATACAAAGAGGCAGAAGAGCTGCTAAAGGATAAACAGGAAATATTGAAGTGGTGTAGAAGGAGAAACACAAACAGGGGAGTACGAGTACGAAAGGGGAGCTAAGAAAAAATGTACGATAAATGGCGAAGACGACAATAAAAAACAAAAAATGCCGTTGTTGCTTTGGTTGCGGCGCTGCCGCTGCTGCTAATTCGAAATCGTACACAACACAAAACGCCGATGTGAGGATGAAAAGGAGTAATAAAAGGACACAGATGTCTGCACTGCTAAGCACAAACGTTGGCTGGTAGAAAGGGAGGAATTAGCAAAAACGAAAATCTAACAATAGAAGTAGTGAAATACAACTTTAGACGTTTTTAGTTTTCAAAATTTAGCTAAAATAGCTTAAATATCTTATATGTCAAAACTTAAGCTGCTGCAACGCAAAAAGGGGCGAGACCACAAACAAATTTTTTTATTTACTTTGTTTTCACTATTTTTCCGTTTTTTGCTTTCACACTTTTCTTTGACTAATTTTCTTTTTTCCTTGCTACTTTTTTTTGGAAAACTTACGCAAATTTATTTTAAATGCTAGTTTTTGCTTTATTTTAATACTTGAATGCAACTTTGCAATTATTTTAGCACTTCATTACAATACACTTTTGCCATCATAATTTTCCAAGTGAAAAAGAAATCACCGAATTTTCTCTTACATCCACCAACAATCGCTCACGCAAACCAGAGTTTCAAACAACGACTAATAAAGGCACGAAGCTGAATGTAGAAAAATCATAATTAGTAAACGTCAAAAAATTAATACATCATAAAATGGTGTGTTGAATAAAGCAGGGTTGCTTTCAACATGGCACAGGGTAACACAGTTAAATATAAATATTAGAATGACATATTCCAAGTACAAGCAAAATATTAGGAGAAAAGGTGGCAGAAGGGATTTTTTTTAATCCGAAGAAAATATCGGCATTTGCTTCACCCACTATTGTTTAATTCGCAGAATTGCTCTTATTACATACAAAAATAAATATATTAGCACCCATCATAAATCCAATTAAATTTCAATCTTGTTTTATGACCCCCAATGCTATTGGCGTACTGTTATTAACTCTGGCTTAGCAACCCTGGTGAAAATGGTGAGTATGGCCAATTTCACCATATGTCTTCCAACGTATTCTCAAAGGTGCATTTAACAAGGTAGTGTTACTACTATACGCTCCTCCTCTTCTTTTGCGGTGAAAAGTAAATGTTGACATTCTGATTGTATATACTCAGTTAAATTATATATAATATATACAACGGATAGAATTTTGTATTTAGAAGAGAATTACTTTTTGTTGATCAGTTTTTGCACATATATTATTTTATTATACAAATCTGTTACTAATTAATTGTTAATTAATTAATTTGTAGGATTATGGGAATATATAAATTAATTATCCATTAAAATAAATTTTTAATAAAAAGAAAATATTAAATGCAACCCTGTGTCCTTGCCAACCGACGGTGAAAATATAAATACAATGCAAACGTTGCAATAGCAGGTGTAGGTCCCAAAACGCTTTAAATGAAGTGGCCTGGAGTCAATGCTTCTAGGTCGCTTGGATCTGATTAAGGAGCAGGAGTCGACTATTGCTTCGATCTCGATCATAACTGTCGCAGGTTCTTCCAATGTGAGCCTGCCGCTTATAAAACGACGATTGAGATGCCCCTTTTCGATTTTACGGCTACCTCGCAAAGAAGGAGCCATGGGATGAATAAAATAAAAGTTAATAAATTCATTAGCAGTACTTAATAATAGAGTTTTGATGTTCTTTCTTGAATATGAAAGCCTTGAGATCTGTTAGCTTATTGCAAGAGCCAATAAATTTCGTTGCGTTGTCGCAAAAATATAGAATGATGCCGATCATACGCTTAAGTGACGCCAAGACTGCAAATGGCCATGATGGGGTGAGTCACTCTTCAGGCAAGTGCGTTCACTATCCGAAACTCCATTCGAATGAGACCTACCCGTGCCTTAGGTCATGCGTGATAGTTTTTAAAATGCACGAAAGTAACGATATACGAATTCATATTTGCTAGGCGATAGAATAGGGTTCTTCTAGCCTACTGAAAGGCTTGATAGTTCAAGCCCGCCAATCTTAAAAAGCATTAAGCCACAGTTGCTTTAAAAAAATGTCAAGAACCCGAGTTTAAATACCGCAACCATATGCTCGAATTGACGTATCGCAAAATCCGTGAAGATGTATACATTATATATTCGAAGAGAGACAACATCTTGATATCGATATCGACGGCAACGATGATAAATTTTGAAAGAATCCAATTTGAATAACCACAACTCCTGTAAAATTATTTTAGCAGTAATGACCACTTGCGATACAAGTTCTAACGGATCAAACAGTAATGAAGCTATCGATAAAATTGAGCGTTTTGTAACGCGACTGGTGGTACCTTGTTTCTGGTCAAATAAGAATAAAAAAATATCTAGCTTCTGGTCCCATTTAAGACCTAATGCACTAGTTATTGATGAATTGTCAGGGTTTTCATTTTTTTGGTTTTGTCATCTCTATAATCTTTCTGGTTCGATTGCCATACATTAGTTAACTCAAAACATCCTTGTTGCAACAGTTTAGTCACCTCTTGAGATAGTTCAGCGAGAGAATCAGCAAACACAAAATATCATCTACATACATAGAATGAAGATTTGATAACGCGGGAGACAATTTCATATTGAGATACATATTTTTCAAAAAGATAAATAATACTTCGCACAGCAAAATATGGCGCAGCTACCATCCCATACGTCACAGTATTGAGCTTCTAGGTGCGAATCTCTTGATCCGATGAACGTCTCTTGAAGGGCCATCAACTTTCGAATATCCATTTACACATCGATGCAAAACTTGTTTTTGTCACCATCACAGTCTATTGCATCGAAATAACACATCATACTCTGCCGAAAATTGGTTGGCACACAGCAACCCGTTCTGCGCCGCAAACGTCATCCTGCCCATCAGCATTTTCGTCGTCGACTTCAAGGGAAGCTGCAGTTCACGCATATTTGAACAAGTCATCATGAGATAAATAATTCTCGCTACAGCTATGGTTTTAGTCCGTGACGCTTCGGGTTCTTACAAGGTAGGCAGAGCCTTGTTGGACTCCTGCTATCAGGTGAATTTCATCACCGAGAGTTTGCGCAGTTGCCAAAGTGTAAGCACACCATTGAAATGCACAGTGTTGGTGGTTCATCAACGAACATAAAATATAGAGCTTCAACCACAATTAAATATCGTTTTAATGGTTTCCAATTATCACTCATGTTTCGTGTAACTTCACACATCAACCTGATGCTGAAATCGATATTTCTCTTTGGAATCCCGCCCCCAAATACTGAACTTGCTGATGAGCAATTCTTTAAATCGAAACGCATAGATCTGCTCTTGGGTGTGGAGAGCTTCTTCAACATTCTCTCCGTTTCTGGTAAATGTCAAAGGCGCTTCAAAACACAAATATCTACATGACCCGCTTAATGCAAAACTAGAACGCTTGTGGAAACTTGAATAATTTGCAGCATTTACGGATGAGTTCAACAGGGAGCAATGTAGTTGTGAACTCTTGTATTCTAAGTATCATCGCGAACTCCTGAAAGCAGGGTAATTGTTAAATTACCTTTTAAGGGCGACCCCATGTGTCTTGGTCAGTCGTACGCAATAGCTATGCTTGTTGCACAAGCCCTCAACTCACAATACGTCGCCTTTATGGAAGAATGCTATAACTTGGGTCATATGAGTGTGGTGAGTCAGCCAAACTTGTATGAACTAGACTACTACATCCCACACCATTACGTTTTGAAACAAACTACTACTTCGACTAAATTAAGAGTAGTTTTTGACGCTTCGTGTCGTGCTACTTCGCCAACATGATATAACATAATGATATTGAAATGTCGCTCCAAAGCGTGCTCCATATTCTTCTTTTACGTTTTCGTCTTTATCGATATGCTCCAACTTCTAACATTATAAAAATGTACAGACATGTTCTTGTCGCACGTTGAGCCACATCGAGAGATTTGAAGCGATTACAGTTTCAAATTGAGGCTAAAGAGGCAAACGAATAGCCCTTCTTCTGACTTGGCTGATATTTAATTTGTGGGTTTTGCATATTTTTGTCAATAACACGAAGCCCCGCAAAACTAGAATGTGTAGTGTCAAGCGATTCAAGGTACTGGCAATGCCTTTCGAATGTCCTAGTATAATCTTTGCAAGTTGGCAGTTTTTGAAAATCGAATGACCTCTTCCATTTATTCTTAGTTTCCTGGTCAGCCTTTTGTATAGTAAAAGAAGGTAGCTTCAATTTTGGTAACTTTGAACTACTCATAGACAACACACAAGTCGTTTCTCCCAACTGCGCTTGAATGGCAACCTTATGTGGTGAAGTAGAGTTCTTCTAAATCAGAACGACAATTGTCTTCAGGATCTATTTTCTCAATATATGTTTTTAAGTTAATAATTGCTTGACATAGGATTCGAGAATACCTAAGCGACATTTGAGCTTGTCTGACGACAACGCATTCCTTCCTACTTCGCGATTGCTTAAAATCTTCTATGCTGATTTTTGAAACCAAAAATCCTAAACTTGAACAAGTTGGGCGTCAAAAAATATAGGGTTAAAAGAATTTAGTACTACCTAAATTGACTGACCCAACAACTGTCGTCCGATGCAATTGTGTTCATAGAAACGGATTCCCGACGGTCAGTAACCAGCTGTTCACTCACTGTCGGATAGTAGAGCTTAATGTGAAAGAGGACTTACATGGACTACACATGGCAGAAACTTTGTACAAGCAAAATGTTTTTCCTGTACAACAAGGAAAAGAAAACATTTGGAGAAATAATTGAAAATATTGCCAAGCCATTTGTGTATTCTAAATTAAATATAATAGTTTCATAGAAATAATAAGTCCATAAAAATATGTACATAAATTGTTAAATCAAATAATTATATCTTTATACAATATATAAAATCCCTTGTCCGTTTTTTAGTAACGAATGTTCTCCGCAACTATAAAAACTATCGAGCTAAGATTAACACCTTAGGTTTGGTTCAAGCTCTTTCCCTGGAAAGATACAATTTAAAAGACCTATCATTTAAAAAAAAAAGCCTCATCGGTTTCAGTCTCTTCAGTATTGCTGGCACCCGCATTCTGTGGATTAATATTGGCAGCAATTTCAATAAATTCCGCTGCTTCTTCGATATCCTACAATAAGCCTTGAATATCTTGGATAGACATATCCTCAAAACCTTCCCCTTCGATTGAAAGTGCAAGCTTTAAGATCTCGGCAAATTCACTTTCTTGCGGTTCGACCTCTTGCTCCTTTTCAACTGCGGATAGACAAATCTTATTCCAACATCCATTTAATGTCTGCTTTTTTATAGCTTCTTTAAAGTTCTTTAAAGATAGCTATATTATTTGGATGCAGTCTTTAATCGAAAACAGTTTCCATGCGTTTGTTACATCAATCGAGTTAGATTCTGTTGAATTTAAAATCCATCCCAAAGAACGTCTGATGGAGTAACTTTTGAAAGAATAAATGCTGCCTTGATCCATTGGCTGGAGCAGTGACGTTGTATAAGGAGGTAAAAACGTGACTTTTACGTTAGGATAAGCCAAATTTTGTGGATGACCTGGTGCATTGTCTAAGAGCAACAAAGCTTTGAAATCAAAATTATTATTTTTTTTCAAATATGTTTAAACTTCTGGCGCAAAACACTTATTAAACCAATTTTTGAATACTTCTCCGCTAACCCGAAGTTTGCTCTCCATTGAACCGGTAATGTACTCTTGTATATGCCTTTGAGCACCCGAGAATTAAGCGATTTATAAACCAGCATTGGTTTCATAACAAAGTTACCCGATGCATTGCATCATAAAAGTAACGTTATTCGTTCTTTAGATACCTTAAAAGAAGGCGCTGTCTTTGCTTCTTTTGAAATAAAAATTCTATCCGTCATTTTTTGCCACCAGAGTCCAGTTTCTTCGGCATTAAAGACCAGATTCCTTATGTATACTTTTTCTTCTATAAATTTTTGGAATGTATGTGGAAACGTGTAAGCAGCTTGTACATCAGCTGAAACTGCCTCTCCTTGAATTTTTATGCTATGAATTGCACATAGTTTTTTGAAATTTTTAAACCAGCCATTACTTGTAGTAAAATCTGCGCTTAAAGAAGGCTCTCCATTTGTTGTGAGCTGTTTATAAATTTGCAGTGCTTTTTCTTTAACGATCTGTTTGCTCAAAGGTATTCGTTTTTGACAATTATCATCAACCCAAATGTGTGCTTTTTCCCATTTTTCCAAAATTGGTGGGCGTAATCGATTATAATATTTAAGTGATGTTGATGAACCATCTGATATTTATTTTCTCATTGCTGTTTAATTTTTCTTTATAGTTCGTACTGTTGCTTCATTCAATTTTAAACTTTTTGCGATTACATTTACATTTTCGCCTTTGCAGAATTTCAATCTTTGTTCCTTAACAAATTACATTCCTCTTAAGCGGTGTTTTGTCTTTCGTCGCAAACATGGTTAGAAACTAGAATGCCAATTTATAAATTAAGACTTGAAAATTAAATAATAACTTCTAAAACATACCATAAACACGATCACAAACTTTTTATTAGAAGAGAGTATCCAACTGAGTGAATTGTTATCAAGTCAAATCCCACTAACACGTTGCCACGCGTAAAACGGGGATTTCTCCATATTTGTCTTACAAAAAGCAGCAAGTGTCATGACATATGTATGTATGTAAGTTTGAAAGCGAATGTGCACCAAATAAATACATGTACATACATGTATGTACATGCATGAGACGGGCAAGACCGATCATCGGCTGTAAGTAAGTAAGTAAGTATTAGATACATGCATGTGTATAAATCAGCGAAACATATCAAACATTTTTATTTTTTTTTCAATACTCATCGAGAATGTGTCGCAAAATGTGAACCGTGTTAGAACCAGGCGGTGTTATCCAAGGTACGTGCTAAGCAAGGTCTACCTGTACTTATATTATTAAACATAAGAAAATGCTAACGAAATGTAAAATGCAAATTGCTACTATATAAAATGTATATATTTAAACAAAACTATTTTATAGTATTATTTCGAAAAACGGTTGCTTTGCATGAATATTATTTGAACCTGAATCCCAACCCAAACTGGACTTCTCTTATTTTTTTATTGGATCCTTAAGCCGAACCCAAAATTTAGTTGGTTCCAATGTTTCGAAATTAAATTATTTTATTTTACCAGATACCGAATTTAATGAAACCTTTACCGTTGTTACTCGACCGAAAAAATGGATATAAATCTAAATCGAGAACAGTTTGCCGAAAAACGCAGCCGCTGGAGTCCTGTGCGTTTTGTCCGTTTCCATGACATAGTTAGTGTTTGCCGGATAGAGGCCGTGACGCGGATAACCGGATAGAGCAATATGCAACGGTAGCACGGACAAAACCCTTTCAAACAAACTCAGAGCTGTAGTGGACCCGTAGATAAGTGAAAGCAACAAGGGTCAAAATTACTTATTGCAAAGTATTCCAAGTAATAAATATGAGAAAATAAATATTTGTCAATAAAATCATAATACATTAGGAAATAGTTTATAATCTGTGTTTGTTTTGTTTAAACTCATTATATGCAACCATGTATTATCCAGACGCAGAAGAATGTGAAATAAAAAAAAACGGTAGAACACACAAGCGATTAGAGAAATTGTCGAGAATTTGTTCAACAAGTTTTTAAAAAGACATATTATTAAGTAGTTAAGTGAAGGATTAAAGGATTCAAATACAAAAGTCTGTCTCAAGCGATGCAATCACACAACAAGAGGCGTGTTTGTTATTATTACGATAGTAAGTTTTGATATATAAAATAAATCGTTAATTTTAAAATCTTACACTACTTACTGTAGATTTTCCATGATTTAGTGTAAAGAATTAACATTTTTTTTGGTGCAGACTTTTAAAATTGCATTGAAATTATTAATTTTTCTAAATTGCGCGATTCTTTTTGCAGCGCACTTACGCAAAAACTACCATAGATTCTGTTCGTGTATAAATTGTGAAGCTCGAGCTGCCGGCATATTTTACACGTTCGGGAATATACTCGCATTATAAATTTATTTTTACACAAAATTAGTTGCTTTTTGTGTTTTTTTGTTTATGAGATTGGGGGAAAATGTTATTTGTTGTGTGTACTTTACATTGTTGCCAAATTTGTTTAATTAATCAAAATGGTTTTTGAATAAAATTTTAAGAAGACATTAGCAACTATTATTTCGGCCCGGGACATCCCATGAAACCACATCGAATACGTATGACCCATAATTTACTTTTGAATTATGGTCTCTACAGGAAAATGGAAATTTTTGTAAGTTTTTCAAGTATAAATAAATCTATAACTAGTATAAATTTTAATTTTGTTCAACAGCGTGCACACAAAGCCACCGCTGATGAAATGACAAAATTTCATTCGGATGAGTATGTGCGTTTTTTGCGTTCCATACGACCGGATAATATGGCAGAGTACCATAAACAAATGCATCGTTTCAACGTGGGCGACGATTGCCCAGTTTTCGATGGTCTCTATGAGTTTTGTCAACTCTCTGCTGGTGGCTCAGTGGCTGCTGCTGTCAAATTAAACAAACAAGCGTCAGACATCTGCATCAATTGGGCCGGTGGCCTCCATCATGCTAAAAAATCAGAAGCTTCTGGTTTCTGTTATATCAACGACATTGTTCTAAGTATCATAGAGCTGCTCAAATACCACAAACGTGTTCTCTATATCGATATTGATGTTCATCATGGTGATGGTGTAGAGGAGGCATTCTACACCACAGATCGCGTAATGACAGTAAGTTTTCACAAGTATGGTGAATATTTTCCTGGTACTGGTGATTTGCGTGACATTGGCGCTGACAAAGGTACGTACTATGCCGTCAATATTCCACTGCGTGATGGCATGGACGATGAGGCTTACGAGTCAATATTCGAACCGATTATATCAAAGATTATGGAAACCTTCCGGCCGGCGGCAATAGTATTGCAGTGCGGCGCTGATTCTCTGACGGGTGATCGTCTAGGATGCTTTAATCTCACGTTCAAAGGTCATGGCAAATGTGTGGAATTTGTGAAAAAATATAATTTGCCCTTGTTAATGGCGGGAGGCGGTGGTTACACCATACGCAATGTGTCTCGTTGCTGGACCTATGAAACTTCGATTGCTTTGGGCGTAGAGATTGCAAATGAGCTGCCGTATAACGATTACTTTGAGCATTTTCGTCCTGATTTCAAGCTGCACATCACTTCAAGCAATATGAAAAACCTAAATAGCTCCGAGTTTTTGGAGAAAACTAAAAATAAGTAAGAGTTCAACACGAGTTCTTGAAAGTCCTAATAAAACTTTTCTCATTTTATAGGTTGTTTGAAAATATACGAATGTTGGCACATGCTCCGGGTGTGCAAATCCAGCCTATACCCGATGATGGTATCAGTGTTGAGTCTGAAGTTGACGTAGTGGATAAAGATGAACGACTACCACAGAGTGACAAAGATAAACGCATCGTACCCGACAATGAATATTCCGATTCGGAAGATGAAGGCGAAGGTGGCCGCCGTAACAATCATTCATTTAATGGTCAACGCAAACGGCCATGTTTGGAAAAGTCAAATCAAATAACTGAAGTTAGCGGAAAGAAGGAAGAGAATGAGAAGAGTATGCAAGGAAATAATTGAATTTGAAAGAAGAAGTTATCAAAACTTTGTGCAAACATAAAGGAGAATAACATATGTGGTGGAAGCAATTGGAAACCAATTGTAGTCACCCTGTGACGTTCTGAATGTTTCTGATTTCTTTTATGATATGAATGTACTTCGTTGTGCGAGTAGAGAAAGAGGAGTGAAAGCAAGTACAATGAAATACAGTAAAGACTTATATTTATACTAAAAAACTTATTACTAAATATTAAAACGCATTATTACAAATTGTCAATTCAAATTATCTTACGTTAAAACAAATGAAATCAATAAACTTTGAGTTAAATTTATAACAAAGTATAATCAGTTTGGTTATTTACAAACACCATTACATTGTTTATTTCGTGGTGTGCTTTCCACACAAACACAAACAAAATTTTAATAAATCTATTAAGCCCACAAAAACGTAAGGACCTATTATGGTTTACAACTGAACTTAAGTTGTTTCGCTTCAACTCAATTGAAATGCTATTTGGTATTATGGATTGCATACAATGTCAGTTGAGTCATTTCCACAATTAACATCGCTGGATCAGAGGCTGACAAAGTGCTAACAAAATTAATCACCTAAAATTTCACATTTCACAGCTGATCAACGTGACAAATTTTGAACAATAATTTTAAAAAATATTTAAAATAAATTGGATGGAGACAAGTGTTGATTTTTTTTTTTAATTGGGGGGAATTTTACAAATGTCGCAGGAGTTCAAAAACATTCGCGACCATTTGAAACCGTTGGAATTTCCAAATTCAAATTACGTCGATCAATAAAAAGTAAATTTGTATAAATCTTTAATTTTTACAGCTTTATAAGTTATTTTTGACTTAATAAAGAGTCGTTTTGCTATACGCTAGATGTAGTTAAGGATTTATTTAAAACAACACAGAGATCATCCGAAATTCCTCCTCTTTCGAAGTTATGCACTGTTTTGCGATTCTTCACCGAGTGACAATGCCTTTTGGAAGAAGTCCTGGCAGTATTGGAACAACATTTGCACAAAATGGATACAGTAGTGAATTACAGAAGAGTAAAATAAATTTGTATGAAAAATCGAGATTGTCCCAGCCATCGCGTTACAAGTTATGAAACACCGGTTTGTTTTTAACAAACCCTATGCCAATATTAACAAATGAGAGTGAGGAGTCATTTGTAAGCGTAGAGCTAATTTCGGCCAGAGGAGAACACATGAACACAATCTATCGTTACTTTGAACGCGTTAAAACCGTCGGTAGAGGAGCTGTGAAGCAGTATAAATAAAGGCTAAAGGGGCAGAGAGGGGCTGTAGTGTCAATGCTCATTTATCCCAATCATCTGTCGAATGTGTTGAATAAGTTAGAATTTAGATCTAGGTAAAAGAACAATTAGCTAAAGTGCAGCAATTTCCAGCTGAACAAAAATTAGATCAAGTTATACAGTTTTTTACAGGATTGCGTAATATTGTGACCTTTTTGAAAGTCACAAATTGTCATCAGCACTTGTAAAATGTTTTGCTGTTGGAGCAAATTTTATTGAAACTACCTTAAAATAAACAGTTTAGGTGAAACACACCGCTTGCCAGAATTGTATGTCTAATATCAACAGCCAGTACGGGATTAGTAATTCATATAAACGAAGATAAATCAACGTCGGCAGTGAAATCTTTTCAGTGCATCAATCCTCCTTCAATTTCTAGTTACGATACCTTTATGGCAATGGAATTCAAGCACGGTGTAAAAAAGTGTCCACAGCTATGTTTTTCGTACTTTCAAATGCCGTTCATAGAAGTTTTGTGGCATAAATGGTTGCTGCAGATATCATCTTCATTTGCTACACAACGATTCAGACATAGGCGGCGGCGACAGTGAAGCCAGCCATTTTTAAATTGTCTTACGCACGCAAAATAGAATAACAATAAAGTAGTCAACATGGAGCGCAATGCAACGGCTGATAAAGTTCTCGGTTATTACTGGAACATCAGGGGAGACACTCTTGAGTTCCATACCAAATTTCAGCGGGTTCCACAACAAGTACTGAACGGAGTCCGTGCTCAAACAAAACAGGAACACTCAAACCGAGCCTACTATTGCATTGCCAGGCAAGTAGTTCTTACTTACTTTACTTTTAATGGCACAACAGCCCATGGAGGGCCTAGGCCGAGCTTTTCGAGTAGTTCATTCATTGATTTTTATACATTTAATTTTTACTTAAAGATGAATCGATGGCCTGTTTAATGAGAGAAACCGATGTTATTCCGTCAGAAAGTGAAAACCGCTATAGATGAGATTATCAAAGCAGAGTATGAAATCTACAAACTGGTTCAGCGTGAATGTTTCGCAAGTGAAATCAGAGATTTAACCTGATCACGTCCATTATCAAAACGAAGTCCAACTGTACACAAAATTTCGTCGGTTCCAAGGTTTCGAAATTAAATTATTTTTTTTTAACAATTCGATCGAAAAATTTAAATCTATGTAAAAACGGTCGTCCGAAAAAACGCAGCCCCTGGAGTCCTGTTGGTTTCCCTATTGTTATAAGCGTTTTAATTTTGAGGCCGATAGTCGTCGACTGATTTTCGGTTGACTTTCACAAAGCTGGGTAGAGAAATAGCCAACGATAGCAGGGACAAAAACATTTCATAACAAACTCAGAATTGTAATGGGCACGTAGTTAAGTGAAAGCAACTAGTGTCAAAATTATTGAATGCCAAACATTTGGCTTAAAGTATTCCAAGTAAGGAGTGTACACGAAAAATTTATACTTTCTTTATATGGTAATACATTTAAATACTCGCGATTAGAGTAGACTTTGATTTTTTTCAAATTCTGGATATCCAGAAATTGTTTTGATTTATTTTTTATATTTGAGAAAAATTTTTAAGCGAAATGGCAGACACGGAACGGCCGTGAGCGGCGAAAAAATGTGTATATTGAAACTTTTACATGAAATCCTTCATGGACCCAAAATAATGTTGCATACCTAGTGGATGTCAGCATTACAAAGGTAAAACGAATCATTAAAAAGTATAAAGTGAATATCTTTGTTGAGAAAGTTAAAAGTTCCAGCGGAAAATGTGTTCCAATGGACAAAAAACTTGTTGGTTCAATTACAGCTCTCTTGAATCGGAAAGGCGTTTACAAAAAAAAAATGGAACGAATCAGCCAAGATTGCTTCAACTCTGCAAGATATGATGAAAGGAGTTAATGGTACAGTTCGAAATTTTTCCAGAAATTAAGAAAAAAAACTTTTGGTTTTACAAGTTATAAACTCGATATAAATAAGGGCAACAAAACAAATTTATTTTGGAATAAATATTGCTCTTTCGAAAGAAAAACATTTCTTTTTCCGTTTGCTCCTCAATTACTACTACTGAACATTTTTTTTTCTCGGTGTAGTAAATAGTACATAATGTGATACATACTACTTATACTCATACTCATTAATGCAACCATGTATTATCAGATGAAGAATAATGTGAAATACAAAGTTAAACACGAAAAGCGTCAGACTACAAGGGTGATTGAGTGGAATCGTCGGTGAATTGTTTACCAAATTTTTAAATACAAAAAAACAAAATAATTATTAAGTAATTAAGTGAAGAAAAGAACAATATAAAGGAATCAAATACAAAAGTCTGTCTCAAGCGATGCAGTCACACAACAAGAAACGTATTTGTTATTATTACGACAGTAAGTTATAAGTACAATAATATATATAAAAAAATCATTAATTTTAAAATCTTGCCCTACTGCTTGTATATTTTTCATGGTTTTGTATAAAGATCTAACATTTTTTCATAGAATTGCATTTTGCAGAGTTTTAACTTGAAATTGAATTGAAATTTTTAGTTTTTGTAAATCAGGAATTTTATGACGACTGTGCCGTTGCGCTTCTTTGTGCTGTTCACTTACGCGAAAACAACCATATGTTTTGTTCGGAATGAATGTGAAGCACGTGCTGCCGGCATTATGCACGTTGCCGTTGTTGCATGTTTCGTATGGATGTAATAATAAAGTGTCCTTCTACTAAAAGACGTCAGGGGTACACTCACATTAAATTTTTATTTTTATAAAAAATTTGTGTTGTGTTTTTTTTATGAGAAAGTAATATTCGTTGTCTGAATTCTACATTTTTGTCAAGTTTCTAAAAAAAAAATCTTACAATACTTCTTGTATATTTTTCATGGATTTGTATAAAGATCTAATATTTTTTCATAGAATTGCATTTTGCAGGATTTAAACGTGAAATTGCATTGAAGTATTTGGTTTTTGTAAATCAGGAATTTTATGACGACTGTGCCGTCGCACTTCTTTGTACAGTTATCTTACGCAAAAACGACCGTAGTTTTTGTTCGGAATGAATGTGAAGCACGTGCTGCCGGCATTATGCACGTTGCTGCTGTTGCTTGTTTCGTATGGGTGTATTAATAAAGTATGCTTCTACTAAAAGACGTCTGGGATACACTCACATTAAATAATTATATTTAAAAAGAAAATTTTGGTTTTTGTTTTTTTTTTATATATTTATTATTATTTTACATTCTTTTTCTCTCTCAATAATTTTTTTTAATAATATTTTAAGGTGATATTGGCAACTATTATTATGGTCAGGGACATCCCATGAAACCGCATCGCATACGCATGACTCATAATTTAATTTTGAATTATGGTCTCTACAAGAAAATGGAAATTTATGTAAGTTTTTGAAGTATAAATCTATTACTTGTATAAATTTTAATTTTATTCAACAGCGTTCACGCAAAGCCACCGCTGAAGAAATGACAAAATTCCATTCGGATGAGTATGTGCGTTTTCTGCGTTCCATACGACCGGATAATATGACAGAGTACAATAAACAAATGCAACGTTTCAACGTGGGCGACGATTGTCCAGTGTTCGATGGTCTCTATGAGTTTTGTCAACTCTCTGCTGGCGGCTCAGTAGCTGCTGCTGTCAAATTAAACAAACAAGCTTCAGAGATCTGCATCAATTGGGGCGGTGGCCTCCATCATGCTAAAAAATCAGAAGCTTCTGGTTTCTGTTATATCAACGACATTGTTCTAGGTATCCTGGAACTGCTCAAATACCACCAACGTGTTCTCTACATCGATATTGATGTTCACCATGGTGATGGTGTGGAGGAGGCATTCTACACCACAGATCGTGTAATGACAGTAAGTTTTCACAAGTATGGTGAATACTTTCCTGGTACTGGTGATTTGCGTGACATTGGCGCTGGCAAGGGTAAATACTATGCCGTAAATATTCCACTGCGTGATGGCATGGGCGATGATGCGTACGAGTCAATATTCGTACCGATTATATCAAAGGTTATGGAAACCTTCCAGCCAGCGGCAATAGTTCTCCAGTGCGGCGCTGATTCTCTAACTGGCGATCGTCTAGGATGCTTTAATCTTACGGTCAAGGGTCATGGAAAATGTGTGGAATTTGTGAAAAAATATAATTTGCCCTTGTTAATGGTGGGAGGCGGTGGTTACACCATACGAAATGTGTCTCGTTGCTGGACCTATGAAACTTCGGTTGCTTTGGGCGTAGAGATTGCAAATGAAATGCCGTATAACGATTACTTTGAGTATTTTGGTCCTGATTTCAAGCTGCACATCAGCCCGAGCAATATGACTAACCAGAATACCTCAGATTATTTGGAGAAAATTAAAAATAGGTAAGAGTTCGCCACGAGTTTAAGCTGTATTTCTTGAAAGTCTTAATAAAACTCTTCTCAATTTATAGGTTGTTTGAAAATTTACGCATGTTGCCACATGCTCCGGGTGTACAAATTCAATCAATACCCGATGATGCTCTCAATGATGATTCTGAAGATGACAAAGTTGACAAAGACGAACGACTAACACAGAGTGACAAAGATAAACGCATCGCACCCGACAATGAATATTCCGATTCGGAAGATGAAGGTGAAGACGGCCGCCGCGATAATCGTTCATTTAAGAATCAACGCAAAAGGCCACGTTTGGAAAAGTCAAAGCAAATTACTGAAGTTATCGTAATGAAAGAAGATAATGAGAAGAGTATGTAATGAAATATTCGAATTTAAATTTATACTTATTGTATAATTCTTTTCTTTCAGTGGAAACCAACGACAGCGAGGAGATTGTCAAAACTTTGAACAAACAAAAAGATAATAACATATGACGTGGTGGATGCAATTGGTCATAGCAACCAATTGTAGTCACCATCTGACGTTCTGAATTGCCTTTGTTTCCGTTTATGTTATGAATGTACTTCGTTGTGGGAGTAGAGAGAGTTGGGAAAGCAGGCACAATAAAATACAGTATTAAATTAATTCAAACTGTCAGTTTAAATTATCTTACGTTAAAACAAATGAATTCAGTAGACTTTAAGTTCAACTTATGTATAACAAAGTAAATCAGTTTTGTTATTTACAAAAGCCATTGCATTGTTCTTTGCAAACATAAAAAAATTTAAAAATTCTATTAAGCCTACAAATATGTAATCAGCTACCGCGTTACAATTTACGAAACAAAATTGCGATTGGTGACCGGTTCATCAGTACTTGTAAAATGTTTCGCTGTTACAGCAAATGGAATCGAAACTACTTCAAAATAAATATATTAATTCTGAAAAACACACACATCTTATCTAACAGTAGAACATTTTTCCACGTGGTTGAGTGAGCTTGCCAGAATACTTTGAAATACCGTTCAAATAAGTTTTGTGACAAATGGTTGCCGAAGTTACTACACAACATTCAGCTATAGGCGTCGCACCAATGCAATTCGTCTAGCTGTCGCCGTACAGAAATTGTTAAATTGTCGTCGTACTAAAGTATAATCAGGCAAATCGAAGTGAAATGCATTTGTAACCCTGAACTCTTCAATGGTACAACCAAAAGGTGGTGAGAGGTTGTTTATACCGGTAAGAATTTATAGCCATTTATAAAAATAAAATTTTTAACTTTGTAATTTATAAGTCAGTTTTTCTATGCATACTTGGATGCAACTACTGCAATCGTTCAAGCCGACAAAGAGAGTCCCATAGGGGCCAAAACATTATTAGGGAGTATAATCAACTATGTACATTAAATGGTGTCGTACCATGATACTTCGTATCAGTTAATTTTGGCTTCAACCCTTCACAAGTAACGCTTGAATTGGATTTTAATTCGCACCTATGGACTGGAGCTTCACGAACATAACTGGAGCTCCTTGACCGTATTCAACATCGAGCGATTAAGCTAATAGGAGACAGTATAATTTCCAGTTTTATTGACTCCTTGGAACATCGCCGAAACATGGCTTGCGTCTCTATGTTTTACTTTTACTTTCGCGGTAGATGTTCTGCAGAGATGCGCAAGCTGATGCCGCCAGTTCGTGTGTTCGCCAGAACTATACTCCACTACGCATTATAGAGAAAGTTATTTTATCTGTCGTACCGCGTGTACTTGGAATAAGCTTCCTTTTTCCCCGATTATTATGACCCTTGCAAATTTAAAGCAAACGTTCAAATACTTTTCTCCCTCATTCTTCTTCCCACCTATCAATCTTAATTCCAATCAACACAATGCTTTGCATTCATAAGGGTGCCCACTGAACATTGACTGTATCAAAAAAAAAAACAAGGATCCCGAACAAGTGCAGCCATTAATGTGAATTTTGTTAGAATTAAAATTTCAACTATGACGCATCGGAGTAGCTGATATACGTGTTCTCACAAATAAAGATACGGCCCGAAGACCAGCGTCATTTGTGAAGAAAATGGAGTATGGAATGGAAAAGAGTAGGTGATCTTTAGTGCCATATGTTCCCCGTGGATTGCTGAGTTTATTAAAAATAAAAATGCCGTGATGCGTGTGATAGCACTACCAGCTCTAGAAGTAGACAATATGGAGCGCAGTGCAACGGCCCATAAAGTACTTGTTATGTACTGGAACATCAGTGGAGGCCCTTTTGAGTTCCATACCAAATTTCATCTGGCTCCACAACAAGTTCGGAATGGAGTCCGTGCTCCGACAAAATCGGAACTTCGGCATTACTTATAATAGCAATTTTCGACCCATTCGGCCTCTTGGTAGACTTTTTAATTAAAAAAAAAAGCATTCACTGAACCCACCTAAGTTAATTATAAATAGTAATTGGATCATGGGTCCAGAATTTATAAACAGCATAAAGAGCAACATTAGCCTACCATGGCAACCTAACACCGGCCCATTTTACTAGAGGAATCAAACGAATCCTACTTACCCGCCCAACCGCATAAGAAGCTCATCCGCATTTCGTACGGATTTGGTGACAGGTTCAGCTGCATTTCGTAAGGCACTGACAAACGAGTTGCTTGGAGAGAATAAATTCAAAACTGGTTTCCTTTACAGCCACAAATTATTAGTAATCGTCAGTTGTTTAGCGATTGAGAAAATTCAACACGAAAAGGATTATTTTGAGCATAGTTAGTTCTACAAGCTTCAAGAAATCGCAATTTAAAAATTTTGTCAGAAACATCACGTGTAACATAACTCTTCTGATCCCAAAATTTGGCAAGCTTATAAGTTTTAATCGTTGTTCACAAGGAGGCAGATGCTGTAACGGATCCCAATGTAACGAATGTAGAGCAAACAAAAGAAACTGTTTTCAGACAGATTCCAACCTATCTACATAACAGTTGCACTGATTCATACTCCAGAACTGGTCTTACAAGTGCAGTGAAAAGTGATTTTGTTAACATTAAATTGCCATATTTTGACCACCTTTTAAAAAAAAGGAAAATCCCCTTAGAGTTGTTAATATGTAGTTGAATTAATATGTATGTATGTAAGTCAAATCCTTATTTAATGTCCGTTGTGACCGCGCTCAATGAATGAGAAAACTTGTCAGACTCGCGATCACCTAAACCATAGTAAAAATAGCGTTTTCTTCTTCTTCTTTTAATGGCACAACAGCCCATGGAGGGCCTAGGCTGAGCTCTTCACATACACTCTTGTTGTGCATGTTATATTTGTACATGAATGGAAGTGACCTACAGTTTTATGCCTAATCCGAACAGCGAAGTGAAAAGCTTTTCATAGGCAATTTTTAGCCAAACATCGATGTTTTCTGAATATACAAAAACATTTATACATCTATAGTATGTTTTTTCCAGCTCTATTACAAGGCCAGAGCTTGACAAATGACTGTGATATATCTAGAAGGACTTCACAGCAAAGCTGTTTCTCCTCAAAAAACTTTTTAATGTTATTGGCAATTTTGTGGACCTGCTCAATTGTTGAATGCTTGCTTTTAAAGCCCAATTTATAAATTTTAATAAATTTTTCTGTTCATTGGCTTTAGTCTTTTTGAAAACATTTTTCCATCACTTTGGATAAGATTGGTAGCAATGAGATTGGTCTGTATGACGAAACTGTATGTGGTTGATTTCTATCATTATGAGTTCAGCTACTTTCCAGTACATGGGTACATATTTGAAGAATGTATTAATGAAATTTGTTAACGTACAAATAGTTTTGAATGGTAGATGTTTCAGTATTTCTGCTGTCATTAGATCAAAGACAAAAGCTTTTTTTTCCTTTAAGAACTTGATAATAATTTGAAACTTGTAGCAAAACGCTAAGTCATCTTCTTCATAAGTTGAGGTAAGATCGTTAGAGTGGAGACTGAGTCGTAGAACGTTAATGTTTTCGTTGCTATCCTCAACGTGTGATTGAAAGTTCTGTACAAGATAAGCTACTCGCTTGGTCTTACCGTCTTCCGATGTAATTGTGCTCATACAAACGGTAAGTTCCCCGAAGGTAAGTGACCAGATGTTTAAGGACCGTCGGATAGTGGAGCTTAAAGTGAAAGGGGACTTAGTATATGGATTACACATGGCATAAAATGTTGTAGAAGCATTTTGCTTTTCTGTAATTTCAAATTTCTAGACGCATTTCTTTTCTAATTTCTATTTAAAATATAACTTTTTTTTTTGTAAAGTCTCACGAGCAATCCCTTAAAAAATCTAAGCAGCAGTATCATCAGCAACAACGCCAAATTGCCTAAGATTAAACAATGTCGGCAGTGCGTTCAGAGAAATAATTGAAAATATTGCAAGTCTATTTGTATATTCTAAATTAAATACAATAGTTTCAAAGAAAAAATAAGTCTATAAATATACATAAATTATTAAACCAAATAATTATATTTAATAAACCATATAACAATATAATATAATTTCAATTACCAAGACAACTTTAAATCAGGCTTTCGAACCAAACCAGTACCCAAACATTTTTTCTCTGAATCCGCTCGGGGTTTTTAACAGGTTCGGGTTTTAATCTTTTCAACGAAAACCGCTAAAGCACAAATAAATGAAAAATCTTTAATTTACAAATAAAAAATAAACTACAAAATACGTCCGATTTTTGTGAAAATTGTGGGAATTCCGCCGACATATGTATATCAGGGTAGAAAGGACTTGTTATGGACTATAAAAAATAATGTCCACGGAAAGATACAATTTAAAAAGACATATCGTTAAGAGATATATCATATATATCTCTTATATATTTTTCTTAGATGTTTAATAAATAGTATTTATTAAATACTTATTAAATATAAGAAAATGTTATCGAAATGTAAAATGCAAATTGCTACTATATAAATGTATTTACGTAAGCTATTGCTTGCATGAACAGTATTTGAACCTGAGCCCTACCCGAAACTGAACCTGTACACAATATTTCGACGGTCCCAAGGTTTCGAAATTAAATTATTTTATTTTATCGATTTCCGAATTAAATGCAACCTTTCCGAACGGCGAAGTGAAAAACTTTTCATAGCAATTTTTACTCTTGCAGGTTTGCCATTGCCTGCCAAGAGGTGGTGCTGTGTAGAAAAATTACTTTTTTTCTACTTTTATTTTTTTTATTTTGCCTGTGCCGAGATTCTAACCCGGACACTCTGCGTAGCAGTCCAACGCATTACCAATACGCCACAGCGACCACCTAATTAGTGAAGTTTATAACACAAAAAAGTTGTATCCTTCTATATGCAATTTTTTTTTACAAAATTAACGCCTTTAAAAATTATTCCTGCCCAAGAAGTGTTCAATTTAATTCATAAACAAGTTATGGCTACTTAAATTTTGGTGCAATTCTTATTTACATTGTTTCTTATAATATAAAATATATAAAATTCGATGTATCGGAAGGAAAACATCGACATATGACTATATTGACAGCTTATACATTGCATCGAAAATTTTCGATGTATCGACACCAAAATATCGATATTTTCGATACATCGATGTATATCGCCCATCACTAAAGTATTCCAAGTAATTACGCGTATTGAACGATTTTTTTCTTTATGTAGGAAATATTACAGATTGAAGTATATAATACATTGAGGAATATTTTTATAATCGGCTTTGTTTTGTTTCATTCTCTTACAAAGTTAAAAAAAAGAAAAGAGGCAGAATACACGGGTAATTGAGTGAGATCTTCGGGAATTTGTTTAATTTTGTGTAATTGAAGGACAGAACAGTTTAAAGGAATCATATACAAAAGTCTGCCTCAAGCGAAATCGCATTTTAGTTCTTGGTAAATCAGGAATTTTATGGCGCTTTATACAATTCGCAAATGAATTGAGAAGCTTGTGCTGCTGTGTATGTTGCTGTTGTTGGTTGCTTCGTATGAGCGTATTAATAAAATGTTCTGCCAATAAAAGACGTCAGAGGTACACAAGGAGTGAGATCGAAAAAATCGGATAACTTTGAAAGACCACTGCTTTGAAACTCTTCATCTGAATGATAAAATTCAAACAGTAGGCTTTGCTTTGGAGAAATTCGGTTGAAATACAATCACATGTTTTTTGACTTGCGAACTTTCAGTTGAGTCATGGCATCGGAAGTGGAAAGACGCGATTTAGTTGTTGAATTATTTCGAAAAAATCCGCAGTGGAGCCAGAAAACCATTGCAAATAAGGCGAAAGTTGCACAAAGCACTGTCTCGAGGATTCTTAAAAAATTTATTACAGACTTAACAGTTGCTAGAAAATATGGTTCTGGAAGGAAATGCGGTTTCGTGTCTCCACAAAAGGCGAAGAAAGTCTTTGCTCTCTTAGAGGAGAATCCAGCGTTGTCTAATCGAAAATTGGCGGAAAAAGCGAGTTGCAGTGAGTTTTTAGTTCGTAAAATTAAAAAATATGCGGGCCTTAAAACATGCAAAGTGCAGTCAATACCCGGCAGGAACGCTACCCAAGAAACCGCATCGCATACGCATGAATCATAATATCATTTTGAATTATGGACTCTACAAGAAAATGGAAACTTAGGTAAGTCTTTGAAGTAAAAATCTATAACTTGCATAAATTTTGATTTTGTTCAACAGCGGCCGCACAAAGTCACCGCTGATGAAATGACAAAATTTCATTCGGATGAGTATGTGTGTTTTCTGCGTTCCATACGACCGGATAATATGACAGAGTACAATAAACAAATACAGCGTTTCAACGTGGGCGACGATTGCCCAGTTTTCGATGGTCTCTATGAGTTTTGTCAACCCTCAGTAGCTGCTGCTGTCAAATTAAACAAACAAGCTTCAGAGATCTGCATTAATTGGGGCGGTGGCCTCCATCATGCTAAAAAATTAGAAGCTTCTGGTTTCTGTTATGTCAACGACATTGTTCTAGGTATCCTGGAGCTGCTCAAATACCACCAACGTGTTCTCTACATCGATATTGATGTTCACCATGGTGATGGTGTGGAGGAGGCATTCTACACCACAGATCGCGTAATGACAGTAAGTTTTCACAAGTATGGTGAATATTTTCCTGGTACTGGTGATTTGCGTACATAGGATCGTCTAGGATGCTTTAATTTCACGATCAAGGGTCATGGAAAATGTGTGGAATTTGTGAAAAAATATAATTTTCCCTTCCTAAAGGAGGGAGGCGGTGGTTACATGATACGCAATGTGTCTCTTTGCTGGACCTATGAGACTTCGGTTGCTTTAGGCGCAGATATTGCAAATGAAATGCCGGATAACGATTACTTTGAGTATTTTGGTCCTGATTTCAAGCTGCACATCAGCCCTAGCAATATGACTAACCAGAATACCTCAGAGTATTTGGAGAAAATTAAAAATAGGTAATAGTTCGCCACGAGTTTAAGCTGTATTTCTTGAAAGTCTTAATAAAACACTTCTCAGTTTATAGGTTATTGGTACAAATTCAATCAATACCCGATGACGCTATTGTGGATGAAGACAAAGTGGACAAAGATGACTACCACAGAGTGACAAAGATAAACGCATCGTACCCGACAATGAATATTCCGATTCGGAAGATGAAGGTGAAGGCGGTCGTCGCGATAATCGTTCATGTAATTGTCAATGCAAACGGCCACAGAAGAGAATGCGAAGAGTATGTAAGGGAATAAGCGAATTTAAATTTTTACTTATTGTGTAATTCTTTTCTTTCAGTGGAAACAAACGATAGCGAGGAGATTGTCAAAACAAATATCATATGACGTGGTGGACACAATTCGTCATAGAAAACAATTGTAGTCACCATCTTACTTTACTTTACTTTTAATGGAACAACAGCCCATGGAGGGCCTAAGCCGAGCTTTTCGCATCCACTCATGTTGTGCGTGTTATATTTGTACATGAATCGAAGGGACCTACAGTTTAATGCCGAATCCGAACGGCGAAGTGAAAAGCTTTTCATAGCAATTTTTACTCTTGTAGGTTTGCCATTGCCTGCCAAGAGGTGGTGCCGTGTAGAAAAATTATTTTTTCTACTTTTTGATTTTGTCTGTGCCGAGATTCGAACCCCGGGCACTCTGCGCAGCAGTCCAACGCACTACCACTACGCCACAGCGACCATCTGACGTTCTAAATTGAATTGGTTTCCTTTTATTTTATGAATGTACTTCGTTGTAGGAGTGGAGAGAGGTGATAAAGCAGGTACAATAAAATACAGTAAAGAAACTTATATTTATACCACAAACAGTATTATGGAATATTAAAAAGTATTAAATTGATTTAAATTATCTTACGTTAAAACAAATTTAATTCAGTAGACTTGAAGTTCAACCTATGTATAATAAAGTAAATCCGTTTTGTTATTTACAAAAACATAAAAAATTTCAAAAACCTATTAAGCCTTCAAGAATGTAAGTAATAACTGCCACTAGAAAGGGGAAGGGGAAAAATCAGTTGTATGTGTCAGGCACCGCGTTATAATTTACAATTTACGAAGCAAAATTGCGATTGGTGACCGGTTCATCAGCAATTGTAAAATGTTTCGCTGTTAGAGCAAATGGTATTGAAACTGCCTCAAAGTAAATAGTTTGATTGGCCAAAACACACCCTAATCAAATCTTATCACCCAGTATCAATCGTTACACCAATCAAACGATCATCGGAATTTAAACCGAAAATCTTTTAGCAATGCTGCAAATCTGTTTCAAACAATTCCTTCTCTCAAATATTTATATTCTGTGGTAAATTAGTAGGTCGTCGATCTGTAATCATTGGTACCAAACTTATTCTTAAATGTTAGCAGAAACACGAAGGAAACTTGAAGTGAATTGAACATAATTCAATATACATACATGTTGAAATAATGTTTGAATAACTACTGTAACGCTGAGTTTGCATCAGACAATGCTTTGATGACAATTGAAAATATGTATTAGCTGTCAAAAAAGAGAAAAGTTGTCTTCGTGACGTAGGCGTCTAGACAATTACTGAAATAATTTATTTTTAGCAAGCCGCCGTATGTGTCCTCCCGATTAATTTGTCGCTCTATTGTATATTTGCTTTTTTCTTAATTTGATTATTTATTAACAATTAAAAATCCCAAAACTAAAAAACATTTTTTAGTTTTCCGCGGCATTTGTTCATGTGTTTGTTGGGTGTTTTTTTTTTTACATTTTGCCAAAACGTTAAACCCCTATATCATGCGTGTCTGGTGATGTCGTTCTTGCTTCTTCGAACCGAGTAACTTTTCCGCCATTTGCGTTCCTGAATTTACGCCGAATGGACAAATTTTGAGTGCTAGCCATTGTTTGGTATGCAACTTCTCCGGGCAGGTGTGGACAATTTGTGCTAGTGCCTCATTAAATTTGACTGTTTCAGTATCTTCTTCATGCCTCTGTTTTGCACGTGATGATGACATAATGTAGCTGATGTCAGATCTACTTTTAATTGTTAATAGCAACTTCTGCCTTATCAATAAACACATCTAAGATGTTCTAAAATAAAAAAAATTAAATAAGTCCATATACTTAGTACATATGAAAAGAAAGTATAGTTTCAATACATTTTTAATACTATAAAATTCATTTAATTAAATATAGGTTCCAGAATAAACGACGGGTGGCTTCTTCAGCATTTAATCAACTGTGGCAATTCACGCACAACTTGGGTGCTTTAGATGGAAAGAATATCCGCATTAAAGCGACAGCGGATACTGGCCTACAAGATTGTTCGCAAAATATTCCCGACCCAACAGAATTAGTTGCTGGGCAGGGCAATAAACTCTTATATTATTTTAAACTTGCTGAAGCCAGAGTGGATGCGAAAAGCTTGGCCTAGGCTCTCAATGCGTTGTCGTGCCATTACAAAAAAAAAAAAAAAAAAAAAAACTTAGAGACAAAAGTGAACTTTGTAAAATACATGTGAAAATGAAATGAATAAACATTTTGCACTGAAATTTATTAAAATTATGAATTAAAACATGAAACACTCAAGAAATATTTAAATTTACAAAAAAAAAAACGTGTACTGGTAACATTGAATACAAATGTTTTTCTTAACGATTTTCGAAAAGTAATACATAAAAAATTCAAGCAATTCATTTAACTTTGCATTTGAGTGAACATTTTAGCAAATTTACACTTTCAACAACAGTTTTCTTTTTTTATTTGCCACTTACTTTTTCAATGTTATCCTTCGCCTTTCTCGTTGAGATGAAGCTATCCAAATATATATTTTTCAACACAAAGGGTACTGCTATGAATGCAGATGATTGTTTTGATTGGAAGGAAGATTGATAGGTGGGAGGAGAAGGAGGGAGAATGAGAGAGGGGATGTAATCACAAACCAGAACAATGACGGCTGGTATACATTACCGGCTTCGCATCCTGACCGTTTGCTGCTCTCCACCTGCCTTTTTTCTATGAAATATGTACTCCTCAATGACTTTAGCCTCTTCCTCAAGCAATCCTCCGTCATATTGGATTCATTTGCAATTTCTTCCAGGACCTAATGTATTAGAATGAAATTAAATTACATATTATTATACCTTCTTCTTCAAGTCGTTGCGACGATAGGAAACTTCCCGTTCGCGGAACAGCCCAATTATTTTTAAGATTTCTTCTTGCTTTTCCCATTTTATGTAGTGTGCAAATTGTACATACATTTTATTAAAAAAAATAAATATATATTTAACTAACTTTAATAAATACCAATCCGAATAAGAAAATCAAATTTTTGCTTTTGCGCGGTAAATTTTATATCGTTTTCAATTATTTTACAATAAACGTCAAAATTATTGTTTCTATTATTGGTTATGTAAAATCAGAGACAAAGGCGAGCACAATTGTCTTTGAGTAAGTGTTTAGTGAGTGTGTCTGGTGTGTACTGGTGAGAATGGTGGATATCGAGCAAAAGCTACGCCTACTCACCATACAAGTGAAATATTAATAAAAATATAGATGATGAGGAAGATAAAAAAAATTCATGCAAAACCCAGAAAAACTAAGCCACCATTGAATGCACAAAGTTTCCTCTGCGTTGTGACCAGTGGCAAGCAAAACTGTGTCACCAGGAAACATTACAATAGTACAGTTTTCTGTGCTAGGCACAATATTTATATAAAGCCTATATATACATACATCTATAAAAAATATGCAGCAAACCTGAATTCGCTTCAAGAAATTTTTTAATGTTATTGATAATTTTGTGAACCTGCTCAATCGTTGAATGCTTGCTTTTAAGGCCGAATGGATAAAATGGAATCACTTTTTCCGTTCAATTACTGGCATTAGTCTGTTAAAAAATATTTTTATCATTATTTTGGATAAGATTGGTATTGATGAGATTGGTCTGTATGACGAAACGGTATGTGGTTAATTTCCGGGTTTTGCTATAATTATGACCTCTGTTATCCTTCAGTACGTGGGGACATATGTCAATTGGAAGTATGTATTCATAAAATTTGTCAACGTCCTAATAGTTTTGTATGGTAGATGTTTCAGTACTTCTGCTATTATCCGATCACAGCCAAAGGCCATTTTTGGCTTTAAGAACTTGATAATAATTTTAACTTCTTTAGCGGTAGTGAAAATTATGTTATCTTCTTCATAAGTTGAAGCCCATTTCGTTAGAGTCATAACAACTGTGTGTTGTGGAGGCAATCTTTAAATGTTCTGCAAATTTAATGTTTTCGTTGCTATCCTAAGCGTGTTGCTGAACGTTTTTCATAAGATAAGCGGCTGGGTTTGGTAGTTACAGGCAACAAGAGTTGTGTTTAGCTCAGCAGTACGAGGAAGTGTGTAAAACAATTTTATCACACAATCTACCCACAATTGAATCGGACAACGGAATATTTAACGTAACTCAGAGTTGCGGCGGAATGAATTTCCCGACGGCAATGACGCTGGGCTGAAATTAAAAAAAATGGTTTTTTGAAAATTTTTAATGGGATCATTTAACGAATTCTAGAATTAATTTTTATGATAAAATAATATATGAGCAAGTATTGATCACTAAAAAGTAATTCTCTTCTAAATAGCAAATGGTAATTAATACCCGTCCGATGCAACTGTGTTCTTACAAACGGTAAGTTCCCCGACGGTAAGTGGCCAGCTGTTTACTGACCGTCGGATAGTAGAGCTTAATGTGAAATGGTATAGGACTATAGATGGCAACAAATGTTGTACAATCATTTTGTTTTTCCTGTAAGTTCTAATTTCTGTACTCATTTATTTTCTAATTTCTCACAAGCAATCCAATAAAAAATTGAAGCAGCATATCTTCAGCAGCATGGCCAAAGTGCGATCCAATAATGTCTGAGGTGCAGTCCGTTGTGGAAAAGAAAACATTTGGGGAAATAATTAAAAATATTGCAAATCCATTTTTGTATTCTAAATTAAATATAATAGTTTCATAGAAAAAAAGTCCATAAATACCTATAGGTACATAATATGTTAAATCAAATAATTATATTTTATATATAATTTCAATTTCCAAAACAATTTTAAATCTGGTCTTCGAATTAAACTCGTACCCAAACCCACTTTTCTCTGAACGGATTCGGGTTCAAAACAATTAAAGCACAAATAAATCAAAACTCCCTAATTTACTAAAAAAATAATTAACAAAATAAGCCCGATTTTCGTGAGAATTGTGGTAGTATCACAAAACTGAGCTACCTAATTATTGTTTGAAGCTCCACAAGTGAGCTTAGCAGTTCCAGCGACATACTTTACTTTTACTTTTAGTGGCACAACAACCCATGGAGGGCCTAGGCCGAGCTTTTCGCACCCACTCATGTTGTGCGTGTCATATTTGTACATGAATGAAAGGGACCTACAGTTTAATGCCGAATCCGAACGGCGAAGTGAAAAGCTTTTCATAGCAAATTTTACTCTTGTAGGTTTGCCATTGCCTGCCAAGAGGTGGTGCCGTGTAGAAAAATTATTTTTTCTACTTTTTTTGATTTTGCCTGTGCTGAGATTCGAACCCCGGACACTCTGCGTAGTAGTCCAGCGCACTACCACTACGTCCAGCGACATAAGTCAGGGTAAAAAGCACTTGTTCTTAACTATATGTAAATAATATTGTACCCGGAGATATACACTGTAAAAGAAGTATCGTTAAGAGATACATATATAATATTGTTTTTCCACTAAACAATAATTTTTCTTAAATTTATAACAAATTTTTATATTACTATTAAATATAATAAAATTTGAAAAAACTTTTGCTTTGCATGAACATTATTTTAATTTGAACCCCAACCCCAAACTGAACCTGTACACAAAATTTCGCCGGTTCCAAGGTTTCGAAATAAAACTATTTTATTTTACCAATTATAGAAAAATATATATAAACCGAAGTCAAGAACGGTTATTCGAAAAAACGAAGCCTCAGGAGCCCTGCGTGTTTTCCTATTATTGCTAAACGTTTTAATTTTGAGGCGGATAGCCGTCGACTGTTTTTATTGTCGGTCACAGAACTGGGTAAAGCAATAGTCAAAGGTAGCAGTGACAAAAACCTTTCATAACAAACTCAGAGCTGTAATGGATACGTAGTTAAGTGAAAGCAACTAGGTGAAAATTATTTATAGCCAAAGATATATTTTAAAGTATTTTTATTTTTTGGACATAGCTTTTTGAATTTTGAAGTTTAGTAGCAGTATCGCATACAGATGCATTGGGATTTCTCTTCTAGTGCGTTTTAACTAAACCAGCAAGTTTTTTGTCCATGAAGCATTTTCATGTAAAATAGGCAACATATTTTTTCGTCGCTCAAGCTCCGTGTCTGTCATTGCACTTAAAGAATGTTTTGATATTATAAATCACAATTTGTGGATATCTAGTCGTAAAAGTTTTTATAAACAAAAAAACCATGTATTAATATTTTCGTGTGCATTTCTTAATTTCTTAAAATTTCTTAATTTTATTCACGATGTAGTAAATATCTCACAATGAATTCATAATGGGTTGGGAAATATTTTTATAATTGTTTTTTGTTTTGCTTCATACTCATTAATGCAACCATGTATTATCGACGAAGAAGAATGTGAAACAAAAAATTAATAAAGAAAAGCGGCAGAACATGAGGGTGATTAAGTGAGATCGTCTGAAATTTGTTTAACAAGTTTTTAAAACCAAAAAAAAATAATAATAATTATTGAGTATTTAAGTAAAGAACAGAAAGGAATCAAGTACGAAAGTCTGTCAAGCAATGCAGTCACACAACAAGAAACGTGTTTGTTATTATTACGATAGTAAGTTTTAAGTACAATAATATATAAAATAAATCATTAATTTTAAAATCTTGCACTACTTCTTGTAGATTTGTCATGGTTTTGTATAAAGTTTTAACTTTATTTCATAGCATTGCATTGTGCAGGATTTTAACTTGAAATTGATTGAAATTTTTAGTTTTGTAAATCAGGAATTTTATGACGACTGTACCGTCGCGCTTCTTTGTACAGTTCACTTATGCAAAACAACCGTAGATTTAGTTCAGAATGAATGGTGAGGCTTGAGCTGCCGGCATTTTTAACGTTGTCGTTTTGATTGTTTCGTATGGGTGTTCTCGTATAAAGTGTTCTGCTATTAAAAGACGGCACTGGCACACTCGCCTTAAATATTTATTTTTACAAAAAAATTATGCTTTTTGGGTTTTTTTTTTATAAGGTTGGGGAAAATGTTATTTGTTGTCTGTATTTTACATTTTTGTCAAATTTGTTTAATCAAAACTGTTTTTGAATGAAATTTTAAGGTGATATTGGCAATTATTATTATGGCCAGGGACATCCCATGAAACCACATCGCATACGCATGACCCATAATTTACTTTTGAATTATGGTCTCTACAGGAAAATGGAAATTTATGTAAGTGCTTCAAGTATAAATAAACCTATAACTTGTATAAATTTTGATTTTGTTCAACAGCGGCCACACAAAGCCACCGCTGATGAAATGACAAAATTTCATTCGGATGAGTATGTGCGTTTTCTGCGTTCCATACGACCTGATAATATGACAGAGTATAATAAACAAATGCAGCGTTTCAACGTGGGCGAAGATTGTCCAGTTTTCGATGGTCTCTATGAGTTTTGTCAACTCTCTGCTGGCGGCTCAGTAGCTGCTGCTGTCAAATTAAACAAACAAGCTTCAGAGATCTGCATCAATTGGGGCGGTGGCCTCCATCATGCTAAAAAATCAGAAGCTTCTGGTTTCTGTTATGTCAACGACATTGTTCTAGGTATCCTGGAACTGCTCAAATACCACCAACGTGTTCTCTACATCGATATTGATGTTCACCATGGTGATGGTGTGGAGGAGGCATTCTACACCACAGATCGCGTAATGACAGTAAGTTTTCACAAGTATGGTGAATATTTTCCTGGTACTGGTGATTTGCGTGACATTGGCGCTGGCAAGGGTAAATACTATGCCGTGAATATACCACTGCGTGATGGCATGGACGATGAGGCATACGAGTCAATATTCGTACCGATTATATCAAAGGTTATGGAAACCTTCCAGCCTGCGGCAGTAGTTCTGCAGTGCGGCGCTGATTCTCTGACCGGCGATCGGCTGGGATGCTTTAATCTCACGGTCAAGGGTCATGGAAAATGCGTGGAATTTGTGAAAAAATATAATTTGCCCTTCCTAATGGTGGGAGGCGGTGGTTACACCATACGCAATGTGTCTCGTTGCTGGACTTATGAGACTTCGGTTGCTTTGGGCGTAGAGATTGCAAATGAACTGCCGTATAACGATTACTTTGAGTATTTTGGTCCTGATTTCAAGCTGCACATCAGCCCTAGCAATATGACTAACCAGAATACCTCAGAGTATTTGGAGAAAATTAAAAATAGGTAAAAGTTCGCCACGAGTTTAAGCTTTATTTCTTGAAATCCTTCATTAAACTCGGTTCATTTTATAGGCTATTTGAAAATTTACGCATGTTACCACATGCTCCGGGTGTACAAATTCAATCAATACCCGATGATGCTATTAATGATGAGTCTGACGATGAAGACAAAGTGGATAAAGATGAAAGACTACCACAGAGTGACAAAGATAAACGCATCGTACCCGACAATGAATATTCCGATTCGGAAGATGAAGGTGAAGGCGCTCGCCGCGACAATCGTTCATTTAAGGGCCAACGTAAGCGGCCACGTTTGGAAAAGGAGTCAAAGCCAATTGCTGAAATTATCGAAATAAAAGAAGAGAAAGAGAAGAGTATGTAAGGAAATATTCGAATTTAAATTTAAACTAATAGTGTAATTATTCTTTCAGTGGAAACCAACGACAGCGAGATTGTCAAAACTGAAGATGCAAACAAAAAAGAGAATAACATATGACGTGGTGGACGCAATTGGTTATAGAAACCAATGAAACGATCATCCAAATTCAAACCGAAAATCTTTTAGCAACGCTGCAAATGCTGTTGCGAACAATTCCATTTCTCACACATATTCTTTGCTACAATAGTTGGTCGTCGATTTGTAATCATCGGTAGCAAACGTATTCTTAAATATTAAAACAGTAGAAACACGAAAGAACATTAATACAAATTTTTTCTATTTTTCGTATATTTGAAAACATCGTTCTTATAACTATACTATATTGCATCCATACAAAAAAATGAGTTGTTTAGAATTGTATTATATCGGTTGTTTTTTAGAAGCGGAGAACTTTAAATTGAAATAAAACACAGTACAATTTTTAAATATCATTCATGGATGGCTTTATTTTAAAGATAAGTTTTTCACATTAATGTTTGAATATGATTTCGAGCATGTGGCCGCCACGGCTGGTGCGTACATGGCGTAATCTGGACGTCCAATATTCACACAAATTGAATCTTGAATCTAAGCATGTAAACCAAGATTTACACAGGCATAATTGTTAATGATAATCCATAAACCATTTTCGAAACACCATTACATTAAGAAAAATTTACCGTTTGGTGCGGTTTATGGGCCGCACCAAATGGTGGAATCATTGGCCCATATGTATTAAAAAATGATGATAGTCAGATCGTTACTGCTAATGGTGATCGGTTCAGTGACATGATTACTAACTGTTTCGTGCTTCAGTTGGAAGGCATGCCACACAGCGCACGATACAATTTATTGAAAGAAACATTTTACGAACGACTAATTTCATGAAATGGACCTGTTAACTGGCCACCTCGTTCCTGCGATTTGACGCTATTAGATTATTTTCGTTGGGGAAAGTATGTAAAGTCGCATATCCAGAAATATTGAGCACTTACAGCCCGAGTTACTGCAAAGAGTGTGACAAAATTGAACCTTCAGATTACGCCAGTCGCGGTGGCCAGTGGCCCGAAATCATATTCAAACATTAATGCCAAAAACTTATCTAAATAAAATTATAAAGTTAATTTCATGGATATTGAAAACATTTTTCTGTGTTTTACCATACTCGTATATAATACATAAAATTTTATTTGTATGGACCCAGTACATATTTTTATCCTTGCGTGTGTGTTTAACATTTCTATTTCACTTTAAGTCATATGCTTAAATTACAACTACAATATTAGAAATATGTATCGCTTTTAAATGTCGTTTTCTATAAAATGTGAGAATGCAAGAAAACAATAAATAAATGAGTGTTGTCGTAATATGTAAAATATGCACTAAAAAATAATTTTTAAAGGCTTTTTGCGTTTTTTTTTTCATATCGATTTAATTCGGATTTGTTGCTGCTGTTACCATAGATACGTACAAAATTGAAAACACATGAAGTCTGGACAAATATTTTATCCCGCGAAATTCATTAATATTCTGTTAATGTGAAAATGTAATTTTAAATTATATTCCAAGCAACAAAATCGAAAACAATTTAAAAACACGGTAAGCGTTGGGAAATATGAAATCTGTGACAGTTTAAAATTAGCTTCGACAATATTTTATTTTGTTGTTAATAGTTACCTTCTTTGCTGATTTGAAAAAGTCCTTACTTTACTTACTTTTGATGGCACAACAGCCCTTGGAGGGCCTATGCCGTGCTTTTCGCATCCACTTATGTTGTGCGTGTTATATTTGTACATGAAAAAGTCCTTGACAATTAAAAGTCACTCATTTTTGTTTTGTGTATATAAGTGAATTTTATTTCGCAATACAATTTACTGTTTTTCATTTCTTACGCTAAACAATTTTTAGAACTATTTGTAAGAAATTGTTGCCAACTAGATGAACAAGAAATTAATACTTTACGAGAAATATGTAAGTATTAGGAATTAACAACGATAGAAAAAACAAATCAAATAAAAGTCAAGTGCATTTTTAATGTGACTAGGAGTAGATGCACTTGAATGGGGCACTACACTTTGACGTTACTATTACACAAATACAATGTACATACGAGTATTTATAATTATGCATGTGTTGGTAGTACTTTTCCCTTTTCGAACCACAAGTACATACACACGTACCGATTTACTATAGCATCTCTGTTTGTGGCTGCCGTAGCAGTGGTGGTTGCTTTTGCCACTAATCCAGCGACAGTATCGATTCGATGCTATTTCGATTTCTCGGTTGCAACATTGGTCCACCTAAGTAACTAATGGGATTTGAAAATTGACGATGCGTCTCATCGATGTATGCTGGCTTCACTTGTGTGCGCGGATTTGCTTTTGTCCGAAAAGTCGCTATAGGAATGTCATCTATTTCCATAGGAATAGGTGTACTAGAAGAGGTGGGTGCGCTGAGTGTGACATTGTTTATATATGCGGCGTCAGGCGTTTTTTCAGCAATAACATGTGTGGAGCATAGCACAATGTTATCGTCATCATAGCCATCATCATCTTTAATATGAAAGTCCAATGGCGAAAGTCTAAAATTGTTGAGCGTTGCTGAGGTGGGTCTTAGTGGTGCCGTCGTTTTGTTATCCTTTCTGTGTATTAATGGCACGTTGTCATCATCATCATCATTGCTGTTGTTCTTGTTGCTTGTTTTTTGTGGATTCACCTGAGAGCGGAGAGTGGAGGGAGGGGTTTGGGAGTTAGATGTTTGTTAGCGGTTATCGTGTTGTTGTTGTTCTTGCTTTCAATTTTTGCAAAAAAAAAAATTGTTATGGTTTTATGTGAATTGAATTTTTTTTTAGGGTATTTTAAATTTAGGTTTTAATGATTGGAATATTGTTTTTTTTATATTAAGTAAAGAGAATTTTAAGAAAAACATAAAAAATATTAAACAAATAAATTGCAAGTAAAAAATTTAACAATAAAAATACATTTATTTAGTTATGAATAAATATCTATAAAAGCCAAACACCAAATGGTATCGTTTTTACACTCAAAGCTTATTTTTGCATTGGCGGCGACACAATTTTAATTACAAAACAAAACACAGAATGCATCCCGCTGTTTGAGTAGGATGTGCACATCGCACGTATGTAGATTTGATGATGCATATAATTATTTCACTTTCTTATAATCACACAGGTTCATACAAAAATGTGATGTCTATTTGACCAGACCATGCCATTCTTATATATTTTGACTGAATCACTACTAAATCCGATTCGGGTCAAGTCAGAATTGGAATGAAATATTTTTTAAGATCGAGAGCGCTGATCCTACCTAATTTGGCTCCCAGGAATTGTACGCAGAGGCAAAATAAAAAATTGGAAAAAAATATTTTTCTACATTATGGTATATGGTGGTCAACAAATGAAAATCTACGTCAAATTCGTCAGAACAGCGACCAATTGATTGAAATTGGACTCATATGAAAACAAGGGTAAAAGGAAAAAATAAACTATGGTAAACATGCCTCAGTTTCATAATAAATGGCAGGAACAAGCTAATCCAATCAAAAAGAGGATGATATTCTAACTTTGATTGAATGTGTTTTAAACGCACACATTCAATCAAAGTTAGAAAGCTTGTGGTTTTTGGCAAGAAAAAATATTATCTATATACATATTTGAGTAAGGATAGCTTTGTTTGCATTTGATTTCTTTGGTACTTTAAAACATTAAAATTTCATCCCATCGATAGTGGTAGTGCGTTGGACTGCTACGCAGAGTGTCCGGGGCACAGGTAAAATCAAAAAGTAGCAAAAATAATTTTTCTGCACGGCATTACCTCTTGGCAGGCAATGGCAAACTTACAAGGGTAAAAATTACCTATGAAAAGATTTTCACTTCGCCGTTCGGATTCGGCATTAAACTGCAGGCCCCTTCCATTCATATACAAATATAACACGCACAACATGAGTGGATGCGAAAAGCTCGGCCTAGGCCCTCCATGGGCTGTTGTGCCATTAAAAGTAAGTAAAGTAAATATGTAAAGGGTGATCTTTTAAGAGCTTGGTTTTTAAAAATTAAAATAAAATACAGAAATTTTACAAAAGTGAATGAAATTATTATTTGGATCGATAAATCAATTCCTGCCATTTACCTTTTAAAGATAATTTCACTTAAATGTTACACGCGGCAACGATTCAAGTGGTACATTTTTGGCACACTTTTTCACACACTTCGGCCAGAATCTCGGAATTTCACCAATGACGCGTTCAAAGTTGGCTTCCAAAGCAGCAATCATGTTTGGCTTGTCCCTATAGACAAGAGACTTAACATAGCCCCACAAAAAATAGTCTAACGGGGTCAAATCCCACGATATTGGTGGCCAATTGACTGCACCAAAACGTGAGATTACATAACTGCTCACCAAATTCGCCTCTTAATTGATACATGGTTTCACGTGCAGTATGGCATGTGGCACCGTCCTGTTGGAACCTCATGTCGGCCGAGTCCAATTCCTGCATTTGCGGCAAAAAAAAAATATTTTCTCCATTGACCATAACGTCATCGTCTTTGAAGATGTACGGCCAAATGATGCCGCCGGCCCAATTGCCTCTGCTGAATTGCCTCTGGCTGGTCTTCACTTGAAATACGTTAATTCTGCTTATTCACGTATTCATTGAGCCAAAAATGAGTCTCGTCGCTGAAGACAATTATGCTTGCGAAACACATTTTTAACAGAGCATGAATTTTGATAATAAATTTCAATAATTTGCAAACGTTGTTCAGGCGTAAGTCTATTCATGCTGAAATGGCAAACCAAACTGAACATTTTTTACTTCGGCACATGTCAAGAATCACGCTTGAACTTTCAGAAATATAAACGTCAAAAACCAAGTACCAAAAAAATCATCTACATATGGTATAAAAATCACTTACATATGGTATAAAAAGATTTAAAATTTTTTATACTCAGTCGATAGTTATATGATTTTAGTTAAAAGACTTTGTGACACAACTTTGCAAAGTTTTTTCATATTTCTTTGCTTGGTTTTAGTTAATTTAAAAAGAAAAAGATGACATCAAGATAAGAGCTAGAGCAATAATGCTGAAAAAATCTCAATCATACACACACCCACACAAACACATGCGCATACAGTATTTCTGAAGCTAAAAGAAAAATGTGTTAAAACATTTTTAGACCACTTCGCACAAAGAAAATGAAAGTGGATCACTTTCTTTTGAAGGTCATCACCGTTTTGTGGCACAACATAAGCAGCATACAAAAATACATTTACAATGCCAACAAATACACACGCGTAAGTTTATTTACATATAGAAGAAATTTGCGTTTTGTTGCCGCAAAAGCATGAAAGAAAGCATTAAGTTCAAAAAATCTAACAAATGCATAGTAAAAAAGTAAGAGCGTCAAAGTGTAGGTCTGCATATGTGTGTGTGGGTGTATGGGTGTGTGTATGTGTGCGTATGCTGAGCACGTGCATCAAAAGCACTCATTTTTAATGTCTACCTTAAGGCGCATTCCAAACACTCATACACTCACAATTTTTCGCTAATGCAACAATAGCAGCATATCTTTGTATGTGACCGTTGTGTTGCGTTGTAGCCTTGCAAATGACTGGTGACTGACTTCATAAATGTAATGCAACATTTGCATTTATTTTTCAAATCGTTGTAACTGAAATCAAATACCAAAGGATTTTCAGTCAAGCGCAAAAGTTGGTGGCATCACAAATGCTATGAATGATGACTGTTGGTTCGTTGGTTGGTGGCAAAATTAAAATGTGGCAAACAAAATCCATTTAAAAGGTTTTTTCCCTTGTTCTACAAAAACATTTTCACTTTCAACATGTATAGGTATGTATGTACTTGTACATAAGGAGTGTACACGAAAAAAATTGAATCAACACAATAATATTTTCTAAAAAAAATTTGTTTTGTTCTACTTAAGTTTCGTCCTTATAACTTTTAAAAACAAAAATATTTTTTTTATTGAGTTTCTGAAAAAGTTTCGTATTTTACCGTTAACTACTTTCATTAGCACTGAGTTTCTTTGCTGATTCGTTCCATTTTTTTGTAACCTCCATTTTGTTTTTAGCCATGCCTTTTTTTTTTTTGAGGCTACGCTGTACCATTGCTCAATAACGCTCAATATGATATAACTTTCGAGAATTTGGTTGCGTTCCTTTGAGACACTATTATCATCGTACCATTTCATAATTTTCTTGGTATAATGTGACGTGGTCAGATTAGTACAAAAGAATATTGGGACATTATGGCTTCTTGAAAATGGTAAAAGACACTTTGAAGTACTCTTCTATGAATACTTCTTGATTTATTGAACCAGTAACAAAAGTTTCACTTCTTTTCCCCAAGTCAATATGGACCTGCCAACTCAAATTTGGACAGTTTTTGGCCTTTGAACTTTTTACGGAAATGGCCTCTAGGTTGGGCTGTGTTAAATTGCTGTCCAACCAAGTGAAAGTCATCTTTCACTTAGATTTCATGAAACATGATGATGATGCAGCAATTATATTTAGCATACAAATTTTTTTTCAGCCTTCTGGCTCGAGTTCTGGCTTCAATTTTCTTTGCTTCGCTTCGATCTGGAACTTTTTGCACCTTATATGAAATAAAAAGAGAATTTCTAATTTTTAGTTTTTGGTTTTTGGTGTATATATATAACTTTTTGAAATTTGCAACTTCTTTGCGGACTTCTCTTCAAGTGGGCTTTAACTAAATTAGCAAGTTTTCTATCCACTGGACCACATATTCTGGCGGAACCTTTAACTTTCTCAACAGAAAGATTCTCTTTATACTTTTTACCGTTGCAATGCTGACATCCACTAGTTTTGCAACCTTTTTAGGATCCATGAAGGACTTTGATGTAAAAAGTGCAACAAATTTTTCGTGTCTCGAGCTCCATGTCTGCCATTTCGCTTTGTTTTTTGCCCTGAAAGGGCTCTAATGGATCTTTCATTTCTATTTTACTGCTTTATTCTTTCTTCTTCTATTCTACTTCCTACGGTTTCTACCTTTCTATCTTTCTTCTTTATTTATTTATTTTTGTTTAATATCTTTAAGCGTTAGGTCGACCTTTACTTTTGCTATTATTTAATGTTTAATTTCAAATTAAATTCTTCTCTCTCGCTCTCTCACCGTGGAGTTTAATACGCTTAAAAAATTTTCATATATTAAAAAGGAAATCACTACAATTTGTGGATATCTAGTCTTTTGAAAAAATCAAAGCCTACTGTAATCGCCAGTCTTTAAAATTATGTTTAAAGAAAAAAGCAAATATCAATTTTTTTCGTGCACGCTCCTTGGAATGTGCTATGTTTTTGGATGTGCGTGCATTGTTTGCTTGAGTGGTACGCTACAACTGCAGAGGCAATCGACCTTACTTTAGGTAAAATCATTTTACACATTTTCGTATACACGAAATATTTTGAGACCCATAGAGTAAATGATTTTATAGTTTATGAAGTTCCTCTACATAGTGCTTTCCACTAACCTCACCTAACTGAACTGTCTTTACTTACGTGCATATGTTTGTGCATGTAGTGCACTCACTCGTTCATTGAAAGCTTAAATTTAAAATTTACTTTGCCCATGTTTTTCATTTCATTATTGCACAAATTTTTATTGTTTATTTCTGCTCCTTTTCTTCCATGTGTGTTGAACGTTGAAGGTTGCTACTACTGCGTCCTGTCTTGCATTTATATACATATACACAAACGCACATACACTCGTAAGTACATACATATACACTCATGCAACATTAACATACTTTGAGGCATTCGTGCTCATTTGCATTTACATAATGTTGACTCGAGTGTAAATTGAGCAAGAGTGCAGCAATTGTATGTGGAAAAATACATGAAGCTCCTCTCATTTGTCCTTCTGCTTGTTGGTTTACTGCATCACTTTAAAAGCGCTTGATATAATTTACTGGAACAGAAAACAAAAATGGACTAAGAAATAATTTAAACCATTCCCTGTATTAACATGAAATATAAAAAGAAATTTCTTTTTGCACCCCAAATATTCATTTGTAGGTAATTAAAAAGTAAAAAGTAAAATATACTCATTTGTATTCTATAAAAAAGGTAAAATTTCCCATAAATTAACATTGAGTTTGTATGAAGAGAATGCAAATGTTGGTGAAAAGAGGAGATGATTTGGAACTTCTTTTGCTACTTGGAAAATGAACACTGATAACCAAAGACCATTACGGAGTTCTCTCCTAAAAATTAAATTCGTGGCTAAAGATATATATTCTGATAAGAAGTAAAGGGGACAATATATTTATTATTCATTAAAATTTATTATATCGCCTTCAAAGTTGGCCCGAAATAATAAACTTATGCCAAAGAATAATCTAATCATCAAAACGCATTTCAAACGCATTTTCCGTAATCGATTTCAGTTCTTTCCGCGTATTCTTTTTTATGTCTTCTATCGACTGAAAACTGGTGCCTCGTCATCACATCTCGGCCGCTATTGAATGAACTGTACATGTCTATGTTTTTGATAAATTCGATTCACTGTGAGCTGATTTCTGTAACATTTTCAGATATTCGTCACACGAAATTTCATTGCAATACAAAATTTGAGACAAATTCTTTATTCTTTTACTCATTGAAAAAATCGCTTGAGATGAACTGACAAAATCGAACACTGCAAATAAACTAAATGACAGATCGCAGCCAAACTTAGGATAGAGGACATTGGTACCAACTTAACGACAAAAATAATTTTTACAATCCCTTTTAGGCGGGGTTTTTCAATGATCATTTCCCGGTACTTTTGTGACAGAATGATTGAATGAATTGTAAACATAAAAACCTGTTGCAACAGTATTCAGGAACTGTATTATAAATCGCATTCTATTGAGGAATGCATTATTTGGATTTGCATTCCTTGAAGCCAATGAGCTTGTGGCTCAAACATGGCATTCCTCGATTGCCTGCTGAAGTACAGCACAATGCTTGAGCCTTAATATAAAGTAATTGTGCCCGAATTGACTGTTCGAAAGTTTAAAACATTTTTTTTCTTCTCGTCTTTAATTTATTTCAATTATTGTTGTTACAGTTCGTTAAAACAGAGTTAAAAATCATACAAATTTTATATAAGTATGTATATATGTAGGCACTAATTAAATTCATTATTATATAATTTGTATATGAATTCTACAGAAATATCGCTTCAATCCACACGACATAATTAAGTGTCATTAACATAAAAAAAGACATAAAAATCAATTATGTTCAGCAACAAATATTCTACCTACTTGATTTCAGTAGTAGCAATAATGAACAACAAATTGCTGTTAACAATTATTGCCAATGTTCAAATGCGTAACAAGCAGCAAGAACAACAACAATAACAATAACAAGTTGCAAGAACTTTTCACATTAAATGTGAAATGCTTTTTTTGCATTGCTGGTATTGTTGCTGTTGTTGTTGTTTTGTTTTGCAAAAACTTAAAATGTAAATTAATAACAAATTGCGTAAAGTTTTGCGTAAAATGTTTAAAGTGTGTGCAGCGCGACGTGGCGGCTATAATCGTAGTTGTAATAAAGAGGAGAGACTTCGTGACCACGATGGCGAATGCTGTTGATGACGTTGGTAATGATGAGGAAAGTTCTGTTAAAAATTTTAACAATTTCAATAAACACTTCACTGTATTCATTTATCAATGACATTCATGTAGCATTCGTAGAGGAAAAAAATCCATTGAAAATATGAACTTTTTAGGAAGTTTGAATACCATTAATGGCTATATAGTATAGCAAGAAAATTCTGAGTTGATTGTTATACTTTTTCAAAAAGTTTTAGTATTTAGTTTAACATATGTTAGATTACAGAAGTAAAGAAGTGGAATATCAATAAGTATTTTGGAAAATGTATTGAAATGTAGACAAATTTAGAAGGAAATACTAGTTTTGAAACCATACAATTTTCGAAAATAAAAGTTTTGTTTGTTTGTATTTGTACAGAATATGTTCTATTTTTCTAAAGTTTTTTTTGTTTTTTAATTTGTAAAAATATCAATATATTATCATCCATCAGCTTTGAAATGCAATCAATTCGAACATTTTTTCATTCACTACGAAAAGAATTTATTAAGGAAATGCACCAGCAACTAATTCAAAAATATAACAAAACCCTTTACGTACTGGAAATTTTTTAAATATGTACTTCAAAATTTGTCATAAATAAATACAAGTTTTTCTTATTTATAAAATTTCATAGTTCTTATTAGTTTTCTATTTTTTGATTTTTTTTTGTTAGAATTTTCAATGAAATGCAGCGATACAAAAACACACACATGCATGCACAAATATAAACACACACCACTTGTGTTCATATTTGTCACTATTTAAAATACAATTATGTACATGCAGACGTTTGTAATACTAGCACATAGCGTACATACACACACACACACACACACACACACATGTATATTTGTATAGTGCAGGCATGTGTACATATTCTACTTGTAAATAAACTAGTTATAGGATGCTGCGGAAAGAAACGAGAGAGAACGAGAATGAGGCAAGAGTGCCGACGAAAATCATTTGCACAGTGTGGCGTATGAGTGACATTTAATTAAAAATTTATGTACAGTCAAAGAAGCAAGAAGAAGAAGAATAAGTGAAAATTCACTATATGTTGTTGTTGCTGTTGTTGTTATATTATTGCTTTTTATTCTATATTAAAAAAAAACACAAGAGTTTGTTTTTAAAATTTATGTTGCTGCAATATTTGAGTACATTTTTCTCACAAAAATAACAGTGTAAATTTATTTAACACTTCTTCATGCGTGTGTGCACCCGAATATATACGTTTAAATATAGCATGAATGACATTTAATTACAAAATATTCTCATATTTTAAATCACATGCATGGAAGTTGTAAAATACTGCATTTAAAAAAAATTTTGCGTAAATTTTCTTGAAAAAAAAAAATTTAAAAAATATTATTAGATAAAGTTACAACAGTGAGATTTTTTTTTACAATTCATTCGAATATTTATTGAATTTTATGTTGCAGTCTGAAAGCCTATCTAAGGTTTGTCAAGTATTTGCCTTTACTTCGAGTTAAATTTAATAGTTGAGTATTTCGAAATAGTATCAAAAAACGAGGCAAGCGACTCTAATTATCATTTTGAATGCCTTAGTTTACTCAACGTTGTATAGCGTGAGAATGCATATCGATGGTCAAGCTCACAGGTGTGTTAATTAAAACTTAACCTATCTAACGCGAAGTAATCGCAAATGACTAACCAATAAAAGCAGATCAATGCATATTTGATATCTGTAAAAAGCGCTTTAGTATTTAGCATTGTAATGTAAAGATGTTCTTGTAAAATTCTATATTTTCACTTAACACAACTGTGAACTTAACCATCGATATGTAAAGTATAAAATTGTTATCTATTTTATATCATTTTATATATTTCGATCCCTTGAAGCAGTCCATTGTTCTCGCTGTGCCTTCATAAATGTTGAAACGTTTTCTATGTATGAAATTCAAATTCAAAATAAAACCATAATTGTTAAAAAATTAAAAGAAAACAATCCCCCCTACAGCGTAAATATGTCCATATTTAGGTAAGATGAAACTGTTTTATAATTGTATGTTACACATTCGCACTGCGGTACAACAACATTTTAAAATTGGAACTTTTGGTCATACTTTTGAACACACTAAACACATACAGACATATGTATATGTACATATACACATGTACACATAAATGTGTCTGTGTAAACGAATCGAGACATTCATAAAAATGCACAATATGAAAATGTTGCTACTGCTATCTCACTGTCTCATGTGTTGCTAGTTGACAATATTTTGATGATATTAAAATTTAGTTGTGGTGTTAAAATTCGTTAGATGAGATATAATCTCACATAATCACGGTTTATGCTCAAAAAGCAATTTTGTGGTTTAAGTTTTTGCTTTGACTTCGCTTTTTTCTTTTGTTTATATTTTCGTTCCTATACTTTTTATTTTGGCTACCATATATGAAAATCTACAAAACTCCAAAACAAAAAAATGGAAACAAAAGAGTACACAATACAAACACTGATATATACACAAAGTGACCGTAAAAGCCACTAACATGAAGAGCATGAGTTGGCATCAACTAACAACAACTTTGTAAAAGCATAATTATGGTTGCCCTACTTTTTTTTATTAAAATTAATTTTTCACTTATTAAGTTTTCCAAAAATAAACAGGATTAACTTTTTAACTCTCGTGCTTCCATTGATGGTAAGCAAGTAAAATGTTGATTTTTTAATTAAAACTTAAAGTAAAAGTAAAATAATAAACACAAAAAATTCGCTATAAAAAATATTTATCTGAAATCTGTTTTTTTATTAATAATACCAAATATCACAAAGTATTTACACATACACACACACAGGCATACGACGAAAAAAAGAAAAATTTATAATTGTATATGAAAAATAAAAATAAAATTAAAAGTTGGATATATGTATTCGCTACCGAGTACCTGAGTACTCGTTAACTTATGACGAATTTACGATGAAAATGCGCTTTCCTTTCTTCGTCTTCCAATTTTATTAATTTTTTCGCTTTTGGGAAAAAATCGTTCAAATATTAAATTATTTTATTTTTATTTGATTATTTTAATTTGAAGCAGATGTTGCACGATTGTTGGCACCACCATTGTAGCTGTAGCCATTTTGCTTAGCTGCTTTAATTGTTGTTAGTTGTGCTGCTACATCAGTATCCATTTCCGCTACAGTGGGCGGCCCCCAGGATACTTGTCGTTTCACTGAAGGTTTACGTTCTAGTTTAATATTGTGAGCTTGTTGCTTTTGCTGTTGTGGCTGCTGACTTTTAAACTATCAAAACATACAATAAATTGTATTTAGTTTTATTCAATTTGACGAATGAGTGCATGAAACAATTCAATTGAAATTCCATACTTATTTTTGTGCTAACTTTCAAACTGATTAACTGATCAAACTGATTTACATGCTTTATTTTTTTTATTATTTTGTGATATTTTCTTCAAGATATTGTTAATACCTTGAATTAAGTTTTTGTTATATTGTACTAGAATTAATTTGAATTATATGCATTTTCAATAAACATTTAATGATTTTTTAGTAATATATGCATGCCAAATGGTTTGTGTTTTAAAATTTAAGTATTTTCATTGCTATTATCTTGGATATTAAATAAAAAAATCATATACATATTGACATGCAATAGAAAAATTGAAGTCGGATATTTATATTTTTTACTGTTTTTTTTTAAATTTAAAATCGACTTTATTTTTCTCTGCTACCATTAGGGCTATTAAGTTTGCTCCTGTTAAAAAAGACAAGATCACTTCTCGCTCAAGGTGCACAAAGCGGAAACTGAATGAAGCTAAATCCACGCTTTTATTAAAAATTGTTTGGAATTAGCCAATACCACCGAAATTCCACAAAAATTTAATAAGTAAATAATCAGAGACTTATCGCTATCTCATAACCACAACTCAAACAAGAGCAACTAGGATTTTCGGCTAAAGAGTAAAGTTCACGAAAATCAATCACATTGGCATCAAGTAATAAAAGTCACAGAACACGATCTTCAAAAGAGCTTCTCAAAATAATATATCATATATATTCAAAATCAGTATCCACATGAAAATTTCAATTTAAATTGCCTAAAATTGTCAATTCCATTACGTGTATCTGATACTAATTTATTTACATCAATATGAATTATTTAATTAATGTAAAGTATACGCATTGTTGTTTCCATTAATAAAAAAATGCAGTAAGCTTCAACAACTTAAAGTATACATTCGAGTACATATGTACACACACACATTTACATTTGAAAAATAAACAAACTTTTAAACTTTGTTGTAAGCTAAATGAATGATAAATTAACGCATCATTAGCCACTGACATTAGCTGGTTTTACATTTTACCAAACATTTTAGCTTTTTCACATACATACCTACACATACCTACGCATACTATACATACTATACATACTATACATATTACATATATATAAGCATGTATATTGTAGCTCATACATAAATATGTCTGTGTATATGTTTGTCTTTACATATGAACGAATTTGGTTGCGTTTTGGTTCTTTTTTTGTTGCATTGAACGAGTTTTGCCACAGAATTGTTGTAATGAATATGAAAAATATTCAGAAAACCTCCAACAACGACGAGCTGCACAGAGCAGCACAGAGAGCAGACACTTTCAAGATAACCACGAATTTTAACCAAATTTAAGAATACAGCATTTTACACAGAAAACACATACACACACAATACATACATATATATATTTATATCTAAAAGCAAAGTGAAAATATTACTTGCTTTCTTGCTGCTACTTTGCTTTGTATGTTGAAGAAAAGTTGTTTGTTGAGAAACTTTTTGATTTTACGCTTTCCATTGTGTGCTGCAAAAGTTTGGGTGAAATTTTCTGTTTTTTTCCACTTCTTCATACAAGAATTTAGTTAAGAAAATAACATTTCAAGTGATATGCTTACGGCAACAACTGCTAAGCACAGGCAGGGAGACAAACAGGCAGGCAGGCAGGCAGGCAGGCAGACAATGGCATTTTTAGCCAAGTTTATAAAAAGCAAAATGCGGTTCATTTCGTTGGCTTTCGTATGCTTCTTTATTTTTCTGTACTTTTACTTTTTTCTATTCGGTCGTGTTCTTTACTATTTTGCAGTAAGAAACTTTTGCTTTTACTTTGTTTTAAAAAATATCCAAAACACACTTCCTACATACATATGTACATACATATATGTACGTACATACATTGGAAGGTTAGCTAGTGGAATGAATACGGTAGTTAGAAATTGTTGGTGGACCAATTTTGAAAAACAAGAAAAAATTGAAACGCTCCAAAAGGATGCAGTCTTAGCTTCAAATATTATTTGCAATGCGTGTAACGATTTTTGTTTTGCTTTAGAATTTTCTGTGTATGGGAGTTAGAGCATGTGTGCGTGAGTGTGATTTTATGTATGTATGTGGTATGTGTTTGCGATTACCAATGGAACAAAATTCAATTTGCTTTAAAAAAAAAATTATAAATAAAATAATTCGAACCAAAATGGCGAATGCCAAAAAGTTACAGTTTCTTGTAATTTATTTATGTGTGTGAGTGTGTGGTTGAGTAGGAAACTGTTGTTACTGAAGACTTTGTGCATGTGTGAACAGTATAAGAAATTTTATTTTTGTTCGAGACATTTTCAACAATAGTTGATAAATAAATAAATTTATTTATATTTGTTTTACTTGTATACAATATTCAGTTTTATTTGTACTTAACCACTTTTTGATTTTATACAGCTATGTACATAACTAGACAATTTGTAGAATTATTTAAATACATTCAGAAGAAGCTACTTAAATTGATATTTTACATTTAATTGCATTAAACTTTGCATTTGTATTTCATTTAAAAATATTTGATTAAATTAGTTTAGTTTAATTGGAAGTATATAAATATAATGGCATATCTTTCATTTACAGTAAAATATTATCCTAGACTTGGTTTGTTTTTTATTATTTTTATTTTCATAATAACACAATAAAAATTGTATATAAAATAGGACAAATGCAAGCAGAATGGCATATATTGCGGCAATGTGTTTTATTCGCCAACTCGTTTAACATTTGCGAATAAAAGAATAAAGTTGTTAATTCTATGCGAAAAGCTCGGCCTAGGCCCTCCATGGGCTGTTGTGCCATTAAAAGTAAGTAAGTTGTTAATTCTATTCTTCGTTGTGTTTTCATTCAGAATAAATCTACTCAATAGCACTGGCAGCTGGAGGTGGTTTTCCAGCACATGCATGAGCATATGTTTCATTATATGGATGAACCCATCCTTGCGCATTTCCGTTTTGTTTTTTGTAAACTGTTCTTACTATTTTTCTTATTGACAGACCCACAGCTGGATTGTTATAGAAACCAGATATGTTCACAACATGCTAGTTATACATAACAGCTATAATTATACGCCTTATCTTTGCAGATTTTGTTGTTATATCGCATATAATTATTGCTGCAAGTAATACATACTGAGGGCGGGTGGAGAATAAAACGCAGCTAATGTTAACTGAGAAAATGCTGCACTTATACTACGTTTTTTTGGTTTAGATATGTTTTTTTTCTTTAATACAACAAGAAAATAGAGATAATTCCAGTTTCTTTATTAAAATATGTATTGCATTGAAGATAAATGCTTGGTACAACAGTTTTAGGGCTCCTGGAGCGTAGGATACAAGATAAAGTTCGTGACAGTCGCAGGTTCGTCCATGGTCGATCCTTGCGCTTCTACGTTTCAAGTCGACACACAGCCTCCTCGTGGCGTCCCCTGGATAGAGATCTGAAAACCGTAAGTGAGTTAACTAATGTGAGCGGCGGGCTTCTCCATGGCCTTGAATGAATGGTTGTGTGTCGGGCTTGGAACCCACCACGTTAAAATACCCACCAATGAATCCTCAAAATAAGCCTCGGATAAAGAACCCCTCTAAAGTTGACGATGCCCAAAGGAAAACGATTTGCGGATATGCACCTGGAATGTTCGAACCCTCTACAGGGAAGGTGCTTCTATCCAGCTGGTGGATGTCCTCCAACAATATAGAGCTGACATCACCGCTATACAGGAAATGCGATGGACGGGACAGGGTTGCTCCAAAAGAGCATCCTGTGATATCTACTACAGCTGTCATGCGTAGAGACACGAATTTGGTGTTGGATTTGTGATTGGAAAAAGACTGCGTCATCTAGTCTCGAGGTTCACGGATGTGAACGAGCATCAAGGCAAAATTCTTCAACATCAGCCTAATTTGTGTCCATGACCCGACAGATGAGAAGGATGAAACGACCACAGATGACTTCTACGAGCTCCTCGACAAAACTTATGAGCATTGAGAATAAGACGCCTGACTCTTGGTTTGAAGACCGGGGCCTCTTCCTGCAAGGATGAAGACGGAAATCTGGTGACAGATATCCAGGGCATAATGAGATTATGGAGGGAGCACTTTTCGCAGCTGCTTAATGGCAATGACGGCAATAATCCCGCCACTGCGGAACCCACTCCGGAAACCCCAATCACTAACGACGTTGAAGTACCGCCGCCTGACTATGAGGAGATCTTAACAGCCATTGCTCGGCTGAAAAACAATAAGGCTGCAGGTGCAGATGGCCTGCTTGCTGAGTTGTTTAAGACCGGAGGCGAAGAGCTCAAAAAACGCATGCATGAGCTTCTATGCAGAATATAGTATGGTCGGATGAAAGCATGCCAATCACTTGGCAGTGTGATTGGAACCTCAGAGTACTCTGCCCAATCCATAAGAAAGGTGATTCCACGATCTGCGCCAACTACTGTGGGATAAGCCTTCTTAATATTGCATATAAGGTTGTATCGAGCGTACTGTGCGAAAGACTGAAGCCCATCGTCAACAAACTGATTGGACCTTATCAGTGTGGACCTGGTAAATCCACCATTGACCAGATATTCACACTACGCCAAATCCTGGAAAAGACCCGAGAAAAACAAATCGACACCCATCATCTATTTCTCGATTATAAAGCCGCCTTCGACAGCACGATTAGGGATCACTTGTACGCCGCAATGTCTGATGTTGGTATCCCTACAAAGCTCATTCGTCTTTGCAAAATAACACTGACCAACACCACCAGCGCAGTGAAAATTGGGACAGACCTCTCCGCACCATTTGATACCAAAAGAGGTTTCAGACAAGGTGACTCCCCATCGTGCGACTTCTTTAACCTTATGCTGGAGAAAATAATTCGAGCTGCGAACATCGACCTCTCTGGCACTATCTTCTACAAGAGTGTCATGCTGCTAGCATACGCTGATGATATTGACATCATTGGCAAAAACGCTCGAGCAGTCAGTGTAGCATTCTCCAAAGGGAGTCTCGTCGAGTGGGTCTAGTGGTGAACGAGCACAAAACGAAATACCTGGTGTCAACAAACAAAGAGTCACGGCGTCTTGGACAAAATGTCACTGTTGACAACTATACTTTTGAAGTCGTCAAGGATTTCGTATATCTAGGATCCAGCATAAACACCAACAATAATGTCAGCCTTGAGATCAAGCGGAGACTAACTCTTGACAACAGGTGTTACTACGGGCTCAGTAGGCAATTGAGAAGTAGAGCCCTCTCTCGAGCGACGAAAATAACGCTCTATAAGTCCCTCATCCTTCCCGTCCTAATGTATGGTGCAAAGACGTGGACATTGACCATCAATGATGAGAGGCTGTTAGGAGCGTCCGAGAGGAAGATACTCCGTAAGATCTACGGTCCAGTATGCGTGGACGACGTGTATCGAATAAGATGGAACGATGAGCTGTGTGGTGTAGTGGTAGTGCGTTGGACTGCTACACAGAGTGTTCGGGGTTCGAATCTCGGCACAGGCAAAATCAAAAAGTAGAAAAAATAATTTTTCTACACGGCACCACCTCTTGGCAGGCAATAGCAAACCTACAAGAGTAAAAATTGCTATGAAAAGCTTTTCTCTTTGCCGTTCCGATTCAGCATTAAACTGTAGGTCCCTTCCATTCATGTACAAATATAACACGCACAACATGAGTGGATGCGAAAAGCTCGGCCTAGGCCCTCCATGGGTTGTTGTGCCATTAAAAGTAAAAGTAAGTAAAGTAAGATGAGCTGTATGAGCAGTACGCCGACACTGACAAGCGTATAAAACTCCAGCGGCTTCGCTGGGTCATGTTGAGCGAATGGGAGAAAGCGCTCCGGTTAGAAGGGTGTTTTATTCGAACCACGGTGGAGGAACACGTAGAAGGGGACGTCCTACTCTCCGTTGGAAAGACCAGGTGCAAGGCAACCTGACTGCACTTGGCCTTATAAACTGGCGCCAGCGCGCGCATAGCAGAGGTGACTGGCGAAGATTTGTAGAGGCGGCCAAGACCGATCATCGGTTGTAGTGCCAGTTAAGTAAGTATAAAAGTTTTATTCAAATTTTCAAGGAATGCAATTCTAATGAAAATTTAACAAATTTCGCTACACTTCATTGAAATAGTCTCTTGGGTAACTGCTGTAGAAATTGACAATAAAGGGTAAAAGTCATGTATTCTTCCAACACAAGTGAAATATTAAAAAAGTCATCTCTAAGGAAATAATAGTAAAAGTTAAAGAAAATCAGAAAATCAAAATCAATCATCATTGGGCAATAACCACGTATATCCCCCATACAAATGAAATCTTCAAAGCGCAATACAAAAGAAGCTACTGATACAAATACAACAAAATATTGTAAAGTGAGTTAGGCTGATAAAAAAAATATTTCATGCAATAACCATCAAAAATATAGCCCACCGTTGAATACAAAAGAGTGTTTTATTGCAGAGGGTGTGTAGGGTATGGTATATAAAATTCAGCCGCTTTCGATCTCAGCTTTTCGACTGGTTTTGCATTTGCAATGTCTTTTATGGCACTCAAATTACAAAGTGGCTATATTGTTTACGATAGTAGATAAATATGTTCAAATGAAAATTAAACCATTATGTACTTTTGTAACAAATTAGTTTAGTTTTACTGAATATTCCCTGCTTAAGTACAAACATCTAATGACATTTATATGACATACATATGTTAGTAATAAGTATAACACACAAATAAGATTCATAATGAACAATATAAGTGAAGTAGAACTTATATTCATTTCCGATGCATACGTAATTCCGATTACAAGGAATAAAAAATTGAATAATTTACATAGTTTTTGTATATTGAATAAAACTTACCTTACGTTGAACATAATCGATAGTACTATGTATAAAAAGTGTGAAAAAAAACAGAACATGCCAAACCACACACAAATAATTAAAAAATAATGTACAAATATTCTTAATAATAAATAAGAAAAGTGCAAAGTACATGTATCCAAATGTATTTTTTTAAAGATTTGCAAGTTCAAAGAGTCGAAAGGTTAAATTCAAATATAAAGAAGGCAAAGAAAAACATTTGTGTGTTTTAATTTTTAGGATGAACACAGAAGAATGAATCGTCTTAAACTCCTTGAACTTACAATGCTTTATTCTATTTCGCAATGTGCCAGTGATTCAACACATGCTTCTATAAAAAACAAGTTATTGAACAACGTTAAGGGTTAATAAAGTTCATACAAAAATAACAAATATTAAAATTATGAATACTTTCGGGTAATTATTTATGTGTGTAGGGTAAATTTTCATTCAGTGATTATTTAAATATCGTGCAAATTTGTTTCACTAATCGAGCTGAGGGGTGCCACTTTGACTAAATTGTTATGCAGTTGACTATTCACATTGTAGCTGAGGATGCTCTTTGTTGTGTTGTTGCTTACCGTTGTGTCAGCAGCATTGGTGCCATTTGTTATTGCTGGTGTTGCTGCTGACGTTACTGCTGCTGTTGTTGGAGTTGGTAAAGCATTAGCAATGATGCCATTGTCTTCAGATCCAGTTTGGGTTTCCTTCTCCTTTGATGTGGATGCTGTTTCAGGCATTTTAAGCACTGCTTCAGGCACTTTTGGCACTGATTCAGCCACATCGGAAGTATTTAGTGTATTTTCTAATTGAAATATAAGAAAAGAATTTTTAATAAATACTTTTAGTCGCATATATTTTTTTTTTTTTAACGTACCGCTTACCCCAGATAGTAGCGGCGGCGACGACGGCATTGATGCTGGCGCTTCATTCACCTCAGCTTTCATTGTATTTTCGGCATTTTGTTTCTCTGGGTTAATATCTTTGGTTGATTCCTGCTCACTGGTTTTGTCGTCGATTTTTGCTACATTTTCATTATCTTCCCCCTCCTCTGCTGGCTTCACTTTTTTCTCGCTTTCGTCGTCTTCTTCATCGACTTCATCGATTCGTGCATCAATATGTCCCAATGGTATATCACCATTTTTTTTAACGGCACCACCGCCATTCTCCTTTGCGGCTGGAGTGCCGCTACCATTTTTCAATATTCCCACTAGTGGTGCACCATTTCCGGGTTTCTTTTCATCCTGTGGCAGCTGTACACAAGCATAACAACAATTCATTCAATTAGGCAATTCATGATAGATAACCACCGTGTGCCTAGTTCAACACCTTCTACTTACCGCTCTATATGCATACGGCTGTCCGCCCGATATCCCCGGCGTTTCGTGCATTTTCGTTGCATGCTCCTTTGACCAAATTATATCCTCATCTGTTTGACGTTCCTTGCGCCGTTTGTATGCTAAATGACTGCGATACACCTCGAGCAAGCAACAAATTACAATGACAACAAACATCGCGGTGAGCGTTATGAACACCACCTGCGTTGAATCTTCTTTCTTCGATTCGTCGTATATGTACTGCGCTACATAGGGGACACGCTGCGGTGGATCCTCAACCCATGTCTCAACACTCTGCAAGCGAGATTTTACATGAATATTGATATATTTACATACTTACATAGTTTAGTATTTACATAGACATACATAAGTATACGAATTATGTATGTATGGTATGTTTTGACTTTTGCGCACCCCATGCCCAATACTTACCAAACTCACATTGACCATAGGTTCTTGTGATGGCTGCTCTGATAAATCGAATTTTGCTGTACATTGTGCACTTCGTACGCCTTGAGGATTAATTACAGTTATATTATCAGCACCCGACTTGGTGAAGAGCATATATTCCTCGAGTGGTTTCATAATATAATTGTTCACTTGTATGTAAATGTCTGTGAGGCAATTGTAAATTAAATTACTTAGAATATACTGAAATTTTGTGTGTAGTTGTGTGCGTATGAAGAGATGCGTAAGTATGAGTGCATGAGAGAATTGATTGCATTTATAAGTTTCAGTGTGAAAGTAATTAATAAAATTATGCATAAACTCATTTGCGATTGTTATAAATACCATATTTAGTGGCAAAATAATAAATACTCGTTACAAAGCATAGCATGTGAAATAATGAATTAACTATTAAAGGATAAATTTCTCTGTTCGGTTTTACAATCGCTAATCATTGAGTAATCTTTTGAATGCGCTGTGGCTCTTCACCTTTTTTAAATTTTCATAAATTTATGAAACTCAATCCTAAAAACAAATTCTCGTATACATTTTAGCCAAAATTTGGAAAATCTACCAACACTAACTCTCCAAAATCAAAATGCCCTTATTAAGTTTTTGAAAACTTCGCTAGTCGATAAGTTATGCCTTCAACCTAATTTTATTTTATCAAGTTATTATTTACTATACACATGTAAATATGTAAATATGTCTACATGTTGTAGAGCTAGATTTATCGAAGTATGTTTGAAATATATTATCTATCACGTTTATTCTATAGTAAAATCTTACTTTCGACATTAACTTAATTTCGTAACTCAAAAAACACGAGGAACTTTTAATTATAGCACTCGTAATGCTTAGACACAAACTTATGGGTATAGTACATTAATTACAAAAGAGGGACAACTCAAATTTGAAAAATTTTAAGGTAATGTTAAAAAAATGCTTTTTCTTATGTACAAATGCATATAAAAATTTAATTTATGGAAAATAGTTTCCATTGTATGTACCATATTACATATACATATACAATATTCATTCAGATTTGTTATTCGTTATCTGAAAATTTTTAAATTTTGAGTTGAGCATCTTTTGTAGTTAGGGTGCAATATGTATGCATGTACATTAAAGCATTAAAGTGGGCAGAAAATAAGGTTCATGTTTTTGCCCCCGAGATTGATACATTAGGTCATTTTGAGTTTCCCACCACTGGATGGTGGGAAAAATTATACTTACTGTAAAAAAAGCAACAAATTTAGAAGGGATAATTATTTGTCCTCTTGCAAGTAGATTTCAAATGAAAGAGCATCAAAAAAAAAATATTAGGAACTGCATCATACGATTTTCAAAAACTAAGCTTCAAAATTTTTCAAACCATTTCGCTTACGAGGAGTGTTCGCAATCGAAAAATAGTTTATGGCGCTAGACTCCCAATCACGGGAACTTCTGCGGACTTTCTTTCTCCATACATCTCCGCCCACCTTAATGTACATCTGTATAAGGAATACCTACTTATATCTAAATAAATTAAATGTTTAGCTACATCTTGTTGTTTTATTGCTTTAAAGTTTCGGGGCAATAAACGTGCATCATGATGAGGCAACAACTCAAAGTCAAACGTTACGATGGAACATTTTATGCTGCGAAGAAGTGAAGTTCTGGTTGTTATTTGCCTTTATGTGTGTATGTAGTTTTCTTTTTTTAACTACATATGTACATGCGCAAGCACATGTGAAGTGTGTAGTAAGGTTAGGTAAGAAAAAGAGTAGAATAAAAAAGAGCGTTTTTATGGAAGCGTTGATGGCCCTCAGAAGCCTCGTTGAGATAAAGCAGCAGCCGGCAAAGAAAATAAAACAAAAAAAAACTTTAAAATTTACACATGAACTGATATAAGTTGCATACGTACTTGCGATGGTATGCAAGGATATAAAACAAATATAAGCACAACACTACACGCAGCAGCAGTCAGGAAGAAAGTGCACATACACATGTACACATACACACATGCACACTTAAACAAACAGACAAAGCAGTCAAACCAGGCATGGAGAAAAACAATGAACCCTTGTCAAAAGCTTAGCGAAGCTTTAAGAATTAATAGCATAGTGTGCGAAAATTTATTGAAGACTCTTGACAGCTTGAGTAAATGCAGCTTAAATATGACTCGCACACACCCATACACGCATTGCACACTAACACACTCATGTACTTGTATACTAACTTGATAAACAACCGCTGTAACTTTTGAACACAGCAAATCTCGAATCTGTCGTATTGATACCACCAATTTGCACCCGATTTGCACCCAAATCACTTGTCGACGTCAGTACACGTGCAGTTATCGCACTCAACGGCACTTGTTCGCGGTCAATGTACAATGTGGCATTACTGCCCTGACGTAGATAATAAATAGAATGACGTGCGTTATTTAGGAAATTTCGATCCATGCGTGCACCTACTGCCGGCCCTTCACGGTCCTCTTCGAATTGCAAATAACCATCCACCGTAATGGCAACCATTAGATAGTAACTACGATCTGCTGCTGTCTGTAGCAGCAACATTATACGATTGGCGCGTCGCAAATCGAACGAGGAGAAGGCCAATTGCAAGCGGACATAATCAACTTTCCCAGTTAGTTCGAATTTTCGCTGCATCGTCGATTCACCACTAAAATCGGCGCCCTTCTCCTCCATACAAAATTCACCGAGGAAACTTGTGTGCTCACAATCACATGTTGATTCCTGCTTGGCAAAATTCTCTTTGCAAATGCCACCATTTTTGCACGGTTCAGCGTCACATTTGATTTGACAGTTGGGCAGTACGCCATCGAGTGCTATGAAAAGAAAAATAAAAATAAATTTTGCTCAGACCATACATAGATAAGAATTGACTAAGTGCCTTCTTGTTTATGCAAATGCTGATAATAAATTTTGTAAGGGGCCACTGCGGATGTGGACTAGTCAAAAGTAATTAAACAAATTATGAAAACATGAATAGTGAAACCTTTTATGGAAGTGGCGAAATAGTAAATGGAAGATAGGAATAGTCCTGGCATTGAATTTTTTCTCTATATGAATAAACAGACCCTATTCATATTAGATGTCAGACAATCTGACCAATTAGTGCATCTAAAGTGTTAGAAAGAATGACAACATGTAATGGAACAGTTGTTGTGGTAGCTCTTTTCAAAAATACCATTCACTGAAAATATTGCTAGTAATGAGTATTACTATTGCTTGACAATATTTTTACAATAGGTATTTTTAAAATTAATTGATCTTCACAAAGATCACTATCATAATTCATTATACTTAGCTGATCAATTTTATAGCCAGTGTTTTTAAGTGAACATTAGTGTTCAACTAAATTTTTATGAAACCAAAAAAGAATGCAGTCTTTATTTGGAATATTTTTGATTTATTGGTAAGATTGGAATATTGTGTATTCAAATTATTTGATGTAGTATAATTTTCAGGTTCGAACTTTATGGATTCAATTTAAATTGTAATAAGTATTATGTACAATAAAAAGTGCTTCAAAATTTAACAGATGATAACTTCACATTGTAAGGCAAATATGTATATGTAAAATTCTGAATTTTCGCTTAAGACATCTATGAGCTAAATCGTCGATATTATTATTGATATGAACTGTGCTTGTAGTACCCAATAATTAGCAATTGAAACTTTGATGTTCATATCCAATTCTTGTGTAAAGTCTTTTCCTCATTATCGATTGAAATTGATATTTTGCAAATATCAATTTGAAAAGTTTGGTTGTTTTGGTATTTCTAAAGTTCCCAATATTTACTATTGAATGGAAAGATTGATCCTATACAATTGGATTCATTTATTTTATTTGTTATCAAAGAATGCTCTGTATTTCATGCATAATATATTTTCCCAGTGAAAAACCTTTCTTATTGAATTCAAATGAATTATTTGGAATTCATATTTTATTCAATATTTTATTTAGATTCAAGCTCTGACTTTAAAATAAAAGTTTTTCAAGCTTACATAAGTAGAAGAGCTTTTGTTAATTAGGTTCTAGATTTTTCCAATGTGATAGTTAAACTTGCACTCAAACGTTATAATATGGAATATGTAAGTATAATCATATAGTTCATAAATCACATCCAAAATCGAATTTTATGCTATATTGAAGTATGTATAAGGAACGAGTGGGTACTAAACACGTACTTAATGTGTACTCAATGCTAAATGCATATGCGTATTCTCTCTCGCTGAAAATATTCAATAACCACAAAGAATATTATACTGATGCCAACTTATCCGATTAGCATTAATCTTACTATAATGACCACAACTTCTTAGCTTGAAGTTACCCCAAAAAGGAAATTGCTTGCATGTTGTGTGCGAACCCCAAAATTTAGTTTTGATACTTGTCTGTTTGCCGGTTTTACTACTTATATACTCCTACTTGCCAAACGAGGTATGTAAGTATATGAGTTTGTGTTTGTATGTATCTTGGTCAAAATTGCAACGTCCCTTCCGCCATAAACTACTTCGACGAACTTTCAACCAAAGGCACTTACCACTATTTTCCTTCTTCTTCTTTTTCTTCTTCTCTTCGTCTTCTGTTTACTATATATTTACTTACTTGGTGCAATGTTCCTTTCATTAATGTCAGCCAAGTCGATCAGATGTGCACCAATTTTCAAACCACGCACGCATCCAATATAACCTTCGAGTGCGGGTGCATCCGCATTTGTACGTAATAAATTTGCCGGATCATAGCCACCAATGTTAACTTGAAAATATTCTGTGGGCGGGGCTGGAGGTCGATGTGGCGATAGAACCTCTGCAAATACATACAAGCAAATAAATTTAAGTTATATATTTTCTATACTACAAGGTGGGGCAAAAGTAATGTTAAGATGTGACATTACTTTTGCCATTGTGGTTTGATATTTATGTTGTAGACAGATAGAGAATTAGTTGAAAATAAGCAATGGAGTGATACATATTTCGGGTAACGATGGAGATTTTGAAACACCCATTTCTGGGCCATGTAATTTTCCGTTTTGGCGATTTGAACTGGCTGGTCAGATCTTCAGATCTCTTTGAAATTTTGCATTCTCGCGTTTATCACAACCAACCACAAACCTTGCAAGTCTTGAAAGCCAAAATACAAGATGAAATCAAATGTTTTGCGAGCAACAATTCGAAATGCCGTAAAACGAGACGTAAAATGTGCATCAACTCATGAGGTGGTCATTTTTTCAATTTAATCATCAATTTTATGAAAAGAAGAGCTAAATTTACAATATGACATTACTTTTGCCCCACCTTGTTCATACAGTGGTTGGTTTTTTGTTGTTGCTATTCATAAGGATGTGTGTGTTTGGGGCCTGGTTTGAAGTTCTGCTCAAATAATTGCTAGTCGTTAGTGTGTCTGTGTTCTGTGTGTGAGTAGAGTGAGTTACAGTTATATGTTTGGTCGTGCTTTTGGTTTTGCTAAAACGGAAATGACCCTTCATTGCTCTAAAGTGGCAATACACACATACACTCACATACGCATACATGTATGGATATGAATTGTATATGTATGTGTGTGTACATGTGAGTATGCAAGTATTTATTAGAGAGTGTGCACACCATATCACTGATTTCGATTTTGAGTTTACTTAATTGAATTGTTATGCTGCTCGTGTATTGCAGCAAGCACTTGCTGTTAAATGCACCAAATGCACACAATATTCTTAGTGTTGTTAGCCATTGGTATGTGTACGAGTATAAATATTAGTGAATGTATGTGTATTTGGTTACAGCTGGCCTCTGTGCTTATGTATGAATGGTTATGGTCTGTTGCAATACCGATTATTTTGTATGATATAATTAAATGGAATCGCATTTATAATTACAGTATCGTTATGGTGAATAGTTTAGCAGGAGTCGCTCTCTTGAATTACTGTCATTTTTGGTTTGTTTATTCTTGGAGTTGAATGTGGATTTATTTACGGAAGTATGATCACACACGTATCAACAATAACACAGACTAATAAATTAAAACTTTTGCCGTGCAACAGAGTAACCATGGTAAACTACTGAAAGAATATAAATATAAGTTGTTCCTGATAAAAAGATAATTATTTTTGGTAACTACATCAACCCTCTATCAGTTTAAAAAAACCAAGATACTTTAAAAAAAATAAGGAAGTGGCAGCAAAAATGTTCCTTTTTTTATTATACCATGGATAATTTGTTGCAAAAATACTGTTGGACTGTGTAATTATTGCATACAACTGCAGAATTTTATTCTAGTTGAAGATGAGTCTGGATTTATTATTAATGTTCAAGTTACTCAACCTTTCTTCCTAATATTAATTCTAGATAGTTTAAAATCATTACCTTGATCAGCAGTGGCGCAGGGAATGGCTTAAATTATTCCTTTTTTTTATTGTTCAAATAGTAAAAGAGTTGGATGCACTTAACTAAACAGAAATCATATACATATTAAACTATGTACAAACCAAGAAAGCCTAACTAGTATAACTTAGTGAAAGACGACCGTTCTGACTTGTGTGGTTGCTACTTTTACACTATTTTTGCATGTGTGTAATTAAAATTACAATAACTAAGAAAATTTCAATTTATAAGCATGTTGCACTCACCTCTTTCTGGGTTAATCCACGGTTTATTTCCATACTCATCCAATAGCAAAATGCCACGCTCAATGCTCACGCTCTGCTCATTTACATGCATAAGAGTCTGTTGCTCTTCGCGCATAATTGCTACCTGTATGCTCTTCAAACTACTGACAGTCTCGTCGAAAATCGTCAAATTGACAATCTCATCGCCGTAATTATAAAGGAAGACTATTTCGCGCCCAGCGCTAATGTACAAATGTACAAAATTGTTATAATGATCGTTGGCGTACAGCACCAACGAGTTCATATCGTATGTGCGTAAATTAATGAGGATGTTTTGACTTAGGATGCCTTTGAGAGTATCGCGTTCGTAATAATCGATGGTAGCGAGCGGTGACGGCATGCTGGGTGCAGCTACTGCACTGGCACTGAGATAATTGCGCATTAGAAATGATTCACGGTTGATGAACGTGAGGGCCTTCTCGTTGATATCTGGTAAATAGATTAAAAACATTTTTGAAAGTGAAAAATATTACACTCATTATTTCTGTGTAATTCGTTGATGATGATTTTGATTTATGTTTAATTTTTCGTAGCAGATATTTACCACACATTTTTACTGATACTGTATTCCATTATCGTTCATCTTCTTTGCATCGTTTGTCAACTTTACGTGAAAAAGAAAAACAAATTTCGAAAATTTGTTGTTGTTTTCCATGTAAAGTAGATGCTGGAAATCGAAATAAGTAAGTAACTACTACCATAAAAGATTTTTCTCAAAGAATTTTTATAAGTTTTGTTTAAAATTTTTAAAATTTTAATCCCGCATGTAAATGTAAATATTTCACACTTTTTTACTTAAGATCTTCGATTTTTCTGGGAGTGTTGGTCATTAAAAATAAAGAGTAGAAATATATATAAACTTTATTTTTACATACTTACTCGTCTCACAGAATTCACCAATGTGCGCCCATGGATTATTGCAGACACATTGAAAAGTGCTCCATAGCTCTTTGCATTGTGCACCATTTTTACATGGTGATGGCACACATGAGGGCTTGCAGTCTTTAATTATCTCCGAGAGATGCACTGACATATAACTGTAGATGTCAAGGATTTCACCGTTAACAACGAGACCACGGAAACAACCAATTAGACCAGCTTTCACAGAGAGCTTCTTCAAAAGGTCACTGCAAGCGGAAAAGAGAAGAAGGAAAGGGTGAAGAGAATGTATGAAAATTGCAAAGTAGAGGCTGAGTATTATTGATGATGACGACAACGACGATGATGAAGATGCTGATGACTTCCCGGAGACGTGTGTGATTGTGTCAATTTAATGAAATGAAATTGCTTCGATTGCTGGCTAAATGTGGTGGGTGGATGGCGATTGGTGGCGGTAGCCTTTTTGCGTCAATTGAAAGGAGATTGTTTTCGTAGCCAATATATACAAACATACACAGAATCACACATACAAAAAATGTCATAAAAGAGTGATAAACTTTAGCCAAGTTAAGCTCACAATGGGTATTATGCAAATAAATTGCAGGCCGACAGACGAAGCAGCTGTAAAGAGCAATGAGCAAGGAGTACAGCACGAGCAAGTAAGTGGCAGCAATAGCAGTTAGTGGGAAAAGTGAATCACAAAAAGCTGATTTAAAAAATTGAAGCAAATGTTGACGTTCCCTTTTGCTGACTGAATCATATGAAGCTGGTTTAAAAATCTATTTTTTTCCATTATTTGTTTTTTACCGACACTGAAATGGCTAATAAAATCTCAACGTTGACCGTTATATTCGTACCAGAAATGGAAAAGTTAAGTGCACATAGGTGCATACGTATGCATGAGCAGTCCATAAAAGGTTATGTACGTAAGTGTGCGCAATTCTGCATCCATTTGCAGTCGAAAGAAAAGCAAGAACGAATTTTTTTAGAGCAAAGTCAATAATGAAATGTTGGCTTTAAGCAATTTTTAAAACTGTCGACATATTCAGAACAAAAAAGTTAGAGTACAATAGTATTAAAAAGTATGTATGTATAATTGAAAATAAAAAATAATGAAATTTGTTTTAAAAATTTTTTATGTATTTAAGCTACTGCTTTCAACACTTTAGTTGTCAACTGACATATGTAGTTAACAGCATGCCTTTTAAATGATTAGCAGTTTTTTTGGAAGCAAATTTTTGATATTAACAAGAACGGTTTTTCTCCCTAATACATAATGACATATGAGCTACCTGTAGTAGTTCATGTTTGAAAGGGATAATGTGTGTGTGTGCGCAATTTGTTGGTTGTTAATAATACATGCGTATGTAACTCGTGTAACTTTTAACACTTATACACAGACACACGCAGACACACAATTTCGTTAACAGAAATACAATTTTCTGCTGCCTTTTTTTAACAAACAAAAAATTCGGTGCCATCGGAAATCCCTATTAAGGCTGTAAACATGAAAAGTGCAAAGCAATTAAAAATTTATTTAATGCCATCACAAGCAATTAAGCACTTTACATGCTGCGACAACACCATAACACTGGTAGGAACAGCAACAACAACGACACCAGCAATGGCAGCTGCCAATGTCAGTGCAGTTGAAATTTGGTGAGTAAGCGATTGTCGGCCCATTTTTGACAATAATCTCGGCCGCTGCAGTTTTTGTACTTATGGATTGTGTAGTTGTTGCATTTGTGTAGTTGTAGTTGTTGTTTTGGTTTTTTTCGATTTTGTGTAATCCAAAATTTTGCACACAAACAACGCAATTAGGCGGAGGCATTATGTGGTCATGTAAACATATTTAAATTACAACAACTATCATTTGACAATAACAACGAAATCTGCATGGGGTAATGGTATGAGCATCATCTAGGCAACAACAACAACAGAAGCAACGAGGACAACAACAATTCGCACATCAACAACAACTACACCGATATTAAATACTACGAACAATAGCAGCAATAATTATCATGAAATCAATGAAGTCGTTGGGTTTGAATTGAATTGGGTTTGAGCGGAGGCCGTGGCGGCGGCCGTGGCGTCTATTTGGCACAAATGACCAATTGCTGCTAAATGTTGAATTGCCTAAAATTAGTCGAAACTGTTGATGTGTTCAATTTCTTTATGTAATAGATGTGAAATACATTTGAATGTGCTTTTGTGTGGCGAGAGCGAAAGGCACGGCATTTGCTTATATTTATGTTAATTAATACATAGAACATATTCAGCGTAATTTGTGCAGACATGTGTGTGCAGCATACATTTAGGGGTAAATCATTTACGAGTACGTTCGTTATTTTATTAGAAATCATTTTTTTGCTGTTGTTGAGTTAGTTATAAAGTGACGGGCGATATATGTACATAGATCGATGCATCAAAAACATTCATATTTTGCTATCGATGCATCGGAAATTTTCGATGCAATGTACAGGGTGAACCACTTATTTGATTTTGGTGTAAATAAGAAATAAGAAATGAATAATTTGATTTCAATGTGGTTTTTATTATTCGAAAGAACAATCTTTCCCGTTAAAATGACTTCCTCGGCTGGCCTTGCAATAGCCAATACGATCAACCCAATTTTTCAGTACATTTTCAACTGTACTTGAGCGATAGCTGCACCAATTTCGTCCTTAAGAGCCTCAATCTTTGCCGTAATACTTATCTTTAACGGCTCCCCATAAATAATAGTTCAACGTAGTCAAATCGGAAATATGTGGTGGCCAATGTACATCACTAAAACAAGTAATACGCGATTTTCACACTTCCCAAGCAAGAGAGCTATTATTGTAGGGTTTGTGTGACACGGCGTGCCATCCTGTTCGAAGCAAATTTTGTCTAAGTCCATATCTCCTAAAATAGGCCACAAATAATCAGTTATCATTGTAAGGTAGCGCACATCATTCACTGTAACTTCTTCTTACAGGTTCTGAGCAACAGTAACAATTTTTTCGGTTGTGTGCACTGCAGGAGTACGAGAACGTATTGTTTTATCCAATTGAGATCCAGTCTCACGCACTCGTTTCACAAATTGATGTACTAATGGCGTGGAAGTCGCTTCTCTTCTACTGAATTTTGAACGTAATTGTCTTGTTTTTGTCAACATGTGTCATCTTCTTTAGACTTTAAGTGAACATGATGGATATACATAATTTCTTTTTTCATAAAATTTATTCATAGTTAAAGAAATAAATCATATATAAATTTCGATACTTATATTTATATGTATGTATATACATATGTCTCCATACAAAAAAAAAAAATTTGAATAATGCAAACAAAATAAACAACCAAAATTAATATAACTTTGGTATTTGATGTCCGATTTTTATAAATCATATGTTGTTGTAAAAGGCTACATTTCATTTCACAAGCGAATTCTGTAACTCAAAGTTGTACCTCTCCAAATGCTATTTATTTTACAAAATTAGAGCCATTAAAAATCATTTTTGCCCACGAAGTGTTCATTTAAAATCAATAACAAACAAGTTATTCTTCTTCTATTAATGGCACATCAGCATATGGAGGGTCTAGACCGAGATTGGTGTTGTGCACGTTATATTTTTGTACATGAATGGTTTTATGCCGAATCCGAACGACGAAGTGAAAAGCTTTTCTTAATAAATTTTTACTCTTGTAGGTTTACAATTGCCTGCCAAGAGGTGGTGCCGTGTAGAAAAATTGTTTTTTTCTACTTTTGATATTGCTTGTGCTGAGATTTTAAGCCCGGACACTCTAGCAGGCCAACATACTACAAACTACGCCACGGTGACTTAACAAGTTGTAGCTATTTAAATTTTTGGTGAAATTTAATTTTATATATTTTATATTATAAGAAACAAGAGTCCATTGAATAATTATTTGCCTCTCGAAAAATAGACACATTTAATAGAAGGTATCAAAATTATCCATTTAACCGATGCATCGAAAACATCGATGATTTTGTTCTATTTATCGAAGACTATCGATGTAGGCCCTCGAATAAACCATCGTTAACTTTTTTCCATGTCCACCACTATACTGTTGTTAAATGAAAAGCCGTAAGTAGCAAAAAATACATATTTTTTGTAAATTTGTGAATATAATGGAGTGTTGCTATAATTGATAATTGATATTTGCATTTTTCCATATATGCTATTATCATCTTAGGGAAATAAAAATTTAAAAATATTTTCTATAAAATATATAAGGTGTGTTTTATCGCTGATAGCAATTGTTTCGATACCAAAAAGTGGTTTCTGATATTTAGATAGATTTGTCCAGTTCTTTAATTTACTTCTAAAATTAAGGTAGAAATGTGTGCTTCAAATTAAAATTCTCTTTATTATCGCATCAAGTTACTTGCATATTTATTAGCGCTTAAACTTTTGTAAATATTTACTCACTTCACTTTCAATAATTCACTTCCATACATAATTTTTACTTTAGCCTGATTTAGAGCGCATTGTAAATTCTATGATTCCAAAATATAATTTGCTGAAAAGCAGAAAAATTAAGTGCAATAAATTTAATCATTCAATATGTTGGTGATTGGATAACTTATTTATGCCTGAGCGATTTTAACAGCTGCAAAAAGATTTCGCTCTGATTTACTAGCTTCACAGCGCCAGTAATATTTGAAGGCTTTTCATCGAATGTGTGCTAAGAGGCTACAAAAGCAACATAAGCTTAATTCATTAATTGCAGAAGTGTTTCATGTTAATTACGACGTGGTTTACTACGTCGAGATGCCCTTAATGTTGCTACTGGGATATGTTGCTGTCCGATGGTAAGTTTGCCTTTGAAAAGTATTCCAAAAGACACACTTTTGCGAAATTATATTTCATTTAAAAAGTTTCTTCTTTCTTACACAGTAAAAACATATTTTTATTTGGAAATGGTGGAGTTTAAACTTTTTCTCTTTTTTTTTTTGAATAAGCTTTAAGCATATTAAACAAATTCCAAAGGCCTAAAACGAAAAATACATCTGCAAATTTTGAATCCAGTGAAAGTTTGCTAAGACTGAGTGCGAGTTCTGGAGTTATAATTTATGCCTTCGAGATCTGGTTTCAAGATGACTTCCCACGTATCGATTGGACATTGCCAACTCTTTTTAACATATATTTTATAAAATTTTTCTCACTGTGCATAAATTGCTTTTGCTGCCGTTTTGGGTATGGAATTTCAGCGATAATAATAATTAAATAAAAATTGCCTTCATAAATTTTCAACACCGCACAATAACGAACAAGCAATTGAGCATAATTACTGTTTTAACAGCAGAAGCAGGAGCATCGACAATGGAAACATTGACAGCAACAGCAGTTACTTCAACCACCACAACCATAAACAACAACATTATGAATAAAAATATGTATGCTGCACACTTACACACATACACACTTCAATCGCAAATTCTTTAGACGGCATATGTATGTGTGTACAAATATGTATATGTATATGATTACGAGCATGCATGTTTGTAAAAATCTCTAGTGTAAATACTTACGCCGTTGCACCACCAATGTACATGCTACCCTCGAACGGGCCAAACTCCTCCTCCGGCAGCAGATCGACCATTTGGTAATCAGTATTAATCATAAAACGAACATGATACTCATTATAGTCGATCCAGATTTTATGCCATTCACCACCGTTTAACTTGCGATGTGAATTAATTACCAGTTCACGTGTAGTGCCTGTGCTCAGCGTAAAATTGAACGTCAGCTGATAGTCACCGGTGAGCGCAACCATAAATGATGGGTAGTATGGACGTATGGGTGGCTGGAAAAGTAATATCGCTTTCTCGCCAGTAGTGCGAAATGAGAATGCAATATCACCTTTACGCCAGCCAGGCACTTCAATGTACGACTGCGACGTTGTAAAGGTTACGACGTATTTTTGTGTGTCTGTTTTAGAAGAAATTATGAAAATTATAAAATTAATTCAAGTCAAGTCAAATTTCCATTTAGCATTTGCACATAGGATATGTAATAATATGTAGTTGTTTTCGAAGTTACTACCTTTTTGCATCATTTTGCGGGCTAACTTACTTGTTTCAACGCACTCCAATGGCCCCAGAGTTATGCGTCCCTGTGCCTCCTCATCTAAATCTTTTTGTTGCAGGAAAAACATGTATGTTATGCCTAAACTGTGCGGCTCAGTATAGTAGCCTTCATCAGAATACCATTTATTTTCTTTTACATCACAGTTGCATGATTGATTTGGGTCCACACATGTTTTGTTGACGGAACAAGGACAAGCGCCTCTATGCAGATACACAGTGAAAAAAGAAAAAGAAACCGAAAATGGTGGTAGAAATTTCAAAAATAAAGTTAGAATACAAAAAACCTGAACTGAATTTTTTGTGTTTTTACATATCGCTTGTTTGCTGCAATAAGTACTGTCATAATTAGAAAAACAAAATATTTCGAGTTAAGCTTACAAAAATAACGGTTATTTAGTGCTTTATATTGTGTAAAGAATCATAATTGAGAAGAGTATTTGTCGTTATTAGTTTTATGGAGTCATAGTAAATTGGAAAGTTTAAACGCGTTTTTCCAAAAATTTATGTTTTTTAAGATGTGTCAGTCTTGCAGCAAACTAGCGATAGGTGTTTAATACACACTAAAGTAATTACATATATTTGCGAAACAATCTATAGTTGCTTTTATACTTTCTTTACACTTAGTTTTCACATTCCATTCAAGCAAATTTGCTCCGCCTATTTCTGCTACTATTCAATTTCTCCTAGTATGTACTAACGTTTTCAGTTGAGTGCATTTAAATGCACCTTAAAGTATTTTTTCGCTCCTCCACAAAATTTTTGTTTTTCTAAATTTCAGGCATTATGATTTTTTTGATTTTTTTCTTGTATGTAAGTGTACGATATTATATTAGAATTAGTCCACATGTATAGTACATTTACATATGTATGTGTATATTTCAGTGTTAGTGCAAGTGTGTGTGCGTGTATAGCACATTTCAAAATGCCCGGCAGCTGTCAAATTCTGAATGAGTGAAGACTGACTACTATGGGCTATGCACATAACGCTTCAGTACGTACTACATACATACTTAGTATGCACTCCTTCCCCCATTTCCATTCTCAGACTCAGTCTCACCTAACCGACGCCAATCTTGCTTCCCACGCATTCAAATCTGTATTCACTAACTTTCGCTCTTCCCAATGACTTTCCCCCTCTCTCCTGAAGGCATTCAAGTATTTCGAGCAATCGTTTTGAGTAGAATTTAATATCGTTTTCACAATAGGAAGCGATTCATGCGTTGCATTTGGAAAAAAGAAAGAAACAGCACAAGATTGAAGATGGTCGAGCATGTTTGCCTATATTTGTATTAAATGTGTGTGTGTGTGTGTGTGTGCATAGGAAAACCAACTAAAATGAATGTATTGAAATGGGATTTGATTTAGTGTATGAGGAAATTAGAAAAATGAAGAATGCCCTTAAAGACAGCCTGTGCTCATTCATTTATATGAATGTATGTTCTTATGTGTTACAGAACATTATGATAGCGTTTTATATTTATGCATATAAGGATTATTATTTTATTTATTAATTTTCTATTTTGGGAACTTATTATAATTACACTGAAATTATGTATTAATTTAATATTTTTATGGCAATGATTTGCTTTGGTACTTTTAGTCCTTTATGCAAGTTTCGAACTTTCATATTAAGTTTTAATAATATTTCGGTTAGGTAAGGTAGGGAGATGGATTAAGTTTTACTTACTCTTAGAAAATTTAACTACAGACGAATTTTCTAGGATCTCATGCCATTAGGTTTGAATATAGTGGAAAGTTGACTCTCAGAGATCACAAGTGATATCTTCAGATTTACACTATTATTTCAGATTTTAAATTTTACCTCTGACTTTTGGAGATACTCTATGTTTCTTAAAGTCCGATTGTATAAATAAAATGAATTTTACAAAGTAACTAAAAAGACATTTTGATACCTAAAAATCGTATCAAAATTGTGGTTTTCCAAGGTAGGTATGGGAATAGTTCTTTTCAATCATTTATAAATTTAAAATCATTTATAATAAAGAAATTGAATCCTTGATGGAATGGAACTTATTATTATTAAATTCATAGTTTGCATTTAAGTTTATTTTGGGTTTCAAATTTAATTGATATGTATTCTTAAGTATAAAATTATTTCGTGCGTTCAATTCGAGTGAGGTTTAGCAACTAGCTTTCGTTTAATCCACATGTTATCGTTGTTTCCTTATTCTGTGTCAGGGTCGCATTTTTAGGTATGCTGAATGACAGGTGTGGTGAATACTGAATGTGGTCAATAAGTCCGTCGCTTCTGGTCATTTATCCATCATTTCCAGTAATTTCTTCAAGCATGTGCTTGAAGATTACGTTACATATTGATATTTTTACGAAAGATTCTTTTCAGATATATACGTTATAATTCAAATTGCACGTAACATCTTACGTCCACATAAAAAGTGATAGTAAAAGTGTCCTAGAGTAGTGTATTGAAGTTCGTAGTGGGCCTAGACCGTTTGGGCCTTTTACGTTGACCCAAAGTTTGTCCATTTCTTACATGTTCAGCACCTTATAATAAAACTTTCCATAGAACATATTCTTAGAATGTATTAACCCATTATCACGCTTCCTTAATTTTCTTTTTAAATTTTAAATCAAGGCAATTCAATCTTGAATGAAATAGCTGGATTCGAAGCAAATAGAAATTAAAGGACGAATGGATTCAGTATATGTAGTTTAATTCTGAATAGAAGCCTAATTTATGGATTATTTGTTGGTTTTGAATATGTTTCAATGAACTAGAGCAAAAATTACTAAAAACTTTTAATATTTTTAACTTTATTACTGGTTTTATGTCACAATTTATTTATAAAAGAAAACAAATGCAATATTTTTAATAAAAATTTTCCCTTTTTATTGTACTCATATAACAGCATATGAATACGCTACTTATTAACGAAATGTTATTAATCAGGGTAAAAGGATTTCTTATTAAATCTTAAAACATTTTTTATTGAAAAGATTTATAGTTAACTTTATGAATCAGAAACATTCTTCAGTTGTCTTGGATGTGAGGAAAATAATTTATAAATTGTAAATGCATTGCAAGAAACAATTTATTCCTTAATTTTCTCAATCACAATGTCAACAATACCAATGTGCAACTGCTGCTGATGCTAAGCATTACTATGAATGTTATTATTATTGTTGCTGCTGCTGCAAACAAATAAATCTGTCATAATATTACATACACACATATACAAAAATATTTATTCTCAATCAAATACGTAATTTCATAACATTTAATAATGTTGTTGTATGTATGTACACTATTGTAAATGCTCTGCATGTGCTTAAGTTGTCAAGTGTCATCTTGTTGTTATGACTTTGCTGTTGTTGGTTGTTGCTTTTGTTTTTGTTTTGGCTGTAATACACTAATCATTTAATGTTTGCAATATTGTTAACATTATTGTGTTGCCGTCAAGCTGAATTATATTTGAATTATACACACATACAAGTATATCGTTGCCTAAGTTTAGAAAGGCCCTAACTAATAAATTATCCGAACGAAACGGAAAATTTGAAAATTTAAAAATCTGTTTTTAAAAGAAAAACGTTAATTAGGGCCTTTCTAAAGCAAGGTAAGGTAAAGTAACGATATGTGTAGAAAGCCCTGTCAAGTAGCACATGATTCAAAATTGTACACATACTATATGTATGTATGAGTATGACTTTGTATGAATACGATTATGTATGAATATGAAGAGATGCCAGTTAATATTTGTAAACAAATTATAAAATTATGCAGTAGGAGAGTCACATACACATTCACATTTAGTTGCAATATTTCAAATCATTTTTCTGTGTCGCAAATATTTATTTTTATCCACTAGACTTATTCTTATTGCATTCTTTCTGCCATCACTTATGCTTGATTGAATTTTATTTCAGAAAAATTAAAACACAATCTCACCTCTTAACATTCCCCAGAAAATCCACCGTTAAATTTTTCGCTGACGATGTAAACCAGGTTGCTGAATGCAATTCCAGTTGCGCCCTATAGCAATCATACTTAATGTACTGTGTACAGTAGAGTGAATGCGATATCAGCTCTTGCAGCATGTCCGGTGAAAATTCGCGATACCGAATATTAAAACTGAAATCACTATCACGTGCCGAGCGCACATCCACTTGACTGGGTAAGTTATGTTCGACAATTGTTTTCGTTGCATTTTCTAAACTCTGAAAGTCACATTTGACATGTGCCGGTGGAAAGACGCCATTACCATCGATATCAATGAGATAGACATCCGATTTAGTGTAGCCCAGCAGCGCCAACTCCTCGCATGTCTTGCGATATTTGGTGAAATGGCAATTCTTGCCAATGTAGCCGGTGTGCTTACAATCGCACGTGACACGATCATCTTTAACGAAACATTTGCCGCCATGCTCGCATGTGTTCGGTCGTTTGCACGGGTCAATGTACATGCAATTGTCGAGCGCTACCTCGCCGACGACACGCTCGGTCTTGACAACATGACGTGGCTCAATCAAATGACCATTAATTTCAATATCGCGTATGCAGCCGACCAGACCGGATGCTGCTGACTTCAAGCTGCTGCCGATAATTAATTTGTCACCAATGTTGAAGGTGAGCCCGAACATTTGCGACATTGTTAGATGGTAGTCGACCGTGAGTTTAATTTGGCTTGCCTTGTAGTCCAGCTCGACGGAGTGCCAGGAGGTGGCGCGATTAATTCGAATGACTGTCGAATGAGTGAGATTGCTGTGAATGTCGGGTACTAAATCAAAACTTAACTTATCGGAAGTGAGGCGTATCTGTGGGCGTGTGTGTGATTGTAAGTGTTGCCAGTTTTACGCGTTGCATTTGAAAATTTCAAATAGTTTGTTGGTAATATTTGTTGGTTGGTTGGGTGGCCCGCCATTTCGTTTGTGTTAGTAGCCATTTATGTATTTTCCCAATATCCGTTTTTAGGCACGTATTTAGTTTGGCATATCCGGTGGCAGCGATATCACAATTTTTCATAGAATGCAAATGGCGAATGGCGAATGGCAAAAGTTCGAGGCAGGCGCGCAGGAGGCACACATTGATTAATCAAACGTATTGGTTTTTGAGGTGTGATTGTTGGTCGTTTGTGTTTTGTCGTGTATGAAAATTAACAAAAACAATTTATGTTAATATATGTACATTTTCGGAAACTATTTAAATCATGATAAATCTATTAAATTCGCAGTGAAATATTTGAATATATTTAAGAAATTTTATAGTTTAAATTTAGTTCCATTTACCTTTATTCCACATTTTGATTATTAATACATTCCAAATTTTTAATATTGCATTTGTATAAAATTTCATTCATTTTCATGCCATCAACTAATTTCACATTTTTCAACTTGAATGAAAAACGAAAGCATGAAAGTGTTATAGGTTAAAGGTAATATATCAGTACAAGAGCTCAAACCACCAGGTTCATTGAACGATGTAGAGTAAGTATGTATATATGTAGTTGCTACTTTCCTGGAGAATTGCGAACCAAGTTAATCACTTTACCCAGTTGGACTCAGGATCGTAGTTGGAGTAAATATTATGTGCTCAAAGTCACAGTAAAAGAGTAAGCGATTTCAGATATTGCTTGGGTTGATTTGACTATTATTCTTATTGTGTTTTCTCAGGTTCGAAAACAAATCTTCTTCTACATATATACTCCTTGTGGAGCATTAAAAGGTCTCCCGTTTGAGCAGTAGTCTAATCTTGCTCAATTGAGTAAATATATACATATTTAAATATGATATATACATAAATAAAATGAAAGTAAGCCAATAATTTTGGATAATACCCTTTTATTTGGTAACATTTATTGCTGTTGGGAATATTGCATAAATACATTTACGAATATGAAAACATGATATGTGTTTGGCAATTATGGTTGTAAAAGTTCTGAAATACAAATGTGAATATATGATTCCTGCATCGTTTAATTGCACTTTTGTCACAATATAGTACGCGTTTATTTTGTTATCTTTCTGTGAAGCATAAGTATTTTAATTGTGTGTATCATAAAATATTAGAGCAGATATTGTAATGATTGATTTGCATATGTTCATCCAAATATTAGCTATTTTTTCATTTTTAAAATTCTTGTCTTACTTTTGGAGTGAATAATTTTATAATATTGCTAAAAGTAGTTGTATTTTTTTTTCAGATGGTTACGATGTTAGTTACAATGGACAATATTTTTCCCCAAAAAACTCACCCTGCATCTGTAACCCCCATAAAGAATTTACTTTTTTGCTTCCAGGGTGATCCTAAAAATGAAAAGTGTAGGAGCGACTTAAAATAATTTTCATCTCTAAAACATTTTTCTCCAATATAATTTCCCCACATCTTCAACCCTTAAGGGGGCTTCCATACAAAATTAACTTTGTTATGAAAAGGGTGATTTTAGATGGATTTCCCCATAGCCAATCCTTAAGAGGGTTCACAATACAAAAATAAAGTAAAAACAACCAGAAAAATAATTTGATTTTATTTTGTATTGGAGAAATTTGTTGTGGAGTGAATATTAATGGAGGTTGCTTCTACATTTTGTTGGTCGCTGTGGCATAGTGGTAATGCATTGGACTGCTACGCAGAGTGTCCGGAGTTCGAATCTCGGCACAGGCAAAATCAAAAAAGTAGAAAAAATAATTTCTACACGGCACCACCTCTTCGCAGGCAATGGCAAACCTACAAGGGTAAAAATTGACTATGAAAATCTTTTCACTTCACACACAACATGAGTGGATGCGAAAAGCTCGGCCTAGGCCCTCCATGGGCTGTTGTGCCATTAAAAGTAAGTAAGCTTCTACATTTTGCGCTTGTAGCATCACCTTCTGAGCACGGGGAGATCGAGGATAAGAATGTTGGAGAAAAATGTTGGCCATTAAAGATTAATGGGGCCGGTCTAAAATTTTCTGATCAGCGGTGGTGTGATTTTTCGATTTATCTTGAATTTTTTTTAACTTTGACCTCGGTGCGTCGCTACTTACCGACATCCCACCCCTCAAATGTAGATATGAATAATACTAACATATCATATGGGGTGTTTACAAGGTATCTTATTTTGTCGTTTTGTTATAAAGTCGTAAAATTGTTTATAGTAATGAGAGAATTTACAATTGAGAGGATAGTACACTCGATAAGGCACCTTGTGAACACCCCAATAGAATCGGGATAAAATATTTTGATTTCCCATTTAACGAATCGTTTTGGCATCTTTAGATAAACGTCAAGGAGTGGCAGCTTACATCTATAGGCACTTGCCAAAAACATGAATTCATTTTAAGCATCACTACCTTTTGGCTCATAAATAGTAAGCTACAATTTTTAGGTAAGAGATACAAGGTAAATAATGTCTTTAAAATCTAATCGTTTGTATGAAAATTCAATTTTCTTGTTTACATGACTAACAATTTGACAACATTAAATATGCTAATTTGTTTGGGGAGCTCGGCAAATATTATTATTGATTTTAAATGAAATTAAATCTGGCTAAATAAAATGTTTGCATATATTTGCATAATAAATTAGAATAGCAGCAAAGTTCGTAGTAGCAACTAGCAGCAATGTAGTAATAATAAATAATGCTGCTAGTAGCAATAGCAATAAAAATGTGAAATATCAGCAAACTGAGTTTTTGTGCATAGATGAATTTTTGGCATTTTTGTACAAGTATTCATGTCAAACATAGTGACATTGTTTGCATAACCAAGTCAAGGAGCATTAGACGTAGAGCACGAACCGGAGACACAGCAGTAGCCTGTTAGGAAAATACAGCAAAATGCAATCAAACAGTTCCATAGACACACCGATATGAATATATATGAATATTATATTTAATGGAAAATTCTTATATTGGAGGTGTATGTTGGTATACAAATTTATATTGACCTGTTGAGAATGCAATGAAATGCTGTGAAATCTTTTGGTTTAATGAAACTATTTTTGGAAGTTGTAGCATTTATCAGTTATGGTATTTAAGCAATAAAATTTGAGAACGATTTAATTGATATTTTTCTAAATCTTACAAACAATATTTTGCCGACATTTTCAATTTATTGTAATATTTTTATCAAATAAACATTGCATCAATTTTATTCCTCCACATGTGAGAGAATAATACAAATGTCATGGCGATTTCTCTTTGCTGCAAATATGCGAATTGACATCCACACAATCACATACACATACACACACAAACATACCGGCACATAAAAGGCAGAGTAGGATGAGCATATAAGCCTTTCATTCACCTCCTATATGCATACGTATGTATGGGCGATTATGTGTATGTGTATGTGTGTGTGTGGCTGTGTGGGTATGGGAATGTTTCACATTTTAACAATTCAAGACGACGATGCCGCCGTCCATACTACATAGTACATACATAAATATAATCAGCCTCAAGCTTCATAAACCCCATGCTGACCTCCCATTTCACTTACCTCCCAGAAACCATTTCCGGCTGATGTTGTCACATCACTATATGCTAGTACAGCCGATGTGCGACTACTGCGGAAATCGAATTTAATATTAAATTCTTCAGCGTGATTTATGGGCCACCAAATGTGAGATGTCGCAAAAGGATATGTTATAGGAATGACATTCACTTCATTCTCATAAAATTCCGCTTCGAGAACACCTACAAAATGAATGTATGTGAATGTGAATTGGAAAGAGAAAGAGTACAAGTTTAGCACATACATACTCGTATATGCACATACATACACATACATGCACAAGTGCATATAAACACATATGTGTACTTATATAATTGAGTGTTTTCTTCCTTAAAATCTATAGCTATGTACTTATTTATACATATTTTGTAAGTGTGTGTGCATTTCTTATGTTAATATTTCAGAATTTATTGAATTCCTAACGATTTATTAGAATGCCAATATCTGTATGTATACATATATGAAGCATGCATTTTTAGAAGAAATCAAATTTATATTTATGGCGCACATAAATACACACTCACACAATCGTCTGTTTATATAGCTGACTTATGTTTGTAAAGGCCCTAACATAAAATTTTTCAAAATTTAGTTTTTAATGGATTATGATTAGGTGCATCCAATTCTATCAATTTTGAAATCATACACCAAAAACTGATGTCTTTATTCTTTTAATTAATAATTTTCAGAAAAAATAATTAGAATATTTTAGTTTTAAAATGTTTTTTGAATGTCTTGTAAAATTTCAAAAATGCATGTTACGGCTTTAGCAAATTATGCTACCGATGATATGTATCTTTGCAAGTGCATTATCATACAAGTATGTGTCAAATTAAAATGGAATTGTATATGTACATATGTACATATTCCATGTGTATGTATGTGTGCATGTTGTGTGTATAGCACCGGTAGTAAACATACATACATATAATTAAATGTGTGACATAATTTGAAAATTTTATATACATATGAACTGAGCTAGTAACACCAATGTTCGAATGCAACACGCTGCACAAGTTTCCCTTCCTCTAGTTCATCCTTTATGTCTTAATTAAAATGTTTGGAAATTATAAATTCTAAATTTACCTCACTGACTTTAATTAAAATATAAAGTGGTAACAAGTATCAGAATTCCAATTAAAGCTCGTCACCCGACCAACTTATTTTTAAGCTGTAATGCTAAATATTTTAATTTGCTTTTTGTAGATTTTTCTGATGAGAAATGAGTAACAGGGAAGTGGTCATGTGTGATTGTGAACTATGGTCAAGGTAAGTCAAAGTTAAAAAAAACAAACTTAAATGTAATAATGTTAAAATTATCAGAAGTAGTACATAGCTCGGCAGTAGGTAATATTTTCATAGAAGGGTTTGGTAATTACAGTACATGAGGTCGACATTTGGCCAATATGGGCGTCATCATGATTCTAGACAGTATTATCTCTACTATTGTCCAGAGCCAAGACAAGGAGGAAGGGACTCCTGCTGAGTAGTAATGTCTTGAGGATGAGTTTTGATTTTCCTCTCCTAAAACCTTTTTCCTTGAAGAAAACTCAAATCCAAAGAAACCGAAATTTTTAATTTAATTATGAGGTGTCTCTAGATGAGAAAGGGGACAGTGATTCCTCTCAATTGTACTGAATCAGTTAATCTGTAAGTCCAAAGGAAACTTGCAAATTCAAAACTTTTTTATCGTCTAGGTACTGTTTAATAAAATAAATTGAAGGACATATTTCATTTCCAACATCAACTTACCATGATAATGCACCTTGGGATTGCCACGTTGCAGTTCATATAGTATGGAAATGTCATTGTAGTAAACATACTTCAAGCTTCCAACGAAATTGTTATGTGATATTAATCCTTTCTTTTTGTTCAAATCTGGACCGCCACCAAAATAGATTTCCGGATCAAAAAGTAAATTTGCACTTGATGTAGCTGGCACTTCAAGGATCTTCATTTGATGATCGAGTATGATGCCGATGGTGCGTTCATCATGATAAATGGTTAAATTGTGCCAATTACTGCGTGTCAATTCATCGGTAAGTACCGTCGACATTACGTTATCGCCGAAATCCATTTCCACGTAAATTGATTGATTCTTAATTGAGGCGGCGATGTATTGATGCTTCAGCGATTCGCCACTGGCATAGAAGAGTGCCGAGTCATCGAATTGTGTGCGAAACATGAGGCTGATGCGTGTGCTGGGCGAATGTACGCGATCTTTCCAGTCGTAGATGCGATAGGAAACGTAACTGGCGCCGCGCAGTGTCATAATTGTTGCAGCTGCAAGGGAAAGGAGATAACAATCAGAATCAGTGTGTTAAAATGAGCGCAGAGAGAAATTTAATTTAACAATTTCGAAAACTTTTTGTAGGATTTAAATTTTTTTTTTATTTTATTTGGTTTTAAGTGCACTTGTTAAGTAAGCCGCAGGCACACTGAGAATTCATGGGTAATCCTGAATTTGCAGCGTGTCAATGAATACAAATTAATTACTTTGGCTGTGTTTAATGCTTTTTAAAAAAAAAAAAAAACATCGCATATGTGTGTGCGCACAGCTCATATATACATACATTCATACATACATATATACTTGTACTATACATATTCAAATTTCCATGTAAATGCATACATTTAAAATATGTATAGAAGGTTGTTAAAACTTTAATTGTAAAAATGGTTAAATTGCAAATAAAATGTTTGACAGTTTAATACCAAAAATAATTCATTACATTTTGTCTCTCAAATTTCAGCACTATCGCATATCCGGCCTGAATAGTTCAGCGCAATATTGTTTTAATTAGACATGATAGTGGCCTATGCTTCTTTTATTATGTACTATTGATTCGATTTCAAGGGATAAATGGCACAATTTCAAATCTTTTCGGAATATTTAATTTACACACACTTTCAGCGATTCCCCCTCTCCAAATTAATATTAAACTACTACAAATGTTGAATGGTTCCCTTTAAAATCTTTAGCAACAATTTAATTTGTGCGAGTAACTAAAAAGCAAAACTCACACACATGCATGCCAGAAATAAGCCATTTTAAATTTACTTTCATGCCACATCACTGTCATTCAACTTTTGACTGGGACTGAGGCGACACTAACACATGCACTTGTGGCTCGGTTTAGCACAGAGTACGACTTTACCCACTTGTTCACCCGTCCTCGCCTTTTCTAGCGCTGAAAACTACTGCTTTATTTAACCATTGTGCAAGAAGTACGAATGCTATTTGTCTACGTTTTCAACGTTTGTTTTGGTAAAAAGTTCATAATGAGATTAATTTGCATGAGTGTCGTAGTCGGTCAAATTGCAGCTGGTCACTGGCCAAAAATAAACAAAGATGAGAAAACTCTAATTCTGTTAGGACTTTAAATCATTCATATATGTATGTATGTATACATGTATTTCATATGTACATACCACATTTATATGTATGTAACTATATCTCTATTTGTTCACACATACAAGTACCTACAAAATAAGGATCGTCGTTATCTGCGTTGATGCACACACCAAATGGGCAGCAATAGGACGCACTGCACTACATACCGCATTATTGCAAACTGTATTGAAGGTGCGAATCTAGTGAGAAATTTAAGGTAGAAGCAGTTTCGCAAATTTGTATATGAATTTATGATATTCGTCAATTTATATATGATATTACAACTTTTTAATCTTCCTCAAAAATCAATGGATCTAACAGAACTAGTTTTCATCGATCTTCTTTCCATTCCATAGTATCCAGAGTATAATCTGATTTTCAAAAGTAAATATATTTTGGGATGGGTTTAGTTAGTATTTCACGTGCTCAAACGCTTTTCGCTCATATACATACTAGTAATACTATTGCATAGTACCATCAATTATAAAATTTTTCCAAAACTGTTTGCGCTATGTGTGATCTAGTGTGAAAATCTGAAATATTTCTTTGGTATTCCACGAACACCCAGAACATCACATATGCCGAATTAATAATGACCCACACAACCAGCAGTTGGACGAGAGTGATCATGAAAGAGGCTGTTTACACTAGCACAAGCATGTAAATTTGTGCGAGAGATGCAATTAGAAATGTATTAAAGTAAGAAAGAGATAAATGGTGGGAGTCGTTTTCTTATTACCTTACCTTTCTACCTATCTCTCTCGCACAGTCTTTCATGATTGCGCCAGTGTAAACATCATCAATAATTTCAACTTAACTAAATGCAAATTAATATGTCTAGTGTTTCAATTTGTTTATTTGCTTGTGTTATACGAAAATGTTAAATACTTTACATGGTTAATATTTTGATTTTTATAATTTAAGTTTATATTTTGCTAATTTTTATTTTTAAATAGAAATTATAAAACTTTTTTTTTATCCATTCATCCACTACGGTCAATTTAACAGCCCACAATTGACGGCTATAATGTCCCTTTTTGTTTTTCCATTTTTAGTTCCGTAATCCTGTACACAATCTAAAACTCTCTGGCCGTTCGTGACTATTCCAAATGGAATTCGACTATCTTTGACTGTCGGCAAAGGCTTACAGCTAATTGTAAAATTTAATATTCCCGGTGGAAAACCCTCTAAATACCGTTGCGCAAATGAGAACACACCCGGACCAATAGCATGACTTATAACATTCTTATGATAGTCATAACCTGGCATCCGCAGCGAATTTTCTAAGCTGGGCACTTCAATTTCCATCCACAATCCGGGGAAAACTCGCACAACTTTTAGCCTCTGCCCAAAATTCCAAGTGCACGCGTGCACAATTTGTAATATCAATTCGGGGCATGCCTCAGTAAATAATTGCACTGTCATACGTCCCAATGGTCGCACGTTATCCACTGTAAAATCAATAAAGATTCGTGGACGTAATAAATCATCCAACATTTTAGCATCGGCCGGCATTATGGACATGTAATACTTGTCTCTTATTTCATCGGGTACTTTGAAGATTTCCTTGTGTTTGCTCAAGCGATGGGGCATACTGTAATTATTTGCTTGGGTTTTAAATGTGGCCTTCGATGAGAGTAATTTGCAACCGAATCTAAAGTTCTGCTTTTGGATTGCATCCAAGGCCAGAGAGTTTTTATCGACCTGAGTACGAGATATATGACGGTCGGTATTGTGGCTGAAACCACCCCGCTGGTAACGGTCAATCCTATTGATTTTAATAAGCAAGTTGATGTTGTTTTTGACTATACGCCTCAATGAGTTTACATCATTTCTGGTTCGATAGAAGCGGCAGTAAACGTGGGGATGAATGATGGGTGGGGTATTGTCAACGTGGTGTATGTCGTTTGACTTCAATGTATTAAGTGCGAATTTCTTGAGCACCAATTTACGCGAAAATTCATCCTTAGGGAAGCCTATTGTTCGTGTGACTCTTTTACACATTTTAATATACTAACAATTCTTTTTTACTTTTAATTTGATTTAAATAAGTTTCTATATTATTTTTTTAAGTATTGTTTAGAATGATTTTTCTTCCGAAGTTTATTTTTTATTCATATTTTGTGAGAAGCACAGTTTTGTTCCTTTTTTTGCTATACTCGTAATTCGGTGTTGCAGTGCAAGTGAGTATAAAAATACAAGCAATATAAGTATGTACTAATATGATTATTGAACTATGAATTACTTATGTAAAGTACATACATACTACGTGTGCATTGTATTTGTACACGAAATAGGCCAGGTTTACTCTTGAAAGTTTGTCTTATTTATTTTCTACTTATTGATTTTTGCCTGTGCCGAGATTTACACCCACTCTACACTCTGCATTCGGCACTCGGCAGTCAAGCACGGCCAGCAACGCTGTTTCATAATTAATAGCTGCTCAAGATCTTCTTCTGTTTCACTTCGATCACGTATTGGGAGAAAATTTTAATCTAGTACATTGTTCATAATTTGATGTTTTTTTTTTACTTAAATTCTTGGTTATTATATAAAATTTTACACATGTTTCATATCGCATAAATAAATTAGCAGAAGTTTCTTTGTATTTATAAAATCCTATTCAATTAAACAGCCAAGGCGAATATAAAAACCCAGAACGGGACGATGTGGATTTTCAATCTTAGTTCTATAATTCTGTAAGCAATCTAAAACTCAAAACCGCGTCTGACAAGTCCAAATGGAACTCGGTGATCTTTGAGTGTTGGCAATGGCCTAAAGGGCACTTTAAATTACTTCCTTCTTCATTGGCGACTTCAATGAGTGTAATTTATTGCCGAAAACAAAATTATTTATTTGGATTGTATCCATGGTCAGCGAGATATGTGTACTCATTAACGGTGGATAGGTATTGTGGCTGAATACTCTGCCTTGGTAGCGATAAATTTTTATTAATTTTCAGTAGCAAATTGACTTTGTCTTTTATAATACGCCGCAACAAGAGAATATTCTTCTTTATTTTACAAAGGCAAAAGTATAAGCGAAGCTGTATAATTGGAGGAGAACTGTCAAATGAGGAGTACTGCTTTGACACTGAGCCCTTTGTCCTATTTATCAGGAGATTCGTAAAATAATTGCAGTGATTTCTCGTTTTATGCATTCCGCCCTATATATACTAGAATTTTAGATACTATTTAATTTAATTTAGTATAGATTACTTTCTATAGAATTTTCCGATTTAAAATAAAAATGATAATTATTGCTGTGTTTGAGTAAATATATATATACCTTTAAAATATAATTAACATTACTGGAAAAATTTGAAATTTTTTGTGCAACTATTATTCGATAGTCTTAATTTTTAAGTAAACTAAAACAAATATTCAAGTTTCTTATTACATACTTCCTAGATCTTAATTAGGCATTCCAAAACTAAATTAAAATTTTGGATTCCCTTGAGTTCTTTATTAACTTTCCGAAAAGTTGTACTGACGAATGAGATCTTTCTAAATTTGAAAAGCAGGGATCGTGTGGTTGTGTTATTATAGTGGCTGTTCGTACTTAGTGCTAGTGCACCGTTTTGATACCACATCCTCAGTTATTTTCTGTTTTTTGGAACAAGGTTCATTCGCCTCAGATCCACATCCATTTCATACAATTGCTCGAAATTATTGAAATCAGGGTTATCCATTGTTTTCATCCTAGTTCGTCCTAAAGCCGGGCATTCAAAGAGATAGTAAGAAATAGCCCACTTTTGATCGGGATAGCCGAGAAAAGTTCCACAAGAATCCCCCTCATTTTAGCTACTTGTTTACCAATGAACTAGAAAACGGTAATAACTGCCGTCAGTCTCGAGTTTTTGTTTATGAGTTGAACTGTTCTTTTCCAAATAGGCAGCCTGTTTGAACTATATATCATTAGTTGAACTATATACCGTGTTCCAGTAAAGATTCTTGCAGGGCAGAACCATTTCGGGGCAGCTAGTCTGCCCCTTCGCCACTATCTATGTTCCTGCGTCGCGGGGAACCCATATTAAGGTAACATTATGGGGCTTTCTTTTCACTGTTCCACTAGATTAGATGTACTTACTTCCTTAACTGGCACTACAACCGATGATCGGTCTTGGCCTCTACAAAGCTTCGTCAGTCGCCTCTGCTATGCGCGCGCTGGCGCCAGTTGATAAGGCCAAGTGCAGTCAGGTTGCCCTGCACCTGGTCTTTCTAACGGAGATTAGGACGTCCCCTTCTGCGTGTTCCTCCACTGTGGTTCGAATAAAACACCCTTCTAGCCAGAGCGCTTTCTTCCATTCGCTCAACATGACCCAGCCAGCGAGTTTTATACGCTTGACTATGTTAGTGTCGGCGTACAGCTTATACAGCTCATCGTTCCATCTTATTCGATGCACGTCGTCCACGCATACTGGACCGTAGATCTTACGGAGTATCTTCCTCTCGAACGCTCCTAACTGCCTCTCATCATTGATGGTCAATGTCCACGTTTCTGCGCCATACATTAGGACCGGAAGGATGAGGGACTTATAGAGCGCTATTTTCGTCAGTAGAGAGAGGGCTCTACTTCTCAATTGCCTACTGAGCCCGTAGTAACACCTGTTGGCAAGAGTTAGTCTCCGCTTGATCTCAAGACTAGATTAGATGTTGTGATGTTAAATCAAGAGCCCTAATCGCGGCCTGGACATACGAAAGGATGGTGATGTCAGCCTTAAAAGTATGGTCTGTCTTTCATATCCTGCATGCCTCCTTAATTACAAGCAATTCAGCTTGGAATACACTAGCTGAGTTACTAAGGTGGACATAGCAATTGAAGCCTAGTTTTTCTGTGGAGATTCCTGCTTCTATGCCGTGAATGCTGAGGTGTCGAAGTTTTTTGTTATTGTACCATTGTTCCATTTTCTCAGAGAAATCTAACTAAACATTTAAGTTCTACATGCTTGGAAAAGAAAATTTCACTCCGTTTCATCTTCGGAAAATGAAACGCCTGTCAATGTGTCATTTTTCCAGGAGGGAACATATTGGGAAAATTTATTCTACCTACCAAATGAACGAAACGAATACGACGAATACGCTTGCAGTGACAAACAGACTACGTCACGATTGCAAACTATGCAAAATTTTCTCACAAAATTATGTTGTTTTTGTAGTTGTTGCTTTTATTGCTGTTGCTGTCACTCACTTAATATACGTTGTCACTATTTGTGTTGCATGTGTGTGTGCATTTGTTATTATGAAGTCCTGCAAAGCATTTTCATGTGCCTATTCAGTTGAATGTGTGTGTACATGTGTGTGGCACCGATTACCATTTTGGTTTAATGATGATGTTTCCGTTTTATGTTGTTATTGCTGTTCATTGCTGGATGCTGCTGCTGCCATTACTGCCTTTGCTGCCTTTCCTGCCTTTGCTGCTTTTTGCTACTGTCACTCTATCGTATCAGAAATGCGTGAAGCCTGTAGCAGTTTGTGCATGTAATTGCGATCAGCGGATAACTACATTTTCCTGTGCGTGCACACATATACAAATATATATGTAGATATAAGAATATGTGTGTGTATAGATTTCTGTGTTGCTGTATTTATAAAATTCTAATGTCTGCTTAGCACTTTGTACCAAATCACACGCAAGTGCAGGTCACTTAGTTACATATGTATGCCGAATTCGTTATGCGATTTTAACCTTAAAGTACAATTTCGACAAAATTATTTTTAATGAAACGTCACAATATGCTTTCGTATATGTGCAAACGCAAATTAAGTTGCTGTCACACGTTTTTGTATCACTTTTTCCATCAGGGTTACGTATTTAAGTATACGTAAACATACATATCTACCTCCAGTCCATTCAACGCGCACACAGAAATTCCAAAATATTTGTCTGCATAATTTAGATTTCAGCTGACATAATTGTCAAACGTGCATGAGATACTTAATTAGCTACATACGAGTACATGGAGTTTCATATTTTTTGTATGTTATCATATTAGTTGAATTGAGTTTTTGAACACAAATGCATTTTGTGGCACTTGTTTTTGGGAGAATGTAGTATGTAGATATGTAAATTTCAAACCCAGCTTTAATATCAACTTTGCTTTTATCAATATTAAGCTTAAATTTTTTCTCAATCTGAAGTAGAGGATTTTTAAAATTAAGTACATGTAGTATTGAACTTAAATTGAACTTTGTTTTGTTTGATTTTTTGTTAATTTTATATAACTAAAGTGGAACTTTCCCGTAAGAACATTTTACTTTACTTTTCTCAGTCGTTCGGTAAAGTCGCATAGTGATTTTTTATATTTTGGTGGCGAAGGAAGGTTAAGTTAGGATAGGATGGAGTGGCAGCTCTCTCTGCTAAAGAGCACACTTAAGCTAAATTTATGGATCATTGTAATACCACAGTACGGCGCTAGTCCCCCTTTTATGGAATGGAGAATCAGAATAGAATTTGTTAATGAATCTGTCTATGGCCTTAATATTTATGGATGATAGCACGGACAGACTAGTGAAGAAATGTTAGCCTAGGAGTTTTTGTTTCCTTGGAGCCAGAAAGGGCTCTTCCTCGGAGCGACAATTTCGACAGAACGACATAAATCGTTGAATGGAAGCCCTAATCTTGCAGCATGTTTCCCCATCACGCAATGTCTTGTGAGCACCAAAGTCATTGTGCTGATGTCTATTGTGATGCAGGAAGTTCTGGTAATACCACGAGTATTTTCTGCTAACTTAGGATGTTTGTGCTTCTTCGAGGTAGTTTTGCTCATTGGTCAATTTAATAGACGTGAAAGGAGCACCGATGGCGGAAGAGGGTGAGATATCGGAAAGCAACTAGCCCCGTTTAGCTAAATCGTCGTGCATATGGAAATTAATCTTTACAAAAAAACCGCTTAGGCGCTCGATATATTGCCATTTCTTCAGCCTGAAAGGCGTCAAGAAGAGGGAGGATATTTTTAGACCCAGTTTGCAAGAGAAAAGGACGATTTGAAATACTTTTTATGGTGTAAAAAAGGTATCTAATGTTTATCTGATAATAATATGCTCAAACAGGGACACATTTTGGAATTTTTAAATTTGTTCGATATTTTAAACACTTTTAAGTTTTTGGTTTGCTTATATAGTAATCCAAACCAAACTTAAATAATTTATCAAATTTCCCCTTCAATAATGTGCACCAGAAATGAAACGAATAGAATAAATAAAAAACAAATACAATCACCACTAAATTAAATAAACTTTAAATTAAAAAAACAATTCACAATACTCACTGTAAATATCGCAATGCTCGCCCTCATACGGAGTACCAAAACAATCGCACGATATATCATGGTAGTGATTAATACATCTTGAACCGACAAAACACAAATTATGTCTCGAATAGCATTTATTGGTGCAGCCCTCGTTCACATTCTCGTGCTTGGTGGCCACCAGCGGTGTAATGGGTAACAAATCGGACGCTGCTTTCCCTGAGCTCAAGACCACATTTCGAATGCAGCCAACAAATGATTCGATAATATACTTGACACCATGTAGTTTCTCCTCCGAGGAAAGTCCTTTTATGTGTATGGGTGCGTGGGTATGTGTGTGTGTAACAAAGAATACAAATAACACAATCAGCAGCAGCATCAATGGGTGTGTGTCATCATTGTTTTTTTGTGGTGTTTATATTTTGGTTATTTCATGCGGTTTCAAGTGAATTTAACATCCACACACACAAGAGTTTCGTTTTATTTTAGAGTTGTAGTTGCAGAAGTTGTTGAATTATTATTTGTACCATTGTTGTTGTATGTATGATTGCGGTTGAGCATGTTCGCCATAATGAAGATTAATTAACAACATGTAGAGAAATGAAAAGAGAAAAATGGAAGAGAACAACAAGAATTAGTTTTGTAGATGTTATTTGAATAGAGAAATATTTTAAAAATTTTTTAATTAAATATTAATATTTACGATTGGTGGTATAAAAATATAAAATAATATATTCACTGGGCATATTAAGTAATAACTAGTATTTTGATTTGTTTTTTAATTTGGAAAAACAGTTTTCATATTGTAAGATTATATTTAGTGTACTTAACCGGCTTAATGAACATTAGGTTGGCCATAGACTAGTATTGCTTCTGTTAAATGTTAGAAGAGGAAATTTTCGTAGGTGAAGTACACTGGAACACGCTCGAGCTGCCTTTCCTCTCCATGGTAAACATTTTTCAATTGCACACAAATGATACATAAAGGCGCACCTCTCACACACATGCATACGCGTACACATACAATAGCAAAAGCTTATAAAAGACAGGAAATTCAATGGTCTAATGTGTGTGTATGAAAAAAGCTTTCAAAAAGCAAGCAACTAACAAAAGAGAGCAAAAATGTAGCCATTGACAATTTTCGAATTTCATTTTGTATTTGATACACAGACAGTATGTGTATGTCCGTCCGTCGTATATTCGTATATGTGCATGACACCATACAAAGTTCGAATTAAGATTTGGTACATCAACAGCAACCGAACGCCAGCATCTATACTACATATAGAAACCATAGAGCAGCAATAGAATTTGCTGCAACATTGTGCATACAAATGCAATCATTGCATGCTGCATGCATGCAGCAGCAGACAGTAAAAATCCAAGCCAAGCCGAACCAAACCAAACCAAACTCAAAACCAACTAATAGCACAAAATCATGAAATTTCGCCTTTAATAGGGAGCAACTTTTCTTTTGACCATTTTGCTGAACAATGAAACAAAAGCAGCAGCAGTTTGAAAAGAAGGGAAGACATGCCATACATACGTAAAACGAGGCAGCGTGCATGAAGCATAATATACAATCACCAACACGCATCCATATGGTACATACCTGCGTGAACACATACACAAAAATCAAACAAATACGCACCTATCAATACATACACATACACATATATGTATTGTACATACATATGTACATATACTACATACAATATATCAATGCTGTATTGTTTGTGGTGATTTATTTATGTTGTGCAATTTTGATTTGACTTAAAATTTAATTATTGCATGTATGGAATATATATTTTCTTTCCAGTTTGCTTGCCATGTTGATTAAAGTTTCCAAAGACACATACGAGTATATCGCATTCATACATGGCGTATGAGTGATCTGCAATATGAAAGTTCGTTGGTGAAAGATGTTGAATTTAAAATCAAATATCAAATTTTTGTTTTCACTGGTAAAGAAGTGAGTGTATGTGTATGTACTCGAATGTATCTCTTTGATTTAGAAAATTTACTGATTTTTTGGCATAGGTGCCTCTATGAATGATATATTTTAATAGTCTTTGGAATTAGTTATACCGCAGTACTTATTTAAATCAGTTGATTTTTTTTCAATAAAGTGCAATAAGAAAGATGAATTAAATTTAATTTAATGAATTTATTTTCAGGTTAAAAAATTGTACTTTCTAAGTTCATAGAAAAACAACGTATCCTTTTATGTTCAATTAATATTTAGAATTTTTCTCCAAAGTCTGCTTTGCATTTCAAGACGAAAACAAGCAAAAAATTTTCAAAGTAGAATAGTTATCTTTTGATTACATAGAAGCAAAGGATATGAAGCAAATTAAATGCATTCAATAAAAGAAAATCTTAAAATTTGTACTCACCACCCACCAAGACCACCGATGGCAGATTCGTTGATACACCATAATTCGTATCATGATTCAGTCCCTTCAAATAGACTTCCTCCTGGCTATTGTCAACTCGTGCAATTAATCTTGCGCCATGGACATCGATGCGTACCTGTGTAAAAGTATGTATATAAAAGTGTGAATGTGTGTTAATGTTTGTGCAAGTGTGAATATGTGTAAGTGTGTGTGTGCATTGTTCATTGTATATGTGGCTTGAGAGAGATAAATAAAGAACACATACATGCACGTAATACAAAATACGAATACATACAATTTCCTGGAAATTTCAGAAATGTATTGTATGGCAGAAAATTCATTACGAGTTTTGACATTTAGAGTGTATTTGTAGGGGTAGGGAATACAACTGGTGAAGTGTTTGTGTTTATCCAGAGATTAATTAATGTGAGTGTATGTATGTATGTATGTATGTATGCATTCATGCAATGCAATGTATACATAAAAACATTCGATTCGTCGATACTCCAACCAAGAGTAAAACTAACCAAAACCAAAGAAATGAAAAATGAGCAAATGTTATTGATTAACATCATCATCATCATGACGATGATAATGGCTATTACAATGATGATGACTATGTTTGCACTTCTATTTGAGAATTGAATTGCAACAATGCCGTATAATGAAAAGTGCAACATAAATTTTGTTATTGTAATTTTATGTACATAAGTTTATTGAATTGAAATTCCGAATCTAAGTTCAATGATTTTATTAAATTGGAATATTTATTTAAATCTTACCATTACACTGTGCCACTCATCACGATTTAAACCTTCGCCCACTGTGACACTTGTCGAATGTTTTCCAAAGACATGCACAACCTTTAGTTGACCTTTCTCCACAATAACATACAAGGCGTAGGGATCCAAATTAATGCGATCTGGATTTTTGACATTGTGATAGACGAGCAGTCCGTGCGGTAAACGTGTACGAAATTGAAATGAAATCTCTCGACAAAGTCTGCAAAAGAAATGAGATGCTGAAGTTAAGAAACAACTTTGCATTACTATTTATAGCATGATTTCAATTAAAAAATTATTGAAAATTGTTGTCGTTAACAACTATGTATTGCTGTGTAAATAATACTTCAAGTTAGTATGGAAATGCCAATAGAATTTTAAAATTTAAGAATTTTTTTTGTGTCTGGCTTACTTGTGCCTAAATATTTATAATAATTTGAACAATTGTTTGGAAATAAATTATTATTGAAATTGAATGGTATTTGTTTAGTTTTGTTATACATAGGGTCCATCTAACATTTGGAATTTTAACAACCGGTTATTTTGAGTGTGTCAAAAAATTTTCTTGCAAAATGGTGAATCTTCTACCAAAAGGTTAAGAAAAAATAACCTTCAAAATTCGGTAGAAAAGAAGTACACTCCTAGCAATTTGTGGATCGTTTTGTAAAACGTATGCTTCACGTATACTGTCACTTGATTGGATAAAAAAACACGTTCTAGTACGCCTACAGTACGCACAATTGAAAATATAGATATTGTTGCTCAAAAGAACCAACCACATCAACTTGCCATCGATCTCAGGAATTGAGCATATTACACCCTTCCTTGTTGCGAATTTTACATAAAGACCTCGGTATGAAGCCATGCAAAGTTCAATTGCTACAACACCGGACGCTACATAGTCATCCGCAATGTTTTTGGTTCGCTACTTGGGTTCTGGAACGCTTGGAAGAAAATTAGCATTTTTACTGAAAAAATATATTTTCTGACGAAGTTCACTTTGACCTCGGTAGTTAATAAGCTAAATTGTCACATCTGATGTTCAGAAAATCCACGCGCGGTTGTTTAGAAGCTAATGTATCGTCAACGAGTAACTGGTTTTTCGGCCGACGCGTTTGTATCATTGAGCCATTTGTCTTTGAAAGTGAGGAACGAAAATGCGTTACAGTGAATGGTGTGCCCTACCGCACAATGGTAACTGATTATTTGTGGCCTATTTCAGAAGATAGGGACCTAGACAACATTTAATTCCAACAGTATGGCGCGCTGTGTCAAACAAACCTTGCACAATCGATATTTTGCGTGGTTAGTTTGAAAATCGTGTTATTAGCCGTTCTGGTGATTTGCATTGGCATTTAAGATTCGACTAGGTTGGACTATTATTTGTGGGAGTCGTTAATCGTATGGGCTACTGCAAGGCCCAAAAAATTTTAATGAAATAGTGTTCTACAATTGACCCGAATAATAAAAACCAAATTGAAAAAAATGATTCGTTTCTTATTTATGGTATACCAAAATCAAATTTCAAATTAGAAATGGTCGACCCTGTATCTTCATATATTGATTTCGTGTGTACTATGTATGTATTGTATTTATATACCCTATAGGACAACCAACTGGTTTAAAGTTTGCTGGTCAACTGGTTTACTGAACACCACAAATAGTTATATATTTGGTGTCTTTCCTCATCTCGAACTGGTTTCTTTAACATTGTGTTGACTTATCCATCAATCAATTGTCCAAGCTTGCATATCTTTTCAACTAGTTGGCAGATAGATATTTTTGAATTGATCACTGCATTTGAGTTCAACCATTTTAAAAACTAGATGTTGCATAAACTATTTGAAAAACTAGTGAATTTAGTGGAGTAGATTGGTTTGGCCTTACAGGGTACATACAGTGTTTTTTTATATCTTGAATAAAGTTATGTATTATGTTTATGTGCTATACAAAAAAATTTTAATTATGTAAGTTAGGCATTAAAGTCAACTACAAACCATTTACGATTTTAAGGCAAAGCAAATCTGTGGGCTTATTATGTAAAAACTTCTTGCGCTTCTTCAATGGGAGGTACTAATATTTCTGAGTGCTTTCTGAGGGAACTTAGGTTAATTAATGTAATAAAGGAAAGTGTTCTAAATATCGACTCGTATCATTAATAGAAAGTTTGACAAGGTTGTTCAAGTTTTAGAATGATGATTGGAATCTAGATATGTTTTATGAGAGTTTCCCGAGAGCTAAAATCTCCATAGATTAAAGTGATTGAACGAAACAAGAACCGATATAAATATACTATTCCATTAATTGTAATCATACTATTCCCATTAATTGTAATTCCTTAATATCAAGTTACAATGACATTACTTAGAAAAGACACAAATCTCTCTATCTTGAATTAAAACTAAATATTCCAGCAAAATGATTTTCTTCTTCACCTTCAGCAAATACATAAATGCAGGACGTATTAATACATACTTATTTTATTTTCTTTTGAGTATAACCCAAAAACGAGAGAAAAGAAAACGACTGAACAGCGTGTAACCTTTCAACAAGGCGAAGTAAATCGCTTTACTTGTGCACAATTTAACAAATTGAAATCAGAAAACTGAAAAATGTTTTAAAAAGCATTGAGAAATGCATTTAAACTGGGTCAACAGAGAAAGAAGCACTGCAACAGAGGTATTTCCCAGCAACACATACTTGCGTGTATGTACGTACATACATATGTAGTAGGAATTCAGGCAGCTTGTTCATAGCTATGTGGGTACGAAAATGTAAATTACCCAACATTTATTTGTATCTTTGGGCTCACCTTAATTGAAAAGTCTGTATTATGTCGCCGTCCATCTGGATGAATGTGTTATTCTTGGCAAAGACGAATGTTTTTTCTTTGCCCGTTTCGGCAAACGTCAGCTCAGGGCCGCGCTGCTCGAACGGCACGGGGCTGGTTTCGGAATCTGGGTCACCACCGCCATTGTATGTGGAGGGTGCATATGTGTAGGGCAGCGCTTGTTGCGCTGATTCAGTGGTGCTCGGCTCACGAGTGGTTGTCTGTAGAAATGGTGGTAGGGTGTCTGCAAGGAAAACGATATTAAATGTAATAACAAATGTTTTAAAATGTTCACTGAAACTTACGTGGTGCTCCAATGCAATGAAATAGACATTCTGGCTCGGTATTAAAACGATTTTGAGGATTACCATCACAACCTCCCCAAATGAAGGTAGTGCATTCGTTAGTTAATGGCTCATAACGCCATTTGTAGATGTATTGCTTGCACGGACCAGGATCTCCGGGCCCCGTACATTTCTCATAGATGTTTCCCTTGCTGGTGGGCACTGGCGGCACAATAATGTTGCTATTACTATTGTTATCATTCATGCTGCCACCAGCACTGGTGCTGCCACCAAGTATATCAACATTGTTGTTTGTGTTGCCTAAATTGCTGTTGCTGCCGCTGCTACCGGTAATGTTGTTGTTGCTGCTGCCGCTGCTGGGATTGCCTGCAATATTGGCAAGGCTGTTGCTATTGCCAACAATATTACCATTGATATTGTTCGAATTGAGATTGTTGCCACCATTTGTATTGCTATTTGGGCTATTGTTGTTGATATTTGCATTGTTGCTACTACTACCATTGTTATTATTATTGTTTGTAAGTATACCACCGCCGCCACCACCAGCACTTTGTGCAAGTAGCAGCATTGAATTTGTTGCAGCAGGTACCGCGACGACGGTTGTTGTCGATAGTATATGGCAGCTTATGATGAATAGAAACAGCAGCAATTGCAGTTGGCATAATGAAAATGCCGCTGCATAATGCCTCATTGTCGAGTATCGGTGTAGGTTGTTTAAGTTGAGCTTTTCTTACTAAAATGTTTTCAAGAAAAAATAAATCGAAGAGGCAGGGTTAAAAGATATGTCAAAAATTGTGTAACTATTAAACTTAAATTAGGAAGTAGCCAGTCAATGCTAAATTGGAATTTGTTGATATCATTCAACGATTTCTTTTCTTTTTTTCCATAACTTTGACTATAGTAAACATTATTTAGCTAGAGTGAATTTGTATTTTGTTACCGTTTTTGCTATAACATTTATTTTCAGATTAGAAATTCTTTGTAGCATTGCATATCACATACACATGCAAACACACACACACATACCCATGCAGTGTTTACTCATTCAGATACGCTGTCATTTCGTAAAATTCCCATTTACATCATCATCAGTCAATGTCTTTCAGCAGCAACGTTGATGTAGTTGAAGTTAAAGTTTTTCTTCTTCTTGTTCTTGTTCTGAGTTTTTGTTGTTTTTATTGTATTTGGCCACGCTTTGCGGGACACTTAACAAAGTTTTATGGTTTTACTTCCGTTCTTTACGGATATGAGATGAGATGATATTTTTTTTTTTTTTAATAACCACACACCCACACCCATAAACACCCAACAACACACACAATGCAAAAGCACAAATGCAACTTTAATAGGAAAAGTGTCAAAAATTGCAAATAACTAATGCTCGTGCTGCTGATAATGATGACGATAGTTTTTGTAGATGCAAAAGATGAGCAACTCAGAAAACAAAATGAAATTATTCTGCTGGAACTTATGAGGTCAAATATATAACTACTACATAGTTACTCATACATATAAATCTACTGACAGTAAGAAAAGTATTAACTAGGTAATGGATGAGAGTTAAAAACGCAAAGGGACATACGAAATTTTGCAACTTTTAGATCAGATAATCCAGAGCCAGAATGAGCGCATGTTTTTATTCGATTTCTGAAGCAGCAGCTTCTTCACTTCTTTCGATTTACATTAGCATTTTATCTTCGCTTACTTACTTACGCATTTTATTCGTACTTAATAGTAAAAGTTTTTAACCGTAGATTTGACACACTTTGCCAAACTCCATTAAAAACTTGAACGAAGGTATACCTAAAATAACGTAAATGCCAAGCCACAAATTTTAATATGTTTATAATGACAGAGTCATTAAAAATTCAACGGAATCACTTCCTTTCGTTTGCTTTTGTCGTAGCATAAACTGTCAAAGTTATTGCACAAAACTCGCTCTCATACACAAACACACACATACACACACACATTGAGACTTTCATCATCAAAATCATTAAGGTCTGCATTATTTCCTCTTTATATTTAAGTAATACCTATGTATTGAGTATTTCAGCAAATGGAAAAGCTCTGAATAATTTTGTTTTTGTTTTTGTTTATTTTTTATATAACCTAATCAAAAATTTAACAAACCTGAACAGATTTTACAATCACAACAGTCAAACAGTCGTTGCTTGCTGTTGATTTAAAATTTCTTTGTAATAATTAATCTCAATGGATTTCATACTTCAGTGAAATTGCAATGCAAAAATATTTCATGTACACGTACGAGGATGAAGACGAAAATTTTACTAGACGCAAATCAGTTGCATGCTTCACAAAGTTTAATGATTTTATGTCGTCTTCGTAGTCGTCGGAGTCGTCGTCGTCGTCGTCAAAGCCGTTGATGAAAAGTTTATGCACACAACAGTAAAAGCTACAAAAGTCAGCAGTAGTTGCGAGGAATGCCAATGGGAAAGTGGGTGGTAATTTTGTAGTTTGGCAAATTTTATATTATACATATACCAATAATTACGAAAGAAAAAGAGTTACTCTTTCATGCATACACATTTTAACCGACTTTCTTTCGGTAATGAAACGAATCTCTAAAGTACATCAGCAAATTGATGAACCAAAAAGTTTTTAAGAAATATTTTAAAATATTTCGACGAAAATTGATCAAAGTAATAAAAGCTCAACAACTGAAACTTCTGTTACATAATTTTCTAAAATAATAAGTCTCAATTACTTGTGGAAAATATGTCAGCTATTCTGAGTATTGCTTCTCTGATTTAAATGACTTTTTGGAGGACTGCAGTTGATGAATTTTCGTACTTAAATTTGATTAAACGAAATAGTTGCCGAACCTCACTATAGCCGGACAGAAGTGATAACGACTGAGTACCTGCGCCACGTCTAGGAAAACGTTGCCAGAATATAATGACCTCAGGACAAAACAACTGATAGAGTGTTCTCGGCCGAATATCTCACGCATTACCGCTATTCTCACATGCCACTGGAAGATGGGGAAAACATGCAGCAAGACTTAATCTTCCATTCAAAACTTCCTGTCGTAGCTGCCAGGAAGAGGGAGAAACGGAAAGTCTCTTCACACTATTTATGTGCCTAGCCAGGCTTGGCAAGAGCAAGATTTCGCTCATACATTGGCAAACCATTCCTCCCAAATATTAATGAAATCGAGATAAAATACCTACTCATATATTTGAACCTAACAAAGTGGGCATAACTCTTTGGTATTCAGATGCAGAGATTTACACTAATTATCACCTCACCTTGTCGTTAATATGAACCTGAAATCCTTCCGTTCCGCTATTATTTGATTTATTTGTGGTTCTAAGGATAAAAGTAGATATGTTCGTATCTGTTACTTAATTGTAAATTTTGGGGGAAAAAACCGGAAAAATTTAATTTCGTTAATTGTCTGATATTTTAATTCTGTTATTTATTCACTATCGCTTGAATATCCTAATAAATTGTCTTCGCTTTTTTTTCGCCTAAACATTTTTGTAATTGTAATCTGAAATATTTTAGAAATGTAAGCTATTTCTATAAAGTAATTTACTAGCAATTTCATTTATATTTCCATTGGTATCGAATGATGATTTAACTGAATTGCTGCAATAATTTTTTTTCAAATAGTTATGTGTATGTACATTATGTATGTGTACAAATCTGATTGTTTATATTTGCATATAATTTTATGATTTTACGACTTCAAAATATCAATTTGTATACAAACGAATACATACATACATAACATGTAGTACATAAACTTATAGAGTACATATAAGTATACTGTGTTTTGCTACTAATATTTTTTGTTCACATCCATTTGGAATACCAAATAAAATACTCTCAAATAAAACACAAAATTATTTAGTTAAACTAGTGAGCATAATTTATATATGAAATTTCAACATATTTATTCAATTTTCCAGAATAAAAATTGAGGATATTGCATTCGAGTTTGTAAACCATTATTGAATTTATGCTTTCCTCACCTTATGCGATACATACTTTTCCTCTTTAAAAACTCTAGAACATAATAAAAATTATAAAATCGCATTAAAATGCTCAATATCTCAGTACTACATATTTTCTAAATAACAGATAGATGAGTAGTTTAAATCAAGTCACTGCCTTAGACTTTCTGTTGTAAAAATTTCAACTCAACTTCCACATAGCTCTTTCTCCGAATGAACTAAAATCTAATTAATTTATGGATATTAGTTTTATTATATAAATTGTAATGCTTTTAACGACATTGATGGATCTTTGAATATTCCAAAGTATCTTCCTTCTTCTTTACTGGCGCAACAGCTGATGAAGGGCGAATCCATTCGTTTTGTGCATGTTATATTGTAGTTGTACATTAGTCGAAGGTACGTATAGTTTTATGCTGGATCCGAACGGTGAAGTGATAAGCTTTTCTTAGGCAAATTTAACTCTTTGAGGTTTGGCATTACCTCTCAAGAGGTGGTGGTCATGTGGAAAATTATATTCTACTTTCTTTAATTTTTGCCCATGTTGAGATTTGAAACTCCGGACACTCTGCGTAGCAGGCCAATGCATTACCAACTACGCTACCGACTACGGTGGCCACCGATTCGAAAGTATCATTATTCCGAATTTCTGTTCATGCTAAATCTTTTTGTCTTTTTGATACGTGTACCATAAGTACCTTAACCCCTTAGTTTACAGCTTTCTTGATCCATAACAATATCAAAAAAATTAAGTTGAGATCTAATCATGGAGATTGAGTGCTAGTAGGGTGTCCCAGTTGTGTCAGATTCAATCCACCTACAGGGAATATTTCTAATGTAGATAATATCCAAGTTACTTATTATTTTTATCTTTTTCAATATTATTACATACATTTTAGACTATTCTGTCAAAGAAAAGAGAAAGAAACATGAAAAACCCAGTTTAGATTTTCATTCTGGACAGTGGGGAATACGGAAATGACTATGGATGTTTCTGCGTACGCAACTTATTAAAATATTCAGTTGAACTATAATACATAAATATTACATTTCAAGGGTGAGATTCAAGATTAAAGTTGTTGCCTGGATTTTGCTCAAAATTTCGAACTTTCATATAAATTATAAACTAAATGTTTGGTTTTTTTTTATCTGATTTTTATTAGAGTTTTTGTCTAATTTTTGTACTAATTGTCTGTATTTTGGGCTAAATTTATATCTGAGTTTTTGTCTGACTTTTAGTTTGATTTGTAAACTGATATTTGGATTGAATTTTGAACTGAATTTTGCTCTGAGTTATGGTCTTGATTTCGCTATTAATTTTGAACAGAGTTTGTATGTAAATTATGTTCGGTATTTCAGTCAGATTATTGCCCGTTTTTTAGTTAAAGATTTCAACTAATTTTTATAGGAACTTGGTATGTATATTGTTTGCTTTTTAGTCTGATTTTTAGACTAATTTCTGGTTTTATTTTGATTTTTTTTTGAGAGATAGCCACCCTGAATTTTGGTTAAAGATTTGGTCTGTGTTTTGGTGTGCTTCGTGAATTATTATCAGATTTTTGGGCTGGTTTTCATATTGATGCAGGCTGCCGATTTATTGTTCTTCTAGTTATCCTATTATTTCATAAAATCAGACCTCCCTAAACCTCAATCCGAGATCCGCCACTGATTTTTGAATATTAGTGGAATTATTCCGTAGATTTTTCCTTCTATTAGTAAATAATTTGTCATGGAAGTGATGAGAAACTACTTATCACATACAACCAAGTAGCAAGAAACTTTTGCACCATTGATAACTATGAAATTTAGTAGCATCTGCTTGAAAATGCAATGCAATATACAAGCAGCTAGTTAATAATAAGCTAAATTAAGTATTCATCAATTTGTTGCATAAAATTGTAACTTGAGCTAATATAACTATAGTATATATTTTGATTTTCGTTTTTCTTATTTTATTAGCAAAGAAATCATGATGCACTCACATAATGCACCAAGTTCATGTAAACTTGCAAACTTATACACTAAACGCTGTCGTACTAATAGCAATGCCGGTTTGCTATTAGTAATATACGATAGCAGACTACTTTAAACTATGTTTACGAGTACATAATACATTTACTTGCTGTTGCTGCCAATAAAGATATGAAAGACAAACACACACAAATTGCGACCTATAACGACAAGAGCAATTTTAAATTAAATGATAGTTAGTTGACATTTTGATACATATACATACATACACAATTTTCACACATACGAAAATATTTCAATAGAGTGACGATTTAGAGACTAAAGAAAAAAGTGTGAATAAAAATAATATGCAAGCAGACACATACATACAAAAATGCAGAATACATAGTACATATATAAATGTCACAGACAGTAAATGCACATGCATAAATTCACATAGCTCCACACTTAAACACACACACACACACACACACACACACAAACACACACATTATCATGCAACGTATATGCCCGCCAAATTGTAATGAATTGAAATGACATGATTGCATTGAATTTAATATGCCGGCAACGGAAAACAGCAATGAAAGTGTGTTTGTACTCATACATTTTGAATTTTGTCGCATTGAAAGAGACGCTCATACATTCTCGTTGCTTGCTTGTTTTCTTATTTATCTGTTTCTCTGTTTGTTTGTCTGCCTGTGTGACTTTATGTTCGCCTGCCTTCTATTTATTGCTACATATTTCGATGTTGATAGTTTTATAACAAATTTTCAAGTGTGAAACTGAAATACATACATACAAGTACATAGAAATAATCTCAGTGAATTTGAAAATGAGTTGAACCGACACAGACAGCCAGTCAAGCCAGCCAGCGTGTTGTGAAACAGAAGGATAGACAGACAGCTAAAATTCTGATTTTTTTTTAAGTGAAAAGATTTGTGAGAAGACTTTTGCATGCTGATTTATATTATTAAATTATTTAAAGCCGTTTAAAATAATTTAAAACACATTTGAGTTGAAAATTGCTTTCAAGTGTTGTTGTGTCTTAAGAGCCAGTTGTTGGAAAATCACCCTCAATGAACATGTGCTTTAATCACATTTGCTGATGACGGAAGTGCATATGACAAAAGAAGCAGATTCATAGAACTTTAATGTGTTTATGAGTTCCTTGCCACTTTGGTCAATTGTATTGTGATTTAAAATTTTTATGTATTTCACGTGATTTGTCTGCTATAGTGCAGAAAGTTATTTACTTAGCTGGCACTACAACCGATGATCGCCTCGATAAAGCTTCGTCAGTCGCTTCTGTTATGCACGCGCTGGCGCCAGTTGATAAGGCCAAGTACAGTTAGCGCTTGACTATGTCAGTGCCCGGCGTTCGCTCGTCCAGCTCACGGTTTCATCTTATTTGATACACATCGTCCATGCATATTGGACCATAATTCTTAAGCACCTAAAAGCTTCTCAATGTCCATGTCTACGCCATACATTAGGATGGAAGGATGAGGGACTTAAAGAGCGTAATTTTCGTCGGTCGAGGGGCTCTGCTTCTTAATTGCCTACTGAGTCCGTAGAAACACCTTATGGATTGATCTCCGCTTGATTTCAAGGCTGAAATTATTGTTGGTATTAATGCTGGATTCTAGGAAAACGAAATCCTTGACGACTTCAAATGTATAATTGTCAACAGTAACATAACGTGACTCTTTGTTTGTTGACACAACGAATTTCGTTATGTCTTCGTTTACCACTAGACCCACTCGACGAGACTCCCTTTCCAGATTGGAGAATGCTGCACTGAATGCTCGTGCGTTGGTGCCAATGATGTCAATATCATCAGCGTATGCTAGCAGAATATAGTTCTTGCAGGAAATAATGCCAGAAATGTCGATGTTCGCAGCTCGAATTATTTTCTCTTTTGATATTAAATGGCGGGAAATGGTCTGTCCCAAATTTCACTGCGCTGGTGTTGTCGGTCATTGTCATTGGAACTTTTCCAGGATTTGTTGTTTTGTGAATATCTGGTCGATGGTGGTTTTACCACATCTGAAGCTACACTGATAACGTCCAATCAGTTAGTTGACTTAAAAATTTTGTTGATATTAAGAAGGTTCACATTAGTTGGCGCAGATTGTGGAATCTTTATTTACTTTACTTTACTTTTAATTGCACAACAGCCTATGGAGGGCCTAGGCCGAGCTTTTCGCATCCACTCATGTTGTGCGTGTTGTATTTGTACATGAATGGAAGGGACCTACAGTTTAATGACGAATCCGAACGGCGAAGTTAAAAGCTTTTCATAGCAATTTTACTCTTGTAGTTTTCTACTTTTTGCCTGTGCCGAGATTCGAACCCCGGACTGTGAGCTCTTCGCCTCCAGTCTTAAACAACTCAGCAGGCAGGCCAACTGCATACGAAGCCATATTGTTTTTCAGCCGAGCGATGGCTGTTAAGACCTCCTCATGGTCGGGCGGCGACCAGGGAGCAGATTCCGCAGTGGCGAGATTATTGCCGTCATCGCTATTAAGCTCCTTCCATAATCTCATAATCACCAGATTTTCTTCTTCGCCCTTGCAGGAAGCGGCACCGATCTTTAAACCATTACTTAGGCGTCTTATTCTTTCGAAGAATTTTCGGGCCTCATTCTTGCCCCGTAACATCTCGATATCATTAAGTTCACATCTTACTGCTTCTCTTTTCTTGCGCCTGAAGAGACGTTTCTCCTCCCTCCTCAACTCTTTGTATCGCTCCTTAGCAGTTCGTTGCTACTGACTACAGTGTGCCTCTATATACTGCGTTTTTTATGTTTACTAAGTAGCATCGCACACATTTCTCTTTCGACGGTGATTTGATTTCGTCTGAATTTGTGTGTTTTGATCAGGGGATTGTCAAGTGGCCTTATGAAAATCGAGGTGTTGAAATCTCGTGATACTAACTGTCATGTTCCGTTCGGTGGGGAAGTCGATCAGTCTCATACCGTTGTTGATGGCTTCGTAGTGGAGACTGCATTTTCCGATCATCGAACCAAAGGGATTCTTCTTGCTATTTGAAGCAACCCTGTCCATCGCATTTCTAGTATAGCGGTGATGTCACCTCTATATGTTTCGAGGACACTCGGTCATTCCAGGTGCATATCCGTAAATCATTGTCCTTTGGGCGTTGGCGGGTCTCGTCAACATTAGGAGGTTTTCATATCCGGGGCTTATTTTTAGCGTTCTTTGGGAGATATTTTAGCGTGGAGGATGTTCCAACCATTCAATCAATGCCACGGAGGAGCCCGGTGCACACATTAGTTAGCTCACTAACGGGTGTCAGATCGCTATCCAGGAGATGCCACGAGGAGGCTGTGTGCCGTCTTGAGACGTAGAAGCGCAAGAATCGAACATGGACGCACCCTTATTGTGCTACTATCATGAACTTTACCTTCTGTTCTTCGTCCGTTCTGCACAAAGTCATTCACATGAAATATAATCAGCAAGATGATAAATAGTTTGTAATATAAAAATGTACCGATGTACAGAACAACTAAGTATAGACAAAAATAGTACAGAACGTCAAGAATGCATTAAACCTTTTTTAAAAAATGTAGTAAAAAAATATAATAAATTAGTTCGAAAGTTTGGATGACAATATTATAGGTAATATAACAAAAATTTTTCAGGATAGAGTTCAAAATTCACATGTGTTAAAAATATGCAATTAAATATTTTCCATAATATTTTTTTTTGTGAAAAGTCATTAATTTAAAATATTGCTGAATGTTTTGTACTATTTGTTTTTTTTAAAGTAGGCACAGCTGAATAAAATTACAACGTACCCTTTAATGTTTTATCCAATATATTGACGAAGTAACTATTTCGTCAAAAACATTCATTATTTTACATATAAGTATAATGCTAGAGTCATTGTTATTAACTAAAACTTTTTATCTCTACAAATAAAAATAACTTTCAGTTTTTATTTGTAATACCAGTATTTATTTTGTAATACCAATTATGGAAACTTTAATTTAATTTCTCATTGTTTTCATTTACATTAATGATTTATTTAAACAAAATGATTACCTCACCAGTAACCAATTTTGTTACAATTTTTTTACTATTTCATTTACGATGATGGTTTCATTGTTTTACTCGTATTATAATTTTTCTTTTGAATGTGTTATTTGGATATTATCAATTTTGTCACAATTTTATAATTTTTTTTTTGTTTTCCATTATTAATCAGCACATTTATGGATTCATTTAAAATTGTATATTTACTTATGTAAGTAGGAGTATGTCAACATGTGCACAATATTGATTTGCCTCAACTTTTGTCATATTTTGCAGTGATAATTTTTGAATTATATATTTTCTTATTTTGTTTTATTTAATGAAATTTATTCTATTTTCCTCTTGTTTTGTAAGCAATATTTAAATTATTTTATGTATTTTTGTTTGAAGTTAAATGTACAATATTATTTTGTGCCATTTTTTTCCAGTCAGAAAAATTATACGTACTTTTTTATTAATTTCGTTACAAATGAATGGCAATATCTTCATTATATTAAGTAGTATTAAATTAATTATAATTTTTAAATATTTAGCATATTTAGTGTTTTGTTCTTCGGATCACTAGCTTCTGCAATGTGTTAAAATTATTGTTAAATTATGTCGAAAACTCTCTTGATATGTTATACTCGTATGCTCTCAAAAAATTCAATAGCTTGAAATTATATATTTATATTAAGATTAATAAATGAAAAAATGTAGATCGCTTTGAAACTGAAGTTGCTCGATCTGCGTGCTCTGCATCTTTTATTTTTTGGAGTTGCCAGATTCACACACTAATGAGATTAGGATAGTAACATTAATTATTTTGGAAGTTAATTATATTAATTTTGTAGTAATTTTTTTGTTCATTAATATTTTTTTGTGATTTCCGTAAATAATAATAAATTTTTTTTTTCAATTCCATTCATTAATTTTTGAAAATTATGATTATTTATTTTGCTTTAATTTTCCAACATAATTTAACGAAAATAAAAAAACAAAAAACAAATTCAAAACTTTAACTAAATTCTATGAAGAATCGCTTTTTAATTTGCGTGACTGAAGAATATTGTTACAAGGATTTCAAGGATACACATATTCATTTTATTATTCGAACATTGAAGAGCGCCATGTTAATATGATTGAGTTTCACGATGCGACGCCTCTTCACAACACCCACACATATACGTACTTACATACATATGTATATATAGACTGAAGACTGAAATAAAGGGCTATGTATGTACATGGTACACTTGCATATATCCTTGGTATATCCTACAGCGCTTCATGCATAAATAACAAATTGCAAAGAGAGAATTAGTTAAAACATTTACGTTTCTCCTTAAGAGTTCAATTAAGCGGAAAAACGTTCAAGGACGCGACGACGAACAGCGTTGCGTTATACGCATACGTTACACTTGCGAGGAATAAGAGAATACAAAAACCATAACGAACAGCAAGAACGAAAACTCAAAACGACACAATTCGAAAAATATTTAATATTAGCTGTTGCATCGAATGTGTGAAAAGAAAAGTAGGTCACATTGAGCTGAGGACTTGCTACGTTTTAATAATTTTCTTTTTCTTTCATACACAAACACATGAGTACGTATCCTTGCTCGTTTGAGTAGGTGCCAATGACATCATTTGACTATTTACTACTTTTTTGTTGCCTACTTTTCTTGTTTTGTTTCGGGTATTATTAAATTTGTACACATTTGATGATTGTCTACGTATATCTTTTAAGGATAATATTATTTCTCCTTCTATATACATAAATATTTATTTGACTCTTGATATTGTAAATTTCCGCGCTATTTACTGCATTGTTTGACCTCCGACATGAGACTAAACTGATTAAATTGTAAAAATACCGCTCAATGTAGCAGTCACATACTACATATAATCGCAAAATATATTATAGTTAGATACATATGTATGCACATATTTAGTAGTAACTGTTGCTTTCGTGCTTAGTACACACTAACACTAATGCTATAACTAGATATGCATGTACATGTATTTTATTTTGTGAGTGTATGAATGCATGACTGGCTGGGTGCGTGTGCTTAGTTTCGAAGTAAAGTGTTTGTATTAGCTTTAAGTAGCCTGGACTCGGGTCGCTGCTACATAGTGGAACTCGTTCATGTATTTGTCATAATAGGCGCAAATTGGAAAATTACACATAAAAACTTTACTTAAGTATAAATAAGTAAATGAAATATTTTAGGAAACTGGAAAAAAGTAGGTTTTGTTGCTTTTGCTGTTTTTATTACTGCTGAGGTTGGCTTTTGTTTTATCCATGCAAATTGTAACAAAAAACGCTTAAATAAAATTTATACATTTTTTTACTCGTGTTTTTTTCTTATAGAGGTGCCCACAATTTTATGGAAAACTTTTGGTTTTTTGATTTTCGAGCGCAGGGAATAAAAAAGTTGTATTTTCAACTAAACGCAATTTGGCGCCCCATTTTTCCTTGCATAAGGGTCATGAAATTTCGTTGCTGAATGAAATATCAACGTCGCTTATCAATCAAAAAATTCCTCCGCGACTAATATGTACTACCTACACACTTATAAGGTCTAATTATAGAAACTGAGCATAACTTAATGTAACAAAGAAGCGCATAACAAATAAATAGCTGTTTTCATAAATAAATAAAACGAAATAAAACAAAAAAGTATGGAAGAAGATTTGCTACATTGTGCAGAAAGAGCCAAACAAAATGAAATAATTCGTAACACAAAAGGTCTCCGATCCAGATTTCAATATCCTCCCATAAGAAGCTTCACTTCAAAAATATAAAATTTTACAGTACATTTATATCTCTTTTGATTCCAGAACGACGTTAATATTTCATCCTTCCTATTTGTAGGGGTAACGAGGTATTATTTGCTGATTTCAAATTCTACATTATTAGGTTCAGGTGAGCTGGAAACTACTTATCGTATAAAAGAAACTTTATATTTTTGGACTCCTTTAATTGCATATCAAAGTGTTTTTAAATAAATTGATTTAATAATTTAGATAGTTTTATAGTTGATAGTTGTTTTTTATCAGCAAATTTCCATATACATTATATGTATATACTTATACATATATATATGTATATACTTATACATATATATATAAGTATATGTATATATTCCATAAATATACACTAGCCTGAGAAACACTTGAAGTCCAGTGCTGTTCTCTTTTCTAAAGTGTGGATATCAAGTGTTCTTCAAGTGAAAAAATAATTCCTTCTCAAGGAAAGCGGAACATTGTGATCCAGTCGAAACCTTCAGAGTATATCAAATATAAATTCCCACGTGCCACTCAAGCTAGATTTCCAGAATTTTTATGTTTGAGTTTTCGTTGAGATGCAGCCCATATTCGCAGCGCATCTCAAATACAAATGCTATTCATTCTGAAATTCAAGCTGAGCTGCAATATTTCTACTAATATTACATTTATAAACTAATCAGTTCAGATCCAGAAATTCTCTGGGTAACGCTTTCTCGATTTTTTTTGCCATCAATCTTTACAACAACTAAGTAATTCTTTAACTAAGCTTGCGTTATTATTGTTGAAGTTCGTTTTCATAGGTCTTAAATAATTATACTGAACAACAGCAAAATAGTAAATTAGTTGTGACCCGCTATTTCTGGCGTATTTTTGGCCGCTGATCCCAAATCTGTAAAATAAACAGAAAAAAAGGGTCGGCCATGCCCGAGATTTATAAATATACACGAAACCTGGCGTAACCCGAAAACAATTTTTACATATTCGTGATCAGCGGGAAAAAATTATCTAATTAAATTGGGACACAACTTATTTAATATTTAAAGTCCCATTTTGTTATAGAGTCATTTTGAATAATATTGAATTCTTACTTTACTTTACTTTTAATGGGCTATATAGGGCCTAGGCCGAGCTTTTCGGATCCACTCATGTTGTGCGTGTTATATTTGTACAGAAATGGAAGGGACATACAGTTTTATGCCGAATCCGAACGGCGAAGTTTTTCATAACAATTTTTACTCTTGTAGGTTTGCCTGTGCCAAGATTCGAACCCCGGACACTCTGCGCAGCAGTCCAACGCACTACCTCTACACCACAGCGACCACTAATATTGAATTCAGTAATATTGAATTCACTTACTATAAATTCACATGACAACTAAAGAACTTCGAATATGTATTATGCTGTCATATGTTATTTTTGGTGATCCATCTATCATCAATGGATCGATATACGCTTGAACAACGTTGAGAAATACTAAATGGTGAATTTTCTACCAAAAGTGTAAGAAAATTACGTTCTAAATTCGTTAGAAGGAAAGCGCCTTTCAAATAATTAAATGTGCAAGAAGAACCAACCACATCAACTTGCCATTGTTCTCCGGTATTGAACACTTCAGGCACTTCTTAGATGCGAATTTTGCATAAAGGCTTCGGTATTAAGCCGTATAAAATTAAATGGGTACAACAGCTGAAGCCACATGACAATCCGCAACTACTATATTTCGGTTCGCTAATTGGGTTCTGGAACGCATGGTACAATATGAACATTTTTACCGAAAAATATTTATTGGCTAACAAAATTCATGCGTTATTGTTGAGAAGAAAATGCACCCTCCACGAGTAACTGTTTGTTGTGGTTTTTGGACCGGCGGTATAAATTTTCTTTGAAAATGAGGAACGATGATGCGTTACAGTGAATGGTGTGCATTACCGGACAATGATAACTGATTATTATAAATGGCTTATTTTAGAAGATATGGACTTAGACAATATTTGGTTCCAACAGGATGGTGCGCCGTGTTACACAATAACCATGCAACAATCGATCTTTTGCGTGGGAAGTTTGAAAATCGCATTATTAGCCGTTTTCGTAATGTGCACTGGCCACCACGCAATTGCGATTTAACTCCGTTGGATTATTAAATGTAGGGTGCCGTTAAAGATAAATCCTACGCTAACCGTCCACAAACGGTTGAGGCTCTTAAGGTCGAAATTTTTGCAGCCATCGGTCAAGTACAGCTTATGGTCTAATGCACGGCCAGTCGAGGAAGTCATTCGAATTATGATCCTCAATCAACCGAAAGATTTGTCTTTCTTTCTTTCTTTTTTCTTTTAATGGCAAAACCCATGGAGGACCGAGGCCGAGCTTTTCGCCGAAAAGTTTGTGCATTCGAATAATAGAAATCACATTGCAAAAAACTTATTCGTTTTCTGTTTACACACAAATTAAATTCTAAATTATAAATGATCCACCCTGTTTTTAAACGTAGAAAGAAAGGTATGTCTTTTTGATACATAAGTCAGGTAAAAACAACGATCAGATGACCAATGATTTGAATATCAGTTTTAGGTTTTAGTTTTGTATTCAAAAAGGTGATCCAACCAACAAAGTGTAATTTTATTATGAGTAGACAAGAGCTCGAGACTATCACCTCCCGCCAATTTCTAGTACTGTGCCTAAATCATAATTTGGAACATACATATGACTCAGGCCCATAATTTTAATTAAATATCCTTTGTAAAATTGACTCGTACGCAATTTGCATTGTTTTTCTTTTGTTTTTACACAAAATGTTTTATTTCTCAGAAATACATTTACAGTTGTTGTTCCAGAATAATTATAATTTTTTTCCAAGTATGGTATTATACTGGTTTTATCAACAATAATCTAAACTATTGAATTACGAAAATAATATACATACTATGTCATTATGGACACAAATGAAATATGAACTCGACTTTGGAGAATTCACTCATTGTTCTTTGAGTTTACAATTTCGCGGCATTTTGACATTAAAATAAGACATCAGAGAAGCATAGCACGATAATCAAAAACTAAAAATTTATATAATGTACGACCTTTGACCCCAAGAAGAAAAACATTTAATGACAATGAAATGATTGTCGGCGCTCGTATTACGCACACTTTTTTAGTTTGTTTAGTTATTTTATTTCTTTATTAAGAAGGCAATTAAAATATTTTTAATGAAGAGTAGCAAGAAATGCAAAACAAATTATCATTTGAATGACTATCATTTAGAATCAATAAAAATGTATACTCAACTTGAAAATATTTACTCAGCATCAGGATTGCCATTGAATGTGGAAAGGTTTTTTAAAATAAAGTTATGAAAAAAATATGAACAATGTTGTTAGTAAGTGTATCCAGTTATTTATCTGCTTAATTTATGTATATATGTATATATACTTATATGTATTGTATATACAAACAGACATACACAATTCTAGCCTACTCTTTTGACAATAATAAATTTCTTATCTATATCACACTGCATGTAATTGCCGCAAATTGATTATTAAATAATCAGAGTAATCACTTTGAAATCAGCAGCATAAAACTTATTTATACTCGCACATGCATACACACATCCAAGCATATATCGAAACAATTATATGCAAGTAGATAGCGTATGGTCATAATCATAGAGCGGTAAATAGTAAAATTTTATGAGTCAATCAATCAATCATGTGCCATAGTATTTGTGTGATCGCTGCTTTTTCCGACTACTGGGCAGTCGTGGTTTATGAATGAAAAACAAAAAAAAAATTATATAAACAAATCTTAAATGAAAGAAAAAATATTAAAAGTCAATGCCCAATTATATCCGAATATGAAATACCCTACTCTTGAAAGAAAATAGTAGTACTGCCGCATTTATAGAATATCACCCTTTATATGCTACTATATACTACTTATATTGTCTATACTAGTTATCAGTTGAAAATAATCACGACTGAGCTACATTTTTCATAGAAGCGATTGTTAGAATTTGGTAAAAATGTTATACATATTTATTTAGTATGTACTTAGATGCCATGTGGAATAAAGCGAGCAAAATATCAAAATAAAAGCCGCCTTACGTTAATTTACAAAAAAATAAAGCATATTCATTTCAAATTGCAAATATCAATAAGAGATATATACAAATTTTGAATTTAATACCATTCTCAAAAATAAAATACAACAAAAATTATGGCGGTGCAAACAAGCGTTTTTATTGTAAAAAGTCATCTGACAGATAGTCCGTTAGCTTCGGTTCATACACATCGTTATCTGGTTACAATCGGTTTGAACCATTTACCTGTCTAAACATACATACGTACTTGTAGAAATATGTATTTATATGTTTACGGAAAAATATTAATTGTGTCTCAACTCGCAGTATCGCATTTTAATCCCATTTACGGCCACCATACCGTAGCGCATCTTCTGCTCATGTGATGTGAAAAATTGTATTTATTTTAGTATTTTTTTGTAGTGGTTGTTATTTGTTCGATAGTCGGAATAACGCCAAAAACTGAGAGATAGTTACAGTGACTCACAAAACTGATCGCATAAAGCATCAACAATGGGTCACGCTCATAAATAGTCAAGAATAGAAAAGCTTCTACTCATCATTTTTAAATCACATAGTGTTATGAAAGTTCAGCGTTTATGAGTATGATATTTGACTTTTCAAAAGCATCCAGCCGAAAGTTTTCTCTAAATTTTATTAATTTTTATAATCGGATAAGGTTTACTGCTACAGATTTTTAGGCATTTATACAATTTTGGCTCAAAAATGTTAAAAATTAGCAAATTGTAGTTAATATTTCGGGTATTTCGCATATTTCGTGACTTATCCGAGTGTATATATTAGCTGTATTTTATTCGGCACCTGCTATTTCGTAGTCTAGTTATATATGTATAACGACAATTGAATGGAAAATAAAGATATCGAGTATAACTACAATATAATTGTTATGTCTAAGAGTATCTAGCATGTTGTTTAACATCCCTGGTTGCTATAGCAACCCTACTATGAACTTTCAATAATGAAAGAAAAAGAGCAGTGTGGCTAAAACGAACCGGAAATTTGTTAAAACCTCCCCGGAAGAAATATTTGTGGTGCGCAAGAACGAGAGAAATATTTATACATAGTTACATATGTGATGGAAGATAACCACCTGCCACTGCTATTGTGCTGTTTCATTGTGAATGATAATGCAATGAAGGAGATATTTAGCTAGTTGATCGTTTTATTCACACATGGTTAAATACTTGTCCAATAAAACACAGCTATTATCTGGTTTCAAAATTGTTGTACTGTAAGTATCTTAATGAGTAGAAACTTTTCGGGGTGTTACTTTTCGTTTTGTAGGTATTCTTGGCCAATTATTGTGTCCCAAGAATGCTGCTTTATACGACCAGTTTTGGGTGTCACTGTTAGTACATAGGTGCGCAAATTTTTGGTGGTTTTTTCTTGTGTTTTGTTGTTTTTTTCGCTATTTATTCAACATCGACATCGACATCGAGTCACGTGCTTTGCTTGTGTTTAATATTAATTATAAACCACAAAAGATACAAACAAAACCAAAAACAAGATATTCATATTTACATGTGTGAAACTAAAACTTGATAGCGTCATTTTTGTAATTGCCATACGCTTGTATTTGTTTCACTGTAAACAGACAATAACTAGTTTAAATTTACCACAATTTCGTTTATTGTATCATTGCTGTTTAACAACGACAACGACAACAACGTAAATATCTATAATTATTTACAGTTTATACTCAATTTGTGGAATTATTTGCATACTTACAGTTAATTTGTTTTAAATAACACCTGCAAAATTGTTATGTTTTTTTGCGATCTGAGAGAAAAGCTTGTAAGTTGCTAATTGTAGAAATATTGTTCTTAAAAAATACGATGTGAACCTGCAATACTACTCCTTTACCTTACTGCTTGATATAATTTTTTGTTTTTTCCATTAAATCTTTCGTCATAATTTGCACTTTAAAATTTCCACTTAAGATATTGCATTTGATATGGTTTCTGTATTTTTATCTGGTGAACTGTAATCCAATAAATTTCGTTGTACAAAGCGAAAAATACTTGAATTTATTGTACCCACTTATGAACGCTCATTTGGAGTGTGAACTCAAAATGATATCTATGTGCGTCAATAAATTATTTCAACAAGTTTCTAGTAATCCCCATTTTTTGTTTACATATAAACTTTATTTGCCCAGTGACGGGTTCAGAGGTGGCTTTGAAGGCTATAGCTTCTCTCTTACTTAGTAAGTATATTTAAACATATCACTGTTTTTGTCCAAAATATTAAACAATATCATCGTAGCCTTGAGACAGAATTTAAGATCCGCCACTGTGTGTCAGTTAATACATCCGTACTAAAATTATTTATTACATATTACAACAACATAAATATGGTATATATAAACTTATTACCATAAAAAGTTGTTTTGGATAACAAATTTCATAAACTAACGAGGCCAAATTTTAGAGGGAATCAATTTTATTTTGTACCTATAAAGAGCTTGAGGTGCCTTAGCGTAAAGAACATATGCATTTAAATACATCTGTACTTATATTGACTTAGCAGTTTACATCAGACAGTTTTGCCGAAACAAGCACTTTTTCACTAGTACACTGTGCTATGTAAAATGTTAAAACCAATTTGTTGCTATAGCAAATATAATTTGTATTTCATGTGCTGGTACTGATTTATTTGAATTGAGTGTCACCAATAATTTCACTATAAATACCATATGTACAATACTATTATTGTATAGCAAGAAGTAGTGGAAGTATTCATTCAATTTCAATTTTACAAATTAAATATTTTGAGATATTACTATTATTAAGTTATTAAAGTTCAATTTAGTTGAATGTGGTCGCCATCTACACGTCACCACCTCTTTGGCAGGCAATGTCAAACCTACAAGAGTAAAAATTGCCTCAGAAAAGCTTTTCACTTCGCCGTTCGGCTTCCGCATAAAACTTCCATTCATATACAAAAAATTATTCCACACAAACTTGAATGGATATGAAAAGCTCGGCCAAGGCTCTCCATGGGCTGCTTATGCCACTAAAAGAAGAAGAAAGAAGAAGACAATTCAGTTGAAGGGACTTCGCAAAGAACATTGTTAGTGCCCACTCATTAAATAGGGGCGCTTACAACGTTATTAGAGCCGATCATTCTTACTTGTTTAGAAATAAATATACTCATATGTGAACTTGCAAAACATTAAAATGCAAATAAAACTTATATGTATTTCAATAATTAAAAAGCGAAATTAATCTCATAGTATCTTACTGGCCTTAGTTTGTATAAAAGATATCTAGCTACGTATGTATGTGCTATGCATACATATCTAAGTAAACATAATCATTATAAGGTGAACATATATTTACAAATATTAAAATCCCATATAGTATAAACCAAAAGTACACAAACGAAATTTTTCAAACCATTAGAAATGGAAAACAAATTATCGCACTTGCAGAAAATAAGAAATGAAAATGATAGTGTGCAAATAGTACATATTGTCTCATATTTATACTCAAATATCTGCATTCACATAAATAAAATGTAATTTATTAAATTATTGTCGCATGCTCTGCGGTAATTATTAAGTTATAAGCAAGCAAACAAAAAATTTTGGCAAATATAAAAATCGTTTATTTGGTGTGGCATGGTGGCAATGTACAAAGTTAGGCATGCACGGTTTAAATATATAACACGACACTGATCTAGCAATTTATTAGTTAGCACTAAACACAACCACATTAAAAAAAGGTTAAAATAATATATTTAAATTGGCGGTAGATATTGTATTAAATCTAATTTATACAATATTTCTGATAATTAAATTTTGGACTTATTCAAAGTATTTTTCTGCATTCGCGTTCTCTGCATATAGGGGCGTGGCGGTCATGGCACCCCCTGTAAGCTTGAAGGCACCCCAGACAAAATTTATTAACGAAAATGAATTGTATGCAAAGACAAATTGGCACTACAACCGATGATCGGTCTTGGCCGCCTCGAAAAAGCTTCGCCAGTCGCCTCTGCTATGCGCTCACTGGCGCCAGTTGATAAGGCCATGTGCAGTCCGGTTGCCCTGCACCTGGTCTGTCCAACGGAGATTAGGACGTCCCCTTCTGCGTGTTCCTCCACTGTGGTTCGAATAAAACACCCTTCTAGCCGGAACGCTTTCTTCCATTCGCTCAACATGACTCAGCCAGCGAAGCCGCTGGAGTTTTATACGATTGACTATGTTAGTGTCGGCATACAGCTCATACAGTCATCGTTCCATCTTATTCAATATACGATACATCTTCCTCTCGAACGCTCCTGACAGCCTCTCATCATTGATGGTCAATGTCCACGTCTCTGCACCATACATTAGGACGGGAAGGATGAGAGACTTATAGAGCGTTATTTTCGTCGCTCGAGAGAGGGCTCTACTTCTAAATTGCCTGCTGAGCCCTTAGTAACACCTGTTGGAAAGAGTTAATCTCCGCTTGATCACAAGGCTGACATTTCTGATTATTTATTTTACGATGTCAAATAATCGGTCAGTTATTATAACATTGCACCAGCTAGGCAAATGCCAATGTGAGATAGCGCGGCAGCTTAACATTGCTCTTTCGTTAGTTTCTCGTGCAGTAAACCGGTTTAAGGAGCTGGGTTATGAAGGTGATCGTACATCGGTTAATACGCCGATTCAACGGATTTCATGAGAAAAGTTGCTTATAAAACTGGTATCAATGTGAATCAGTTCGACTCATAGCAAAAAACGAAATAAGATCGAATGCTTACAAGCTGCGAAAATGCCAGTTACTTGCGGACGACAACAAATGCCTATAACTCCAAAGGCCTACTTCAACTTCGGGCCGCAGGAATTGGATAGGAAAAAATCGTCTTCATACATGAAAAGCGGTTTAATGTTGAACAAGCCCATAATCTTAAAAATTACAGAAGCTGGTCATTCTTACTTGTTTAGAAGGCTCCTGCACTATCATTCGTCATTCAACATCTCCAAAATCCGTAATCCGTCATGGTACTGGGAGGGATTTGCGCAAATGGCAAGACACCCTTGATTTTCATGGAACAAGGTCGCCAGATCTCAGTCGGTTGGATTACAGCGTATGGTCCATTTTAGAGGCTAGTGGGTAAGTGCTATACGCCCTGAAACAGTCGTTGGGATTGCAAAACAGTAGTTGTAACAGTTTGTTGTATTCGTGCCAACTTCGTGTGGGTGGCAACTTCGAAACCGGCTTACTTATGCATTATGTTAAGTATATGTTTCTTTGGTCTGTTATTTATTTGCAAAAATTATTTTTTTATCCAAACTCTTGACTGAATGGCAAACTTTCAATAGTAATAATTCCACAATATTTTTTTTTACTTCCCTTCCCGTTCTCATTCAGCATAAAAAAAAAAAAGTAAAAAGCTGGGCCTAGTCTCTTAATGGCTGTCGTTGCATAAAAGAACAAGAGAAGTATTTCGAATCATAGTTTCAAAATTTAAGATTTTTGCGACCTCTTTGAACATTATTTTTACTCAAACAAATTTAATCGGATATTTGAAAGGCTATCAACGGCCACTAAAACAAATTTAATGTTAGATAAATTTGAAAAGTCTTTAAATAAAAACTCTTCGTTGATTTTTCTTTAATCTTAAACACACATATGATATTATTATATTTTGAACTTTCAACTGCTAATTTCATTCATCCTAAATTTCATTTCACTTCAATGAATCACAGATGATATTATTGGGTCATATAAAAAGCATTGGCGGTTTTTTAAAACAGTTTGAAAGGTGGCATTTCAGGTAACATTTTGTGTGTTGTGTAATTCGTCGATAGCGTAAAAAGTTACACTGATTTGAAAATGAGTGAAATATTTGAAAAAATACGCTATGTGATGATTTATTACTATAGAAAAGGTAAAACCGCTGCAAAAACCTACCGAAAAATGTATGCGGTTTACGTTGAGGATGCTGTGAGTGAATGCCGGACCCATGAGTAGTTTCGGTTACGGAAATTTCGATATCAAAGATGCACTGAAAGTCACTGAAATAGCCAACGAAATTTTGCAACTGGTGGAGCAACATCGACACGCAAGCTGGCAGGAGATAGCGGAGGCACTAAACATCAACCACATGACAGTTTGGAATCGTTTAAAGAAACCAGGCTACGCAAAGACGCTCGATATTTGGGTATCACATGATTTAACACAAAGGAATTTAATTGACCGAATTACCGTCAGCTGTTGAAACTCTGTTAAAACGCAACAAAATCGAACCACTTTTGAAACGAATCATTACGGGCGATGAAAAGTGGAATCGAAGACGAGAATATCCAATGCAAGCGAGCATGATCAAAGCGAAGCGACCCTTAGCAAACGACTTCAAATCCTGGATTGACCGAAACCTAGGTTATGTCGAGTGTTTGGTGGTGTTCCAGCTGGGTGCAACGATTAATTTGGTTCTCTACTGCTCTCACCTCAACCGTTTGAACGAAGAAATCAAGGAAAGGCGACCAGAATTGACCAACAGGAAAAAAGTTGTCTTCCATCGGAACAAATTGACGGAAGTCAGTTGAGACTATCATTTGTCCGCAAAACTCTCTTAATCGTAAAAGATTTACCGACCTAGGAGATGTTGAAAATCACTTGACCAAGTTTTTGGCCGATAAACAAATGAAATTTTACACCTTTGTAATTATGAAGTTACTCGTAAAATGGCAATAGGTCATTAATAATAATGGGCAATATAAATATATACTTGATTAAAATTTGTTTTCAATACAGACAATTTTCGTTCAAACTTGTACCAAAAGAAAACGGGATACTTATTATAGGACCCCATATTTTCAAGTTTTAATTACTAATTTAATTTTTCGTAATGGTTTGAATGTGAATAACTATAAATTATTCAAAGTGTTATGAATTTCTTGGATTCGATTGGAAATAGCAAAAAAAAAGAATAAGTATAAGTGTGAATTTTTCAGTTAGTTGAAATCAATTTTGGTATCTGCAGACAGTCCCTATGTAATTTGCATAGAGTTCCTTGCGGAAATACAATTTTTATTTTTCAAAGCCTCCCAGGGTTCATTGATCATGGATAAACTAGAAAAATTTAACCTTTAAATCGAAAAGCTTTTAATGGAAACACGAACTAATGTCGATTTTCAGTGATTTTTTAAACTATTGGCAATATACTTTTATGAGGACCTGTGAAGATTAAATGAATTGAATATTTTTTTTAAATTTTTTTTTACAAATTTTGTGCTTCTTCGAAGTTATTAATGAAACAGTCTAATAACAAAACAAAAACGAAATGTTCTAAAAGGTCCGCCGAAGAAAAGCAGTGAACTAAAACTTAAATTGAAATGCTAAGTGGTGCGCAAGGACCAGTTCACACTTAAATATATTAAAGAAGAGAAATGCTTATGTTTGTGTGTACTATATGCAGGAAGATCATCTCCAGTTGCCAGTGCTACTGGCTACAAAGACGAAATTTAACATCTTGCCGTTTTATTAGCTCATGGTTAACTACTTAGCAAATAAAATGCACTCCAACCAAATAAATAAAAAAATAGTCTGGTTTTTTATGAGTTGCAAGTAGTTGCAAGTAAAAATTGTTATAGTAAAAACTAGTTAACAATTTGTTCTTTGTCCTTTGTATTACTATTTAGAAAACAATAATATACAGTTTCATAAATTATTATTTATTGTAATCGTTTAAGAATTCAATACACAAGTTGCAAAACGTAATTTTTGAACAAAAACTATTTAAATATATTTAAAAGGCATTGGTTACGTTAAAAAAATTTTGTTCGGAAAATAACTCGCTTTCCGTAAGTGCGCATCTCATCATTCAGATGTTTCTTACTAGCGGCTACTTGTATTTTCTATAGATTTATCACACATTTAGATATAGCATTTTTCTTTACTCACTCAATCATACAATCGCACTGCATGCTGAAATAATAAAATTTATACTTTCAATTAACGCTTCCTCACTGCTGTTGATTCGTAATCTGAGGCATTTTACTTTATGTACATTGTAGTTATTTATTTCTATGTAGCCTTTTATTTGTTTTCCTTTATTAATTTTGGCTTTTGAAGAAGATAATAGTGAACGTGTTAGTTTTGAGCAGCAGCAAAAATACAAAATTAGAAAATATTTGCCATATAAATTGTAAGCTGTAATTCTTTGATTTGAAATTCTATGACTTAATTTAGATATGCCACGTGAGTCGATTCCGTGAATATGATACATTTTTCTCTTCTTTTTGCCTTTCAATAGTTGAACTGGAAATTATATAATTAATTAATTGTCTAATGCAATTGAGGAATTGTGAAATTACATGACACTTGTCATATTTATTAAAAATAGTAATACAAAATTTTTATGTCACATTAATTAAAATAAAATATTATTTTTTTCAGAATTTTAATCAAGAATTTTCACGAGAATTTCTTTCAATGCATTTATGCAAATTATTTTAATTACCATCATACGAAGAATAAAATAATTAGTTAGGCACCGACATAAGTACTTGATTACGAATTCACAAATTGTGAATTGAAGGTAATTAAACATCTCATAAATTCATGATTTTTATTAATGTACTTAATACTTGATTTTAAATTTCTATTTATTTAGTTACATTTCGCATAATCTCTTTTGCATTTTTATAAAACAAAATAATTGAAATCCTGTCACTTTCCCCCACATACTCACACCTCACACACTCTCACTAAGCAACAGGTAATAAGTGAGTATACCGCACAAGAATTTTATTAAAAAAAATTACATTTATTTTAATATTTTACACAAAAATAAGATAAACTCTTATTATTATACAAGATACTGCAAATACACACATTTTCCTTCTGAAACGTAATGATAAAAGCAACACAGTTTTTTTTTTGCTGTTTTGATTGCAAAGATTAACAGCAAATATTTGCTAAAGCAGCAACAGCAAAATTATAATACATACAACAAATGAAAACGAACCGCACGAACGTACCGCAAAAATACAACTGATAAGTTAAAATGAGAATTATCGCAACTGATCCTCAGGCATCGCAGAATTAAAATATGGGATTTAATAATGTTTGAATGAAAACTTATCGCATGCGAGAAAAAAATGAAATCTGATAGGGAGAGAGATAGAGTGAGAAAGAATTCAATTACATAGCTCAGGTTCGAAGATCATTATCATGTTTATTAGTTTTTAAGTTTTTAGTTTATCGCTTTTAAAAATTTTAAGAATGTATGTGTGCGTGTGATAGTATATGTCGTACACACATATGTTTTGATGTATTTGCATGCATGATGCTGATTGACATGCTCTTTAATGTAGTTCCATGTGTGTGAGTATCTAAAAGAAAGCTTCAGCTACGATTGTGATAGCATCAGCAGGTTTGTTGTCATCACCATCATCACGTCATCATTGTCAGCAACTGTTTCAATTGAATAATTGCTCGTAGATATGACTGACGGCGTTTCATTCGTTTAAACTTTTATGCTACACCCTACATTCACACAGTCTCGGTGTATTAACTGGTACTAAATTCTAATATAGAAAAGTCGACTTAAATACTTAAATCTACAGATCACTATTTCTTATAGAGCAGGACCCGAATATTTTACTTATTACCTTATGTTATCAAAGCGTTTTTTCTTCTACTTCTTTATTGGAACAGCAGCCCAAGCAATCATATAAAATATCATGACATAACAACGTATCCTAACAAATATAACACGTACGACATGAGTGGATGTGAAGAGCTCGGCCTAGCCCCTAAATGGGCTGTTGTGGCATTAAAAGAAAAGAAGAATCCCAAGCAGGAGTTGGGCCGAGCCTTTCCCATCATTCATGTTGTGCGAGTTTTATTTGTGTATGAAATAAACCAACTCCGAAAAGCGACTGGAATCACTGATTAACCACTAAGTTGGGAATTTAGCCACATTTCATTAACCCGACCCATAAAACATAAAATATCAGCATATTTTCAGTTGAATGCAAAAGAAACTAGGATTCTCGCCAACTCCCAATTACAGCTTGGACCCGGTGAAAAGAACCCCGTGATAGCCATGTCTTATCATCAATTTAAAAAACGTTTATTTAAATAACAACATTTTTATATAAACGGCAAAGTTATAAAAGTGTTATTCACTCTTCCCGCCTGAAAAACATGCTTAAACAAGAGCGATGTACTTGTCTGCACTAAGAACACACACTTCCATTGGTCAAAAACCTGGCCGAGAGTTTTGGTGACGAGCTCTTTCTCTAATATAGACCAGATCAAAAAATTAAAATAGTAGGTACAAATTAGATTTGGATGTGGGCATGAGAGCCATATGTATATCTTCCATAGCACTCAGCCCGCTCGATCATTCCACTTGACCAAACAAGAGATAGGAGAAGGATTAAGTAAATAAGTGTAGGGTTACGGGGTCATACACCCTGGATAGACCTACAGTTTAACGCCGGTTCCAAACGGCGGGGTGGCAAATTTGTTATCACTTGATGGTTTTGCCATTAATTACCAAGAGGTGTACTTGTACAATTTCTTATAATTCTCATTCACTTTATACTGTTAGAAATATATGAACTTTTAGGAGAATTAACCAATTAGATCAAGAAGGGAATCGAACCTCAACCTCCCTGGCGAAAGTCTAGTCCCCTACCCTCTAGACTATCGAGGTCTTCAAAACAAAATTATTACTGGAACTAATGTTTAGTATAGGAAAGCCTGTTTTTGAAACTTACGATGATAAGAAGTTTTAGGCGAATGAGGCTCCGGGGCGAAACGCAATTGGCCATATAAAGAACAAGGGAAATTTCTTTACAACGCTTTTTGCGAATATAGCAGTGTCAGTCAAAACTAAGTACAAAAATTGCCGTTCGGTTCATCCTCATTAATTCATACTTAAAATATGTACGTACATACATTGAAACTGATTACTATTTTCAGTAAACTAAGTCAAAATTGTACATGAAAAATTCAGAAAAGTCGCAGGCCACCCGGTTGGGAATTGGTAAACGGCGTAATAAAAAGACATATTTAAGTGTATGCCAAAAGCCTTTTTTGGTAAAATTTGTTTCCACATTATCCAAAACATTACTTGAATTTCTTCAGTGAGTCGATATCGTTTCAAGTTTGGACTCAAACTTAGATATTACACGGTGGGTATTTGTAAGCGAAAGGTTAAAGCTACAATTTCGGAATTTTCCCTCGGATAATTTTTTCATACTACATTCAGAATCATTTTACACTAATCAGTACAAAGCTAGTTACATATATTGCTGTTTTGAATTAAATTGGTCCAGTCTTATATTTATAGGGTATATCATATTCTGGCATGAGTGAACCATGCATATTTTTTCATTGAAGACTATCTTGACTTACAGTACATAAGTAGTATGTACATACATAAATTATAAAGCCCACTTGTGAATTTCCATTTTTTCCATGTAAGTTTATTTTCCTACGATGACGTTGAAGTAAATTGGGAATACTTATAATTTTCTGCCTTTTAGATTTTGTTTTGATTTCAATCTTTGATTTGCCGGCCGGTGATTGTTGAATCAAAAAAAAAAATACTCTCATTCTGTAAGCTATGCTGCTAATTCTTTTACTCTTTGTATGTAGTTGTTGTTGTTGTTTTTTATGTGAATTAATATTTCGTTGAACTTTCAGCAGTCAATTTAAATTATGCGAACTATTCAGTAATTACATTTTGATGTATTAAATGTTGAATATTGCCTGCTGTTGCTGTTTGCTGCCTGTTATCGATGCTGTTGAGATATTATTGCTGCTGTTGTTGCTGTTGTTGTTGTTGTTGTTGTTGTTATACTTGTCAATTATATAATTGGCTGATGTTACTTGTAAATTCCAATTGCAATTTAATTTTTTCCCGTTGTTATTTTACATTTCATTTAATTTTTTATATGGAAATGAACGCAATAAAATTTGTTCATTTACTCGTACATTGTATTTGAATTAATTTAAAATTTACATCACCGCAAGCTGGTACGGAGGGAGGCTAGGTGTCGACGGCGGGTGTGTATATGATGCAATGAACAGTGACAGTTCAGTGCAAATAACGATATCTACAAATAGCTTCTGGGTGTATTAAAATTGTAATATACTCGTACCTTTTTATACAGTAGATAGTATACATAGCATGTACAGGGTGCGCCATATTTTATGTCGGTATGTATTTTATTGTATGTATTTTATGTCGTTGGACTGCTACGCAGAGTGGCCGGGGTTCAAATCTCGGCACAGGCAAAATCAAAAAAAAAAAAAGTAGAAATGTAGTGTCAGGCAATGGCAAACCTACAAGAGTAAAAATTGCCTATGAAAAGCTTTTCACTTCGCCGTTCGGATTCGGCATTAAACTGTAGGTCCCTTCCATTCATGTACAAATATAACACGCACAACATTAGTGGCTGCGAAAAAGCTCGGCCTAGGCCCTCCATGGGCTGTTGTGCCATTAAAAGAAAGAAGAAAAAAAGAAACATTGAATAATTTTAACATTTATCATCCGGTTTTTGAAACGTAAATTCAGTACAATTTTTACCATAAATCACTTCACACGAAACAACGCCCTGAAATAGTGACGCTGTACATTGAAAATAGTCGTTCTGTTGTGTTACAACGTGAATATCGTCGAAAATATCGTGGCCAATAAGTACCATCTGATAACAGTATTCTTCATTTTGTGTCGAATTTTGTTGAGATCGTCGACAAGTTGTTCATCAACGCTCAAGACGTTCCACTGAACTGGTTGAAGCGGTAAGAGAGAGTGTTTCCGAGAGTCCACATGCATTTTGGGGTCAGTGGAACCAACTTGCGGCGCATTTTGAAGGATGATGCGCATATCTTTCCGTATAAAGTGCAAGTGATTCAATGAGGCAAAAAAAGTCGCTCGAATGGTTGGCACTGAATCTGATTTTTTGGAAGAAAATTTTGATGACCGAAGAGGCCTATTTCACACTTCCTTGCGCCGTTATCAAGCAAAATTGCCGCATATGGGGAACTGAGAATCCAAAGAGATCCATGAAATACCTTTGGCTGCTTGGGCCGACGTTTGCGCCAAAACCATTATTGGGCCATTTTTCTTCAGAGAAGGTGAACCAGTTAATGGGAATCGATATCGGTGGTTGTTGGCTCATTATGACAACAAGACGGTGCGCGATGCCACACTGCAAATCAAACAACCCAGTTTCTGCAACGAAAATTCCCGGACGTGTGGTGTCAGAAACTGATGACATTGTCTAGCCACCCAGATCTCCAGATTTGACCCATCTGGACTTCTTTTTGTGGGGATATTTGAAAAGCAAAGTGTACGCCAACAAGCCTCAGACCATTGACGAGCTCAAGGCAAACATTCGTGCCTAAATCATCGCTATACCGACCGAGATGCTCGAAAAAGTGATGGAATGGAAAACGCAAAAAAAGGGCATATTTTGCTTTGGTCAATAAAGGCGGCCATTTGATTGATATTGTATTCGAAAACTAAGTAGTCAAAATAAATGGTAAAGTACCAATTAAATAAAAATAACTCATATATGGAAATCGGTTGTTTTGTTTTAAGTTATAGTATGTAATATTCACATACAGACATAAGAGATGGCGCACCCTTTACATTCCATATTATACCTACATTCACATGGATGTGTTTATGTGTGTATGTGCGTGTTCCGAGTATGTACTTACACAGTATGTACATAAGTAAACAACATTTGAACATGACAAACACATGTTTAAATAAATGAAACTTTTTATTTACTGCAATTACTTAATAATTAAATTTTTGTAATTAAACAAAAATCTATAACAAGATAATTACATAAATACACCGGATAGTTATTTTTAGTATATACAAGTATGTATGTACTGTACCTTATACGCATATGAATCAGAATAGCTGTGTTGTACATATTTAACAACAAAAGTTCAGTTCCTCAAGTCCCAACTGATTTAAAACTAATGCTGAATAATAGCCAACACCCTCAAGAAAAAATACTCAATAGAGTGATACTCAGTGAATGGCCTGTAGTCAAATTTACTGTGAAACCGAAGTGCAGAAGTGAAGGTATCGAACAATTCTGTTCAGAACAAGTCGGTGGTGAAACAGTTCCTCCCATGAGCAGGAAAAGATCACAGTGATCAATCAGCTGAAGTAGCTTTGACTTAAAACAAGCAATCACAATGGTGATGTACATATGTAGTACGAAAAATTATAAATTTACTGTATACAAAATCTTCAATTCCGACGTATTCAAATCAGTAGTCAACCGATTTGGGATCCCTTATGAAAAGCAAATTTCTTAATATATAACTTTAAAATTAAATGATACTTTAATTATTTCTCTTTCTATTTTCAATATTTAATTAATATTTAATATGCAAATGTAAATGAATATGTTATTCATTACGGAATGTAACTACTTAGTAACAGTATCAAATGCTAAAGAACTTGATCAATTATTGTTAATGATGTCGCTGCTGGTGATGATGCTAAAGGTGGTGATGGTGCTGAAGGTGGTAATGTTGCTGCTTATTATAATCCGTGTTTCATTAACGTACGTTTATAAGTTTCCACATTTCTACTTTAATTAGCTAATTTGAGAATTTGAGATGCACGCGTCTAGTGCTCGTCAAATACTGTGGCTGTTGCTGTTGCTGCTTGCTGTTGCTGTTGCTGCTGCTGCTGCTGCTTGCTCTCATTTCATCTCATGCGATTTGTATGTATGTGTGTATGTATGTATGTACAAATATATGGTAATATGCATTTGTAATACCGAGTTGCTAACGTCAAGTTAATTATCAAATTCATCCTAGATACGAACTCGCTCATACATAAACACAATAACGAAATAAAAAATTACATATAAATTTGGCTTTCAAATTTCAAATTCAATATAGATATTAACATGAAATTGGTATTTATTAGTGATGAAAAGTATCGAGTACTTCGATCTTCCCCGCGAATACTTCTAACATCTTCTACATTATGACTAGAGGCGAAGAGCTCACAAAACGCACGTACGAGCTTCTATGCAGAATATGGTTAGATGAAAGTATGCCAAGTGATTGGAACCTGAGAGAGACTTATAGAGCGTTATTTTCATCGATCGAGAGAGGGCTCTGCTTCTGCCTACTGACCCGTAGTGACACCTGTTGGCAAGAGCTAACCTACGCTTGATCTCAAGGCTGACATTATTGTTGGTGTTAATGCTGGATCCTAGGTAAACGAAATGCTTCACAACTTCAAAAAATTAATTCTCAACAGTGACATTTTGTCCAAGACTCTTTGTTTGTTGAAATAAGGTATTTCGTTTTGTTGTCGTTCACCACAAGATCCACTCGACGAGACTTCTTTTCCAGATTGGAGGGTGCTGCACTAAGTGCGCTGGTGATGTCGGCTAGTGTCTTATTCAAAGACGAATGAGCTTTGCAGGTATACCAAAATCAGACATTGCGGCATACAAGTGATCCCTAATCGTGCTGTCGAAGGCGGCTTTATAATCGACGAATAGATGGTGGGTGTCGATCTGTTTTACTCGGGTCTTTTCCAGGATTTGGTGTAGTGCGAATATCTTGTCGATGATGGATTTGCCAGACCTGAAGTCACAATGATAAGTTCAAATCAGTTTCTTGACGATGGGCTTCAGTCTTTCACACAATATTCTTCATAGAAACTTATATGCAATATTAAGAAGGCTTATCCCACGGTAGTTGCAACCGATCGTGGATTGGGCCGAGTATGATGAATTTCCTATCACTTGACATGCTTTCGTCCGACCATATTCTGTATACAAGCTCGTGCATGCGTTTTGTGAACTCTTCGCCTAAATTGGTTTGCTGATTGGTTTGAAATCTTGTAGCCAGATGCTAGAGTTGCAATAATCACGGTGGTTGATATTTAGTTGGGCCAAGACGTTTTCGAAGTGTGCTATGGTAAGAAATTTGGCACTTGCTTAAGTTTCTCAACGCTATAAATATTACCAACGCGATTGGGCTCGTGAGTAATTGATATAATATCTAAAAACCGGCAGGGTAAGGTTGATTAAGAAACTGCCAAAAGCTTCTTACAGACTTCAATAATTTAGATGATTTCAATAATCGAAGAGCATCTTAGCTTAAGCAATAAAAATTTTCAATGTTTTGAAGCGAAAAGTATCGCTTTGAAGTACTATACTTTTACTTTTAATGACACAACAGCCCCTGGAGGTCATAGGCCGAGTTTTTCGCATCCACTCATGTTGTGCGTGTTATATTTGTACATGAATGGAAGGGGCCTACAGCTTACAGTTTTCCTAACAGGAAAACAGTTTAATACAGAATCCGAACGGCGAAGTGAAAAGCTTTTCATAGCTATTTTTAATCTTGTAGGTTTGCAACTGCCTGCCAAGAGGTGGTGCCGTGTAGAAAAATTTATTTTTTCTACTTTTTGATTTTGCCTGTGCCGAGATTCGAACCCCGGACACACTGCGTAGCAGTCCAACGCATTACCACTACGCCACAGCGCTTTGTAGTAAGAAAATGTAAATTTTACCGGCAGAAATTTTGAAGGGAAAATGACAAGACTTAAACCTTTAATTCCCAAACTGTTGATTAACCTACAAAGTTATAATAAATAAATATCGATGTAAAATTCATAAATCTGCACCTGCAGCCTTATTGTTTTTCAGCCTAGCGATGGCTGTTAAGACCTCCTCATAGTCGGGCGGCGGTACTTCAACGCCGTTAGTGGTTGGGGTTTCCGGAGTAGATTCCGCAGCCATTAAGTAACTGCAAGAAGTGCTCCCTCCATAATACTCTGGACATGTGTCACCAGATTTCCGTCTCAATCCTTGCAGGAAAAGGCCCCGGTCTTGAAACCATCAGTCAGGTGCCATATTCTTTCGGAGAATTTTCGGATTTCGTTCCTGCACCGTAACATCTCTACATCTTTAAACTAACGTCTTTCTGGTTCTCTTTTCTTGCGCCTGAAAGACGTTTGTCCTCCCTCCTCAACTCTCTTTATCGCTCCTTAGCAGCCCGCGTTGGAACTAACTGCAGATGGCTCCGTATACTGCGTTTTTCGCTTCAGTAGCATCGTGAGACTCTTGGTCGTATCACATATTTCTCCGCCGACGGCGGTAACCTAGCACCTCTTCGACAACCGTACACATAGGATAGCAGGATATGCGCGCATACATCATCAAGTGATTGCAGCTGTTCGACAGGCAGCTTTCTCTTTCTACCTATCCGTACATACATGTCCACAGACCTTGAAACCGAGTAAGTATTGCCGATTCCTTTAATAATCGAGTACTTACTACTTTAAGTATCGATTCTGCCCAACGCTAATGTTTATAGTTCAGGTGTTGGTTGGCTGAGGCCAATAAAATTTTCATAAAATCAGAAATGGAATTAAATGCAATTCAATATGCAGCAATTGGTAAAATTTACCCAAACACAACAACTAAAATTTATGAAATTGCTTCGTTGCAAATTAGTTTGTTGAAATAACATTGAAAATTCATATCGTCAATTAAGCGCTAATTATAAGTTCACGAATTGTATTCAATATTTGGTGTAGCATTTCAACGTTTATTTATTTGCTTTCTGTTAGATGCAATTTTCAACTCAAGTGGGCATGGCATATTTTGACATATTAATAATAATTTTTGTTAATGAAATTGTAAATGCTGTTGGTGCAACTTAGTGATATCTGGGGAGGGGCTGAATCAATGTGGCCTTCAGTTGCGTTCGGAATTCTCAGAATCGTTGCTATTTAGCTTTCAATTTTTTTGCCGCCATTTTCATTTTTTTTTAAATCGTTCAAAGTTGGTACTTGGCAGTTTGCAGCTAAATAGCTTCCAGTTTTAATTAACGCCTCTGATCACCACTCACCCGCTCTCTTGTGTAGTTGCGAAATGTCAATTGCATTATGCTTTATATTGGCCTTTGGCGCAGTTTTGTTTTTCTTGTGGTAAGTGTTTATGTAGAGCTTGAATAAATTTATATTCAGTTGCAGTAGTTATGAATCCCTTTCATTTATATATATTTGTTTTTGAAAAGTTATTAAGTATTATTTGAAAAATAATTTAGTTTTTAATTTTCAATATTAATATGGAAATTAAATAAAAGTTCGAGCATGCATTTACTTTCTAAGCAAGCAGCAACCATATACATAAGTATGCAAATGATTTAATATTATACGTACAATTTGATGATAATGTGAAGACTGCAGCATACTTTCAGGCTGATGTTTAATTTTTAGAGTTTGAGAAGCATTAGAATAATAACTGTTGGTGTAGTTGCCATGTTAATACAATATATTTTCATATATTGTACATATTAGGAACTTTTTAGGGGAAATTAAAGCAATAAGAAAGAAATTCAGTGTGTATTTTACTATAAAAAAGATGTTGCCTGACAAGTGGATTTTAATTGCAAGAATTTGTACTGTATATGTGTTTGAGCGTTTAGGTTTTATTTTTTGAATTCGAATTCGCTCTCGTACGTCCGCAATATTAGATACAAATTTATAGAGTTAAGTTGAAATTTGTTCGTTATCTGAATTTTTCAGAGATCATTCACTTAGATCTTAAAGCCTAAGCTGAAAAACTTCACATCGTAAGCAAAACATTATACTTAAGAACCCACCATCAACATAAACAAGGTAAGTATTGCCAAGGGCTCAGTATGCAAATGAAAAGCAAAGCCCTCTTTCGACGTAAAAAATGCACTCACTATTGTTGTTTTAATGTATTGTGGTGGGTAATGACTACCAATGTTGAGATGCTAAAAATAAACCTGCGGCTTCAATAGCTATATTATGTTGTGCGGATGGAAGACAAGTCTCCGGCTAGGAAATAGTTTTATTCGAGCAATGGTGGTGGAACGCGCATAAGAGGGCGACCTAATCTCCGTTGAATACCAGGTGTAGAGAGACCTGACAGCATTTGGACCATTCCATCTGCACCAGCGCGTTCATTGCAAAATCGAGTGGCAAAGCTTTATTATTTCATGTTTGTCCAGCCCTGGATTAACGCTTAAGCAAAGTAAGCACTCGCTTAGGGGGCACCAGGCAAGCGGAAAATTACATACATTTTTTTAACAGCCGCAAATTAATAAAGTTTACTAATAGGCTGTATTTTTTTATTTACCAGGTGTACAAGTATGAAACCGTTTATTTTTTTAAGAAAATACACATTTATTTAAAAAAAATTGTTATACTACTGTGGGCAAAAGTTAGTAAGACTTTGTTCATAATTTCAAATTTTTTTATTCATTCTTCCAAATTTATTTCGTCCCCTTCAAAGTAATCCCCCCCGGCCCCAATACACTTGTGCCAACGTTTTTTCCAATTCTCGAAACAGTTGTTAAAGTCAATTTCCGGAATAGCCTTCAATGCGCTTAGCGATTCATGTTTAATGTCTTCAATTGACTCAAAACGGTGTCCACGAAGCGGTTTTTTGAGTTTAGAAAATAGCCAAAAGTCACACGGTGCTAAGTCAGGCGAATAGGGTGGTTGCGGAACGATATCAGTCGAATTTTTGGCAAAATGGTCTCGTCTTAGGCCCACTCTTCTTCTTGGTCACTCTTCTTAGGCCCAAATGATGTTTTAAAATGGTTTTCACTGATCCTTCCGATATTCCAACGATGCCAATAAGGTCTCTGACTGTTAATCGTCGATTATCGATTCTCGAGCACCAATTCCTTGATTTTATTGACGTGTTGATCATCAGTTGATGTTGATGGCCGCCCTGGACGTGGTTCGTCGTCAACGCGTTCTCGACCATCTTTGAACAATTTGTACCAATCAAAAACACTTGCTCGCGACATACAATTATCACCGAAGGCCTTTTGCAATATTCTGAACGTTTCCGCACCAGAAGTTTGATTTCGCACACAAAATTTAATTCTTTGTTGAATAATTTCACTCATTGTGAAAATCGCCGTATGCACTTTTTGTACTTCAGAAAGACAAGTGTATACTAAACACTTATGATGATTTTGATGTGACATTTGGCACAGATGTCACCGACAGTCATACCAACCTTAAAAAAATAATATTTTGATGAATGGGTTTCCGCGCGAAATTTAAATTAAAAAGTCTTACTACTTTTTGCCCACAGTAGTACATTCAATCTTCAAAGTAAAAGCCATTGCTAGGTACACATTTTTTCCATCTCTCTGGCAATTTGTGAATGCCCCGCCAAAAAAACAGTTCGTTTTTTGAGTCAATGCTGTCATCGAGCCATTTTTTCACATTTTCGTACGAATCGAAGATTCGCTGCTCAGCAAGTGCGTGCCCCATTGATAAAAAATAAGTGAAAGTCAGATGCAGCCAAGTCTGGTGAATAAGCCGCATGGGGGAAGGCTTCCCAGCTGTACGAATCTACCAACTCCCGAGTCTGTTTTGTTCGATGTGATTGTGATAGCTTGATATTCTGGACGTTTTTGGCGCAAAGCACGGTTTAAAAGGTTAAAATTTTCCAATTGTTGTTGGTAGCGTTGACCAGTAACTGTTTCACCTGGTTTGAGAAGGTCAAACCAGATAACACCTCGTTGATCCCAGAAAACACAGAGCATCATTGTCTTCTTTCCGAAGCGATTTGGCTTTGCTGTCGATTTGGCCGGTGTACGGGGCTTAACATAGGATCATCTACGTTTTGGATTCTCGAAATATATAAATTTTTCATCGCCAGTAACAATTCGATGAAGATACGACTTTCTGTTGTACCTGGCGAGTAGCATTTCACAGTTGGTTTTTCGATTTTCTTGTTGTCTTTCAGTTAATTCATGCGGCACCCATCTTCCCTGTGCCCACCTTCAAAATCAATCCTTAAACGTTGAGAAATGCATTGTTGGGTTACATTTAATTGTTCTGCATCGAGTAAAGCTTGCAATTCGGCATCTTAAAACTTTTTCGGTGGTCTTCCACGTTCTTCGTTTCTCACATTAAAATCGCCACTTTTATTGAACCACTCGTTGTACTGTGTTTTGCCTAGAGCGTGCTGGCCGTAAGCTTTCGATGAGTTTCCAAAGCAGGTTTCTTCAATTGGAAACAGAAAATCAATGATGTCGGCATATCTTAGTTTGTAGTCACAAAATTCGACATTTTTAGGAGCGATAAAAAATATGTTCTATAATGAAACTTGATTGTTTATGAACTGAATATTATTGACAGAACTAAATGCGAAGAAATGGCGCCAATGATTTGGTTTGACAGAGCGTACAGTTTTACCTAGCGACACAGAAAGGTTATTACCGGTTTCGTACATGTACTACCTAACTTGTTTCGAAATTATTACACCATTTCACAGTACTTTTCACGCACGAATATAGCGATAATATCGCTGAACTGGCTCTAGTTAAGAGTATTAAAACTGCGTTAAACTTCAGTTTTTCCGTAGAACGCCAGGATTATATTTAAAGGAGTTTGTAGTTACAAAGGATATGTAAGATTAAAGGAAAATATTTAAATACTGTAACTGATAGTAGGTTGTCAATTTTTATACAAAATAAAAGAGAGAAATAGATATTTTTTAAACCAATAAACATGAATATATTGCCGATGAAAATGTATTCGCTTGTACTGACGCATATGTTGTTCATTAGTGTCCGACATATTGACCACCAATATTCCTGAATTCTCCCTGAAGCGAAATTGGAGAGAAAGCACAGGAAATTAATTATACATTTCAATCAAGCTATCGATCATGTAGTTTGCGGACATTATCTTGATTATTTACAGCTTTTTCGTTTATATCAAATTCTTCCACAAGTGTGAATAAGTTCCCAAAAAGCTGACACTGGACTAATTTTTTCAATTGCGGACCATCAACCACCTAAGAAGGAGATACCTAACATTAATAAAACTAAATATGATAAACTAACAAAGCTAAAAGCATAAAATTTGATTATGCTGAGCCTTATACTTTGGCATTAAAGATATACATATAATTTAAAATTATTCGAAATTTTCAAGGATATTCAGGACTAAACGACAGCTTTTTGTTCTGCAAAACAAAAGAACTTTTTTCATTGTGTCTGGAGATGCTCCTCTTTCACTTGGAATATTTTACATTTCATACAATAATACAGGGTGACAATTAATAAGTGTACAACAATTTTTCGGCAATTTTCTTCTTTTATTATTTTACGTAGTCGAGAGTACACATCTGTTAAAAAAAATTCCAGTTGGAGTATATTTTCGCGATGGGAGTGATCATCAAATGGGGCATTAAAAGATGTGTGTGCTTGAGATATAAGAAAACCATAATCCCACCATGTGTTTATCCTCGAAGAAAAGCTGTTGGCAAAAAAATTTTTTGTATTCTTGCCGTAAATGGTTCTGTTTGTTTTACACTCGTACCAGAGCCGCAATCACAGCTGCTATTACAGAGAAAGTTCTTCGCTATATTTGATAAAAACACTAACAATTAACATCAAAATAATATTTTTCATATTTGCATATTTGCCTGCAAATCAAAAATACAAATACACACAAGCAATAGATAAGTATTTAAATAAACATTTGTTTTCAATTACATGCAGGTTCTTTGTACGAAGAGAGATATAAAATGTAAACCATACATACATACATACAAAGCTTATTTATTAACGACACTCACATGCAAATAATTTTCAAAGTAAAAGTGGGCCAATGCACAGCACAGCGCTAATAACTGCCAGTTGCTGCCAGTTGAGTATGTAACAAGCACATTTCCACGTTAAATATAACAACAACAACAACAACAACAACAACATTCTAAATAGCTGTCAATTGTGAAAATGATAATAAATATTTAAGCCACAAATCAGATCATATCAGCAGCTGTTGCTAGTTACTGGCTGTTCGTCGCTGTTACAGCTGTCAGTGTAATGCAATCACACATACATACATTCATATACACGAGTACACGCTATGGCTACAAACAAATCTACAAAAGCCCTAAAAGTTGAAGTGGCAGCAACCAATAAATGCACAAAAGAAACTAAATAGAAAAAGAAAAGACAAAAACTAAAATGAAAATATTGCAGATGATATTTTGGTTGTTGTTTCTGCTGTTGTTGTTGTTGTTGTTATTCATGTGGTATAAGAATCGAAAGCCACAAAAATTTATGCTTGAGATTATTTTATTATTGTTATTTTATACACCGCGCATACATTACCCCGGAATGGGGAAGTGAAGTGAATGACAAGAGAAGACAATAACAGCTGCCAGAAGCTGAAGTTGAAGTTGAGAAGAGAAGTTTAGAAGATAAAATTAAGCAAAAACAAAAGAAGAAAGACGGAAAGTTTTGTCGATAGCCAAACAGAAAACAAATGAGTGTAAAAGTGTGAGAGCAATTGATCAAAGAGGTAGAGAGAGAGAGAGAGAGAGAGTGAGAGAGAGAGTGAGAGAGAGAGAGTGAGAGAGAAGGAGTTTCTGCATAGATATTTAGGAAGAAAGTTTAAATGGAAAATTGTTTTACGAATTTTAAATTAATCAATATTTTGAAGAAAATTTCTAATGCTCTTCATTGACCGATAAAGAAACCTGAAAACGTAACAAATGACTTGAATTTTACAGCATTTGAATACATTTTAAATATTGAAAGACTTAAGTAAAAAACTTGTTTAAAAATTATGTTTATTTTTGCTGTTGTTGTTGTTGCTCATTTACTTTGAATATTCACAGAACTTATATCAATAAAAAATGCTTACATACAACAATTAATAAATGCTCTTAGGAAAGAAAGAAACAATAAAGTTTACAGTTAGAGCGTGCTCTCTCAACTTGACAAGTATACGTCATCTTGACGTATACTTCTTGCTCTCGCGCGCTCACTCTCCCTCTCGCTACAGCAAAACGAAAGATTCAAGCAACAAACTCGCTCAATTTCCACATTTGTACATATCTTTTGCAGTTTGCGGCTGGAAAAGAAAACTGAAAAAAAGCTCGAACCAAACGTTAACGTTTTATATTTTTCAAACTTGAGCTGGTCAGAACTTTAAGCCTGAATTTGTAGTAGCATTCGTAAGTGAAACGTCGATTGCAGCGGTTGAAAAGTGCACGACACCGCGCGATAACGACGCGATACGTGTGTGTAGTATATATGTATTTTTCTTTTATTGTATTTGTTATTTGACTTTTTTTGTGTACATATTAATTTATGCTCCATTTTCGTGTGTATACTAAGCGAGCTAAGCGTTTTTATAATTCATGTGTATGCGTGCACGTTAATACGACTTCAAAAAAGGAAAAGAAGGCCTCCAAAAACGTTAGCATTTAAAGTAATTATTGTTTATGGCAGCAAATTTGAACCATCCGCCTTAACAAAAACAAATTGTAGTATATTTCTGGCTGAAGTTTTTAATGAAAGAAAATTTCGTTTTGTGTGGCAATTACATACATATTTATATATTTTTTTTGGTTGGAATTAAATGTTCACAATTGTAATCTTTCTTTTACGTCTATTGGTGTCAATTGTGATTTTAGCCAACTTACACAAATACCAAGAACGTCTTGTTGATTTTGCAGGTTTAATTATATTGATGTGCGCAGGCGCGTACATTGATGCGCAGCTGCGAACTTGGCTGCTGAAGGAGCAAAAGTAAAAAAGTTCTTGCAAATATTGAATTTTCTCGTAGTAAAAATACTTAAGCACAAATAAATTCAACTAAAATTAACGCAAAGTGCAGAATATTAAGTTTAAATTCATTTTTTTCTCTTTTGCTTGATAGACAATTTTATATATATGCAAAGCAATTACAAAAAAAAAGTGTCAATATTTTTTGTTTACGTTGCAATTAGTAAAAAGTTTTAAAGGTCAAGCGAAAAAAAAATTAACATTTTAAGCAAAATTAAAAAAAAAAAAAAACAAAGCAATGTATCAGCAAAAAAGAAATCAGTTTTGTGAAAGAATGAAAAATAAATAGAATAATAATAAAGAATTAAAAAAAAGTTGTAACAAAACTTCTTAGATTTATCTTGACAATAAATCTACAAAGGTTTTCAAATCTGCTCAAGAGAAGGTGAAAAATTCAATTAAGTGTTAAAAAAGAATAAGCGAGTACTAGTTCTTTTTAAAGACAACATGTTGTATTCCTTCGAAAAAGTCACTTGCCACACAATTGAACTTTAAACCGCATTCTCTGTTTACGTTTTTTGTTGTTGTCTTTTGTTGCAACCAATAACAGTTGGTAAGCAACAAGCAAGCATATTGCCCCTCAAAACGACAACGGCAACAACAGGCCGCAGCAACGACGACGTATTTCAACTTTAGCAACAACAACAACTTTAACTAAGTACCACAAATCACGTTTCGTGGGAATTATATTTCCTTCTTGGCATAACCGAAATTGGCATTTACTGCTTGTACTGGCAACGCTACATCAGCATCGTTGACGACGACTGCAACAGCATTTGCAGACGTTCACGTTCCTGCAATCATCATCATCACCATCATCAACATCGCCACTATTGAAGGTATGTTAAGTTAAGAAGGCAAATGAAAAAAGCAATAAAAAAAAACTTACTGCATTGGCTTGGCATATAAATCTGCGCCTAGTTTTGAACTTAACTCAAACTGGCTTGGATTGTTTTTCGTTTTTGCCAACGTTGAGAACAGGATTTTCCACTCCTACATTTTTATAGCGCGTTCGTTGTCTTATCTGTGTAATGCAGTCTGTTTTTTTTTTTGTTGTTTAGATATATTCAGTGTTTATTTTGTTGTTGTTATTTTAATTTTATACTATCGTCGCGATAGTTTAACATTATTTTGACATTTTTCAATAATTGCAAGTTGAATTATGCCTGAAGAGGTTGAATTGGATAGAAAATCATTTTTAAAGATATGGGAGTAAAAAGGTTTACTAACCTCGGTGTCATAAATTTTTTATAGAAAAGTGAATGCAATTGTAGGAAAATATTTAACCTTTACAAAGCGACTGTAGTTTTTTGTGTGTTTGTTTTTTTGTGAAAAATAAGTCATTTGTTTGAGGACTTACCATTGTATTACGATACGCGTTATTTTCTCAGTACACCTAATTATTACTAAGCTATTCTAGGTCATCAGAGTTGTCAAACTTTGGGCAATTACAAAGAAAACGAAGAGATTTTTAGCTTTACCTTTTCTAGTTGTTTCTACTAGAACTATTAACGTCTACTGTCCGCCTCTTAAGATTGTGAGATGATGCTATAATAGCTTCTTCTTTCTGTCTTTTAATGGAGGGCCTAGGCCGAGCTTTTCGCATCCACTCACATTATGTGTGTTATATTTGTACATGAATGGAATGGTTCCCAACAGTTTTATGCCGAATCCGAACGGCGAAATGAAACGCTTTTCATAGGCAATTTTTTACTCTCGTAACTTTGCTATTGCCTGTCAAGAGGTGGTGCCGTATATGCCGTTTAGAATAATTGTTTTTTCTACTTTTTGATATTGCCTGTCATGATTGTACATGAATGGTACAAATATAACACACACAACATGAGGGGATCCATGGGCTGTTGTGCCATTAAAAGTAAGTAAAGGTATTACCTGTGTCGAGATTTGAACCGCAGATATTCTGCGGAGCAGCCAATGCACTACCAACTATTAATAGCTTAACGTAGGATAATTCCTTTCCACCCAGTTTTTGTTAATTGTATTTACATACAATTGGTCAAAGTCATAACTGGGAAACCTAGCCAAATCATCACTTTGTAATTCTCCAGAATGTTACAATGCCGTATAATCTCAGATATCTGGTTGATTTACAAACTCCAATCAGAGATTACCTTGAACGTAATCGATGCGTATAAGTAATATAGAGTTCACACGGTGCTATGGTATAACATTTTAGTCAGCTAGTCACTGCGTGAAATATAGCTCAGTAGTTCTGAAGGTGTAATGATTCTGAAATATGCAGACATTTACCCTCTATACCCTTCCACTTGTAGACATCATTGTATAATTTTATATGGTGCCCTTCATGCTGTAGAATGAAATTATTGTATTTAGGCAGCAGTCAAAGTGGAAAAAATAGTTCATTCAAAATTGTTTAAAAAACGAATTATACACATGTTAGTTAGCGATTTTTCCAGCAGTTTCAAGATAAATCCCATAAAACTTTTTGATCTCTGTTATTTGAAAATTATCGATAAGGCGAAGAGCAGTAAATTATAGTGCATTTGTTTTCAGCTAAACAGTTGTGGATAGTATTTTTCGTGAAATATTTCAAAATATGGCAGTCCCCTTGTTTATTTGAAGATTGTTCAAACTTTCTGTTTCAGTTTTATAACATGTGGTTGTACATTTACAACGCATTGTTAATTTACTGCTTAAATATGTATAACTTAATTGTGTTGTTAAAGTTTGTTGTTGTAGCTGATAAATGAGTTTGTCTTTTGTTTTTGTTTTTTCGCTGTTTCGAGCTGCATATGAGTGAGTGTGATAACAATTTATTACGATTTTTAACGATTATTATTTTTGTTTTATTTTTTGTTTTGTGTAATCATGTGCAGGGAGGAATACGCACACATACGCATCATCGTGTACGCACAAACAGAAATTAACTTAAAAGCTAACTGCGTTTATTATTACTATTATTTTTTATTTATTTTTTTTGGTTAACTTTCACTAGCGCGCTTATTATTATTATACATACTTATCTTTCATTTTTCGGATATTTGCTGCTGATGCTGGCTTAAATCTGGTAAACAGAAATGAGAAATAACAACAACAATGAGCGGATTTTAATATAAAGTCAATCGTTTAAAGAAAAAGCTGAACAGAAAAAAGTTGTATACCTGCTAGTAGATTTGAATAATAAATTAAAATTTGTGTAGGTACTACTACTACCACACATTTTGAAAGCAGTCTATTTTTAATATTAAACTAGCCAAGACTGACCAGTGTGAACTTAACCCCCCATAAACATAACCTAAGTATCTGCATACGGAGTTGGCCTATACATTTGTAATAAAATTTGTTACCTTTCAATGACGTAGTTTCACTATCTATGCATCAAAGTTACTTTTAGCATTGACTTAATTTTTCCGACCATATTTGCTGAATCTGGCCATTTCCTTTAAATCTCTACCCATGTCCATGTATTTATATTTTTTAATAATAATTTAATTAGCTACTCATATTAATCAATGCATTTGTGGGCGCTACGTTCATAATATACATTTCCTTTACTTTCAGTTATTTGCATTATGTAGAACTGAAAACCACAAAATGCAAATTAACTTCTGGTCTACCGTTGGTTCATTTTTTTCTGCTTCTACATAAAACTATCGTTTTAATATAAATTTCATATTCATATAACAAAAACTGAAACTACTTAGATGCTTATTTAAATGTGTATTTATGTGTGTGTGTGTGATTGTGTGCGTGTGTTGAGTTTTTTAGCTTTAAGCTTCAGGCTTCAAGTTATGGGTAAGAATTGTGAATGTATCTGGTTATACCATATCTCATATTCATTTTATTATTTTCGAAAGCAATTAAAATGAGAAGTTTAAACACTTTTGCATTTACTATATAGCAACAAAGAATTACTTGTATAATTTGAATTAATAATGATTAAAGAACAACAATTGCAGAGTTTTTTTTAATGCTTTGTTGTTGTACAATACTAATTAAACGCTACTTTAAAATGTTAAGTGAGTATAAGGTCGTGTTTATATAAACTTATAAAGTTGTTATTGGTAGCTATTAAAACTTTTTTTGTAAACAACAACAAATTTTGGTATTTGCATTACATTGCAGAATAAATTAGAGGTCAACTTTTAAGTAGTTATCGCTGAAATAGTTTTTACATACCTGTTGAAGATGATTTCGATTGCATTGATTTTTACCATAGACGTGATATTTGAAATTACGGCGAACAGTGATTAATAAAAAGTATTAGGTTATTTTGAGCAACAAATTGTTTGCATATGATCATCTTACTTTACTTTTAATGGCACAACAACCCATGGAGGGCCTAGGCCGAGCTTTTCGCATCCACTCATTTTGTGCGTGTTATATTTGTACATGAATGGAAGGGACCTACAGTTTAATGCCGAATCCGAACGGCGAAGTGAAAAGCTTTTCATAGCAATTTTTACTCTTGTAGGTTTGCTATTGCCTGCCAAGAGGTGGTGCCGTGTAGAAAAATTATTTTTTCTACTTTTTGATTTATTTTGCCTGTGCCGAGATTCGAACCCCGGACACTCTGCGTAGCAGTCCAACGCACTACCACTACACCACAGCGACCACATGTGATCATCAGGGCTCATAAATTTAAGATAAAAAAAATATTAATATGTACGAAAAACTCATAGAATAAGCATATGCATGAAAAAGAACAAAAAACATATAATATGTCAATAAATACTTTTATTTTATTCGGACATTAAGCGATTACAATTAACAATTATATGAATCGCTAGATAACAAACGAACCTAAGTTCACATTAATAGAATTTCGCGAAATTCAGGTTTCTGCTTTTCCTTCAACTCGTCAGTGTGTATCGGGAAAATTTTCCCGAATGGATCTTACAGTTTTGGATATGGATCGATTGATCTACTTTTTAATATTTTCAAATCGAAATAATCTGCGGTTTTTACTAAGAATAAATAGAAAGAAAGATCTCTGGCCATCAGCAGATGTCACTGGAGAATATTTAAATTATAGGAGTTCCGAAGGGGACAATTGTCAATTATTCGTCAGTTATTTTTGAATTTTGAAACATTCTGTTTCGAATATTCTCGATGCTGCTGAAGCCATTGTTACGGTCGAAACAGCATTGAGCTTATTTAAGAATTCATTGTGGTTTAAAACTTTTTCGCATAGCGATTCATCGAACTTTGCATGATTGCCTTACCAGGTGTACAAGTATGAAACCGTTTATTTTTTTAAGAAGATACACATTTATTTAAGAAAAATGGTTATACATTCAATCTCTCTGGCAATTTGTAAATGCCCCGCCAATAAAACTGTTCTTTTTTTTGAGTCAAACCAGCTATCGAGCCATTTTTTCACATTTTCGTACAAATCGAAGTGCTGCTCAGCAAGTGCGTGCCCCATTGATGAAAATATGTGGTAGTCAGATGGATCCAAGTCTGGTGAATAAGCCGTATGGGGGAAGGCTTCCCAGCTGTATGAATCTACCTATTCCCGACTCTGTTTTGTTCGATGTGATGGTGTATTGTCATCAAGAAAAATCACTTTGTGTTGCCTAGCTTGATATTCTGGAAAAACGGCGCAAAGCATGGTTTAAATCGGCCAATTGTTGTTAGTAGCGTTGACCAGTAACTGTTTCACCTGGCTTCAGAAGGTCAAACCAGATAACACCTCGCTAATCCCAGAAAATACAGAGCATTGTCTTCTTTGCGAAGCGATTTGGCTTTGCTGTCGATTTGGCCGGTGTACCGGGCTTAAGATATGATCGTTTACGTTTGGGATTCTCGAAATAGATCCATTTTTTTCATCGCTAGTAACAATTCGATGAAGATATGACTTTCTTTTGTACCTGGCGAGTAACATTTCACAGTTGGTTTTTCGATTTTCTTGCTGTCTTTCAGTCAATTCATTCGGCACCCAACTTCCCATCTTCCCACCTTCAAAACCAATTCCATGGCTTTTGAACGTTGAGAAATGCATTGTTGGGTCACATTTAATTGTTCTGCAAGTCGTTCTTGCATTTGATCAACATGCCCATCGAGTAAAGCTTTTCATCTTCAAACTTTTTCGGTGGTCTTCCACGTTCCTCGTTTCTGACATCAAAATCGCCACTTCTAACCTTATTGAACCACTCGTTGCACTGTGTTTTGCCTAGAGCTTGCTGGCCGTAAGCTTCCATAGGCATTGGATGAGATTCCAAAGCAGATTTCTACAATTGGAAACAGAAAATCAACGATGTCCGCATATCGTAGTTTGTAGGCACAAAATTCGACATTTTTACGAGCGAATAAAAATATGTTGTTGTATGAAACTTGATTTTTTATGAACTGAATATTATTGGCAGAACTAAATGCGAAGAAAAAGCGCAAATGATTTAATTTGACAGAGCGTATCCTAGCGACACAGAGATACCATTACCGGTTTCATACTTGTGCAATATGTAAAATATCAAGAAAAGTAGAAAAATAAGCAAAATATGCTTTCTTACGCAGAAGCTTAAAGGTATGAGCTCTGGTGCTAATCTTCTTCTTCTCTTCTTTAAGTGGCACTACTACAGCCCATGAAGGGCCTAGGCCGAGCTTTTCTCTCTGGTGGAAACAGCTATTTTAAAGTTAACATTAAGTAATAATCTCTGTAAATAATTAATGTTAATATTAGTTATTATTAGAATTGAGAAAATAAAGGTAGCAGAGTATAAAATAGAAAATTGTTATTGCTATGAATCACTGTGCTTTAATAGGTCATATTAGGTAGCAATTAAAAAAAAAGTTATACCTCGTTGAAAAATAACGAAAAAAAGCAAATAACATCTGAATTTAGCATTTCGTTGCAATACACTTGAATGCGAAATTTCGCCATGAAATAAATAACTGTCAAATGAAATTTTAAATTTCAGACAGACGAACTTCAAGGAAACACTTGAAATGCGGAAAGTCTTGCTGAAATCTTCATACAGGGTGCAATATAATTGGAAAAACAGTGAGATCTATTAAATTTTTTTTCAAATTTTTCTAAAAATTGTTTTTTATTGTCAAACAGATGTTTTTTGTTTGGTTGAAAATTAAAATAAAATGATAAATAAAATAATGAAGACAAAAGAATAATCACTAAAAACGTTTTGTATCGCAAACACTACACTACATATATAGGTATTATAAACTCTTGCATACCACATCCAATTGATAGGATAGGAATTTTTTATCGTAAATACACATTGTCTACAAATAACAGCTGATAATGAAATTCGATTTTTTACGAAATTTAAAATTTTTTCTATGTGTCTATTAAAATTTGAAATTTCGCTCTCGTGTGTCCGCTCAATAATGTGTAGTACACAAATATAATTGAAATTGCTAATCGCATTTTTTATTTGATTTCATTTTCGTGGGTCTTAAGCTCCCGAATTAATATATTATTACATTTTTTGTTTTTACACTTTGACTATGTGATATTTAATTTGCACACCTTTTCATATTTTCGCACTTGCTTTACCAAATTTTTCTTTGCACTCTCAAACCCACCGAAGTTTTTGTTTTTTGTTTTTATTACCTTACCTCCATCATAACCATAGAATGAAGGTCGATGACGGCAGAAGGATACGGGGTGTATTTTATACTTAAGGCTATCATTTCGTTGGCCTGATTACAGATTTTCGGATGGATATAAAACATGCACGAGCTAGCTTAAATGCAATAAAGTATCTTGCAATTAAATCCTCAGGTAGGATATTACTAATCCTTCAAGTGGCTTCTAACATTTACTGAAAACGGTAGCCGATATACCCAATGTACAATAGGGCATGGTGACATAGAGGAAAATTGAAAACTACATGGTGCATACCATATTACAACGAATTAACTCTTGATGTCTATAGTATCAAGAGTTAATAGTATACCTCACTTTATCTATTAGATTTTAATCCTTGAACGTTATATCCATCTTGTACCGTTTGATATAATCACTTTGCATTCAGACGCTACTAAGATCGAAAATAGAAAGCATTTGGCAATAATGAAAAATCCAAAAATTGCTGGAATTTTTAAAACCAAATTGTGCCAAAAACAAAACAAATTATTTTTAATTGAAATATATTTTTTTTAAATAATTGTCAATAATTTGTTATTGAACGCTTCAATGTAATAATTATACCCTAATTATATTCTAATCGCACAGCCTAGGTGCATGTCATCCCCATGCCTAATTTTACCAAACGAAATAAAAAAATGCAAATACAGGGTGTTTTTTTTTTAGAAGTGTATTTTATTTAATGTTATGGTCGAGAATTTAGCTTTATTATAAAGATAAGGATTTGCCATTATATTTTAAAAACGATTTCGGACAAGTGACCGCCGCGGGTGGTTCGAATAAATTCCAGCCGAGAAGCCCAATTTTCGACAACTTTTTGCAGCAATTGGGGACGTATGTCGGTAATAACGCGCCGAATATTCTCTTCCAAGCGTCAATCGTCTCGAGCTTATCTGGCTTCATCTTTGAAGAAATATGGACCAATGATTCCCTCTGCCCATAGAGCACACCAAACAGTGATTTTTTGAGGATGTAACGGCGTCTCAACAATGGCTTGTGGATTATGATCACTCCAAATGCGACAATTTTGCTTAATAACGTATCCATTCAACCGAAAATGAGCTCCATCGCTGAAATAAATTTTCTTGTGAAAATACGCCATCTGGTTTTGCGAACGTGCGACGCGCCTGATGGTCGTTCGGCTTCAATTCTTGCACGAGTTGGATTTTGCAAGATTGCAAACCAAGATCCTTCCGTAAAATCTTTTATAAAGTGGATGGGCACAGCTCTAATTGTTGCGCGCGATGGCGGGTGGACTCATTCGGGTCTTCTTCGATGCTCTGCTCCACAGCAGCAATAGCGTATTCGGTGGGCACTGTACGGCGTCTCTGAGGATGCGCATTATCCACTAGAGTAAACGTGGTGCGAAATCGATCCGAAACTCTGCTGGGCGATTATGTCGACCGAATATTGGAAGCAGCGCGCGATGCGTCGCGCGAACTGAACCATTATTTTGGTAATAAATTTGGACGATTTGCAAACGTTGTTCAGGAGTAAGTCTATTCATTATGAAATGGCAAACCAAACTAAGCATAAATCAAATTACAGCTGTCAAAGAGACCAACTCCGAAAAAAGTATTACCAGATTGGAAACCACACTTCTAAAAAAAACACCCTTTACAAATAAGCAGCACTCATTTTTTTTTATCAGAAAACTATTTCTGGCTATAACAACACCTTTATATTTACATATGCATTGCTTGTATACAATTATGTACTTATAAATATTTTACAAGCTATAGCGCCGGGTTCAACAAATGGTTTCTCTACGCTGCCACATCAAGCAGTAGAGATTACTTTGCCATAATTATGAAAATGTCAAAAGTGACAATCTCTGACGCCATCATAATGAATCCAACGGCGAACGGTGGTAAATTGTAGAAATGCTGGGCCAAGTTGATATACTGACAATGAGAGGTACAGCATCACATCGTCAATGATTGAAGCTGAAATAAGCTAATTGTTAAATGTGCCCAATAACTTACATGTATTACTTGTATGTAAGTACATATGTGCATATGTATGTACGAGTTGTTGAATTACAAGCATGTACATATTATATTTCGTGTGTTACGGATTAGTAACGAAATAACAATGAAGAACTAGTGCTTCAAAGTTTAAGCTAAAAGAAATATGTAGCTATGTACGCGTACCGTATAACTTTAAAAATTATAAAATTTGATTGAATGCTGCCGCAAGCTATTGACTTCTGATTCTAATGAGTGGTACATTTGTATTTTGATGTATATGAGTTATCTCTTGAAAACAAGAAAAAAAATTTTGAATTTTGTGGAAATATGAACACGTTTTCTGTGTATGTATGTAAGGAAATTGTATGTAAATTTTTAACTGCAAGTGGTTTGACAATAACTAAAATTGTCCATAGAAAAGGAAAACGTGTCCGGTTCCAGCAGCTCAAATGTTTTTTACATACCTACATACTTACGAGTATAAAACTTTTAAAAAATATGAAAATTCAATTATACATGGCCAATTAAATATTGCCGAAGGCATTACTACATAACTACATATTTTTTGCATTGCATTGTCATTAAAAAAAATCCATAAAATATGTAATAATAATGCTTCTGCATGTATGTATTTAATTAAATCTTATGTGTGTTTGTAATTTTACTCAATATCACGGGCATAGGGCAATGTTTGCATTAAGGCAACATTTTTGGCAATAAATTTTCCCAAACAATAATTTTAAGATTAAATAAAAAATAACATTTTTATTTAAATTAAGGTTTTATAATAATTTTATTTTAAACCGGATTGATTTTTGTGTGGTTGAATGTGTGTATTTTGTTGTTGTTATTTTTAATTTGCCTGTGATCTTCGATGTTGTTGTTTGTGTTATTTTTGTTAATTTATGCAATGAACCAGTTTCATGACTAACGTTTATAATTCACGTTTTTTTGTTCTTGTTTTGGTAGTTGTTAACAAATACAAAAAAAAAAAGTAGAAAAAATAATAAAAGATGCAAATAAAATAAAAGAGATTTTTAATAAATAAATAATAATTTCGAAAAGTTAAAACAGCAGAAGAAAACGCAACAGCGAAGCCTTAAAATTTGTTGTTGCTGTTTAACTTTAACTTAACTTAATGCTTTTGTTTTATTATACTTTTTTGTCCAAATGAGTTTGTCATTTGCGTTTTTTATTTTGCATTTTCGCGTGAATTTGCGTCAAATGTAAATTTTTTTCGCGTGTCATTTAATTAAGTTGCTAATTTTTTTTTAGCTTTACCAGCATTGCATTTAAATTTGTTGTTGTTTGACAAATTTCTTCAATTTCTTTTCATTTTAAATTCAAATGCAAATTCCATTAGCAAAATGAATCAAGTTAAAGCATTTAAAAGGCGCTTTTATAAATGCTGTCACTTCAATGTTAGGTCATATGCATGTATGCATGTATGTATGTATGTATGTATGAATGTGTGTGTGTTTATTCTTTTCAGCTGCTTCAATTTCGAGATGTGTATTTTTTGTTTGTTTCGTTTTTATTGCTGCTACTTCTGTTCATGCCTACTGCTGTTGTTGTAGTAGTTACTTCAATGCAAACAACTTTTAAAATTTTAAGTTTTATGATTTTTTCCTTTTTTATTTTTCGCTTTGCCATTGATATCAATTTAAAGTTTTTGTTTTTTAATCATGACATCAAAAATTATTTTTATTGTAGGTATGTAAGTATATCTAAATATGTAATCAAGTGTGTGCTACTAACCACTTTTTTTGTTTTAAAGTTTTATTAAAACTAATTACATGCTAAATTTACAATAGGGTATTAATGCAGTTTTTCTATAATTTCATAACTGTGACCACAAGAAGTATCAGCTAAACTCGAGTTAGGAAAACTAAAAACTTATTGCATTTGCTTCATTATAAGTCCCAAAATGTTGAGACTTCTTGAAAATTGTTTCCAATTTAGCAATTCTCATAGTTTTTTATTAATTCAACTCTAATAATTATTTAAGAACTTGGGATTTCTAATCATAAATTTGCAAAATTTGCAATAAGTTTTTATATATCCTAACTCGAGTTTAGCTGTTATTCCTTGTGGTCACAGATATTACAAACTATGAAATTATTTAATTGCTGCTGAATGCATGCTAATGTAAATTTTTATATTAGCAATATTGTAGGCTTTTTGGTGTCGTAAAGTTGTAGAATGTCTTTAAACTTTGCACGATCCGGTTACGTTTCTATTTCGTTTCATTCATTTGTTTATTTTGCATGACAAAGAGTTTAGTTGAAAATCGTACATAAGTAAAACAGAAGCTACAAAGCTACGGAGCACAAGCAAAGACCCAACCACTTTTTTAATTCGGGTTCAAAAGCATAATGTTTTTTTGTTTTTATCGATGAGGTCTTGAGTCATACATTTTAGGATCTACCGAAAGTTGTGGAAAATATCTATGAAATAAAAACAACTCATTTCCGAAAGAAAATTATTTACCCTTACTTTTGCAGAATGCACATAAGTAGTTAGCCAGAATCGTTTTGGCTCCGCTCAATCCTTGAAGTTTAGCAAATAGTAATTGCCACTTGATCGTCTGTTTTTGTTTGAGTACATCCTTGATTGTACTGTCTCCTTTTTTACAGTAGGGTTCCGGTTTAGTAAATACGGCGGTTGTCTTCTTTTTAGCAAGCACGCCCGCTTGTGCCCAGAAAATAGGATTGTTTTACTATCCCCTCTCAGTTGATTGCGCGAAAGGCACACAATTCCACATTAAATTAGAGATTAATACTTGAATGCCCGCAATATGTTATATAAAATTCAGATTTTCTTCTATTTTCTGTCAAGATTAAATTGCATATATCTATTGCTTGCAGGGATGTGAACTGACACAATTTTGGCTGTATGGTTCTCTTAAGAGGTGCACGGCTAATTTGAGCCATTGGTTTGGTTCAAAAACCGGTTACATCTCACCTTCGAATCGCTGGTTCAGCTCAAAAATAGTTTGGTTCAATTAACCGCAAAATTAGTATTTTTGAAAATTTGTTTGTTAGGCACTTGCTCTCGATACTTGTTCATAACAGAAAGGCCATGTCCAAGCCGGGACATAGTATTTCCACTTGCGATGGAATGTAATGTGTAAGTATACCTTTTGGAAATTATTTTTTTCTAGTTTTATGTAGTTACACGCAAATCATAAAAACTAACTTTAGTAATGCTCTTTCTGCCAAAACTTGCGTCGTAGGAACAGATCTGTAACTTCTTTTATGTACTATTGGATTTGCCGGTATTAGATGATAACTGCTTTGTTCCAACGCATTAATAAAGTCACATATACTTTTTGTTGGAACTGGTCCGTTTCCTTCAATTTGTTTTAACAACGCTTCGTTGTCATCCACACCATCACCTTTTTGAAATTCACTTAGTTTAGTAAAATTTTCAGAAGTAAAAATGGGTATATTTCTAAGGATTGAAGAAACCTATTTTTATGAATAAAACTTGTTAGGTTTCGGTTTGGTTCAAGTAAATAAAAACGGTTTAAATAACTCAAACTACAGATGGTTTGATTCAAAATTGGTCTGGTTCAAAACTGGTTTTATTCTCTGATTGATTGCATGATTATCTTCTTGAGAAAGAATTAAAATTTTCACACGTGCTCAGAGTATTTGGGTTTGGAAACCTCCCGCTTAAGCGCCATTCTTGGTTCCATGCACATCTCATTTGTCTTTTTGTGATATTTCCTACTAACAGTTTAGCAATACAGTGATTTTCAAATTCATACATATTATTTTCCAAACTCTGCAGAACGTTACGTCTTTCTGGTTTCAATATCATCACTGGTTGCAATAGTAGTCACCAGCCTTAAAGTCACCATCCATTACGAAATGTAATGGACTAAGTTCCAAAAATATTTCCAATGCAGTTGCCGGACATGTTGGCATAGCTCATGTTTTACAGTGACATGCTAACCTTTCATTTGTTGCTGATTTAACTTTCATGTTTTTAGTTCAGCTCCCCTGCTCCAATACATATTATGTACGTCTAAAGTCTAGAATACTTAAATCACAGCTACTATTTTTATGTAGTTTCTCTTAGGATTGCAACAGAATTACAGAAATATATTCCTAAATACCTAAATATGTACATATGTATATAAAATACATTATTTTCATCTTGCTTAAATTATATTGACAGCAGCAACCAGAGAAGCAACAGTAGCAACATCTAACCAGCGCACTGTGTGGGCAACATACTTACATACATAGAATATAACCTTCTGCAGATACACGATTTCTAATTAGACTGCACGATGATTTGCGGCTACTTGAACATAAGCACATAGGTTTTTTTTATATAAGTACGTGTGTGTGCATGTGTGTGCCTGAGTTTGTGGTGTATGTAAATTATCTTATTTCAATTTCATATTACATTTGTATCATTTCCATTCGTTTCTTGAATTTACTTTTGTTTTGTTGCCTTTTTCTTTCTAGTGCATTTTATATTTGTAAGCAACTATGTGTAACTAGCTTCATATGTATATGTGTACTCGTATGTTTGTTAGTATTTGTGGCAACAGCCAGCAGCAGAGACAGTAATGGCAATAACAACAGCAGCAGCAGAAAATGTTGTGGTTGTTGCTATTGCTGCACTCGATGTCAACAGAAACTAACAGTAGAGCAGAATGTCGCATGTTTCGCGAAATGAACTTACCTACTATCACTCTGACTAACTACCTACTATATTCCTATGTTTTTGTGTTTGTGTGTGTGTATATAAATAGAAATGTGTGCTTACGAGTATATTTAGTTTGCATGTATTACGTTTTTAATATAATAATATTAAATTTGTTAAAAACCACCAACAAGATGTTTTAAGTAACTGCTTTCGCAGTTGCCGCTGCTATCTGTTATTGTTGTCGCTGTGTTGCCTGGGAATAATTCAATTGGCAACTCAAGAGTGCTCGATCTGCATGTCAACGTATCTTATTTCTCTTACTTTTTTCTGTGCTGTTTGTTTTTTAGTTAGGCATGTATATGTTGATGATGAGGTAGAAAGGTGAAGGGAAGTGTAAAAGTGGTTGTGCGGTGTTGTCAATGAAGTTTTTAGTTTCTATATAGTAGCAAAGCGGCAGCAGCACATCGGCAGTTGCTGTTGCTGTTTCAAATCGTTACAATTACATTTTCTGCTTTGGTTTCATTTGCGATTGTTGTCATTGCTGTTGCTATATTTTTGCTACTGCTGCTGTTGCTTTTGTTAATGTTTCAGTGCTGCCGTTGTTGCTGCTCCCAATGTTGGTGGTTTCTTGTATTTATGTAGTTGTAGTTGTTGTTGATAACTTAAGGTAACTCAACTCAAATTGCAGCAACTGCATTTTATGTTTTGGTTGGCATAAGTGCATCAGCATGTATCTGCGTATGAAATTGTGTATGTGTGTGCTAGTGTGTGTGTGTGTGCGTATTTTTAATTCTGTAATGCATTCCCTTTTATTTTATTTTACGCTTACCATGATACTTTTGTTGTTGTTCTTGATGGTGCTGTAGCTAGCTCTAACTTCTTTGCAAATAATGATGAAAACCCAAGGACATCATATGCATGCGATACACTTTATTTATACACATTCACGGTATGTTAATTATAACGTACATTTTCATTTCATACTCGTACAATTTAGTTGCTCTCGCGCTCTGTTGTTGTTAGCTTCTTATTGTTACATTTAAGTTGTTTCAAACAATAAAATATAATAATATTACCAACTTTATCTTCGCTTGGTTCTTTTTTTTTATATTATTGCAATGGTTTTATATTCTCTGTATACCTTTTTATCTTCTCCACATTTTTTCTAAATGGCATGTAAATTGAAATTAAGTTGCAATTATTGCAGAATATATACCTAGTATTTGAAAGTTTAGGGGTCATATTGCTGAGTTAACCTTTTGTAGGTGTGTGCGCATATGTAGCTGGTTTCCAGTTCAAGGCTTTCAATGAACACAAAATGCAAAGAGCACCGATTAAAAGTAGTTAACTACCGAAAAGGTGTAATTTGTAATAAAAAATGCGCTTGAGCTTAAGAAGTTGCCTGTAAAGCGTTAATAACTCAAATCCGGTAAATAAATGAATACAATAAAAATATTTTAAGTATTGGTTAAATTTTTAAGATTGGTTAAAATTATTAAAAACAAAAAAAAAATTCTTATAAGTATCTTGCGTATTAAACAGGCTTAATGAACGTTAAGTTTGCCACAAGAAGAATAATAACAATGTATATAGAACAGGCTGATCAGACGATCCAGCCATGGTACCCTATCATATGGCAAACATAACATTGAGTAACACTGTTTAATTCACTACTAGATATAAAATCAGAAGGTGAACTTGACAAATTCGGATAAATAATTTTCAAAATTAAGAACAGTAAACAAAAAAAGTTTTCGTTTGCTTTAAGAAACTGTGTAACATTGTAACATGTTGCGTTCTATCTCTGGGAAATTTCTGACTTTGTTCGAGTTCATAAATATAAGTGGGCGTGGCACATCCCCTACACCCATATGTGCCAGAAACATTTAAAATTCGTTAATTTAAAAAAGTTTATTTACGCCAACAACAATTTACAATAGTTTCTATCAAGGATTAATGGAATTTTACGCGTTGGTTGAGAACTTGTTATTGGAGGATGAAAGGAAGGTAGGTGAAGGGAAGGAGCTGCAGAACTTCAGAGTTTATATACAAACAAACAAACAAACAGCAACAGAGTTTCATAGACGCGCCTCTCGATGTTTTGCACCATGTTAAGGAACTAAATTGCATCTCAGTGACAGTAAGGGAAGTTGGGGCATTCATGTGGTGACACACCTGCAGGATACAAATGTTCAGTCCACCCGGGCAATGGCGGGGCAGCAAAATGACCACCCTGATGTCCAGCGTTCACATCACAGAATGGACAATTGGGACAGGAGTGTGGATTAACACCAGCCGGGAATTTATTGCCGCCGCCAGCTCCAGCATGCGCAGGAGCAGCATTCCACGCGGGAGCAGCAGGCTGGTGCCGCCAAGCAGGTTCGTGTTGCCATGCTGGCGCAGAAGCACCCCAGTGTGATTGCGCTTGTGGCTGCCAAGCTGGAGCCGGTTGATGATTCCAGGCAGGTGCTGGTGCGCTCCAATGTGCTTGTGGATTGTGTAGGCGTGCATTATCACAGATGGGGAAGTTAGGGCAGTCCTGTGGATTCACACCGGCTGGGTATTGAGCAGCTGGGGGATGTTGAGGCGTTGGCAAAGCAAGCAACATCACGCTAGTTACCAAAATCAGTTTGAACAACATTCTTGTAATATTCCTGTTACTAGCTAAACTCAAAAACAAAAGCACTTATTCCAAATCGGACTATAAAATATGAAATTTTAAACTTCCAATTGGCTTTTCGTATTTGAACTGTTATACAATGCTGCTCGAGTTGACACTTATATACTTACAGTATAGTAATGAAATTTCACATAAAGATGTTGGTTGACAATGCCATGTAATGTGGGTGAGATTGTAAAAGGGGATGTGGCACCTACCATATAACCTGAATATTCATAGTGGGATATCTTAGGCACCATTTGTATTGCGGTACTAAGATTTGGTATGGAAGTATTATTTTTCAATGGCATTATGATCAATAAAAATATGAGTAGACTTGAATTAGTGGCTGTGGCACATCCCATGATCTACTACTGTTTTCTACTACTTTTTCCACAACTTTTTCTCTTAATATGTTTTACTATTTTTTTTAAATTTTTTTTATTGATTTTCTATATTTTTACCTTTTACTTTTCCTACTATTACATTCTTATTCGTTTTTTTTTCGCTAAACCCGATTTTATTCACATGAAAGTTTGAATCAGCTGACTTTGCTTGATTTTTTTTTGTTACAAAATTGCCACTCATGCAATATTTGTATGGAAAACAAAAATACGCTTTCATTGTTTTAGCAACACCTTGCTCAAAACTGAAACGGCTATTGTTCAAAGTTATAGTTTAGACTTTTTGTGGCAGCACCATGCACAACCCATAAACAGCTGATGTTCTACATTAAAAAAAAAGTTTAAGAAACGAATTAAGAACTGATTTATGCTATACGAAAGTTAAAAATGTAGTAAATATTCAAATGCTAAGCTTTATGAAATACTAATGTGTATTGTTAAATCATATTAATATGAATAAAAAAAACAATAAAATGCCACAAAAAGCTGCCACAAAACATCGGACGAGAAACGCGTATACCATAGCATAGCTGTTCCCTACTACTATTTGCAACTACTTTTTTCAACTTTTCCACCACTTTTTTCACTACTATTTCTACTAATATTTTCAATTAATGTTCCAACTATTTCTGCTACTATTTTCTACTTTTATTTTGTATTACTTCTTCTATTATTATTTCCACAATTATTTTCTACTATTTTTTCTGTAACTGCTTCCTATTACTTTTGTCTTTACTTACTACTATTTTTTAACAAATGAATGAACAAAAATTTAATATCGAAATTGTATGTGTAATGTGACCGACAGAAATAAAAGGACATATGGCACACAAAATATCAAAATATATGTATGCATTTTACGACACCCTTGCACCGCATGGCTAGTTGTTAATAAATTGTAAGTCATTTTTTTCTAGTACAATTACATGTAATTTGATGTTTACCAATATTTTCGTAGTAGGGCTACAGATAAAAATTCTCGTTAAAACTAGTTAAAGTTTCAGAAATTTTTTTCTTTAAATTATAAGTGCAATGTTCAAGTCTCAAAATGCATATTGCTTTATCAGTTTCAATGAAACTAGATCATATTTATCAGCACACGCACACAAGCACAATATGTATTTAAGAATATTTTGCATAAGTATGTTGTATCATTGTGCATAAATAAGAACAGTAGCTTATATTTGATAAGTATTACGCAAATGTTACTTCATCAATGCAAATGCAGTTGTAATCTGACATCTTGAGTCAAACAAACTTGAGACACACAAAAGTGCATTGCAAAAAATCTATTATGAACTAAAAAATCAAATGCTTGAATTGAAATAGAAGATGGAGAAGCGCATTGGAATTTGTAACACAATTTTTCCTAAGTCTTTTTTAATTAAAGTAACTTTGAAGTTAATATGTACATATTTATGTAGGTATACAAATATCGTACATACATACATATAAATAATATAAAAAACGGATGTTGGTATTGGTCAAGACAAAATATATTTACACAGAGAAAAAAAAACAGCGATTGTTTTCGCATCGATTACAATCTCGCCCACCGCCATCACCCAACAACAATAGCGTTCAACTTATTTAGTAGCTAGCGTAGCAAGTGGTAAGTAGCTTAATGTAGGTAGTAGTAGGTATGTAAGTACTATGTAGTAAATACATGCATACATACATGCATACGAGTATCTGTGTGTATATATGAAAAATGGATCTGCTCCAGAAGATTTCAGTAATCTCGTTCGTCACACTTGGTTGCTCAAGTACAAATTTATGAATTTTCTTGTTATATATATACTTTTGTTTTTTTTTTGATACTTAATTTTTGCTTCTTTGTTTCTCTTTCTGTTTCAAGTGTTGTTTCTATTGTTTTTGTTTTCTGTGTGGTTGTTGTAGTTTGAAGCCCTAAGAATTATGAAATGGTAACGCTGTTGTTATTGCTTTTCCGATGCTGTTGTGGTTATTAGCACTATGTATATATATATATGTAGGTATAGTAAGTATGCAGAGTTGTTGTTGTTGTTACTGGTGCCGGTATTACATAGTGTTGCAGTGCTCTTTTGATAGCAGCAATAGAAGGCAACAGCAAGAAAATATTGTTGTTGTAAATATAAACGCAAGAATGTTACGCCACAATGAACAAAATATGTTGCTGCTGATATCTTTCTGAGTTGGGGTTATACTATATGCACATATTTTGGCTCAGTCTTTAATTTCTTTAATTACTAGGTACATATGTACATATTAAAGATTCATGCAGTGTATGCTGGTATATGGTTTTATCTGGTATATTTGTTACTTTTTATTGTTAGTTATTTTTTAGCATGTATGGTTTCTGTTTTCCATTTGAAAAGGGCCATAATATTTCTCAATATGATAGTAAGTAGTTTTGCTTTTATTCGGTCCCCTTTTTTTTCAAGCGGTTCAATAAACTTTTTAAAGCTTCTTTTGTTTTATATTCGTGGGTTTTCCAGGTTCTAATTACGAATATAAATTAATAGTTTTTTTTTCAACTGAAATATAAGGGAAATGTATTTTCCTTTTTTTTCTTTAATTATTTACCGTTTTTATGAATGCTATAAAAAAAAAAACAATTAATTCTTTACATTCTAATTACATACTCGCATTCACGAAAATAGAAATATATTACATATTTTATTGGAGAAACCTCCGAACATACATAGAAAGAAATGTTTATTTTCACTTACAATCAGAGATGCCAACTGATCAAATCAATTCCTCAATTTCAGTCGCGATTACCCACAACATGTTTTTGTGTGAAATAAAAAAAATTAGTATTTTTGTTTATAAAACCAATCTAATGAAAGATTTTTCCTGTACAAAAGTCGGATTTTAGAGTTTTAAAGAACCTTTATCGCTAGAGCCAAAAATGATGTTAATTTTTTCTTTTAATAATAGCATTTATTTTTAATTGAATTAAGTCAAATGGATAGTAGTCAATTTCATAGAATCCGCCGAAAACTCGATATTTTACCAAAATTTTAGAGAGGCTCTTTCTACGTTAAGGTTACGATATGAAGGTAAACACTTTTTAGTATGGGACTTGAGATAAATCATAAATAATAATAATAAAAAAATAAAATATAAATCAAGAGGTCTTACAACAAAGCAAGGTCTTACCTATAATTGTGTATCAATATATTTAAAAATTGATGGCATCTTTTTATTTTTATTTTAATGGCACAACAGCTGATGAGGGGCCTATGGTGAGCTTTTGGCATCCACTCATGTTGTGCGTGTTATATTTGTACTTGAATGGAAGAGACCTACAGTTTTATGCCAAAACCGAACGGCGAAGTGAAAAGCGAAAACCTGCCAAGAGGTGGTTCCGTGTAAGGAAATGGTTTTATTACTTTCTGATTTTGCGTGTGCCGGGATTTGAACCCTGGACAATCTGCCTAGCAGGTTAACATACACAACTAGGCTACAGCGACCACATCGAAAGAATCGGATTTGTAATTAGACCAACTAGCAAAGAAAAACTCTTAAATTTTAGTGGTCATACATTTTTGTATTTATTCAAGCTTAAAATAGGTTTTTCTTAATTGAAAATCAAGGAATAACGAAACACGCTTAAGCTTGGAGTATGTATTTCTTGATTCAAAATTGGAATTGGGTCTGTTTTCAACCTTTTTGTTATATTTCATTTACAAACACTGAGATGGGGCCAGTATTTCTCAGTATTTCTGGAGTATTTTTGGATGCTGATCTCTAATCTTGTTTTTTTTTTTTACTTATCATTTAATAATGTGTATGATATTAATAATGTGGATGAAAATTTACTCAATTTTTTTGTTTTTGCTTTTCTTCACATTATATAATTTTAGGAATTTTTGATGAATACCAATTTTTTATTAATAAGTATTTCAGATGTGTGTAATTTTGAAACTTTTGTGCAATAATTTTACAAACAGAGATTCAGTGAGATCATAAATTGGCAATTTTGCAGCATTTGATTTGCATGAAAATATGAAATACTTTTTTTTCATTTTGTATTTGATGATTTAATCGAAATGTAATTATATTTTGCTAACGAAAACAGCAGCAACGGCTCTGTTGTTGTCTCCTCCCAATTTTACTTTCTTTCATATTTAAATTACATTTCGGTGATCAAATACAATATGAACAAGTATAAAATACTTTTCATGCAAATGAAAAGCTAGAAAATTGCAAATATATGATCTAACTGAAAACAATTACCAAAACGCCACGGACTTGTTAGATTTACCCTAAAGTATTCATCTCATGTATGGAATCCTCAATATAATTGCTACATAAGTAAAGTGGAATCGGTTGAAAAATAAATTTCTTATTTTTGCACTGAGGAGCTTTTGTTCGTATCCTATTTTGAAACGTAGGAACATCGATTAAACCTTATTAATCTACCGAGCAGAAGAAAAATGCTGAATATAATATTTTGTATAAAGCTTTTGAATGGCAGAATTGTAGAAGCTCACGTTATTTTATTCTTATTAAACTTAGTATATGCAGAACAAACTATGCTTAAAAAGATAATTTTTGGTGGAATATGTAGAGATTTTATTGAACATTATAATCCATTCAGCATTTCTGATTTTCTGGAACACATCAAAACAAACTTACTTATCATTCTACATAAATCAAGAAACAGCTGATGATTTTATGGTATAGTATATCTGTAGTTCGGATATACGCAGCGCATTACATATTTTCGTTTGAAGCGGTTGCATCGGTCACCGATCCGTTTGCTATGCGGTCGTGTTGGGAGAGCGGAGAGCCCGTTGGGATTCGTTCGTTAAAAATTTAATTAACTTTGCAGCTACGTTATTTTGATAAAATTGAATTTGGTAAATAAATTTTTATCGTAATATTATTGAGTAGTAAAGTTTCACATTAAACATTTCATCCCTCCATTCATACATCCACACATATACTTATGTACATACAAAAAATTAATAAACAATTTAATTTTATATCTTTATAAATGGTGATTATGAAATTACAAAGGTTATGATGATAATAATTTGCGCTGTTTGATATCTTCTTTTTGGTTTTTGCTATTCAGTGAGATCATAAATTGGCAATTTTGCAGCATTTGATTTGCATGAAAATATAAAAAACGTTTTTTTCATTTTGTATTTGATGATTTAATCGAAATGTAATTATATTTTGTTGCAATACGTTGTGAAAGAAAGAAAAAGTGGGAGGAGACAACAACAGAGCCGTTGCTGCTGTTTTCGTTAGCAACTTTCTGTTTGCAAAATGATTGCACAAAGTTTCAAAATTACATACCTGATTGTTGTGTGAGTGTACAGAAATAGAGAGAGAAAGAGAGAGAGGAGCTTACGCCGTCATATATAAATTATGATGAATGGTCTGAATGGTTGGTTGAGAAAAAATCAAAAACAAAATAGTTATATGTAAATACTGTACGGCCAAAATTTTTAAATTGTCTTTTAGCAAAAAATAAAATCAACATTTTTTGTATGTAATTTTGCAAATTTTTGTATTGTATTTTGTTTTAAAACAATGATATGTAGGTGTGCGTTTGTTCATTCATGAGTGAATATCATTGCAATTTCGTTTGAAAATGAACGAATTTTCAATGAATTTGTTTCAATGCAAATTGTTTCTTTTTGAAGTTTATTACTATCAAATCAACAACCAAAATGCTTGGTTGGAAAAGCTTGGTTGCTTGAAAAACGCAAAAAATACGTACAAAAAAATTACGTACAAAAAAAATACGTACCAAAAAAATAACCGAGTCAAAAACGTAAATGTTGCAATTTTTGTTTCTTTCGTAGGTTTTCATATTATATAGGGTGTTTTTTTTAGAAGTGTGGTTTTCAAGAAGAAATAAAACGAATATAATTTAATGTTATGGCCAAGAATTTAGATTTCTTATAAAGATAACGATTTGCCATTATGTTTTAAAAACGATTTCGGGCAAGTGGCCGCCGCGGCTGGTTCGAACAAATTCCAGCAGAGAGGCCCAATTTTCGACCACTCTTTGCAGCAATTTGGGCCGTATGTCAGTAATAACGCGCCGAATATTCTCTTCCAATGCCCGAGTCAATCGTCCCGGGCTTATCTGCGTAGACAAGCGACTTAACATAACCAGCCCCACAAAATAGTCCAGCGGTGTTACGGACGATCTTGGAGGCCACGCCACAGGCCCACGACGCGAGATAATGCGCTCACCAAAAGTTTCCTTCAAGAAATTGATTGTTTCGTTGGCTGTATGGCATGTAGCTCCGTTTTGTTGGAACTAAAGGTTGTCCACATCAACATCCTCCAATTCAGGCACGAAAAAGTCATAAATCATGGCTCTATAGCGTTCCCCATTGACTGTAACTTTATGACCGGCTTCATCTTTGAAGAAATATGGACCAATGATCCCTCTGCCCATAGAGCACACCAAACAGCGACTTTTTGCGGATCTTACGGCGTCTCAACAATGGCTTGTGGATTATGATCACTCCAAATGCGACAATTTGCTTATTAATGCACACATTCAACCAAAAGTGAGCTTCATAGCTGAACAAAATTTTCTTGTGAAAATCTCGCGATACGAACCCTTATTTTGGTAATAAATTTGCACGATTTGCAAACGTTGTTCTGGAGTAAATCTATTCATTATGAAATGGCAAACCAAACTGATCATAAATCAAGTGGCAGCTATCAAAAAGACCAACTCCGAAAAAAGTATTTCCAGATTGAAAACCACACTTCTAAAAAAAACACGCTTTATAATGTAGTACTTATAGATATGTAGATAAATATGTATTTTTGCATTCACCACTGTAGATCATTGAAGTGAAAGTACGTGTGTGTGTGTGTGTATAAAGCTGCGGAGAGCGAGGAGAGTGTCGGATGCAACGTACACTCACAAATAATAATACACATAAATAAAAATGTATATATGTATGAAGTCTATTATGAAATGGTAAAAAAAATTTTAACAAATTAAAAAAAAGAAATATAAATATAAATAACATACAAAAACAAAAAAATTTAAAAAAAATACAATGAACCGTGCTTCATGCAAAAACATATTCACAATAGTATCAATGTGAAAAAAATTGCGGCAAAAAGTATTGCAATAAAAAAAGTAGCAGCAACAGCGGAAAACTACATACCAATATATCATGTATATTCAAAATTAAAGGAGCCCAAAAAACTAGTCTCTTCGATTGTCGAGGGCCAGACATAAAAATCATCTCTTGCACATAAATATTAGTGTGGACTGAACAACATTTGTTGTACACCAGTTTAGGCGTACCTATAAAAATAAAGTTGCTGTTTTAGATCAAAAACAAAGACACAAAATAATATTTGTCTCATTGTGTGTTAAGAGATGCCCCCGACGTCACTAAGCTGTTAAAAAGTTCACAAAATTAACCATTCATGTATTCCGCAGTATGAGCTAGCATATTATGTACATACTTATGTGCTATATTGTTACTGAAATATAGAAAAGCCCTAACTAAAATTTATTTTCCAAATTGGTTTTATTGAAGTTTTAGATATCCCATACTAAAACGACTATTGTAGGAAACTTTCAAAAAAGCCCTGGATGGCCATAATGGTTTTTGCTTTTTCTGTAAAAAATTTTGAATGTTATTTAGAGCCTTTCCACATTTCAGTAATCATATGCACTTGTGTTGGCACTTGGCGCTTTTTATTGCTATGCCAACACAAAAAAAGGGGAAAAAATTTTTAAATCTCCATTTATTATCAATCCTACCTAATAAATATGTTTAATGAAAAATTTGGGGTCACTCCGACTTACGCAACTAGCCTGTTTATGCCATGAAAAACTGAACATGTGTTTTTAGTAGTTGGTTGTATTCAACAAACACGTTCCTGATTTGCCAATTATTTCAAACTCGGACAGCTTAAACTCAAAAATAAACGAAGTTCTAACAGGACGTGTGATGTATAGGTCGTAAAAAGATCACAAACGACCTTTTTGTATTTTATTTATTTCTATATAAACTTAATTTTGAGAAAAATTTATGGGTTGATGGGCAAAGTTGAGATTTTATCCAAAAGAATCTTTTCTGGGGCCGGTACTTTAGAATCAAAGAAATTTCATATTTTTCCTACAATTTTGGACACCACTAATAATATTTACATACATACATTATACATACATATGTATGTATATTTATGCACTTATATGAAAAAATGCCTTGATTTTATATGAAGCGGCTACAATAAAATCGACATAGTGTAGCAGTTAACTTCGTTTATTTGTATATTTTTTAATGCTTTTTTGTTTGTTATTGTTTTTTTTTTGTTTCTTATTGTTGTTTCTGTTGCCATTTTTGTGTATATTGCTGAATATTTAACATTTCTTTTGCATTTCACTACAATTTTTAAATGCAATTTTTGTTGTTTCTGCCACAATACCAGCAACAACTGTGCAAAATAACATTTCGTGTAACAAACATGTAGCTCAAAACAAAAAAAAACTCAAAAAATCAAATAGCAAGAGTTAAACGCTAACGATAAAAAAATCAAACTACAACTAAAAATGTTAAACAAAAGAGACAATAAAAAAAAAGTTAGCAAACGAGTGGGGCTTAATATAGTGTAGATGTCTGTATTGAAAATGCTTCTTCTTAATCGCATATAATTTTTATTATTTGTAGCACATTTAAATTAGGTAATTTTGTAATTATTATTTGCGGTTAAATGTTCAAAATTCACATATAATGTAAACATAAATTATTTATATAAGCTTGGGGGAAAAATGTTTTCCCTTTATTCAAAATAATCAATTTAACTCTTATTTGCCAGCATTTATGCCCAGTTTGCGGTATAAACGAGAGAGTGACAACTTTAAGCTTGCTTCTGAGATGCCACGAAGACATTTAACATTAGATTTGCTTAAGTGTAGCTTTATTTCAGAATCAAGTTTCTGAGAGTGAATATAAAATCTGTTCCGCAGACGCAAAACAATTTTTATAGATTAATAAAATTATAATATGTTCACACATAAGTTTTTCACACTGAGAAAAAAGACTATTTTAGTTTCTTCTAATCTCAAAGCACGATTTAATATTCAAAATATAAAGGTATATCAAACCCTTTATGGTCTAAGCCGAGATTTTTCTATACACTAATGTCGTGCGAACTATATTTGGAAGAACAGGGCAAGGTTTAGATTTATATATGGGTATGTCAGATTTAATGGTCGTTGTGGCTAGTTGGTAGTGCGTTGACCTGCTATGCAGAGTGTCTGGAGTTAAAATATCTCAAAAAAGTTGAAAAACCAACTTTTCCACACGGCACCACCCCTTGAAAGGTAATGGCAAGCCTACAAGAGTAAAAATTGTATACGAAAAGCTTTTCACTTCGCCGTTTAAACTCGGCATTAAACAGTAGGTCCCTTCCATTCATGTACAAATATAAAACGTACAACATAAGTGGATGCAAAAAGTTCAGCCTCAGTCATCCATGAGCTGTTGCGCCATTAAAAGAAAAAGATGATGTCAGACTTAATAACTCACAAACTTCCTGGGGGGGTCTTTCTTAGCAAAGTAATAGTAAAAGAAAATATTTTTTCCAATTTTAATTTAATAAAAGAAATGAAATATAGCAAATAAAATTTGAATAAAATAATATGTAAAAATGCTCCGTCAGTTTCCGCTTAAGTAAAGTTAATGCAAACAGTAAATAGTAGTTTCTATTTTCATTTAAATAAAGTAAAAATCTCATGACTTCACTTCATTAAATATGAATCGCATATTTATGGTGTTAAATGCTTGAGATTAAGGAGTGCGTTTTTTATATTTTCCCAGTGCGAGAAAAGCAGCAAAACATTTAAGGTTTAAAAGCAAAGAAGAAAAAGCAGAAAAGAGTATATCAAAAAAAAAAAAAGTATGCGAGTATAAAAAGAAAAGCTAGTGCAAAGTACATAAATGTTTATAAATTCATATGTATGTATGTATGTACTATGTGTGTACAATGTGAAAATGTCAATGAAATAACATGTTTGACTTATTTTCTATTTTAGTTTTCAGTTTTATTTGCCATGTTTATTTCTTCCATCTTAAAGGCAGGTAGGTGTCTTTCACCGAGATGAATCTCTAAAACAATAATGCATCTATGCACAAGCATTTACGACATACTTGTACATACTTGTAACTATCTACTTATCGATGTATAAGTAAGTATGTATGTATGTATGCAACTATCTATGTATAGGTATTTATCTATCAACGGGTATGCATAGTTAGGAACATACTTACGTGTTTACTTAACTGTGCTCTTAATGCTCCGCATGTCGTTGACAATTGTCACTCACTAAGTATTGTTGCTGTTGTTGGTTGTAAGTAGTATAACCTTGCAATTTGTACAATTATCAATGGTAGAAAAAAGCAACAACAGCAACAAAAAGACACCGAACCACCAGCAGAAATAGCATCATAAAATCTCACTTTAAGCCTTTCAAGAGTGTTTAAAGCCATGTTTAAAATTATGTGGCGTTTCTAGATAAATTTTCCTAATGAAGTTGAAAAATGCAATTTAACTGTAATGCGGTTGCTGTTGTTATGGATGTTGGCTCTGTAGCTGTTGTCGTTGTCGCCGCGGCTGTTACTGCTGACGCTTTAGTTGTTGGTGACGAGAAATTGCATATCGATTGTTGACACTAATTCAAAAGAAAAATAAATAAATAAATGAAGAGAAACACCACCACTACAACATACGAGCATAAGTATAGTATGTGTTAGTAAATATATCTGTCTCTACTGATTATTTAGTGAAATAAGTGAAAATTCAATAAAGATTGTTGATATATGGGCGTGTGCCTTAATTCAAGTTATACACAAGTAATACTTATATTCGACATATTGATGTGTCGGTATGTAAGTATATTTTATCAAGTAAAATGTTAATGTTGATGATGCGTTTGGCGTAAACGGATAAGTGAGTTGATTTCACCTTCTCTAACTGTAAAATATTGGTACAAATATGAATAATTCTGATATAACTTTTAGAGATCAGTAGTAGTAGTACGTACTACTTACTTTACTCACTTACTTTTAATGGCACAACAGCCCATGGAGGGCCTAGGCCGAGCTTTTCTCATTCACTCATGTTGTGCGTGTTATATTTGTACATGAATGGAAGGGACCTACAGTTTTCGTAACAATTTTTACTCTTGTAGGTTTGCCATTGCCTGCCAAGAGGTGGTGCCGTTTAGAAATATTATTTTTTTTTTACTTTTTTTTATTTTTTTATTTTGCCTGCGCTGAGATTCGAACCCCGGACACTCTGCGTAGCAATCCAACGCATTACCACTACGCCACAGCGACCACGTAGTACGTACTAAGTTTTCGCTATTCTAGCTACAGCTGAACACTGAAAACTAAATCCGTTTTTTAGATATTTTAATTCAGTCTACATGCAAATATTTAAGTAAAATTTTCCATTCAAAATTTCCTTTCAAATTATACGGTAATGTACCGGGAAATGGTCATTTAAAAGGATTGTAAAATTTATTTTTGTCGCTAAGTTGGCACCACTGTCCTCCACAGTGTTCGATTTTGTCAGGTGTGTTTTGCGATATTTACAATGAATAAAAATATCGAACAAAGAATTTGTTTCAAATTTTGTACTGCAAATGAAATTTCGTTTGCCGAATCTCTGAAAAAGTTATATAAGGCTTAAAGTCTATCGACTTTATTCAAAAAGACGGGCGTAGAAGTGGTACAGTGCATTCAAAACCGGTCAAAAATCCACGTCTAAGTCGATCAACGGTCAAGGTAATGTTGACGGTTTTCTTTGATTATGGCGGAGTTGTGTAAACGGAATTCTTGCCAGAAAGTCAGACAGTAAATAAAGAATATTATCTGGGCGTTATGAGTCGTTTGAGAGAGCAAATTCAACGAAAAAGGTCAAGTTTGGGGAATGAAAACTCAAATCACATTGCTATTATTCTGAACAAATTTCTGGCCAAAAACTCAACAAATATCAACGAACAACCACCGTATTCACCTGATATGGCTTCCGCTGATATGGCTCTCTTAAAAGAGAATTCGCGGCGAGAACTGAAGTCGATTCCGGAAAATGCTTTTGAAATTTGTTTTGATGATTTTGATGATTATTTCGAAAATAAATTACAATACATTTTAGTGATAAATAAATATTTTGTATTTTTTTGATTTTTGCGGTACATTTTTGTTTATTCCATATTCAAAATTATGAAATTCATGGAAATGTTTACTTAGACAACGATGCCTGTAAGATTTTTGGCACTTCGTTTCCAAAGATTACAAATTTCTTTTTCCTATTAGAAAATCATTGCCACACCGAGCACAGATGTTTCCTCAAATATAAAGGATACAACAGAGACTTCTGTATTCCAGTCCTTTAATCAGAAACGCACAACCATTCATTCAAGGCCACGGAGGAGCCCGCCACACACATTAGTCAGCTCTGACACTGACGGGTGCCAGATCGCTATCCAGGGACGCCACGAGGAAGTTGTGTGTCTAATTGAAACATAGAAGCGCAAGAATCGAACATGGACGCACCTGCGGATGTCACGAACTTTACCTTGTGTCCTACGCCCCAGGCCCCCCTGAGATATGAAGGACCCACAAGTTCCAGCATAATGTTTTCTATTGTTTGTTCTGTTGCTGGCATAATTTTTATAATGAGTTACATCTAACATTTTTGTAATTTGTTCAATTGTTCAATTCGTTCTCAAATATTAAGTATATTACTTCCTGTTATGTTTTCTTAGTTTAAAAATTATGTATCGTCGATTGAAAATTGCTTCCCAAACCGATGTCTTTCTGGTCTTTCTTTATGCAATAATAACGTTCCGTCTGCTTATCTTCATTAAGCGGAAATCTGTGTCTACCATTTCGAGCGATGTTTAATTAGATCACTGGTCTTCAAACTAGGCTCTGGCACTGCGCCAAATTTTCCAGATTCTCCGCGAAGACATGTTCACATTTTAAAAGAAAGATTTAATTTTAAAATACATGTAATGATTATCCATTTATGTTCACATTTAATTTAGCAATTCAATAACTACAGTACTTTCATGTTGCCACTGCTACTTCTACTAAATCGAAACATGTTTTTTTGTGTTTCTAAACACAAACCTTTTATTTTATTTGCAATTTTATTCTTATGAAAGGGCTCCATGAAATAGAATGGCAACCAAAAGGTTTCGCGATCGAAAATATTGAAGATCACTGATCTGTAAATCGATGGATCGATTTTTTTCTTTCAAGCAAACTTACTGCCCTTGCTTTTATGAAATAAATAGTGGAGAGAAACACATTCCGTTTTTAAAATCAGTCTCCAAGTGGAAAAGTGCTAGCTATATACAACCACTATTCTACTATCTAACCAAAGATTAAGGCACACAATAAGCACATACTATACATATTGCACCTAACTACAACTCAAAATTTTAAAAATTTAGAGGATACTCATTATAAAAAAATGGTTTTGATTATGCACAAATGCATATACAAATTTAGTTTATGGAAAATAATATATATTTATATTAAATACGCATATTATTTTTTATAAAATAAATGTAAAGTGGTGTAAAGCAGTTAGAGAGAGAGAGAGTCAGTTGTCAAAAGTTGCCGAAGTCGTACATAAGTTGCAGTCGTCATAGGAGTCATCATTCAAAAGCCGAGAGGGGTCGTCGTGGTAACATGTAAAGAGTAGCGAGGAGAACGAGTAGAGTTGTCGTCGTGAACAGTAGCTTTGAAGCATAACTTTTTTGTTTGTTTTATAAATTATTATTAATATATTATTAGACATTATTTTATTACTTGAATTAAATTAAATTGCCAATACGTAAATAAAAATATAAACAGTTCTACATAAATTTTTGTCTGCATGCACAGTAAAGCAATAACAATAATTTCGCGATTCTTGGAAATTAATCGACTTTGAGTTGTGCCACTTTTGTAGTTAGGGGATATATTAAGTATATTAAAATATTTACTCATGTATATATGTAAGTATACTTAGTGGATAACAAATTCAATGGCTCTGAATTAAGCTTATTTTTAAGTAAGTATTTTTCAAAACCCAACATAAATAGATTAAAAATTCAACAAATAAAATTTGCACAAAAAAGAAATAAGGAAAAGCAAATAAAAAAGAAAAAGCTTAAAACAAAAACATTTACCCATCTACATGCATACATTATTCCTTTCTGTGTTTCTTCTTTTGAATAATTTTTTTTTTTTTATCCAAGTTTTGAATTTTGTAGTTGCAAATATGCAGCAATAAAAATAAAATCAAAATGAAAACAAGCACACAGAAAAATAGTTTGTTGTACAAAGCAATGGAATCGCATCTACTATTGTATATTTGTACATATATCTGCTGCAGAAACAGTAGTTGTAGTAGTAGCAGTAACAACAGTTGCAGTAGCACTCTAAACGTATTGTATTGGTTGCAGTGTGGTTGCGAATACCACCACCACCACCACTACCAACATCATCATCACCATCGGAAATATCACTACCAACAATAATAACAAATAAGCACGCATCATTGTTAATTCGCATATCATCCGTTCCGCTTCTGTCTCCGACACTAGCAACTGTTTGTTTATATTTATTTATTTTATTTGGTTTTTTGTAGTGGGTGGAGAGGGGTTTTTTTTTTAAATTTTGTTTACGGATTATTTCGCCTGTGAGAATATGTTTATACATTCAAAAGCGTGTTTGCTTTTTATCTACAAAAACAAATATTATTGCAATTGTACTTGCATTGTTTTTTGACAATTTGCTTTGAAGTTTTCTGTTTTTTTTTCGGTTTTTATTAATTTTTTTTTCTAACAATAATAATTGAGTTTTACAATTGCAGCATTTTTTTGTTAAATACAGTTTTTAAAAAGACGAATTTTATATGGTTTATACTATTTTCAGGTTTAGGAAAAGGCGCTTAATTTAAAGTGTATTGGACAAAATGTTTCTGGTGGTTCCCTGCTGTCGTCTGTGAGATAAGTGTCTTTGAGAAAATTTCAGGATTTCAATGATATGAGAGTAGTTCGGGGTGGTAGCTATTTTTGGGCATAAATTTTAAGATGGACAGTTCTTACAGACACAAGAATGGGGTCTCAAAAATTAATATTGTAACTTATTGTGTATTTATAAAAATATTACTATTATGTCTCTAGAATAATAGTTTGTATTGGACGCTAACTGTTAACTGAAATACTATGTTAAAACTCGAGTTCTCAAATTTTTGACTGGCCTAAAAAAATTATAATAGAAAACTATCGCTGAAAATCACAGACTTGTTCTCAAAAAAAATATTGGCGTGGGTTTATGAAGTCGAGAAGGGAGTCGGATTCCTTAAAGCAATTGTAGTTTTTTGAGCCTGTTAAAAATTTTTTTTTAATGATTAACGTATTTATTTATAATAAATGTTCCTATTCTTAGCTAGTTTTAGACAGTTTTATATACCGTTAGTAGGGCCTGGGGAGTAGGACGCAAGGTAAAGTTCGTGACAGTCGCAGGTGCGTCCATGGCCGACCCTTGCGCTTCTACGTTTCAAGTCAACACACCTGGATAGCGATCTGACAACCGTCAGTGAGTTAACTAATGTGTACGGCGGGCTTCTCCATGGCCTTGAATGAATGGTTGTGCGTCGGGCTTGGAACACACCATGTCAAAATATTTCCCAAATGAATGCTCAAACGAAGCCTCGGATATTTAACCACTCTAATGTAGACGACTTCCGCAAACGCTCAAAGTATTTAATTTATTTGATTTTATTTTTAACCAAAATTCTCAAACTCAATCTAAATAATTAATTTTTCAGGCTTTCGAACATTTGTGACTAATACATATCGCAGCTCATAGCCGAAGCATTACTTATTATGAAAGTTTGGGGAGTTCACTATACGATATGAAAAAATGTATCTCCAGACTACTGTTCTGGTGATTATTACACCCGTTTTGGTGACAGCCGTTTAGAGGACTGCTTGTTAACTAGAGGGTCAAGGATCTGCATAATTTTTTCCATTTGGAAGTAGGAAAGGAAAAAAAGAATCTACATATATAGATATTGCATTGGCAAGTTTCTAAACGTGGAAGTCCAGTAATAAGTAAAAGATAGCATAGTCCAGTAGCCATATTTCTCAGAATATAAATTTTTATGTTTGCACACGGAACCAGTAGAAAAATTACCCTGCGAACTGTTATATAACCGTATATTAATTTTTTTTGCAATTATGATTTTATTTTTCTTAATTATATATAAGTAATAATAAAAAAGAAATATTTTCCTTCCTTTCAGGTATGTTTTATTCGAGGCTAAAGTACTACAACTTTCTTTCTCTATCTTTCAAAAGAGTCCAGAAGCAAAAATACAATAAAAGTAAGTTTTTGAAAACAAGAAACGCATCTTTGAACATAACGCTGCCTAAATTTGCAAAAGCCCTAAAATCAAATATTTCAAAATCGAATTTTTGATGAACTATGATTGAGCGTATCCATATCTGCCTCAAATTCTAGAGCCATACACAAGAAAGTTTCATCGATATTTTTTTTTTAAGTTATAAATTACAATAGTTTTAAAACCATACTGAAAATATTAAAGTTTAAAAAAATCTAATGAAACATTTGAGAAATGCGTTTTAGGGCTTTTGCAAATTAAGCCAGCGATATAGTATGTACGTGCCCGTATCAACAAACAATGTATGTAAGCATTTATGTACCTACTTCCCTGTCTACCGCGCATTTTAAGAAGCATAGGTACATTCATAAATTCGTCTCTTCTGCATGAAATATTGTTAAGAATTGGGACAACAATTACAGCAAGAGCAACAGCCACTAGTTACCAACCATTCCATCCTATATTTAAACAAAATACCAAAGAATGAAAAAAAAAGAAATTCAAGTATAAACAATAACAGGCAACTTTACTGACTTTTTGGTCGCGTCATTTATTAAAGTTGGTAGTTAGGTGCACGTAGCGCGCTGCAGTTGAAGATAGCAAAACCAAACAAAAAATAAGAAAAAGTCTTTACTTAAGTAAAGATTTTCTCCTGCCATGCACAAAAAATAAGAACAGCGTATTATTCTTCGAAAGAATTGGTCGGTAGCAGCAGCATTCATGGTTAGGCGACGTATATGTGAGGAAGGTAGGGACTGGAAAACGTACAAGAAATGGGCGAAAGACAAAATCACAACAGTCAGTTACAGAGACTGATTGGTGAACATGAGACCAGTTTGTCAATGGACAAGTTTTCTGATGTGAGTGTGTACTTTTTTCCGTTTCGTGTTATATGGTGCGCTGAAAACAGAGAACGAGGGGTACTAAGAAAGTGCATACAGCAACAAATCAAGTGAGAAATTGTTAAGTAAATATTGCATGCAGCATGTGCGCCTTGCAGCAGCAACTGATTCAACGGCGGCAACAACGTCAACAGCGAATATGTACACTTCACAGTCATACGAATTGTCGCTTTTACTTAGACATAACTTCGTTCGTTTGTTTCTAATAGAAAAGTTTTGCCATCCTTTTCGTTCGTCTGTTTGGCTGTCTGCCCCTCTAAATGTGTGTGTGTGTGTGTGTGTGTAATGAACGTATTTGCTGCCACATTAAAGCATGCAATATATACTAGAGAGTAAAAAAAGAAACATCTTTTATGCAGCATCAGCGCGCTGATAAAAAAAAATGCGGATGGAAATTCTAGACGCATTTAAGCATATTTCGAATTTTTTCCAAATCGTTTTTCTTTTTCTATTCGAATGGGAGTGAGTGCAACATAATTCAAAGTATTTAGTAAGTTAATATGTTGCACTCGTATGTAGCAAATATATCATAACATAACATGCAAAGTGATGTGTGCTGAAGGCTAATATTCGGTAGTCGGTATTGCCTTCAGAGAGACATGCATTAAAATTTACATACTATATGTAATTTTTTATTTTTGTTTTGAAATTTAGTGTACAACGTTATAGAGTAATAAAAACTGATTTCATTTTTGACAATTTTGAAAACCATCTTTTAATTAAAAGACAATTAAAGTTGATCCCGACTGATGTAATTTTTAAAATTTTATTCTTCTTCCGATTGACCGAGAAGTGACATCGTTTTTGGGTTTCCAAGCCGTTTTCAGCAATGATCGCTGTTACATTGTAATGTATGAAGTCTTAAATTGGCATTATCGGATCATATACCGATATTTTTTTTTTAGTTATGAAAAAATGTCACCGACCTCATTTTCCCGAAAGTGCAATATTAATAGGTAACAGTAGCGGTAACAGCCTCACCCTGTCCCTTAGAGTCCACAGTGATTAAATATTGGTAACATTAAAACGTTTTTCATTTCATTAATCCATTTGTCTAGACTGAGTTGGAAAGGTTTAGATAATAGAATAATGGCAAACTGAGAGCACTATCTTCATAATTATTTTATTTTTTCTGGTTGGTTCTGCGAGGTGGCTACGTACAATCGACACGCATAATTTTATTTTTGCAATGAGTTCAACCAGTTGAGTAGCCTTATTAAACTGCACGGTAACGGTAACGGTATCGTTTTGTAGAATGGTGTTTATGTAAAGTGTTGGCTGGTTACACAAAAAAACAAAAATATGCAGTAATACCTTATCTCATACTCTTGAAATCCAAATTATACAATATCACCCATTTGCGGTTCATAAAAGTTGTGCATAATTTCAAGCTAAATACGTTTTGAGTTGCTTGTATGTACATCAAACAAAAAACCTATGCTTGTAGATGCGTAAATAAAAGAGGCACCCGTATAGCAACATTTTTGATATTGTTGTAAATATTTCTTCATGTTAATTTCTAACCATATTAAACAACAACCAGATAACATCTTTTTAGTTAAAGTGTGAGAGCCAGCATGGTCAATGCTGTCAGTGCGTGTATTTCTTACCTTCCTGCCTTCCTGTGCTACATGGAATGTGCATATGTATGTACTGGCTGGCGCGGCAGCATCCGCCATAACCGGCGCATTAATGGTGGTTAGTTGCTTGCCTGGTTAGCTTCTCCTATGCCACAAAAGTTAGTGTTTTGTTAATTTGTTGGCGCTAATGCCCTGCTTGCTCTTCCGTTGCAGTTGATTCTATTTTTATATGAATTAAAATTGCTCTTTGGTTGCGTATATGATTAATAGCCCACGTTATGGTTTTGAGCGTGCCTATTTCATAAAGTTACATAGATATCATTTCTAAGTCGTGCATACATATTATGTACATATAGACGTACCTATTATGTACATGGACTACCCATTAAGATATTTTTCTTCTATTGCTGGCTATGATATTAATAGTTACTAATTTCAAAAGCGATTATTACCAAGCTCTTAAACATATGAGCTTTATATATTTTTATATTATATATATTTTTTTTGTTTGTTTTATTATTACGATTTGAACATTTTTGTTTATTTGCGAGAATGTGTGTGGCTATAGTTTCATTTTTTTGTTGTTTTATTTACAACAAATTGTGCGCATGCGTAAAGTTTATTCGTGCACTTGTTGCATAATCATCGCAAACCTCATACTTACATATTCACATAATAATGTACGCATTCGTATGTGAAACAATAAAATGTTATAAGTATATATTAAAGAAATAAAGCTATATAAACAATTTATTTTTTTTTATGATAATATGAAACAATATTTCAAGAAAAAAAAGAGCTAAAAAATATAAGTATAAACAATGCTCAATGGTTTCTATTACAAATTTTGCAAAGCAGTTGGTAAATTGGCGAGGATTTTTTAAAATAAGTTCGGTTATATAATGTGGAAAGAGTGTTCAAATTCATCACAACTTAATGATACCCATCACGCATTATGGCCTAAAGATATGTTAAATTATTTGTTTTTCCACATTTACTTTGGGAATTTTTCTATTTAAGCTAAAGCTGTTGAAGAAACGGGAAGTAAAAGTGTTTCCCATAATGTTTTTTTTTTACAATAGTAACGATCAGGAGTTATAGTTTTGGCCGGAGCACAGAAAGTTTAAAGTGATTGTGGAACTAGTTTATGTCGTTGTTCAATTTATTGATAGGTTCTCTGCTACCATGTGAACGCTTTTGGAAAAGTCCTACACTGAGCCATATTTTTCACTTACTATTTAACAATTATTATTATTATCGCCGGCCGACTATAAGTAGGTGTTAGCAGCCACCGCTCGGCTGAAAAAGATTAAGGTTGCAGGTGCAGATGCTCTGCTTCCTGAGTTGTTTATGACTGGAGGCGAAGAGCTTACAGAACGTATGCACGAGCTTCAATGTAGAATATGGTCAGATCAAAGCATGCCAAGTGATTGAAACCTCAGCGTTCTTTACCCAATTTACAAAGGTGATTCCACGATATCGAATACAAGGTTCTATCGAGCGTACTGTGTGAAATACTGATTGGAGCTTATAAGCCGCCTACGACTAAGGCTGCAACGAATGTTCGAGAGGAATATAAGTACTCCGTAAGATCTATTTTCTAAAATGCGTAGACGACGTGTATCGAATAAGATGGAACCATGAGCTGAAAGAGCCATACGCCGATACTGACATATTCAAGCGTATAAAAATACATCGGCCTCGCTGGCTGTGTCATGTTGAGCAAATGAAAGAAAGCGCCACGGTGGAGGAACACGCATAAGACGACGTGCTAGTCTCTTATGGAAATATCAGGTACAGGGCAACATGACCGCACTTGGCCCTACCAACTGGCGTCAGCGCGTACATAGCAAAGACGAGTGGTGAAGTTTTATCGAGATGGCCAAGAATGATCATCGGTTGTATTGCCAACTAAATAAGTAAATGTTGAATAAATATTTTAAATAGTATGTAATTGTAAAATATGTGGAACATCTTTAGTATTAATTTTTCTTTATGATTATGTTAATTTTTTGTAAAATCACGAATCATATCGCTCGTTTACTGCAAGACTGAGTACTGAAAAATTAAAAGATACAATGTTAAATAGAGAAATACTTTTTTGGTGCATTGGACCTACCTAAATCTGAAGAAGCTTAGATCACATAACACTTTTTTCAGGTGTTCCAAAATTTTTTTTTTTTTTATGTCACTATTATTTTTTAATAGCTGCGTTTTATTCGCGGAGTAGTTTAGCATGTGCTCACTACTCTTCTTCGGCGGACATTTTGACAAATTTCCTTTGTTGTTTTTTCCTCATAGCTCTTCTTCTTTTATTACCGACAGTTCACAATAAGGTTTTTATAGAATCCAGGGATGTTAAACAACATGCTATACTTAACAGCTATAGCTATTCGCTTTTGTTGCTGATTCCCATCATCGCTGCTAGTTACACATAACTAGGAACGAGTGACGAATAAAACACATCTAACACTCTGAGTGATAATTTCCCAAACCTTTGAATCAAAGCTTTAGTATATTCAAAAAAGCAGCAATTTCCACAGCAAGAAGTTAGCTCCAACCTTCAAATGTAATACGAAAATTTATACTTTACTAATATGTAAAATTTTTTTTATTTGATGTTTATAATCTTAGGTGAATTTAAACTCCAACCTCTAGAGTGCAGCTACTAAGCCTCATGTCGAAACTTATTGCTCAAAAGAAACAAAGTATTTAGTTTGAAAAACCCATTTATTATTGTAAGCGAGCATACAATTTTGCAATAAAAAGCCAACGTAAAACTAAAAGCAATGATTAAAACCAGTTACTAAATAGTTAAAAATATTTACAAATTTTTAAGTGCAAAAAAAAACAAGTTCGGGTAAACAAATGGCATGTAAATCCCATTTAAGAATATTTACAAATAATGATTGGAAATAATGTGAAAAGAGTTCATAAATAAGTATGTAGGTACTCGTTTATGAAAAGTAAGTAGTATGCGATTATGCATACTATATATTGTAATAAAAATAGAATAAATTATTTTATATATTTGCATACATATGTATAATGATGAAATGAAGATATTTTTCTACTTCAGAAAAACAGTTTTAAATACAACTTAGTTTTTATTAACTCTAACCAATAAATCTCTATTAAGGTTATGCATAAAGGTAATAAGGTGCACGTGATATTGCTCTAGCAGGAGATACATCATGCAAATTGTTTTAGCTATTAATTAAGCTCATTAATTTCTCATAATTAAGTAAACGCATAAATTTCACTTCCCTTCGAAATGCAAAGTTGTGCGATTAACACTTTCATTGTGTTTATTGATGGCGACAAATGCAAGCTATAAATTCATGTATACCGTAATTTCACAGGCCAGCCAGCTAACCAGCCAGCCAACCAACCAGGCTCAAAGCGACGGAAGTGCAGAGCAAATTATTATGGATGCACACCACATGCGTGTGTATTTACTCGCATCTATGCATGTGTGTATATAAATAGTAAAGTACGCAGTATAAACATGGTTTATCCTTAATCAATTGACAATTAAGTGGAGCTTTCTCACTTGCCACAGGCGTGCTGCAATAGGGAGGAAAGACTTAGTAAGTTATTACAATAATAATGTTGCCAGCCACCATCACCACTGGCACCGCAAATGCGTGTATGTGTGTGTGTGGGTGACTAAGTGTTTATGCATAGATGATTCACCGATTCCAATACATACTACTACTAAAAGAGTATAGTTTGCTGCAAGCTAAATGCTTTACCATACATTTAGAGTACATACATACATTTTGAATGCGTGTACTTTGGATAAAATGTACATACTTCGGTCATATTACATAATTGTTTTATAGCCTACCTGCACCAACAACCCTCCCACTTGCTACCCACACCCGTCCACCATAATAGGTTGGCCGAATGTACGTTAGCATGTCCAAGTACCACAGAACCACTGAGCAGTATATAAACAATTGTGGTAAGTAACATGGTATGTTTGAGTATTGAAAATACAAGTTAACTAATATGCATCATTTAAAGAGAACCGTAGTCAATTTCATCAGTATCATCTGCCGAAAACCCGATAATGAACAAGAAAATGTTAGATAGTGCCTTTTTATATTAAGGTAACGTAATAAGTTGGAGGTTGGGGGTTCGATTTGCCTCTTGGTCTGATGCTTAATTCTCATAAACTTCTTACATATACATATTTCTACCGATATGAAGCGAATGAGAATTATAAGAAAATGTTTAAGTACACTTGAAAGGTAATGGCAAAGTCACCAAGTGACAGATTGCCACATAGCCGTTCGGTACTGCGTTAAACTGCAGGTCCAATCATATGGTATCCCTATGGGCCGTTCTGCCCTAAGTGTGTGCTCTGGATAGCCACCTAACCAACCAACCAAGGATATACAACAACATATTATAATACAGAAATGAAAAAACTTGGTATCCAGAACATCTGAGAACTCTTCTATTCAAATCATTTTCAAATTTTAAAACCTTTTACAATTATACTCTTCTGAAACGGAATGATCTCGAACCATTTTTGAACAGATTGGTTACTGGTGACGAAAAATTAATAACGTATGATAATAATGTGCGAAAAAGATCATGGTCAAAACGAAGTGAGCCTGCCCAAACCGTCGCAAAGCCGGAACCGACGACGCCAAGGAAGGTTTTTCTTAGTGTTTGGTGGTATTTCAATTCTCCTGTGTACTACGAGCTGCTTCCGCGTAGCCAAACGATTGATTCGAAACTGTACTGTCAACTATTAACAAGATTGAATAAAGCCCACAAGAAAAACCGTCCGAAATTAGTCAACAGAAAGGGTGTCGGCTTTCATCACGACAACGCTAGACCACATACTTCGTTGGTGACCCGACAAAAACTGAGGGAGCTTGGCTCGCAAGACGACTGCAAAAAGGTCTTGTCCGAGTTTTTCGAGCAGAAACCCCAAGAATTCTTCAAGGACGGTTTTATGGTTTTACCCGAAAGATGACGAGATCGAGTGGTCAATAACAATGGAAAATATTTGACTATTTTGAAGCTATTTTGATATATGAAAAAATTTGGGTTAAACTTAGCTCACTTTTATAAACTTTATATAACTAACTTATATTTTGTATACATAGTGCAAAAGCTTGTTTTTGTTTACATTTTAAAACTACGTTAATAGAGCCATACTTGATTTAAAAATCAAATGCGATTTGATTAAGTTATTGAGGTTTAAATTCACATACATTTCTAACGACATATTGCATAAAACTTATAGATTGGGTAAAAGCAAACAAAGTTACGATCAAGTGTACTTGGACATCTTAAAAATGGCTTTTTGGCCCGAAACCCAGATTTTGAAAGTGTATTCAAAATTTCGAGTATGCATTTTCTAAATGTCTGACTACACCTACAACATGTACTATGGCTGGGACAAAGTAACTCAGCACACAGAATAATTTGGCTCCATCATTCATTCGTTTTCTGAGAGAAGATAAAAAATAAAAAACTGTGGGTAAAAACTGTGTGTGGTCGCTGTGGCGTAGTGGTAGTGCATTGGGCTGCTACGCAGAGTGTCCGGAGTTCGAATCTGGGCACAGCAAAATCAAAAAGTAGAAAAAATAATGTTTCTTCACGGCACCATCTCTTGGCAGGCAATGGCAAACCTACAAGAGTAAAAATGCATATGAAAAGCTTTTCACTTCGCCGTTCGGATTCGGCATTAAACTGTAGGTCCCTTCCATTCATGTACAAATAGAACACGCACAACATGAGTGGATGCGAAAAGCTCGGCCTTGGCCCTCCTTGGGCTGTTGTGCCATTAAAAGTAATGTTAAGTAAAGTAACAAAATTGTTTAGAGACTGACTTTTAAATCACATGCCCAAATTATTGAATGTGCTTTGATTCCCTATATCTCTGGTATATGGATCAACGGAACATTATTGCAATTATCGATATGTGATAATTTTATAGTAAGTACTTATTATCTCACATTTTGTGCGGGATACATCGCAATGCGATTCTATTTTAAGTGCCTAAAATATTAAGTAGTATTTTAAAAACTTTTTCAAAAAATCAAAACGTAGTAGAAAAAAGATGGAAAATGTACTGGAAATACAATACAATTCTATCGGAGATATCGGTACGGCTGGATAGCGATCTATAAAGTCCATTACGATAGCATTGAGCTCTAAGGATGTTTACACTTTTCACAGTATTTATGTATATTTAGTAAAGTTTAAGTTACTAACAAAGTTCTTTAAGAGCTCTTTCTAATATTTAATATAATAATAAAGTCAGAAATTATGAGGGTAAAAATAATTATAAAATTCTTTGATTCTTCTCCTTTTCAACCATTTGCTAATTTATGTAAAAAAAAAGATGTGAATTTTTAAAAATATTTTTAATATCGAATTGTAGCATACAGTCTGACATTCATTTCCGCTCAGAGCTGATAAAACAAAGATTAAAAAATGCTATGTGTATTTAGTAGATTTGCGTAAAATTTAAAAATATTACTCAACAAAGTTTTTGTGAATATTCATTGTTTAGATTTAGTTAAATAATCGTCCAATCCAAATATTTCTGTCATTTGTTATTTTAGGTAACCACAAAATTGGCTAATACAATCCTAAAAGATAACATAACAAATGAAAGGAAATAAAGACGTCAATTCCCATAATTAAAAATGTTAAAAATGGTAAAATCTGATGCAAGAAAAAATAAACTAAAATTTATTTCGTCTATTTTTAAGTTTTAAAATTTATTATTTTAACAACTTTAAAAACCAGAAAAAAAAACTTTAGATTGGCATGACGATATAAGAAAATGTTGAGAAAAAGAATATAAACGAAAATGAAAACACTTTCAAAACCATTGCAAAGTTTAATATCATGTGTTGACCCTAGCAACAACATTAAAAGCAACGATAGTAGCCGAACGAAAATAGTTTGTGAGCACCGGCATACAGATATGGAAACATTTGGTTTTTTTTTAATCAGAAGCTACTATCCAAGGTGCAATTTCCCATTAAGATGCTAATACATGACGATGACGACGGCCAAATATTTCGTTTTTGTTTTTGCATGTTTTATGCAATAATGTTTTGTTAAGTTTTCTAACATTTTTAATGGCTACTTCCTGTGTAGTCATTACCATGTTGACCCATTGCAGTAAACTTAGATGAGGTTTATTGTCGTCCGTTCATTTAATTTTAAATTATTAGGCAGACAGGCAGGCAAGCAAGCAGGCAAGCAAGCAGGCAAGCAGTCAGGCCAGCAAGCAGCGACACAACAACATCATTAACGTCAACATCGTCATAATTTTGTGCTGACATGTTTGTTTTTTCTTACTTCTTCCATCACATTATCATCTTCATTTTGCTGTTTCTATTCTATTGATGGCGTTGTTGTCGATTTGTTGTTGCTGTTGTTTAACATTCACCTACTTTTCACCTACATATCTTGTTAGCTGCTACCGTAGAGATGCGCTTATGCTGGTACTGGCATCCATTCCTGCCTGCTGCTGCTGTTGTTGCTGCTAGTTAAGGTAAAAATTGTTATGTTTTACAAAGAAATATATAAAACAACAACTAGAAATGGAAGAAACTACATACATACATACAGCTAAAAAATAATAGAAGAAACCGAAACAAAAACAAAGTACGGCCAAGAGGAAAATGCTAACAATGAAGCAAACAACAAATGAATGGCCAAGACACAAGCGTTACACTGAAATAAGAAAGTTAATTAGGCTTAAAAGCGAACGAGACAAGCATTTGAAATTGAAAAGGCAAACTTCGCTGGCTGGCACACTGAGAGTGGCTTAGAAGGAGAGAGAGAGAAAAACAGAAAAAAATCTAAGTAAAAAACTGAAAAACACAATGAAACTTCTTAACTTGGTTGCTGGTTGTTTTTCTCATGTTGCTGACGTTTTTTTGTTATTGCTTTCTTATAGATACATATTGTAGAAAAAGTAAACATAATAAATTCAATTATGGCAACGTTGTTTTTTTTACTTTTTAAGTGTTCAATGTTTGTCTTTAATATTGTATATGAAAATGTGCAGAGATTTGATAACTTTCTCGAAATACAGTGAGGACCTTTAATGTGCATTCCAAATTACGCCCTGTGTAGTTAGAGAACTCACCAAAATAAATAAATTGATAGCGTTGAAACGCTCGGGATTCGAAAGTTTAGAGCCGAGCACTTGCGATGACTCCGAAGCAATAACGTTAGAACTGACTCAGAAAGTATCTCTTTGATATTTTTACTTTACAGAAATACAATACTAAATTTTGCTAGGAAAATGTTAGTTCTTTATATTAGAGATTTACGTTCATATCGGCAGGGAATGATATCAAGTAAACACTCATTTAGCATGAATAAATCTTCATTTGAGACACTGTGTACAGCGACTGAACTAAAAAATTGGAAGCCCTCAGCAATTTTTTTTGTTTCCTCGTTCAGTGCTAACAACACCACCCGGAATGAGTGTTTCTCATGGAGGCCCTAGGCCAAGTTTTTTCGCATACATTCAAGTTGTGCGTGTTATATTTGTACATGAACGGAAGGGACCTACAGTTTTATGCTGAATCCGAACGGCGAGGAGAAAAGTTTTACATTGCAAATTTTTACTCTTGTAGGTTTGCCATTGCCTGTATTGCCTGTGGTGCCGATTACTTATGCCGTGTAGAATAATTGGTTATTCTACCTTTTGATTTTGCCTGTGTCGAGACGAGACCGTGGACAGTCTGCGTAGCAGACCAACGTAGGCCACAGCAACATTAATAGTGGTTTAGATAGTAATCTAGAAAGTAGAATATGATATAATAATAACATTTAAAATGTGTCAAGACATCCAAAAATTCTTAGAAAATATTTGGGTATATTTACGTAAGAAGAGGTAAATTTTTTAAATATGAAACTTGCAAATGTAAGTAAATTAATTTCTCAAATATAAACTCTTCAAACGTTCGTATACGTTCCGCCTTACTTCAAATACAAAATGTGCTGCACATGATATTTCCAAGTTACAGAGTGAAAATGTCACAGACATAAATTACGTGACTTTGATTTGTGTGTGACACAGTTTCATAGACTTTCAAACTAATTCGCCCTGTGGAGTATTGAGTACACCTTAAATACTTATGCGCATTAAGTCTTCAAGTCATTTGCTCATGACTATTTACTTAAAAGCAACTTAGTCTTAGCAAAGTTAAGTTGCTGCAAACTGCGAACCAAAGTATTTAAATGGTAATGAAATTCATCGTGTTATGTTGTCGCATAAGCAATTAAAATGTTTGCCCAAACGCGCGCACGCGGGTTGCGCCCACAATATGAACGTATGAAGAATACGTGAAGATCACGACCAAAACAGAAAACAGATTAAAAAACAGAAACATTTATGGCTTACACGTCACGAAAGTTTAACAGCAACAATAACAATGTGAAAACATGAGTGCAAGTGTTGATATTTGTACCTATAAAAGTCTAGAGTCAATGGCAGAGATATAGTATCTACAGAAATTTAAATAAAAGTTAGTGAAAAATGTAGTACAAATGTGTTAAAATTTAGGTGCAGACAACTGCAACGATAGCGACGACCAACAACAAACTAATGATGATGATTGCTAGGCAGCAACAACAGGCACACACAAATTTCTTCATGTCGCAATTCGCTATCTAATTTACGCATTTTGCCTTAATAATAAATATGTACATACTCGTACATAGAAGAAGGAAGCGAAAAGACAATTTGTGTATAAATTGCAGCATTCTGCGCCTTTATATATATTACTTATAACTTATTTATCGACTAGTTGTTGACACCCAGTGGGAAATCGTGCCTACTCCAATATGAAGTTATTACTTCTAAGCCCTTTTTTAATTGCAAAGAAATGTTTAAACATTGATGAAAATAAATGGATTATTTCCAACTGGGCTGTAAACATATCGTGTTTATAGCATTCAGAATATGTATATCACGATAACATGTCTTCTTTCCAAGTTATAAATATGCAAAGCTCAAATCCCCAAACTACTTAATTTGTTTTTTTTATCGAAAAAGCAGCAAAGGCTTTCACACGTGTATTGTAAATGCATACACCTACACAATATTGAAAAATATATACTATGAATACATACAATATTAAGTAAATACGTACAATACTATGAATACATACATACATAATAAAAAAAACTATGTATTAGTTGTACCTAGTCACCAATCACCAATTTCCAGTAGGTAAATTGAAAGCAAACATAATGACCATTATTGTTAACGATAGACAGACAGACATACCTTGAGAAAGACTGACATTCATACACACATACAGACACACATACATATACATTCATTTAGATCGACACAATGTGAGACCATGAATGGGAAAGAAGTTCCCATTAAACATATTAATGTGGAATTTCAATTCAAAACATTTCTAACATTTTTTTTCACGATTGTTGTTGTGGTCGTTGTAGTCGTTGCCATTAGTTGCATGAAAACGCTTGAGCGCCATTTAAGACAACGACGACCACGACGATACCACGCTGCTTCTTTCAGAATGGGAGATGGAAAGCGGAGAGCTTGGTGTCTAAGAGTTGTGCAGGTAGTGAGAGAGTGAAATGGAGAGTTGCACTGAATTGAATGCATTTCGTAAATAAATTCAATGAAAAGTAAAATAAAAACGAAATGGAAAGAAAAGAAAAGAAAAGAAAAATACAACATTTTATTTTCTGCTTTTTCTTTAGCGTTTTTTTCCTTCTTTTGTTGTAATTTATGTGTTTTAATAAAAATACTAAGAAAAAACTGTTGAAAAAGAAAAGAGAACGCTGTGAAAAGGAAGGAGAAGATCTTAATAATGAATACATTTTGGAAGCAAGTGAATTGTTGCAGTTGAAGCTCATTTATTGTTGTTGTTTTTTGATTGATTTTTTTTTTTTTTCTTTAAACAATATTTACAATGGGGCAACATTAAATGAGTACAGCTCTTTGTAGAAAGTATACTTCTTTAGAAGAGTAATGGTCACTTTTTGGTTTAATAACAGTTATTTTGTAATGAAAATGTAGCTATAAATTAAAATCGACCTTTAAAACGTTTAGAGCATCATTAATCATTGGATGGTTTTTGGTTTATTCTGGAATTCATGAGTGCAAAATTTTGTTGATTAAAATATGAAAATGGTTAACATTCCTTTAAAGATATTCTTACACTTGAGTTATGGGCACACGTACCATCACTTTGAGCCTCCATCTCACATCCGATATGCTTTTTTAATCTATCTACTATCTACTTCCCTTTCTAGCATATTAAGCAGAAAATTGTGTCTCAAGGAAAGTAGACGTTACTACAGTTCAATTTAAAAAATTCTGTAGGCTACACTAACAGACTGAAGGAAACTGATATATTGAATTAATTCTTTCGATATGAGACTTTTTTAAGTTTGGATTAGTAATTGCTCGGTTGAAAAGTGTTGAGAAAAAAGAGCAGCCGATTCTACCTCTTCTTCATTGTGACAACTTCTGCCCAGTCGGCTCGTCGTTGCCACCGTTGATGCATTAATATAATAGCACAAAGTATAGTTATTTCTCCTGTGAGCATCCATACTGCAGATTTGTTGTGCCCTAAGGGGAGAGTTGTTCTCTTCCTGTTTAACTTTCGTCATATGGCCCGTGAAACTTTGCAGTCCGCAATGGTGTACTCGTCTATTTCCCCAAATACTTAGTTAACACATCGGAGGCTGTATAGAAGTAATCGCCTCGTTTGCGTCCATTTCAGAGCCCCTTCTGACCGTTTCAACTGTTATTTCTGTCTTACCTGGTTGGATGTAGACTTGGAATTCCAGTATTAGAAATTCGAAGTAATTTAATCTGGGGCCACATCTAAGTCAGCTTTGATCCCATTTTGACATACTTATATGATTTATTTCACTCAAAAGATTCTCTTACTCTAAGAGCTCTTTTGGCGGCACAGTCTTGAATAAGCACCTACAACGGTATAAGATTAAATATGATATTTAGACCTTCCTGAGATGTACTACATACTTACAGCCCCTAAGACCCCCAGACGTCAAGTCTATGCACTTTTCCAATGCGAGTTTGGTTGCTCTTTTTTTACCCATCGCCTTCCACGAGACGAGGGACCTATCGATAATGATGAGCCTGATACAGTGATTCCGTGAATAATATACGGTGTATATCCCAATCTTTTCCTAAAGATTCTTTTACAGGTATAGTCCACTGTCAGTCCCTTCTTCGTTCTCTCCTCGATGCTCCTTCTTCAATTTAGTACCTTGCTTCGGTAGAGAGAGTCAGAGTCACTCCATTCAACTTTGGTAAGAAGTTTTATTTTCCTCGTGAACAAGACTAGCTCAGTCTTAGCTGGATTAACTCTTAAGCCCTGCCGGTTTGCCCTCTTCGATTTTACTATTTGCTGGTTATCTGTCGACAAGAATTTGCCAGGGGCTAATATTGGCCCGATGTTGTCGATCTCTTTGCCTTGAAGAACTGCAGAATCTTATTAACTACTAGGAGCTATAACTGTGGTGATAGCTCTCTACCTTACTTTATTCATCCAGTATTCCTCCTACTCACTGAGTCCGTACCCATAGCAGCGTTAATGACTCTGCTTCTCAGCATTGTGCCAATCCAGCTTACTATGAATTCCTTTATTGCATGATCTGCTATCGCCTTGAAAAGAGAAGTAATTGATAAGTAAACTAACAAATGCACAACTCAGATTCTGAAGTTGAAGTTGACTCGAACACTGAAATAGAAGTATTAAAAGCAGGTATATGCAAGTAGGTCTCACTTCACAATCATTTTATTGTAGACTTCAGGAAAATATTGTATTTTGAAGTTAAAATTATTGAAACGTTCGAAGTTAATTTAAACTCAAGATCATGTGCTCATAGGCTCGCCGGTTAAACTAATACAAATTTAATGCCCAGTAGCAAAAACCTTTAATCATGAAATGTTTCGCTGCTCAAGAACAAATGCTTGAATGAAGTTCCTTATTTGTTTTTCCATTTAAAACAAATTAATTATAATGACTTGATAAAAGTACGAATTAAAAGAATATTTCTAAATAATTAAGAACTGGCATTAACCAAAGGAAAAATAATGTAAGTTTTTACCCAAAATATTGTTAAAAAATTATTAATTTTTATGCTACCATTACATTTAAAATACAATTATGAATAAATAAATAAATCGATCCTATTAAAGCGATATTTTAGAATTGCATATTCATAACCATGAAAAAAACTATTGAACTTAAAATTTTCAGATTCAATATCAATATAACACTTAAAATATAGAAAAGAAACCAAAAAAAAAAAATAAATGATAATAACAATAATAATATTAACAATAATAATAGTAGTAATGATGCTTGATTCAAGGCTAAAATTTAAATGTATTTTGGTTGTATTTGGAAACAATTGCATAACGCATTTGCCAACTTACAGCAACAGCGGCAGCAACCAACAGCTAGCAATATTAACAAACAGCAGCAACTTTATATTGCTGTGTTGCTGGTCATAAATACAAGCAATAGATGTATAAATTATTAAAATTAATAACATCAGCAACACAAAACAGAGAAAAAAAATCAATGTCATTTTAGGAATTAAAGATAACAAAAACAAAAACAAAAACAAAAAAAAACATATTTGGGAATATACTATATTTTTTATAGCCATAAGCGATTTGTTTGCTGAAAATATCAATTAAGCACAATGCGATTTAAATCATCTTATAGATACAACTTGATTGTAAATACTCGCACATAAGTCACTTGTGTATGTGTACATATTTATCTGAAAAGTATCGATGAAATACACAAATACAATATGGCAATATATACATACATACGTACATATACATATGTATAAATATGGACCGTTTGTCTGAGTATCTGTCTGAGTGGCTGTCTGTCTGTTTATCTGATCGTTTCTGTTCGTCGGAGTTAAATCAAGTAGTTCCTGTATATGGCATGAAATCGCACATGATGTACTTGTTATTGTTGTACCGTACTGTGACTGTGTGTGTTTCTTTGTGTATGTGTGCGTGTTCATGTTAAATTTCCCCATTGAAAATCAATTTGGAAATGTATCTTACCATTTAGTTTATGACTTTGTGTTATATATATATGTTTTTGTTTATTGTAACTGTATTAATTTTTTAGTATCCGCTATTCCAACTCATACATCTGCCTAACTGACTGTGTGACGGATTGACGCTCAATCACCGTAACTTGGCTCTAAAATCTTTCTTGTCTTTCGTCTTAATGCTGCAATTATTGTCAAGAAAAGAAAGAAAATAAACATATTGTGATTTTTCTTTTTTATTTCTTAAAAGAAAAGAAGAAGAAATGCATTGAATGAGCTCTGCACCATTATCTTAATTTGAAAGACAGTAGATCAATCTTGGTCATGCATTCCATCCATCTATGCAGCTGAGAGGTAATAAAAAAATTTTAATTAATTTTTAAAGCATTTCTTTTAATACTTTTCTTTTCGTTGTTTTGTTGTAGCTCCACTTAAAATACTTTTAGTTTGTAACTAAAGAATTTTATAAAAATCATGTGTGCGAGAACCTGCAATACAAAGAAATGAAATTACATATGATATTAGCTTTAATAACACTAGTTTACAAAATTAAACTTTTCTGCACAAACTTCTCATAACCGTTATACATGAATTTGAAGTTAAAAAATTCTAAAGCACTTATTTTTTTTTTTAATGCAGTATACGGGGTTGACGATTTACAATTTGGAATTTAATTTTGGTGTAAATAAGAAACGAATATTTTTTTTAATGTGGTTTTTATTATTCGAAAGTATGTAGAATCCTTCCGGTTAATTGTGGCTTTGCAGTAGTCCATACGATCAACCCAAATTTCCAGTACATTTACGTCTGCATGGAGCTGTTTGACCGATGGCTGCGCCAATTTTGTCCGTAAGAGCCTCAACCGTTGCTGGATAGTTAGAGTAACACTTATGTACCTTTAACGGGAAGCTTTAACAAATAATAATACAAAGGCTAATAACGCGATTTTCAAACTTCCCACTCAAATATCGATTGTTGCACGGCGTGTATGATAATCTCTGTTTGGAGCAAATGTTATCTAAGTCCATATCTCCTAAAATAGGCCACAAATAATCAATTATCATTGTAAGGTAGCGGACACCATTCACTGTAACTTCTTTTCACACTTTCTGGGCAACAGCAGCAATTTTTTCGGTTGTGCGCACTGTAGGAGTACGGAAACGTGTGGTTTTATCCAATAAAGATCCCCTTTCACGGACACGTTACACAAACTAATCCACAAATTGAGGGAAAGGCGCTTCTCTTCTACTGAATTTTGAAATTACATTTCTTACACAAATTAATTTCATTATTAATTTCCGTGAATGAATTCAGGGTTGCATCCGGTTTTTCCCTCACTTTTGATGTAAAGTGCGGCATTATTTCCTTGGTTTCATTTGACATTTATTTATTTACCGATATTGAGCGCCTCAACGTAGTTTCAGCCAAAATCGTAAAAATGACCGAAACTGAGCAATTTGGGCTCATTGGGATTATGGTATTACTTTATTTGAACGGGTAAACAAATACATATTTACTTAACTTTACTTTTAATGGCACAACAGCCCATGGAGGGCCTAGGCCGAACTTTTCGCATCCACTCACGTTGTGCGTGTTATATTTGTACATGAATGGAAGGGACCTACAGTTTAATGCCGAATCCGAACGGCGAAGTGAAAAGCTTTTCATAGCAATTTTTACTCTTGTAGGTTTGCCTTTGCCTGCCAAGAGGTGGTGCCGTGTAGAAAAATTATTTTTTCTACTTTTTTTTTTGATTTTGCCTGTGTAGAGATTTGAACCCCGGACACTCTACGTAGCAGTCCAACGTACTACCACTACACCACAGCGACCACATTACAAATACATATTTACTTTAGACTTATTTCGTGTGTGGGAAGCCACCAACGAATGTAAGATACACATTTTATTTCCCAATATGTCATAATTTGTGACCCATAAAGCAACTAATTCGCACTTTTCGACTATTATTAAAGTAGGTGAAGCAGTAATACTATAGGTGTAAATATTTACTGATAATTTTTTCCTTTGCTTTAATTAGAATCCATTCAGAGTTTGCTGCAATCATAAATTTGTTCAACTGTCTATGACTTTAATAATTTGCATGTATGTATTAAAAAGAAGAGAACATCTACTGTTTATGCTCCATTTTATCGAAAATTGACAACAACAAAAAGTGTATTAAATTTTTACGTAGTACTATAAAATACATATTTTCATAAACATTTCAACAACACCTTTCAATGAAGAACAATGAAAATAAATAAAATTATATGTAGGCAATTGTAGTCAGCACACAGCACAAAAGTGTGTGGAAAAATGTTACCATGCAAATTATTATAGAAAATGTAAACAGAAATAGAAAATTTGTCTGTTTCACCACAACCGCATGCTAATTGTGAGCGCCCTACTAACCTCAAATCATACACAAGGTACTACTTAGGTTATTTGCTTCAAGAATAAAATAATTTGTAAGAAACGCTGATGATGAGGATGACGATGAATAGAAGAAAAAGCTAAAGAAATTAAATTATAGTGGAAGTAACACAAAAAATAATGGAGGGGAGAGGGGGGGGGGAGGCGGGAAGAAAACAGATAAAAAATTCACACTTTTCTTAAGATTTTAGCATAAATATGCGAATTATTTTTGCAAGCAAAAATCCAAAAATATTGTGAAACAAAACAAACTCTGATTAAATTAAGTGAGTCAGTCACGAAAAACGAGAATACCAGCTTCAAAACTAATAGCTTCAACATGATTTTTTCCGGTTCGAGCGCGTTGCATGACTATGACTTAAAGTCTCTCCCCCCAGCTTTTAAGCGTGTTTAAATTGAAGGAAAAACATGCAAGAATTTTGAAGACTGAAAAGTTAAGTTTCAGTTAAGTTTGTGTGTAACGAAGCTCAAAGACTTAAAGTGCGTCAGCGCCCGAAAATAAATTTAGGTGCGAGACATTTAAGCTATAACTGGAATTATTACTTGTGCGTATACACTTACATATTGTACATACATACACACATATACATATATTGTTAAATGTTACGGTAATGTATTAATGCCGCATGTGTGTTGCTGCTTCCGTTAAGTTTTGAAAATTTACCGTAGAATCGAACACAGAATCCAATTGAGATTTTTGTTTTGTGCGCAAACGGATTCTTTTTCATTCTACTTCAATATAGATTTATGCCAAATTTATTTGTCAGCAATTATTTTTCTGAAGAGCTTACAGTATACAAACAAACACACTGGCAGTCTCAAATGCTGAGTTGCATTTTCTTTCTTTTTCACATTTAATACTAAATCATGTGAATTACATGTTAAGAAAAATAGTTGAAAAAAAACAAAAACTCACTATGGGATGCTGACATAAAAAGGAGTTACAATACTCACACAAGCACAACTTCATTCATACATTCATACCCCAGTAGGAAAGTGAGCGCGATCTATCTAACTCTTACTCATGTATCACTTATATCGGGTGTTTTATGGAGGCGGAGAACTTTAAATTGAAATAACACACAGAATATCTTATTGGGCATGGTGGTGTGTACATAGCGTAATATGGAGGTCAAATTTTCACGCAAGTTGAATCTTGTAAGCACGTAAACCAAGATCTTTACGTAAAATTTTCCGTAAAGTGGATGGACCCAAGCCTAATTGTTGAGCACTATGATAATCCACAAGCCATTCTCGAAAAACTATTACATCCAGAAAAAGTCACCGTTTGGTGCGCTTTCTGGGCCGCTGCAATCATTCGTCCATATGTCTTCGAAAATGATATGATGTTATGTAAACTCAGAATTTATCATCGTAAGATATTACATTTACTGTTCCGAATCGCAAGAAGCAATTTAACCCAAAGTGTTTCCATAAGCAAAATTTTATAAGGTAATTTATTGGGATGACCATTGTTTTAGTAAATAACTATTACCAAGTAAGGATTAAATTTGTGTAAAGTTTTTTTTTTATCAAGAGTTTCAAATAAATAATAGGTTTGGGGCCATTTACTTATATTTATATCGTGAAGAAACCGGTTCTTTCTTGTAGAAGGTATTGAAGTTTGTATAAAGAAAGCTCACTAGAGTTCAATATACATATATCTAATACTTCATACAATAATATCTTTCTTACTTCCTTACGAATGCCTTTTAATCAATGTTCCTTCCTTAAGTTACTTTTTTTTTACTTTTTAATGGCACAACAGCCCATGGCGGGCCTAGGCCGAACTTTTCGCATCCACTCATTTTGTGCGTGTTATATTTGCACATGAATAGAAGGGACCTACAGTTTAATGCCGAATCCGAACGGCGAAGTGAAAAGCTTTTCATAGCAATTTTTACTCTTGTAGGTTTGCTATTGCCTGCCAAGAGGTGGTGCCGTGTAGAAAAATTATTTTTTTCTACTTTTTATTTTGCCTATGCCGAGATTCGAACCCCGGACACTCTGCGTAGCAGTCCAACGCATTACCACTACGCCACAGCGACCAAGTTACACAATACCTAAATTTAATAAACCTAACTCAATGTGCCAAATTTTGTTTTATATTTCCTACTGGGTAGCATGTGCACAATAAAGTGCTGTGTGCCATTTATTGTTTCCAATACAGGTCTACATCCAAAATTGTTGTTGTTGTTTCTGTTTAAGTCTATCTGGTATGTACATATGTATTGTATGCATGAAGTAAGTACGAATAAGTTAGTGATTCGGTCCGGTCTTGTCTCTTACTGCTGTTGTGGCTTTTGTTCGTGCGGTTGTTGGTCCTGAGCAGTTGAGTTGTTGCAGTTACTTTTTTTTTGCATAGATATGCCACCACCATCATCATCAGCAGCATCAACAGGCGCTATTCATTAGCGCGCTCTACTCTGCTCTGCTGCGAGTTGATCTGCTCTGCGCACAATATGAAAAAGTTGTTGAGCCGGTTTCAGAAATGTTTTTCGATTTAAGTTTTAAGAGTTCTTTGTGTTTTATTTTTTCTTGTTGGTTGATTTTTTTCTTTGTTGCTGTTACTTATTTTCATTATAGCACCTACCTTATTCAATCGGAAGTTTTCTTAGACTCTATTTTAAAATTAAAATCGCTGTATAATTGCATTATTAAAAACACAAAGTTTTAATAATAAGTTTTGCTTTCGTGTAGCAGTTAGTAAGCTTGCAAATAGTAATTTTTATTTAACAAAAAAAAAAAAAAGAAAACAAATATTTAGTCAGTCCATTCATTTAATGATGAGCGGCAATAGTTAATTGCTAATTGATATATTCATAAATTCATATCACCATCTCCACTACTATAGCTTTAAAGCTTATGCATACGTCCCCACTTATTTTCGTTTTGTATCGCTGAATTATGTTTATGTTTTTTACATACAGAAATATGTGTGGCGAATGCGTGTGTGTGTGTGTGAAAACCAAGTTGAAGGTGTACAACGCATACGCATATGAAATGAATTTGACCTACATCAAGTTTTTCAAGTTGATCTTTAACGTTATTTTCGACTTATTGTGGTCTTATTTACTGAAAGCTAACATTTTAAAGTTTTTTTTTACGTATATTTGGTCAACTGCATTTTATTGTCTGTCGCTACGAGTTTGGCTGTGTGCCTGTCGCAACAAATACTCATTAATTTCCGTTCGAAACAATTTCGTGCGTCGCCTTGTCTGCCTACACACGCAAACGCGCATCGCATTTGGTGCTTGTGCCACACTTCGAAATGGTGATGACTCATAAAAACTCATATTTATGGGACTTATGCATATTATGGTAAATACTCGTACATACTATTTCTAGCTACAAAATTGCACTAAAATTTCATAGGTTATGCATTTTTCATAGAACAAATTCTATGATTTATTATATGTCTAAACATTTTGAATCGATGCTCAACCTGAGCTTTCTTCTTCTCATATAATTTATATTTTTTCAACAATTTATATGTTATCTATATAAACATATATATATATTTCTACTTTCGATTATAAGTTTTTAATTCAAGTTCCTCTGTTAAATAATTTTCCCGCTTAATTGAACCAGAGCGACGCAATTATGTACACACCAATATACATATATTCCAATATTAAACAAAAATAGCTTTCTTAAGTTATGCTTACCGAAGTTGGAATATTGTTTAAATAGTACATTTTTTCGTTTTTGTTGGGTTCATGGAAACTGGAAAAGTCTGTTCTGGCGCATTTTTAAAGTGAAATTCATTCCGACTTTGTTTTGCAGAATATACATACTTATACGTGGTGGACAATTTATAATTTGGAATTTTCGACTGTGTGGAGCTGTTCTTGACCGATGGTTGCACCAATGTCGTCATTAAGAGCCTCAAGCGTTGCAGAATTGTTAGCGTAACACTTATCTTTAACGGCTTCTCACAATTAATAGTTCAACTGAGTCAAATCTCAACTGCGTGAAATGCACATCACCAACACGGTTAATAACTCGATTTTCAAACATTCCCCGCAGAAGATCGATTGTTGCGAGGCTTGTGTGACACAACGCACCATCCTGTTGGAACCAAATGTTGTCTAAGTTCATATTTTTTAAAATTAGCTACAAATAATCAGTTATCATTGTGCGGTAGCGCACACCATTCACTGTAACGCATCCTCGTTTTATGTTAGTCAGGAAGATGATTTTTTGGTATAAATTCTCATCTTCTTCCAAGTTTTCAAGAGCCCAGTTAGCGAAACGAAAAAGTTGCGGATGGTCATGTGGCTTCAGCTGTTGTACCAATTGAACTTTGTAGGGGTTTATACAGAGGCCTTTATGCAAAATTCGCAACAAAGAAATGTTCGACTCCTGAGAACAATGGCGAGTTGATGTGGTTGGTTCTTTTTGCACATTCTGAGCAACAACAACAATTTTTTCGGTTGTGCGCTCTGTAGGAGTACGAACGAGAACGTTGTTTTATCCAATAAAGGTCATAATATGAATAATTGGTCGCGGTGGCGCGTTGGCCTGCTACGCAGAGTCTAGCAATGGAAAACCTGCCGGAGTAAAAATTTCCTATGAAAAGCTTTTCACTTCGCCGCTTAGATTCGACATTAAACTGAAGGTCACTTCCAATCATGTACAAATATGTATAACACGCACAACATGAGGATGCGAGGAAAGCTCGGCCTAGACCCTCCATTGATTGGCTTTTGTGGTATTAAAAGATAATTTGATTGTTTTTCTTATGCTCAACTATTCTTAGTTGTCATCAGTGCTACTATGTAAATTTAGAAAGACTCACTGAAAGATTTTATTAAAATAACTATGGTACTTACCAGCTAAATATTCAATTCACATTTTGCAATATTTTCATAAGGTTAAAAAAGTTGAACAATCTCTTTCAAAAAAGGTGCGTAGTTGCGAATTAAATACCTATAGTTTTTATTATTTATTATCTGTTACCCAAAAAAACTTATATTTACTACTTTCTAACTTATTGTACATAAATGATGATGATAGCTTAAAAAATAAAGTAATAATAATTCATAAATTATTTTCGCTTACTTTCAGTGTTGATTATCATAACTAAGAAATTGAGTGGATGAAATCGAACGTAGAAAAGGGCAGCAGCAATTGAAAACAAATTGAAGTACAGACCAATTTGAAAAAAGGTGAGTGTACCCCGGTTACTTGGTATGTGTGTTTACATATGTACACATATATATATGTACTATGTACATATGTACAGACACTTATGTGTTTACCATGTTCCTATGCATGTTTGTTTAGGGAAAGGTGAATGTGGGTGTTGCGCCGTTAATGTTTAAACAAATTTAAACTGAAATAACTCAATCACAAAAAATAGATGTTCAAAAATATAAATCAACAAAGTCATGAAAAGGAAAAAAAACCTTTACTTATGCTATTTGCCAAAGGCATTTTACGGCGAGTGTGTTGTTTCGTATGTAAATATGAGTGAATGTGTTTATGTATACTCTATGTATGTTTATATGTATGTGATTGAACTTGTTTTGATTTTGTTATGCTTTATTATTGTTTCCTGTTTTTTTTTTGTTTGTTGATATTTTAATAATTGCTAGAAATGAAAGTAAGTTTTTTCCACTTATGACTAGAGGAAGGACGAGTGTGGAATGATGAGGCAAAATTATTTTAAATAATTAAATTAAATTGTATTCAAATTGAAGTAGTATGTATTCTTGAGATCTGCTTTTGTTACATTTTCATTTGTATTGAAAGCCAATTTAAGGCAGCACGACAAAGAGCCAACATCATTGCAAATGATAGTGAAATTCATTTCACTTACTTTCGATGACTATTGCCGACATTGAAACGGCAGCAGATCATATCTGAAGGCGCATTTCTTTCATTTGACCATATGGTATGCATCTAAATTTATTCATTAAACCAAAAATAAAAGCAGTCATGACTAAAGCTAACACAAATCTACTCAACCTAATTCGAATTTGTGGGTAAATAATAACTTGAAAGTTTCTCAATGTTACTAAAGGGTTTCAACAAGTTTGTTTTTAAATACAAACGCACCCTTAAATTTTTTATTTTTGTTTTTTTTTTTTGATCTGCCAATGTTAAAAGTGATTTAAGGTTTACATTTTTGGTGAAGTTCACGAACGAGCAACTTTTGGAAGTTATTAAAAATTACTACCGAAATTCTGAGTTCGGTGGTCTCAACTTTAAGAGGCGATTGTGGATGTGTGCGAGGGTGGATAAATTCGAGTCAACAAATTCACTAATCAATGTTCCTGTGCAAGTGAGACACCGGTCGAAGCACCGAAAATATTGCAGCTTAATATTCCACTGAATATTGCAGTGCTTCAGTTCAAAATGAGCTAAATCAGTCACTTCCATACCGTTCACAGGAATTGGGAATATCTCAGTCCACATTGTGGCGAATTTTGCATAAAGATCTCGGCCTACACCCTTACAAGATCAAATTTACACAAGAAGTGAAACATTGTGATCATTTGAACCGAAAAAACTTCTTCGATTGGCATCTGCAAAAGTGTGAAGAAAATCCTGCAATTCATGGAAAAATCAGTTTCATCGATTCTGTGTTTCATTTAATAAAAAAAATTTTAAGGTCTTTCAAAAGCTATTAGCTCAACTGTGATTTTGTTTTTAGTAGTTCTATTTCAAGGTTCTTTTTTCGCATTCAAACTTAATATATTTACGCATATTTTCACATACAAAGCCTTGATGTATTCAGATAGCAATATCTCCTCTCGCTCTCTCTCTCTCTCGCTCTCTCGCTCTCTCGCTCTCTCGCTCTCTCGCTCCCTCTCTCCCTCTCGCTCTCTCTCGCTCTCTCTCTCTCTCGCTCTCTCTCTCTCTTTCTCTCTCTCTCTCTTTGTTTTATGAGAAAATGGTAAATTTAATCATTATCCTCCACTTAGTTTGGAATTCTTAAGTTCTGGATTGCATTTTTCTTTCAAGATTTAAAAATTATTACCCCATCCGATATGAATTTTGATATATTTTATTACTATTTCATGAAAATAAACAAATATAATTTTATTGAGTGTAAAAATATATAAACAATCCCTCAAACACATAATTTTGACATTAACACTTATAAATTATGAAACAAAAATAAAAAAAAAATAATAATGTTGAAAAATTTCCATGCAATTAGCGCCTTTAATCGCTGTTAATTTATATGAAGTTAATAATTTTCGAAATAAAAAATAAATAAAAATCAAAACTATCCTACACAATTGATAAATAGTTTTTAATAATTTGAGTTCTTAAATAATTTATTATTAGGTAGGTGCTAAAAAACACATATTCATTAATAATTTTTCCAATGCGTTTTTCCATTGATGTACAATTATAACACGCACAACATGAGTGGATGCGAAAAGCTCGGTCTTAGGCGCTACATGCGGTCATAGTCGACATTGATAAAACTGAAGTTCATTGTGATAAAGGCATAAATAACACTTGCCACAAGTGCCTATCTCTTTATCGATGCCCTGTTATTGCATTCCCTCTCTCCTTCTACCTCCCACCTATAAATCTTCCTTCCAATCAACACAATGCTCTGCATTCATAGGGATACACCCTGTGCGTTGAATGTATCAATAAAAAAATAAATAAAGAATATACATAAAAGGAAATTAATGTGTTTCGTTGCCGCTGCCGTTGTTAAACATTTCATTTTTTATTTTTTATATTATTACACTTGATTATATTGCAATTGTATGTTTAAAAAAAGCTGTGTGTCGGTATTAATAAATATACAATTGTTTACAACAAAAGCCTAACGGTAATTTGAGTGGAACAGTTGGTGCACGCACGAACTGGCAAGGTCAGTCCATCATTCTGCTTCCTGAAATCAGCCTCCACAGCCACTGAAATATAAATAAATCGACTCATATTCCATGGTTATTTTAGATGACAACAACATTAAAAGAGAAGTCATAATTTATTTAATTGCCTGAAAGTCAGCTGAGAGAAAACCTATTTATATTTTCCAGCTTATTGTAATATATAATGAATTTATCATATTTTAAAAAATAAATTGGGTGAAAAAATTCTTTTATCACTATTTAATTTATGCATTGATTATTGTTTTTTAATTTCACATTTATTGTGTGCACACACAAAACTTGCGTTTTGGATATAAATTTCCAAAGTGTTAAGGTTTTTAAGTGTTTATTCTTTTACCTACTCACCTTTTGTTATGCTTAGAAATATTTAAATATGAAATACAATTTATTGAAGTATTTCTTTCTGCTTTCGTTAAGTCTTTCCACAATACCTAATTTCTAAACCATTATGTTCTTAAGATTTACAACTAATATAGCCAGATTTGGAATTTAATAAAACAGAAAATCAAGAATGGTAAATATATATTGAGTAATCCGCTTCTGATTGTAAAATCTTTAAGGCTTTGCCTTCTTGTATTAGACATTTGAGTGAACAAACATAATTTCTAAAATTTACTAAATTTTCTCTAATAAGCGTCGCTAGTTAAACCAGGGACCTTATAAGTCGCAGTCGACTCCTCACCAACAATAATAATAATATGTTGTTCATCCGATCAATATCGTTCATTGCCATTGTTAATTGCGTTAACTTAGCAATTTTACAATGAGTTTTTTTCCCGAACCCTCGACGGGTATTCTATAGCGCTCCATAGTGGTACAACTAGATAACAATTGTTTGCACTGTTAGTTAGTATAAAAGTAAGTAAGTAAAGTTAGTATCGAGACGGTATAGAAATTCTCTAGTGAATTTAAATCCATTGTCGACGGCAATCCTTATACTTACATGGCAATGCGGGTTTCTGATGATGTCAATGTTTAAGCGAATATAAGACGACGCTTATCAACATAGCACCTAGCATTTCTAATTTACACACCTATAAAACATTAACTACATAATTATTTAGTAAAAATAAAAAAATTGTAATGAAAAAAATACACAGCTTGTATCAAAATTGCTGCTGGTCTACTTACTTAAATGTTGTCATATCGCTGAAGACCATAATGCCATTATATGTAGTGTAGTTAACTTCTTGTGAGTATGATGTCATGCCATTTTATGTGTACCCTACTTTCATTCAGGTCACAGATTTTGTATTCTATAACTAGGAGTATATACTCGTATAGTATTTATAATAGATTGCTATTTCCAACAATGCCTATTGTGATATGAAAAAACACAACATTTCTATACAAACACATTTTAAATGAGGAAAAAAGCTTAACTTTGCTTTTGAAAAAGTATAACTGAATGAGCCAAATATTACAAGAGGCAATTAATTAAATAAAAGAATACATTTAAACAAACACATTAACAAAATAAATGTTAGACATTTTAAGAAAATAGTCAAATATAGTAAACGATTGTTATAGAATTTATATTCATAAATACAATATTTTCGAGACCAATATAAATGTATCCATAAGTAGCAATGTTTGTTAGAAAACTTTGAAAAGAAAATACATATGCTATTTTCGAAAAGTAGTGTTTTTAAAAGCTTTCACATTTGCAATTGCATTTGTTCCAAATCTATGTACCTATACATAGATCAGTGCTTTCGATTCTTACTGCTAAGGTGTTGGTTATACTGGTGTTCGCTGTTCGACAAAACACATATTTTACTCTCGTGCTGGGTGTAGTGGTTACATTGGTGTTCGTTACAGAGATGCTTTTTGTCGAAATTCAGTTTTTTTTTGTAATATTAAGTATATTGTTTGCAACGGCAACACTAGATGGTATGCTACACTAATGGTATAATGGTACACTAATGGTATAATATAATTGAAAAATTATGAAAATAATATGAATAATAGTTTTATGAATATTATATTTAATATTCACTTTTAAAAACTAAAAACATTCGCAACTTCGCTTTTCTGCATATGAAAATAGTTATGTAAAGGTTTGCATGTTTTCCTTCTATTTTACATACATTTTTGCCCTTTTTTTGTAGAATAACTCATTGACACCCTGAATACTCGGCGTGCTCGGTGTACATTTCACCCAGCATATCGTGTTCGGTGTGGGAGTGAGTAAAAGCTCTTCTTTCGTGTTCGGGCAACAACAATTGCATGGTGTTAGGCGAGTAAATTTTGATTATAACCACAGCCTAAGAAGCTGAAAGCTCATATTGCGTTAAATAGCTTAAAGTTTGCCATTCGCCAGTTGGACAAGTGCAATAATTGAGCAAAGAATGCTGACATAAATATAAAATCAAATTAATTTCAACTATGGTAGCTCACTATACAAGTTCCAATGCTAGATATTACCAAGGGTAAAGGTTAATAATATGTACATTTAAGAGCAAGTTGTCAGTGTATTCCAAATAAAGAATTTTGAACTACCAAGCATATTTCAATTGTTAACTTTACGCTATTTTTAATCGCATTTTGTTACTTTTTCTACTTGGCTTCAAAATTTCAAGTTTCGGTTATTATTGTTTGCTTTTAAGGTAAAATGCTACAGTTAAAATTTTTTTTCTCCGTAAATATTTTGTGACCAAATGTTGTTTTCATTGCCACTCAAGGTTGACAATGTAACAACCACACAGAAAACTATGTATAAAAAATTAATTTAAAAAAAAATAAACGAATAAACATTACATTACATTAATGGGTCAAGTTACGCGTCTCAATAAATTAGACAATAAAATCAGATGAAAAGATATGAAACAACAAATCACGGAAGCTAAAAGTGTTATTTATTTATTAAATTATTTATTGGTAAACTATTTATTTATTTGTAGATTATTTGCTATTTTAGCGACAAAATAAATTCAGGCATTAAATAGGAACAAAAAATTATTATAATTAAAAAAATTCCATTGAAATCGACGTCGCGCCAACATTCGTTTTAATTCACAATTGGACTTTGCAGTCAGGCAGTCAGGCAAACAAGCAGGCAGCAATTTAAATATTAAATTTATTTATATGCATTTAAATTTTTAAAGGTCAACTTCCTTTCACTTGGTAACCCTACTTAAGTTATACTTAAGCAGCAACAACGAAACCACGCAAAATTAACATGTGACAAGTTTGCGTGCAATTTTAATGTCGTTTTTCCGGTAGGTTGAGTTCAGTTTTTTTTATTTATTAATTTTTTTATAATATAAGTAAAATTAAAAAGCGTAGAAGAAACGAAAAAAAAGTTTTTTTTCCATTTTATTTATACTTTGTGTTCTTATGCCAACAACAATTGCATGCAATATCAATTTCGCTCAACTTTACTTTCTGATGCCTTCCTTTGATTATAATTATTTTTTATTACTTACTATTGTTTACTTGCACTGTTTGTTATTTTCATACGAAGACAAAAGTAACCTTGATTTTACTTTTTCTTGTTGCAAAACCAAAAAATTGAGATCCTCCCACGCATTGCTAGTTATTATATTAATAAATTATATAAGTATGTATGTACCTACATTGTGCAAGTCTATCTGTAAGTAGCCATCGTTGATAAATGATGTGATTCGTTTGGTGGTGAATTTCTATGAGAGGCTAACGCAAGCTGAGACTGATCCATTTTCACTTTTTCACTTGCGGCCTTGAACTGGACGGCCATCAATAACTGTTGTGTAAACTAAAGAAATTTATATGCACAGGTTAAACAAATTTATTTATCAGTGTCATTTTCATTACTCTTTTCAAGGCTAATAAGATTAAAACTCTCCATTAAGCAAAAATACTGACGATAACTCTGAAATATGAAATATGTATGAAATAAAAATCACAAGAATGAATGGAGTCAGTTCCATCAGCACTAATGTAAGTAAATGTTGAATATTGATATAAGGCCCCAAATACATAAATACACATATCAATATCACGTTTCATAGCCCGTAGAGCTGACATATTTAAAAACATCCAATACACCTTTTGTGACATTTTACAGATAAACTTGAGGTGATGAAAAAATGTTAAACCTCTCCATTAAACAAAAATTCTGTAGGTATATCAAAGAATGTGATTGAAAACTGCTAAAGTTAATGAATGTATGTATCGCTTATATCCACAGATACTTACTATATGTTGCATAGTAAAATGACTCATTGCCCTGAAGCTGCATGCACTTTCCTTTTTGCTCGAATTTACTTTTCTATCTGACGAATTCAAAAACTGTACGAGAAAAATACGAAAACGATTTAAGGCGCGGGTGTGCTTGTTGCTGTAGTTGTAAAGTAAAACTTTAAATTGCCTACAGTTTGAAACCGAAAAAATGGCTATTTTTCATTGAACTGCGTTTTTGTTTTTTGTTTGATTCTATGCGGTTTAGCAGAGCAACCAACGTCAGCAACAACAGAACAGCAACAACAATAATAAGAACAAAAACAGTTGCATCTATAGCTAACAATACACAAAAGTAAATACAGGAAAACGTTAAGGGGAAACTCGTTTTTCCAACGTTTTTTTGTTTTTTCGTTTTTTTGTTTTTCTTTACTTCTTCTATTTTTTTTTTGCTAACTATTGCCCCTTTTACTGCCATGCAGCATTTGTACAACATTTGATAGTAGAGTGCACTTTGTTGTTATTGGCAATGTTTTTGTTGTTATTGTTGTTGCTGTTGCTGTTGCATGTAAAAGACATTTTCAATGCATTTAGTTTATGTTTGTACTCGCACTCGAGTTTATATACTCGTCTTTGTTTGTATGCATGTGCATAAATGTGAATGTTTGTGTGTGGGTGAGCGTGCGTGTTTGTGTATCTCAATTTGAGTATTGCACCATTTGAAAGCGTTTGCGGCATATTGTCGTTTCAAATTGCTGTTTCTTTCTGTAGTGTATCATAAATATTTTTTTTTTTTCATTTTGGTTTAGCCTAGAAGCGCTAAAAAATAGAACTATTTTTTTTAAATAGCTTTTCTAACTTTGAATTTAGCTTACCGCCTCACGTGGGTGTCTGCGTTTCCTTATGACTACACGAACACATAAAAATAGTTTTTGTTTTTGTTTCCTTTGTTTTTTTTTTTGTTTTTGCTTTAATGCCTCGCGATTTGTTAATGTGAAACTCATTGAGAAGTTTATTGAAATGTCAAAATTCTGTGGAAATATGTAAGTAAGTATGCGTTTTGGTAGGAGTTTAAACTAGTACGAAGTACGTATAGAATATGTAAATATTTTTCTGAAATATTTTTTCTTATGTTAAGATGACAGGAATATGAACTATAATTAAATGCCTACATACATATGTATCTCTACATTTGTATGCATTCTTGCCATTTGAAAATGGCACATTCCTCACCAAGTACATACTTAGATCTTGCAGATGGCTATAATTTATGATCATTCCGCCTAATGCAAATATGTATAGATAGACATCAAAACGAACTCTTTATGTTGTCTTTTGTTTGTGTACTTGTAGTACTTGATTTTGTGGTTGTCGTAGCGCAGCTGGTTTTACACTTGGTGGCCGGGCTTGCGACTCGACACAATCAATTTTCAAAAATATGATAACAAATAAAAAAAAAATTAATTGCAAATCTCAAAGTGAAAAATCTGCCTATGAAAATCTTCCCTTCACCACCAAATATAACTTGCAGAACACGAATGAATGCGTAAAGCCGGGCCTAGACCCTCCAGGTGCTGTTGTACCACTAAAGAAGAAGTTATTCAATAGTGTTTCAAGACTCAACTGGTCACTGTCATTCAACAGTACTCCCTCAACAACAATCAAGTTACGGCACCAAGAAGCTTAAAATAATTAAGCCCGTTATTGATTAGAAATATTGAAATAATAAAAACTATTATAAAAATTATTATATTGCCAGTAAAAATTACCAAAAGAAGAAAACAAATTTGTGGAACTTAAGGTACAACAACAAAAATGGCTTAAAGAATTTTTCTGTTTAGTTAGCCGTGAGTAAACCTGAGAGACTATCACATAGTAGCAATTACCTATTAGTAATATTATACAACAAAATTTAGATACACTCATATATCATATTGTTACCTTAATGCAGAAAGGCCTTAACTAAACATTTTTTTAAATCGAGTTTTCGAAGTATTCTGTTGCAGTTGATTCCGAACTAATCAAATTGACCAAAAATTTTATTATAAAAAAATATTTCATTAAGGGCCTTTCCAAATTTCAGGTAACGATATGTGTATGTTTCCCTTTAGAAGCAATAAAATTAATGATGTTATTTTCCGAAAGAGTTCAAACTGTAAATTTTATAAACTAAAAGTCATTAAAATTAACTTTTAGATGAGCTAGAATAGAATGATAAGTAGAAATAAGCGTGTAGAAGCTGGAGAAAATATGGAATAAAGAACGAAATGTGAAGGGGCCCGCTAAGGTTATTTTCTGTTTCCGTTTTCAATTATTTTCGACCGCATTATTTGGAATGCAAAAATTTTTTCATAAACATACAAAAACTTCATACTTTTTCGGAAACCATTTCCTAAGCACAAGAAAAACAAAAGCTGACACGGAAAACTCAATTGCTGTGGGTGTATTGTGATGTTTAACAGAATTCTACAGAATAATTCAAATTGTTTACGCTGTCACGTTAACAAATCAAAGGAGACAACTTTATGCTGGCCATAAACAGCATAACAACGTAGGAAAGCTAAAACCAAATTAATATTAGGTAACAATAAAAGAAACACGAGCGCACAGCAACTAAGAAACAAGTACACCAACAATAGCGAATATTTTTGTAACGATAACAAATTGGTCATTTGACATTTGAATGAGTTTAATTGATGGGAGCAGACAGTAAAATAAGAACAAGCACGAGGAAGCAGAATGTATTGCATACAAAGAAAGAATGTGTAAAAGTAAGAAGCATTTTGGCTACGCTTCTTTAGAGCGACCTTAAAAATGAAATACATACATACATATATAGTATGTATGTATATGAAGTAGAAAAATTGCGTTTATCAAATAAGATGAGCGTGAAAATGTGTTCCTGCTAGAGACACTCTCTTACAAATACACACATAGACAAGTAGACAGCCAGCAAATAAAAAGAAATTTATTAAAAATTATGCAAAGCTGTTTATTTTTAGTCACAAGCGTGGTAAAATAGAAATTTTAAAGAGAATATCTTTATTTTTTGTGACATTTGATCTTGCATCAGATTATGAAATAACTTTGAAAAATCCGATTACAAATGCTGCAGAAATAGAATTAAATAGTACAAAAAAGAAAAAAGGTAGTAGGTACTTTTTGTCCATATGTACTCGAATACTTATGTTGGTACTAGATACCATAAGTATAAAAATGCTATGTATGTGAGTGGAAAAAGAAGCAGAATAAAAATATTTATGTGAGTATGTATGTGAAAAAGCGCATTGAGGCGTATTATTATCGCACTGAAGTAGTGAGCGTACCTTGTATTTGTGGCGCGAGTGTATTTTCTGTGCGAACATACCCGTCGGTGCTGCCAGTGTTTGGTTGCAGCATCAAATCAGCTACGCTTACATACTCAAACACAGACGCTCCACTTAGATAATTCTACTTACTTACTTTTTTTTAATAAATTTTTTTTTTAGTTTTAAATTTCACGCAAAAATTAAAAAAACAGGTACGAGTATCATAAGTATTTAAATAATACCCGCCACTGGCAATACTCAGTGCAACGCCGGTACATGCGATTTTTGTTGACTTTTTACGCGCTCCGTTCTTATTCTGTGCGGTTTCTATATTACGATTATACACTACCATTTGTTGTTGCTGTTGCTTTTGGTTTATTCCACGCTGGTGTCACTTTAAGCTCTAAATTCAAGTTACTCTAGCCGTAGCTTTGTATATTTTATGCAGTTGAGGTTGACATTCATTTTATGGTGTTGCATTACAATTTGCGGTCTTTGTGGCGTGGAAAATATGCATGCATACAAAAAGTTACAAGTAAAACATGGAGACCATTTTCATCACACTTTTTACAAATGCATTTTTATTTGCTTTTGTAGAGGCATAGTAAATTCAAGAATAGAAAATATCTAGTACAATTAAAATCAAAGAGCTATATTTGTTTCTTTGTTTTATTAAGGTGAACAAAACTGATGACTAAAAATTTAGTTAGTGCTGATGAATATTTAACGGTGGCTACACTAGCCATTCGCCTCAAAAACTATAAAATATCGCAAGAAATGAATGAATGTGTTGGAGCGATACTGCAACACAGATTAAGCCAAACACTCTCGTTGTTGAAAATATTGATCGATATGGAGCAATATAATAGCAAACGCAAGAAACATTTGGCCGATTCACAAGGTGTCGTATTCAGTGTCGTATCCTCTTAATTGTGACAAATTCAATAATTTTTCATAAAAATTTCACCACATTATGACAATACGAGATGATACGTGACGTATCATGACAATTGCCTCTGAAATTTGTTTTCAACGTGTATATTCAGCGTGTCACTTGTGTATACATACTGCATTTGAGCTTCCATGTTAATGGTGCCCAATGTTAATCAAATAGACTTTTCAATTAGGCTCAATGGTTCAGTACAATTTAGAAGATCATTTGACCCAAATATTGGGCATCTATGGCAATTTCAATATTTTACTAAATGTTATCGTTTTCACTGATATTCAAAAAGAATTAGCTTTACAGAATTATACTGGAGTTAATGTCTATTCTGATTTCGTTTATTTAATTTAATTTTTGCAACGCTAATGTAATGAAATTTCAATTATTTTGGGAAAACTCTTATTGATATTTTCGTTCAAATATCCCCCACCATCGGGCGAAAACGCCTGAAACTTTTGATCCGAAATTCGACGTCTGAGTACCGAATTTCGGGCGTCGGAAATGAGGCGAAAGGCCGAAACTGTGCCTATTTTTTAGATCGCGACAATTTTGAATAATAATATTTTCCCATAAACTTGGCAGATATTCAAGATTAATTGAATATTTTTAGAACATTCATTATCTAAACTCTTCAGTTGAGGTATCCTCGAAGCAAATTCTATCCAGCAGATAGATGTTTCAGTCGTGTCAATTGGCACAAATTATGTAGGATAAAAATCGTCTCTAGTTTCCAAGATTGGACGCACCGGAGAAATTTTCGTATGGTACCCGATATTTTATCCTGAATGTTAAAGCTTGATAACTTCTGCAAATATCAATCAAGTGATTAACTTTTCCATAATATGGATGTACTTATATATCAAAATGCTTTGCTATGCAATTTTTTGAGATTAAATTTTATCCGATAAAATGTGAATCAACCTTTTTACATTCCAATAGCTTTAGAACTCTCACACTTATCTAATTGATTCTAAGAAATGACATTACGATCTGAAATAACTTTTTCATCGTAGTCTGATCTAGACAAAACATAATTAAGTTTTGTTAATCAATATCCAAAGACCTGAGTTAAACAAATCGACATCCACCATTCGTTGATTATAAAGCCGCCAATGGCTGGTTTTGGTATCCGTGCAAAGCTCATTCGTCTTTGAAAATGACACTAAATAACTCTCTATAAGTCTGTCATCCTTCCCGTCCCATTGTATGGCGCTGAGACGTGGATATTGACCATCAATGATGAGAAGCTGTTAGGAGCGTTCGAGAGGAAGATACTCTGAAAGATCTGGGGTCCAGTATGCGTGGACGACGTGTATCGAATAAGATAGAACGATGAGCTGTATATACGCCGACATTGACATGGTCAAGCGTATAAAAATCCAGCGGCTTCGCTGGCTGGGTCATATTAGTGACTGGCAATGTTTTATCCAGGCGGCCAAGACCGATCATCGGTTGTAGTGCCAGCTACCATAAGTAAGTAAGTAATCAATATCAAAAAGTTCTTGCCCGATTTCTAATAAAAATTCAAATAAATACATCATCATCCACTATCGAAAGTTTATGTCAGTACACACTTCCCATTCGACACTCACTGACTGATTCACTAACTGACGCAATCGCTATGCTGACCCAATTCTAAAAAATCAATATCCAAATCCGTTAACGAGTAATAAGTGGAAAATAAATATAAACTCAAAAGTGTTTGTTAGCAACACCCACGATTATCTCAATTTCATAAATCAAAACAAAACAAAAAGCATTTGATTAATTAGTTAAATATAAATCACCAAGAGAAATATTATTAATTGGAGGTAATTAAAAGAATTTTGCTAGGCATGTTTGTCTAAATTTAGAACAAATGAACAACACTGAAGAGAAAAAGTTCAATAAAACTTTGTCCCAAATCTGTCAACAAAAAAAAACCAAATTAAAAAAAATTAAATAAAATAGTTGGCAAGGAATTATGAAATTATTACGCAAAAATAAAAATAAATATATAAATATGTATATATTATTTTGAAATAAAAAACCGTCAACAATATTATGGCGTGGGAAGAACGATTTTTCTCATTATGATATTAACACACAACAAACACATAACGTTAAAACGCTAACTCCGCTGTAAAACCGCAACAGAAATTCGAATGTTGAATTAATTTGTTATTAATGAAACACTAACAACAACAATAACAACAGCAAAAGCATTATTACCAAATAAAGAAAATAATTATAATTCACCAAATTGGTTACAATGCAATGTGAAAAAAAACCACTACACTCATACATACATACATACATACATACATATTGTAATCATTTAAACAGATTCAAGTAAATTACTTTAAAACAAAAGCGAAAGTGTTGAAATATTTATGCAGCAGACAACGAAAACGACAGCAGTGTTAACAATAACGACCGTAAACAATAACAACAGCAAGTGTCTACAACAAATATCCAGCAGTACATAGTGTATTTAATTTTATACATACAGCCATACGAATACGAGAATGTATAGACATTTGTATATATGTACATACACAATAGGATTCGCATATTAATAAGTGTAGGCAGCTATGCTTGTATGTGTACGAGTACTTATGTATGGTATATAGTATATACAATTTCGATAAATCTGCACTCGCTCAATATGTGCATTAAATATTTGTGGAAAAAAAGTTTGCTGAAAGCGCATCAAAACTAAGCTATCAACAGCTGCTGCTGCGCATGCGCCGCTCAGTCATCGTACGTCGTTGATGTTGACGTTGTGGAAATAATAATTAAAATGGAAATTGAATTTAGCGCGCTTCATGTGACAGTTAAAAGTGCTAATAACTTTACTTACTACATGTCTACATACTCGTAGTTACATACATACACATATCCATATGTACGAGTACATATGATTTTATGTGGGTACAAACAAATGAACTAACAATTTCATAGATTGCTATCTGCTGCAGTATACACAGGCAGCAAATGGATAGACAGACAGGCATAAAGATATCCGAAAGAGACAAAGATTAGACGATCGTACATAGTTCGCTGATGGATGCTTTTGTAAATTGAGGTACTGGCTGACAAAAAACTTGCTGCCGCTGAATTTAGTCACTGGCAATTGTGTTGAATGCATTCCGTTGCAACATGCAACTGCCACCTTCAACACCACCATCGATGATGTTGATGTGGCTGGTATTGCCTGTCTGAAGGGCAGCCGCTGTTGCTGCAATTGCATGCACTCGCTCTTTTATCTGTTTGCTTGAATCTTATTGTAATGTTTTATTTATTTTATTTTTTTTTTTAATTCTTATTTTCAATTTCTGTTTTTATATAATTTTTTTTGTGTTCCTTTTAATAGTGTTATTTTTATTGTTATTTTCAATTATATAATTAATTGTACATACATATGTACAAAAGTGAAGTAATCACAATTTTGATGCGAAGGTTGATTTCCTTTATTGTTGTTGATATTATGAAATGTTTTGTTTTAATTATTTCTCTTTATTTCTGTAGTGCATCGAATATTTTGCATGATGTATTTTTAATTATTTATTCGTTAGTTTTAGAAGTGTGAAGAGTACTTGTAAGTTTAAGAATTAGGATTTAGTTAACTTTATCTATGAAACAGGGATTCCTTTGACGGTTCAAGAGCTTACTAGTTATTGATTTATTTGTAATGATTTGAATTTCGCCGAATTTTAAAAACTATAGAGAATTCGTTATGGAGGTTTTTGAACTTAATTTCTTTGCTGCAACTAGAACCTTATTTTCGAATCTATTGTTTTCTTTTAGATTGTAATTTTGTTGAAAAATCAAATTAGTGCGGACAAAATCAAGTTATTCGAAAATTTACTTCGCGAGACTGCTTTCGCAACTAAACCCTGTACGATGGTTATAAATAAGCATACTTATACCTATTCGAACTTTTGTGAGAATATGTTGCATCATTTTGGCTCCCTTAATAGTTTAAATGCAGTCAGCTACTCTACCTAACTATTTACTATTACGGCTAACTATTTACTATTACCATACTTCTCGCTTCATAGTATGGTTAGTTTTTGAGCAAGTATTAACATTTTCTAATCTTAGTTATTCAGTAAACTGAAACTAATATAGAAGCCTCAAGTTTCTTATAGATCTTACTCTAGATCTTACTTAGGCATTCCAAAACAAAATTAAAATTTTGGAGTCCCTTGAGTTCTTCATTAACTTTCCGAAAAGTTGTACTGACGAATGAGATCTTCCTAAAATTGAAAAGCAGAAATCGTGTGGTTGTGTTGTTATAGTGGTGGTTCGTACCATCAACCAAATTAGTGCTAGTGCAACGTTTTGATACCACATCCTCAGTTGTTTTCTGGTGTTTTGGAACAAGGTTCACCCGCCTCAGATCCATCCATTTTCTGTTGTGCTATTAAAAGAAAGAAAGAAGCCACAATTTTTAAAATGAGAATCCTTTTAGCTGCTTGTTTACCAACGACCGCCATCAGTCTCGAGTTTTTGTTTATGAGTTGAACTGTTCCTATTGTAGTCAGGCCGTATCGCTCTGCTATTTTGCAAATCATCTGTGTACTTTTTCGGCTGTTATTCCTTCTAGCTTCATACTATGGTTGACATGGTTTAAGCCAAATAGTGATTATAAACGGTAACTCTAGTTCAAACCGGATAACTCTGACCTTTCAAAAATTGTTCAAACCGCATTTTTCCTAAAAATCTAGTGAATATTGTTAATATTTAAGTTTATTAAACTAAAAGAAAAGAAGAAACAAGTTAAGCACTTCCGTAAACAAAAATTAAAAGTATAATTAACAAAATTGATAGCATCAGTGTTGTTTTATGTACTCATTATTTCTAGGCACTTTTGGTGTAAAGTTAAAACAAGTGTACAAATTTTGATTTTCTTACACCAAAATTTGTAAGTGTAATTTTTGTTCTATAAAATAATTATTAGCTATTTTTAATAGATACTTTACATTTTTACGAATTCAGAAGATTTTAACACCATTTTGTTGTTAAATGCCCTCTAAGGTGCAAAACAAATTTTTATACATATATTTGAACTAGAAACAAATATCTAAAAGGCTCTTGGATATTAAAGAAAGTCTACCAATCATCGCATATAAATATATTTATTTTATTTTTTCCTTAGTTCGAAAACTCGTGCGAACTTTGAATCCTTTTCGTGCAATTATATTGAATATATTGAGCAATTTTTCAAATGATGAAAAATCAAAACTTAATAAGCTTTTTTGCCATGTATGTGTTAACGGATCTTCTATGAACTCTATGATTTTTTCCCATTAAGTTCCAAAGAACTCATATGTTTTGAACATGATTTTGTTTTAGTTTTTCTCATTCAATTTTCTCTTGGAGGCTTCCGCAAAGAATTCTTATCTGACTTTGATTTAGTTGATAGTTCTTGGTCATTCTCGTGATGCTGTTGACTGGCTTTTTTAGAGTATGTCCGAAGATGTACGTATGTATTGATGTAAATGTCTTATTAATTCTTAAATTTCTTAGTTAAAAACTACATATACCAATATTTATTTTTTTTTTTTATTTGGATTTCCTCCATTCAGTGAAACTCCAAATCAATTTTTAGAATGGTAAAGCATCTCTTGGATTTGTTTGACCTTTTCCTAAGATTATATCTTCCATTTGAAAGGTCAACAAATCTCGATTACATATTCAGTGAGTCATCGAAAGTATCGGGTTTTTATTAGTAATTGATATTTATATGAAAAGACTTTAACCTACATTCAAGCAGTGAAACTTTGTTTCAATTTAGAAAAAAACTACAGAATTGAAATATGATTTAATTTGTCGGCAAACCGTAAAACAAATCAACAAGGTTAAGCGGTGAAGGTGAACAATCATAAATATAGACGAAACTTATGATATATGAGTTATGACTTTTCGAAGATGATTATTGCTTTCCAAAAATAGATGCTCTTAAGCCGAAGTAAATAAAAACAGGCATATGCAAACGCCCTTTAAACAGAAATAACAAAAAAAAAATGTATGTAATTGAAAGGGCAATATTCAGATATTAGCCTAAACTTGGCTACCTACCATCAATAAAAGATAATTTAGCTTTGGTGTATTTCATAATTCAAACACATACTCATACATTCATATGCACATACATATATATATACCTATGAATATGCTCATATATATATATGTTTATCAATACATACTTACATACATACAATAGTAGTACACTCAATAACTTCCTACCAAAATATTATATACATATAGTAGAATAAAACATTAGCACAATTTTGTTTTGGCAATAGCAATTAATCACAAGAAAAGATATGAAATATGTAGAAAAAATAGAACCAACAGCTTGTTCTCAATAATTTAATTACGCCGATATCTACAAAAGCACAAAAGATAGAAGCAATTCAATAACAAAAATAGCAACATTAATCAATAGTCGACGGACAAAACTTTTACGACAAAGCAACGCAAGCGCAAGTCATCATAAATAAAAATGTGTTGAAATATTTTTCGCATATAACAGCAAATAATATTTCTTGGCACTAATCAGCGAGAATGATTCTACTCTTTTTTACGCTCCTCATCACAAATAATAACGAAGTTGATGGTGATGGCTATAGCGATAATGTTGATGATAACTACAAGTATTTTTTGTTAACAACACCAACACACTCACACACACACATACATGTATGCATTTGAGTTTAGATGAAGAAGATACAATAGCAACGATTTATTTCGCATTAACAATATTAGTTGTTAATTAACTTGGCCAATGATGCGGTATATTTGCCACACTCACAATCATTCCATTTCTATTGAATGTGATGCGAGTTGGCCAGTATGTTTGTGTGTGTGTGTGTTCCTGTGTAATGTAATGTATCACATAAATATAGTATTAATTTGTGGCTAGAATTGTGGCATAATGTATTTCCTCTATATTTCTGTTGCCTACTAGTGCTTGATGGAATGAAAGATGCTGGCTGTGATTTGCCGTAAAATTGGAAATGTAGTAAAACGGAACAGAATTTTTAATGTAGTATTAAAAAAAAGAACATTGAACTTTTCGAAATTGGGTAAAACTGTTTCGAAGATTTTTCCTTTCATTCTTTTGCGCTAAATTTTTGCTAAAGCTTAATTACTGTTTTGCGTGTTATTTTTACCGCAATAATTGCAGTAGTTTCTGCAACCGAAAAATTTACGTTTCACTTTAAAATTTCTTCGCTACGAATTTTTGGTTAGTTAAATTCTTTTTCCCAATTTTTGTAGCGAATACAAACAAAAATCTGTATACGAAAAATGAGAGTAAACTATTTATATTGCATAAATTTACTATAAAAAGAGGGCATGAAAGAGGAGCAGCAGTAAGAGGAGTGAAAGGAAAGGGGACAAAAAGCAGAAGAATTGCATAAATTACATTTTATTCGTTATAATTTTAATATTATGCTCATATACACACACATACTTATAATAATATATATACGCGCACATAAGTATACATACGTACTCAAAGAATACTTTGCAACATAAATAAAACGCTCGAAGTAACCATATTTAACCCTTACACACCCATTCATATTTTGCGCGCACCACTGACATTGTTGTAGTAGTGAATGAATGTAGATGCAGTAGTAGTGAATCAGGGACAGAGCAGTGCTAACTTGTATTGCTGCCAAGTTGTTGCTGTTGCTGTTGCTGCCATTTTTGTGCATATCATTTGCGCACATCTTTTTGGCCAAAAAAAAAACCAACAAAATGGCAACAGAAGAGCAGCAGCAGTGAAAAAGAGATAAACGAACATCAAGTTAAGTTAAGGCACAAGTTAAGTGCATTACAATGAACTGCACACATACACATACACACACATATATATACATATGTACATTTATAATATATAGAGAGATACGAATTATGTAGACATAAGCTTCACATTGCCCCCGCAGTGGCTCGTAAATAAGTTTTATTGTTGTTCTTGTATTTCATTTAGTTTTTGTAGTATGAAAATACCATCTTTCTACATCCTATTCAGTCGACTCTTCCTACGACCCACCTCTCTCGGTTTGCTTTTTTCATAATTTTTTTTTTCTTTTGGTTTTTGTTTTATTTTAATTTATTTTTTCTTCTTGTTGTTGTTATTGTAGGTACTTACTTTTGTACATAAAGTGAAAATTATTTCATGACATATAAATTTGCAACACAAATGTCATGCGAGAGCAGCATAGCATAGCGCAGCACTGTACAGCAACAAAAGGGCATATATAGTGGGTTTAACGCCCATTTTTGTTGTTATTGTTTTTTCGTTTCCTTTTTTTTATCTTAGATTTATCTACTTACATGTACATTTAATATAAATACATAACTACATGCTTGTATTCGTACTTACATTTCGTTGGTGTCTGAATTATAACCTAATGCCACTTTTGCGAAGAAAAAACGTGGTTATAATTGTTTAATGGATTCCTTGTTAAAAATACATACTTACTCGTATATACATACATAGATATTAACGAAAGTTGGGGACCGACTGGAAAAACTGAAATATTATGTTGTGTTTAAAACTTTTGCTGAAAGCTGGTAGCTGGTATTAAGAAATTACTGATAAATTTGAATAAGCTCAAATAAATATGACAAGGTTTGGCATACAGCAATGGAAGAATTAGCTATGCTTATTTTATGACTGAATAATTTCAGAAGAAATCGGCCATAGCGCTGGGAAAAACATTGACAACTATCGATTTATTAGCTAGGTTATGCACATCGTCAAGTATCTATAGTTTCTAGTGTTACCGATGTTATTAAAAATGTTGCAGTGGCACTGAAAATGAGTTAGTGTTAAGCATAGTGCACATGAGCCGATGTCGAAAATCCCTGCTCAACTGACGGCGACGTCTCTGCTCAGCGCTGTGGAAGGGGAAACTATCGATGTTTGTCAATGTTTATCAATTATTTGCAAAAAAAAAACATCGGTAAGAATCGATATTTTTTTTACCGATTTTTCCCAGCACTAAGAAATGGAAGTGTTAAAGTTCTGAGAATCAGAACTTCCGGACTTACCCCTACTTGTAAGGGACACGGGACCATCAAAAGGAGTAGGCTTGTGATAAGAAAGTTATGTACTTTAACCTTAAACGCAATTATTGCTTTGAAACATTTACAAGCAAAGTTTGATCATTGCGTTGTTCAGTCAGTCAGTTACAATAATTAAGATCTTGACTTTGTTCGCCCGATATCTCGTAAACCAAGGGAAATATAACTTTTATTTAATACTTCTGCCTTATTATAATTATATTACGGACAACTAATTCGTGATAAAAAATTCTCAGGAAAAACACAAAAAAAAAATTGCATAACTTAGTAACATTTTTTTTATCTTAAATTTTTACAAGAAAATGTTGCACAAAATTCTACTAATGCCCATTGCTGACAGCAGTGAATAACTGCGATTTTTTCCGATTAACGAAAAACACAAAAAGCATCAATTCCAATATTTTACAGAAGGACCACAAACATTCGTATTTCCTTATTTTTCAAGCATTTCAAAACTCAAACTCAAAATGTGGCTCATCATGTTTTAACCGCGCGCCCTTTTCTGTACTAGTTTAAACAAATTTACGGACCAGACCCTACAGTGTTCGGAAAATATTACTGACTATAATTTGCATTTCTCTAACCAGAAAGAACACTGTAGGTACAAGTGCCGTTTGCAGATATACGATCTAAAACAAAAATAAATAAAGTCAACTTAACACATTGAACAAATTAACTCGAATCGAAATTTTTTATTAAATACTTGTTGTTAAAAAGTTGAAGTTATTAACAATGTAAATTGATCGCTGGTAAATTTAAATAATTAAAATAAAATTTGAAAATGATATAAATTAATGACGCGCTTTATAATAAAATTAATTTAATTTAAAACTGGAAAATTTTTCACAAAAAAAAAGTAAATGTGTAGGTAATATGCAAGTGCAGGGAAACGTTGTTGCTACCGCTGGAGTCTGCAGGTGATATTACGCTGATAATACCAAATAACCGCAATATCATCGTCATGTCGTTATACTTACATACAGCGCCGTTGTGGTCGTCATCGTTGTCCAGTGACGGCTGACGTTTCACAGTTCAAAGTTGATTTAATATCATTCTGGCAGTGATCCACTCTTCAGTCTCTATAGTTGTTTAACAACGTGCATGCGGGCGTATGTGACTTTTGCTTTAAATAAAAAGCAATAATACAAAAAAAAAAACAACATTAAAATGGAACATACATGAGGCTGGCACTGATTCAAAATGCCAGTGGCAGCGTGCGGCATCCATCACATACATACTCGTGCATACACTGAGTGCGACATAAATCATGTGCTGAGCGAGAAAAAACAATTACTCTGAAAATCCTGGGAAACAACACTTGCATACTACTTAATTGCACTTTACAACATGTTAGAGTGTGTGTATGTATGTGTGAGCGCTGTATGTATGTTAATGTTGCTGTATACAATATTTTAAAACATTTAAAGTTAATAATTGCAAATTTATTTATATTTGTTTCCTATCGATTTTATCGACCGCTTTTATCCAAAAAAAATACTCGACTGAAAATGTAGCTTTTTTATTTCAACTTTATTTTAGGATATACATTTGAACTTCTGATTTTATTATAAATATTAAAATTTTGTGATTTTGGTTCCCAAGTGAAAATTGACACATGCTTTTTATTTAAACATCTCGCTACCCCTATTCTTCAACCACGTATCTCCAATTTGGATATGTAAAGAAAAGCCATTATTAAGGTTTAAAAAGTTTGAGCTTGAGATTTATTTTCACAATTTCATTACTTCTCTATATAGTTTATGCCCCACTGTATGTGTAACATGCACAAAAAAGAAAAAATTAATACGAATAATTAATGAATAATAAAACATGAAAACTTACCATTGAATTCTAAGAACACCAAACAAATATGGTATGTACAATAATAAAGGCATTAAAGTATCTAATTTACACGTTATGATAATGCGCACATTAAATCCACTGTCGTATCGATGATGACTTCAGCATGAACTTAAATGTCAACGTCAACTTGAATCGACCTCAAACACATTTTCAAGCTCATCTAGTCATGTAAAATGCACAGAGTGAAACAGAGTGAAACCGAGATTTTGCATAGAAAAAATGCACTGGGTTTAGTTAGTAAAGTGTTCAGAATAACGCACACACTTACGTTGGAAGTATGTATGTGTGAATGTAAGTGTTTAGTGACTGTCAAAGATGTCGCTATCATTATGCGAAATGAGACGAAAGTGTGTATTCACGAGCAAGCGTGTGCATTACTAAAAAGGGCACCTTATGTCCTCTTTATCTATGCAATGTTACTACTACCACCAAGGGTATTTACGATAGAGTGTCTTTGTGTATATTCAAGTTTAATGACTTGAGTTAGGGTTAGGGAAGTGTAACCAGCCATCAAACCAACTAACAAACCAACAATTTAGCGAAGCATACAACTAAAGCACAAATAAGCAGTGCAATGCTTAGACAATTGCCCCAATGTGTGTTTGTGTGGATATAATAAGGACTTATAACATTTTTGCAACACGTTTCAGCCAAGCACACATACAAACGCTTACGATACGCTTCATTACGTCGAACAAGTGCATAAAAAAATCTGATATAGAAAAGCAGAAAAGTAACTAACTAGAAGAAAAGTTACCTTGCTAAAGGAAAAACCTTCGTCTTCAGCTGTTTTAATTTTAAATTTCATTTGAAGTCATCTTTATGTCAGTACTCGTGCATATACAGGGCGAACCATTTATAAATTGGGAATTTTGTTGTAAATAAACAACAAATATTTTTTTTCATTATGGTTTTTATTATTCGAAAGTATAATGCTTCCGGTTAATTGTAGAACACTATTTCTTTCAAATGATTTCGTCGGCTGGCCTCGCAGTAACCCGTATGATCAACACAATTTTTCAATATATTTTCGACTGTTTGGAGTGTTACCTGACCGATGGCTGCACCAATTTTGTCCTTAAGCGACTCAATAGTTGCTGGATGGTTAGCGTAACACTTACCTTTAACGGCTCCCCACAAATAATAATCAAACGGAGTTAAATCACAACTGCGTAGTTGCCAATGCATTTTCCTTCCTCTGAGTAACAGCAGTTTTTTCGGTTGTGCACGTTGCACCAATTGATCCACAAATTAAGTGAAAGGCGCTTCTCTTCTACTGAATTTTGAACGTAATTTTCTTACAATTTCGGTAGAAGACTCACGATTTTGCAAGTAAATTTTTATTATTTCCTAACGTTGTTCAAGCTTAAACCGTTCTTTAACCCCAAAAACTAATTTGCCGTCATAATATGAAGGACATTAGAGTTGCCACACTCAAAATATCCAGAAGCTCAACTTCGAAATGTTAGATGGGCCACCCGTTATACTTCTCTTCATATATATAGAGCTGTGGATGTCAGTTGCAACAACAGCTTTACTTTTTCAATTCAAGCACTTAAGCGTACATGTATGGATATAAATAGAAATTATAAGAGTAATTATGCGCTTATTTTTCTGTAGCTGCTCTTCCTTGGCTTTATTTTTCCATACCTTTTCATACCTTCCAGTTTAAAGTTTATGAGAAATCGACCCAACAAACTGTTATTCATTTCATCTTCATCTGTTTTTACATACTACGTAGTTGAAGTTAGTATGCAAATATTTCCTATAACATTTTTCTTTTTTTCTCTTCATTTCAAGTAAATGTCAACCACTTCGAATGAAAAGAACGTTGTGTCTTTTATTACATGTTAAGTAATTCTGCATGCTTCATTTGTAAGTAACTTGTGGGTTTTCATGCGAGTGAGATTTTTGTTTTATTTTCAACATTTAAACTTTATGAGAAATTTTTTTTCGTCTGCTTAGCTTTAATGTCCTACACACCCTGTCTACTGTACAGTGCCTACTTTCGATACTAGAGAAAATTTCAAGAACTGATTTAAAATGAATAGACTGTCATAAATCAAAAAAAAAAAAAAAACAAATTGAGTTCAATCTACAGAAATAACCGTTATTTAGTGCTTTATCTTGGGCAACAAAGAAAGTATTTATCCTTACGAAAAAACCGTATTCTTTCGAATCGATCGGACGTGTTCTTTCTAAGCTCCGAATTGCTCTTTGTTTTACTTTGTTTTTAACTTGTGCTTTCTGACTGTTTCTGACTGTTAATCGTCGATTCTCGAGCACCAATTCCTTGATTTTATTGACGTGTTGATCATCAGTTGATGTTGATGGCCGTCCTGGACGTGGTTCGTCGTCAACGCGTTCTCGACCGTCTTTGAACAATTTGTACGAATCAAAAAAACTTGCTCGCGACATACAGTTATCACCGAAGGCCTTTTGCAACATTTTGAACGTTTCGGCACCAGAAATTTGATTCCGTACACAAAATTTAATGGAACTTCTTTGTTGAATAATTTCACTCATTGTGAAAATCGCCGAATGCACTTTTTGTACTTCAGAAAGACAAGCGTATACTAAACACTAATGATTATTTTGATGTGACATTTGGCACAGATGTCACCGACAGTCATACCAACCTTAAAAAAATAATATTTTGTTGACTGGGTTTCCGCGCGAAATTTAAATTAAAAAGTCTTACTACTTTTTGCCCACAGTAGTATATGTAAGTATTTTGATTATAATTTAATCTAACTATGGTTATGTGACGGGCTGGCTCATTTAAAAAGTACCGGATTTTCTGATACAACTCTTGACATAGTTCAAGACAATAAGGGCCTTCATTAGTCGTGTTTGAATTGTAGGTAGACAGATATCGATCAATATAAAATTTTTAAAACAATTCATGGTGGGTTTTTCGGAGTTTGGGAAGGAGTTATTCACTCTGACATCTAAAATTAAACATTGTGAAAAGTTTTTCAATAATTACAAGTGTTTTGATGAACCTGTTGTCTCCCTCAGAAATGCGCGTTCAAGTGCTTCCAAAAATTAAAAATCCAGTGGTGAATAGTCTGTGTCTGATTTTGTGGTAGAAGTAGATGTGAACAAGACCACAACTCCATCGCCGGCATCTAAAAAAGTAATTAAACGCACCCAATGTAGTATTTTATATCAAAATGTTTGAGGTCTCCACACTAAGCTAAGAGATTAAGATAATACTGCTATGGGAGGTGGCGTTTTCATTTGTTTTTACATAACATGTCCTTATGTTCCTCCTAACTCTTCTTTCGAAGTATATCAGATGAATGTTTCAGCGATCGGTGATATTTGTTCTATACTGAAACCAAATGATAAAATAATCGTTGTTGGAGATTTTAATTTACCTGATGTCGTTTGGGATGTGTCCCCCGATGATAATGAGGCAATTGACTGCTTCTTTCGGCATCCAAAAAATATGATCATTCCAACGAACGACATTTTGGATGGACATGTCCCGAACATTAAGGGTCGCTGACTCCACAATAACTACCCACCCCATAGTCAAGGGGTTAACACGGGCTAGGGAAACTCATTTCTGAAATAACAGGCAACAGTGGACCTTACTAGCGTTGAATTCAACTCAAGACCCCCCTTAGAGATTGTATAGAGATAACTATTAAGTGCGTCATTCATAACCAGCCTTTTTCTTTCAATCTGCAAAGAGTTACGGTGTTTTGAACAGGTTTATGAATTACTAGTGGTGCAAACGAGTATGTATATGGAGTTTCAAGACAGACGGAAGGCCATATATAAAATTTTATGACAGAGCTTTGCTCTTAAAAACTTCAAATAAGATCCTACCTAAGAGTGTTTTCCTATCCTTTGTTTTTATTATCTAATGTATTCCCATTCGTGTTTTTAATTCTTTTAGCATACACTTTCAGCACACATAAATATTTTCATTTGGCACAATATTGTAACAAAATTTTTAAACCTGTTTCCATTTTGTTAAGAAAGATTATAAATGGGAAAAAATATAATAATGGAGAACAGAGATTTACAAAATTTGAAAAAAAAAAAATATAGTATATTAACACATTCTATATGTATAGTACTTATGTAAATGCATGTGTACACACATAGAGTCACAAAGCGTTATACTTGAAATGTAGGCAATAATTTCAGTTCGAATATTATATATTTTGATTTTAGATTAAAAAGTTAATATGTATAAATAAATCTTATTTGCCGGCATTGACACCGATTATTAAGCGATTATATATTTCAGACATATGTGCTCTGATTTAAAACATACTACAATACATACATAAATTTGATTTTTAATTTATGTTGTTTTTCATTTATTTATGTACTTACGTCATGAAATGGAACTCGCTAAAACGAAATGCAAACAAAAGTTTGGAAATGAAATAGAAAAGTATGTACGTAAAGCATACATACATACTTAGCCACTTTCGATTTCGATTACGAAAGTTTTCAAATTACATACTTTCACATTCATAACAAATATTTTTTCATTCATTCACGCTCAGTCACACACACAAAAAGTTGATTACTGTCAACAGAACCATAGAAACACTATACCTTTTTTCTGGTTTTGTGTGCAAATATTTAACTTTAACCGACACGGTGGACAGTTTATGCATGCTACATTATTATTAGTGATAGTTGGTAGTACGCTGGCCTGCTACGCAGAGTGTCCGGGGATCAAATCTCGGCACAGACAAGATTAAAAAATAGAACTAAACGGAACCACCTCTTGGCCCAAGAAAAGCTTTTCACTTGGTGATTCGGATTCGGCATAAACCTATAGATTCCATTCATGTGCGAATATAACACGCACAACATATAAGTGGATGGGAAAAGCGAAAAGCTCGGCCTATACCCTCCAGACGCTGTTGTGTCATTTAAAAGAAAAAACGAGAAGGACATTTTTATTAGTAAAAGATTTTGTATGCAGCTACGTATTCACTATGTAACTAAATGTGAATTAGTAAATAAGTGAAGCGTTGAGCGCTGCACAGCAAAAATGCACATATATAGTAAGTCTCCGGTAAATAAATATTCATACATGTTCGTTTACAATATTTGAATATAAAAGTCCTTTATATTGATTTCTTGTAATAGGTTGAAAAAGTGAATTTCGCTCTTTCCTTTAATTTTTTTTCAAACCGATATGTGTTCGAAATATGAGCTTTTTTGCCAATTTCTTTTATGTGGAAAGAAAAAGTAAATAAATGAATGAAACTCAGTGTAGAAATATTTGAAAATATCAAGTAAAAAAAAGGAATTGAAAATGGACCGCACAAAAAAAAACGTACTAAAAATTGTAATAAGTTGGCATTGCAAGCATTTTAATAAAACATACTTTTCATATTATAAGTAGGTACTTATTTGTTTGAGTTTTCTTTTAAAATGCTCCAAAGCTTGAGATTAATATTTTACACTTTCATTATTTTTCCTCTTTCATTTTTCCGCCAACCGCCAAATATTCATGATTGAAATATAGCTGGTTGTGTGTTAAGTGTTGCAAAGCACTTATTTAAATCTTTCACAATGATTAAAAATTTACCATTATTATAAAATATTCCTTAAGTACAAATGTATTACTTTCTTACTTTGCTTTTAATGGCACAACAGCCCATGCAGGGCCTAGGCCGAGCTTTTCGCATACACTCATGTTGTGCGTGTTATATTCGTACATGAATGGAAGGGACCTACAGTTTAATGCCGAATCCGAACGGCGAAGTGAAAAGCTTTTCACAGGAAATTTTTACTCCTGTAGGTTTGCCATTGCCTGCCAAGAGGTGTTGCCGTGTAGAAAAATTATTTTTTCTACTGAGATTTGAACCTGCGTAGCAGTGCAACCCACTACCACTACGCCACAGCGACCACGTACAAATGTATTATAATTGAAAATTATCTGCATTATAAGTAAGATGCAGAGTTGTTTCAAAACTTATATTTTTTTTACTCAAGATATAAATGAATACTACTAAACTCCACAAAGCTTCGCCAGTCACTTCTGCTATGCGCGCGCTGGCGCCAGTTGATAAGGCCAAGTGCAGTCAGTTTGCCCTGCACCTGGTCTTTCCAACGGAGATTAGGACGTCCCCTTCTGCGTGATCCTAGGACTGGCCTAACTGTATCCAAAAATCCCGGGATCCTGGACCCTTTTCGCGTCCCGAAATGTCGAAATCGGAGACCTTCAAACTTTATTTTTGTTCGTTCATAATGCAACCCAGAATATTTAGATATGTATTGATAATGTGTTTTATTTCACGAAATCTCACTTATGTAAATATCTCAAAATAATTAAATAATTTGTGTGCGTTAGAATAGTGACGCCTTACAGAAGTTCACTTCTTCAGAACGTTTGCGTTTTGGGTTTTCAGGTTAGTTTTAGTAAACTTGTAAAAACCAGAGTCTATCGCAGACATTACAGGCGTGGCCGAAGGAGTTTTTTACGATGTGCTGATTTAATAACTAATAATGATGCAAACGATAAGCCTTGTATAGTTCAGTTTGATGATTCTCTGATCCCAGGTGTGCTACATCTGGATTAACTTTCCAATTGCCTGCAAACTTTAACTTTCCAATTTCCCTCTGCAAAATCATCATCTCCATCAAAATATTCATACATCATTATAATTATAATCTTACCATCATCCTCACTACTAACACATTATAATAATCATCATCGACATCATTAAAATGTTCAGGTTATATAATCTCAACAGGTGGAAATTTGCTACTTGCCGGTCTGAGAACTCACGGATGTTATGAGGCTGTCTAGAAACTTGGCAAATATCCTCTATGTTTGTTGTTGTTTTCTTTCCACGTATGAAAGATTTTCAGGCAAATTTTCCTCATTTTACATACATATGTATATGTATCTATATATACAAATGCAAGTAGCTTGACTATTCACTTCGTGGCTTATTATGTTTTAAAAATAATCCTATATACTCGTAATGCTGGTAAATCTAAATTCAAATTAAAGACTAGACTAATGTGATTTTCTATTTAAAATTGTGTTTTCAATTTCAAGAAAACGAAATGAAATCAAAATTAATATTCGTAAATTCATATTGTTGTTTAATTTGTTAAATATATAAAAACCGGGATCCGAAAAATCCCGTGATCGCGGGATAACCCGGAATTCTGAAACCCGGAATTTCGAAAAATTTCAATATTATTGATATTTATGATGTGAATCCAACGAAGGTGTATTAATTTATTATATTGATGAGGAAACCCATAAGAAGTCTGACTGTGTGTGGCCTATCAACGACCTAGTACACTTTTCCGAAGATTTCCTTACTACCACGTTCTATAAAGCATTTGAGATGTCTGTATAATATATTGCATTATCTCGTATCCCTTACGAGTTTATGTGTTTAAACTCATTGAAACATAATTTATTAGCCAGCAGAAATTTGTTAAGGTGATAAATTATACCATTTTTGAACTGTCATTATTCAAAATCGCGTGAAAAATGACAAAGTCACGAAGGTTTTCACTTTTTCAATCTTATATGGTACATCTTGATAAATCTTCATGCTTAATTATCAAATCATAAAAATGATTAGTGAATGCAAATTATTAAAACTATAGTTATGTATTCAAGTATGAAAAATGCTTAAAAACAAAAAGTATCGAATGCATATGCCTCACAAGCTATATTTAACCAAAAGAATAATTAAAAATAAAAATCAGATGCAAAGTTGTTGATGGTTCGTATTAAATAACCCAAAGTGCATGGTCATAAGTTAATCTGAAATTTCACTAAAACTTAGGCAGAGACAGAGATTATTACAAAAAATAATCAGTAACTCACAGACGCACACACATAAACAGGTTCAGATTTAACAACGCCGCACAGCAATTTATGAGTAGCACATCATAAAAGTACTACATACTAATGTAAGAGCATGTTGCTGTGCTGTGTTTAGGAGTAGCTACGAAGTAGTTGTAGTAATTGTACTACTCTTATGTAGTAGTTTGTCGAATGTCCAAACATACCATATTTATAATGAAAATATTGCATGAAAGAAAAAAATTATGCTTGTTGTAGTTACACTTATTCAACTCAGTCGCTCGCTCTCTAACGATACTAGGAAAATAATTGGTGCATTATGGTGATTGTTGTTTTTGTTGTTGTTATGGTCATAGTTGTTGTTGTTTCTGCAAGTGCCATTTAACAAAGCAGATAAATAATATTTAATAGTTGAGAGAGAGTAGAGAAGCAGAGAAGCACTACACCAACAAAACATAAACGACGAGGACAATAAAAACAGATATTAGAAAACTTGTTATTATTATTTTAGTTGTACTTGCTTGCTGCAAGTTGTTGCACGATAAATACCATAAGGATCAGTAAAGCGCCAAGTTTTGCAACAGTAATATTTGTGTCTTTAGTTAACGTCATTTTTGGTACCGCGTGATTATGTATGCGCTTGTATTTATGTATGCATGTGTGTGTGTGTGTATGTACAATATAATCGAGCATACGCCACATAGCGCAATGGTATTTCATATTTGGTTGTATTGATTCAGTGTTGCCATCATCTTGTATGTAGACATTTCTGATAAAAGAAAACTATTTGAACTGGTTTTGTTTTGGTTTGTAGTTGTTTGCTGTAACGAAAGGAAAAGTTGTTAGTCACTTGGATATTGTTGTTGTAATTTATTTATTTTTTTTTTAAATTGTTTTCCACCGTTCAGATGTGTGTCCATGTTTTGTGTGAAGCTTATGTTGTTTCAAGCGTACGTGTGAATGTTTGAAGACGAAAAAGTTGTTGCCCAATAGTAAATCGATTTTTTGCACTTTAATTGGGTTAATGACACTTAATTCACTTTCGTTCAGAGTTTAAGTAATGCGCGTTAAAGTAATAACGTGAAATTTGTTTGTTTTTATTTACATAGTTACTACTTAAGCGGAGTTATGGATTTGTTTCATAGTTCCACTCAATTTTTTAATTATAGGTAATTTTTTATATTAGGTCGAGAGGGACTTTCGTCGGTCGAGAGAGGGCTCTGCTTCTCAATTGGCTACTGAGCCCGTAGTAACAGCTGTTGGCAAGAGTTAATCTCCGCTTGATCCCAAAGCTGACAATATTTTTGATGTTAATGCTGGATCTTAGGTAAACGAAATCCTTGACGACCTCAAATAAACCTTACAGAAAGAGGCCCCGGTCTTCTAACCGAAGCTCTTACACATCGTATTTAGAATTTTTTATCCGGAATAAAAATGTATGTACAGTCGGGTAACATTAATCGCTGCAAACATTTCCATAGACCAATTTCCATAAAAATTAATTATTCAAACGCAATCAAAAACAAATCAAATTCAATTCAAAAACTAAAAATATTAAATTAATCGATTTTTTGACAAACACAGTCACTTTGCATAACAGTCCAGCCCATAGCGCTTTGCATTTGGTATACTTTTCATACCATTATAAAATGTATATGTAATTGATGCTGCATTTACATGCGATAAAATGCAAATGAGGATATTTTTTAATTGTAAAATGAAAGGAACTCATAATGAAGTAGTTTGTTCAAGTAGGAATATTTGACAGCAATAATTTAAAGAAAGAAAAAATTTTTAAAACTAACCTTACAATGTTGTTTTGAATTCATTACTTAAGTAAAAAAAATATTTTATCCATGATTATAATTAAAGTGAGTTTATTATTGTTTACAATGAAAAGATGAAACAATATAACTTAGCTCAAATATTTCAATTACAAATTTATGCAGATTATACTCGCGCACATACACATGAACATGGTTGCACATGTGTATGTATGTATAACCATTTGGTAAAACGTAAAATATCTACTGGTTGAGTACAGGAATACACGACATAAAACGTGATACCTTGTGGCTAATGCAAAATCATCATCATCAACATTATCATTTAATACGCACTCACAATATCACATGAAATCATGACTCGATACTCGAGCAACTGCAGACCAAAAGAAACATGTGCTTGCTGCATAAAGTGCTACTGACCGATAGACCAGCTTCTGAATTCAACAAAATATTTATGTATGTATGTAGTAGTGGCAGCAGATTGCTATAACAATAATAATCATGAAAACAACAACAACTTTCTTTCAGCGCAGAAAAAAAATCCAAAAACATGACAACAAACGCGTTTGAACAACTTTTTCTACTATAAATAATTAAATTTTTGTTTCTTAACTTTTCAAAAATACGTCTCCAGGCGCAAACAAAAAAACTTTAATTTGTTGAAAAAGAAATTTTTTTTTTCTTAATCGTCAATTTTGTGTTTACCCTTTTTGGCTTTTATATTTCATTATTATTATTTTTTATTTTTTTTGGATATTGTGTAAATTTTTATTTCATATTTTTTTTGCACATAAATCAAAACATTTATCGAAAAGTTGCCGAACATCTTGTTAACTGCAATTCAACTTTTCGTTTTGTTTTCTTATTATTTACTGTCAGGCAAACAAGCAAACCAGACCTTGAACCAGTTTTCTTCGCATTTAGTTTGTGTTTTTAATTGATTAACACTTTGTGGTGTCTTGTTGTTGTGTGCGTTACAACAGCTGCAACTACGCACATTCACATACTTATATATATTGCTGACTTTGTTGCAAGTTCAAGTTGTTTTATTTAAGCTCACACAAACACAGACACACACATGTATGTACATGCACCTTCATAACGATGCATGTTTTTATGTATATTAATTTGGCAAAAGTTTTATTTTATCTTAATTGTCGCTGTTGGTTTTCTTGGTTTTCGTTATTGTTATAATTAGAAATACGCATGCGTTCATTGCCTCCAACGACTATTATGATGATATTGTTTCATTAATTTTGGTGACTGACTGCGTCTGAGAGTGCGTTTGGTTGTGTGCTTTGTGCATTAATTGGAATTTAACCAATTTGTGTGTGCTGCAGGCAATGAGTCTGGGGAGATGGCCAGATAATTGGAAGGCTTGCTTGCCTAATAGCCGAGTTCAAGTTGAAAGCGTTCAATGGCTTTCAGCTCATGGAAAGCAAAAAAAAGAGCAGAGCAGTTTTAATGGATACAACCGAGAAAGAAGCTTAGGTTATCTGAAACAATTGTGTCTTTCAGCTTTATAGTTTTTATTGTTATTATTAGTATTTAACCTAAATGTTTAATAGTTAGATACAACTTTACTAAAAATATGTAAAAAAAATTAAGATGAATAAAATTTTCCTTAGTAAAATCTTTACTTTATAACTAAGAAAATCATAAAATCATCATAAAAAAGAGACTCACGCTGATTCTTGACATATTATACATAAATACTTCGGTATGTATTTCTTTCTTTTATACATATCATACGCATATTCTTGTCTACTCCACTTAAGCTAGTTATTAAAAAAATTAAATCTTTAGAGGTTCAATAACAAATAAAAATGTGTCTTCTAAAAAAGCTGTCACTAGAAAAGATTCTGGCATGATATTTTGATATGTATATAGAATAAAGACTTGTGACTTTTGTCGTGACACAGTGTGTTGTGTAAAATTAATCTGTAAATGTGAGCAAGTTTTGGTTAAAATAAAAAAAATGTCGAAAGTGTGCGTCAGTGAGAATCCACTTACGACATCGTTAGTGGAATTGTCGTTACAGCTTGTTCACATTACTTAATTTTTAATTTTATTGGATCTATACCTGCTATCACTTCTAGTTATTTATGTAAAACTAGTAGCGGCAGTTGTATGGAAAACAACAACAAGAGCTGCAGAGATAACGCGAATTTTTATAGCTGTTGATTATATATGTTGATTAACATCACTGTTTCTATCTCAACTTTACCGTGAACGGTTAATAATGAAAAAAAAGAACAGTTGTGGGGAAAATATAAAAAAGGAATGTGTCAAAATATTCCGTGAGTGTACATGCGTGAAACGTAAATTAAAATTAAAATTCCGTGCACGGGCGTATGTGAGTTGGAAAATTTGGAAGTGAACGTGAGTGATAGTTCGTCGAAAATACTCACGCACCCTTCTCAAATATAGAACAATGTAAAATAAATTACCCTTTATAAACATGGCAGCTTCTTAGGCCTGAATGGCTATCATATTTATTTGAACTCTCTCATTCGATAGGTTGTGGATTTTCAGGCAAAGGCAGACTAACAATAACTCTTTTTCATGTTTTTCACGTTCACGAATTTTGTGTGGATATTAACTTTTCGTGGTTATATTTGAATTCGATCATTGGTGTTGGGTTCTTTTGAGCCCAAAAACGTGGTTTAATAATGAATGCACTGGAACCTATTGAACCATAACCCCTTCGCATGTTATACTTACTTGCCGCCAATAATTTCTTGATGATTATGCTTTAATTTTATTTAAAATTACTAAACTTTTGCTTGTCAACACTTAATATTCGCACACAAAGTGTATCATTGTCTCTAGAAATAGTCTGGTGATGTCTATCATTTATCAAATTGGAGTTTCCATGTCCCATCAATCAAGTTAAAGGTTTTCCGTTCTACATAGAATTATTCTCAATTTTAATTTGCAGTTAGGTGCTGCCTTGCCGCTGTTATGAGATTATAATATTGGTGATCATAGTCTAATTATTACATTTCTTCTATATGCATAAACCTTACGTAGGTAAGGCCCCACGTATTTTTCCACGTCTTTTTTATTAAAAAAATTTATGTAATTATTAATGAAGAAGTATCATTCCTATATTGCAGAAAGCATATGGAGAATGGAACTAACTTGTGATATAGCTAGCCAGTTATGGAGAATGCCTAACCAAAAACATACTAAAACCCTCATAAACCTGGGCCTGATCCATATTAGTAGGATAGACCTTCCCTGTAATGTCTTCCGCAGAAGCTGCTGAAATGAAGGGAAGGAGGAGAGTGAGGAGGAAACAACACTTCATTTTCTCTGCATTTGGCTTCTTTAATAATACGCCCACACACAGGGTATCACAATGGGCCAATTGATCTCCGTGTATTCTTCTCGAATAGCTCCAACAACCCAACCTAACTAACCAAACTTTTGAATAGGAAATATTGTAGTATGACTTAAAGCTCCTAAAATGTCAGAATCAATGTAGCTAATGCCTCAGTAAAAATAAAGTTTACATTATAAACCTTTTCCTCTTCCCTTAAATTTTAATAAATAAATCATGTTACTACATAAGTATATGCATTTCATAAGTCAAGCATGAATAAGTGTAGGATCATTTTGAAGAAAAACTTGAAATTTAACTAAGTAATTCGAAGGCAACGAAAACTAAAATTGGCACTTTCTTTTCTTCTTTTTACAGAAACAAAATCATCGTAATCAAAAGCATCTTAAAAGCTCTTATTCTGTAAGTGAACCTCAAATTATTAAAATTTTTATGAAGTATTTTTCATATCCCCACAGAATTTTTCTTATTTAACACTATCCGAAAAATATATTCACTTATTTAGAAAACTTACAAATCAAAATGCCGACAATAATTAAGCTGCTACTAATGGCTAATTGTTGTTGCTGTTACTAGTATTTTCAATGTAGCTTTGCTGCTGCTGCTACTGATGTTACTTAGGGAGAGGCAGAGATGTTTTCTTTTAACGTGCACCATAATTGTATTTTAAATTAAATTTCTAGTTTTTAGTAATTAACATATGAATTTTTCACTGCTTTTCATTAAAATGTTTACCATATATTGTATTATTATCTTGTTATTTGCGTTTCTGCTAGTACTGAATAGGAATTTCACTCAGTATGCTGTGTTAATGCTGCTACTGCTACTGCTCTATGCTGTAATTAGCCATGGGAAAATCATTAAAATTGCAAAACCATTTCTTCAAATTAGTAAACATTTACAGCTTTTAATTTGTATTGTTTTCGAATAAAAATGTTAAAAATTAACTTATTCAAATACTAGTACCTAACCTAATAAAATAAATACTTTCACAATCACTTTATACCTTGAGTGAATTTATGAGATTGCTAGCTCAAAATTGTTGTATTGAATTAATGTGGTTCCTGCACTTATGCAAAAATATATGCGACTGCAATTTAGACAAGTAAAACAACTAGAAAAATTGTCTGTTTACCACAGTCATCGAAATCAAAATTGAACTAAAAAGGTAACGAAGCATAAACCTAAAAGAAGCGCATCTGATAATGCCAACAAACGAACAAACAAACAACCAGAAGAAAAACAGAAAAATCAGAAAATCGGATGCAATCAAAGCGGAGACTGGATGTGATGAATTTTATAGCCTCAAATATTTAATGCAGGCTTTTCAGTAAAGCTAAGAAAACTGTGGCAAACAGAATGAAAAGTGCCAAAAAGGAAATCTTAAAGTTTTCCAGCGTTTGCATCTACTGCTCGATACATAATAAGTTACTTACTCGTACTCAGAGGCCCACAACAAATACTCGTATCTGAGTAAATGAGATGAATGCATAGATACTGCCGCACGTAAAATACGCTAGCGCAGAAATCGTAATAATCAACAACACTTGCAATAGCAACAGCAACAATGAATTTGGCATGAAACAACAGAGCGCAGCAGTAACGAAAACTATGTGAATTTATTTGCGATTGCATTGATTTTTGTGTTGCAATGAAATGCAACGAAACGTAAAGCAAAAAAAAAAAGAATGAATAAAAATGCATCGACAGCAATTGACTAGCAACAGCGGCACACGGAAGCCGCAGCAGCTGTTGTTTCTAGTAGCTGCTACTCAGACTGCGACTACTGAAGAAGCTGTCTAGATATTTTACTTGAACGCTTTTGTTTCTCATCGTTGCTCGTTGTTCGCTGCTCCTACGCAGCATCAATTCAAGCACATCGACGTTCAAAAATAGCAAAAAGGCAAATCATTTCAACTATTTAAGGTGCTGTTATTGTAGTTGCAAGTAAAAGATTTATATTTACATGCTTCTTCGAAATGTGCGTCTGTATGTTATTTTTTTGTCTACCATCTTCCCATCGAGTTTGCGTTCCGCTTGAATTTTTTATACCTAGGTACATATTTTTTAAGATATTTATCTCAAAGATTTGTGATTTTCCGGCAATTTACGTAAAATGTATGACATTTTTATTTTTGCATACGATTTGTTACAAATCGAAAAACGCTGTCAACTTGGATAGTAATAAATTTATGGTGTATGATTTTGTATGTGGGAAAACGCATGTGAGATTCCGTTTAGCTTTGTAACTTTATCGATCAAATTTACCCAATCTGAATGTGATTGAGTACATTAGATAACGCTTGCCAATAATTACCTGCAGCACCAACATAAAGTCAAAAACTTAAACATACAGGCACAGGCTATGCTGTGGCGTAGTGGTAGTGCGTTGCACTATTACACAGAATGTCCGGGGTTCAAACCTCGGTATAGGCAAAATAAAAAAAATACAAATAAAAATTAGAAAAAACCATTTTTCTACACAGCACCACCTCTTGGCAGGCAACGGAACATTTTCCTTATCCTTCCTATCCCTTTCGTTGGCGCTACATGCGTCCATAGTCAACATTGATAAAACTGAAGTTGATTGTGATAAAGGCATTAATCTATCTCTTTATCGGTGTCCGGTGATTGCATTCCCTATCTTATTCCCCCGCCCCCCTCCCCCCCCCCCCTTCTTTCTTCCATCTATCAATCTTACTTCCATTCAACGCAATGCTCTGCATTCATAGGGGTATACCCTGAGTGTTGACTGCACCAACAAAAAATTTAAAATAAAACGTTCCTCTCAAAAATTTAGCAAAACAAATTTTCTATTTATTTTTTAAAGTGAGGCAGAATAATTGTTTGCTACCGCGGAACTATCGCTGAAAGTTTTAGCGGAAAATTAATTTTAAATAACTGCATAAAGCTTTATGAGTAGTTGGAAATCTTTTACTATAAGAGTTCTCAGGCTTCCATTGTGAGCTGACAATTCAAGGGGTATCGAGGAATACAAGTATAGGTATCTAATATGCGAATAGGATCTCTCCAAGTTAAAAAGTTACAGGATGATAAGTATAAATAACAAATCAATTTTTGGAATATTCTCAAAATACTCTCATTTTTTATTTTTGTTTTATTTTAGCTTATGTACTAGTATGCCATAGAAAAAGGTTAACACATTTTGATACCTATTTGGGTTTTTTTTGGTACGAGAAACTGAAATATAGTGCTATTTATAAACAAAATTTACTGTTGAAGACATTACGGTGGTAAAGTTCAAAAATTCACGTTTTCTCAGAGACATCACGCCTACATCCTACACAAACGATCATAAAAATAGTATGGCAGTTAAATGTTCCGTTGAAAAAGATAGGATGGTTGGAGTGAATAACAAATATTCGTAGCACCTTGTTTCTAATAAGAAAAATAAGAAAAAAAAATTTACATTGAATCCAAAATTATAAATTCAAAAAAAAAAAAAAAAAAAAATTTATTGTTGAGGAAAAAGGTGGAAAAACTTGAAAAAATCATGTTTTTTAGGAAACCTCGTCTACATCCTAACAAAAAAGTCATAAACAATGTTGCCGACATATTGTTTTGTAGAGAAAAATACGTGGTCTCACTGAACAAAAAACATCCACCTTTCTCTAGGAAAAATCTGCTCTGACAATTAAAGTAGTTTGTTGAAAACTAAAAATTATATTGAACTAAACAATTTCACCTTTGATTATACCCAGAAAATAGAATATTAAGGCAGCTTTAAGAGGATCAATGGTATTTTGATTTTGAGGGCCTTATCTAGTTTTACGAATCAGCAGTTAGAACAACAACAATATTAAAAGAAGGAAAAGGATTGTAATTTTCATCAATAGCCCTAAAACCAGCTCTGATATAACCGTCGAAACACTGTGGCATATATAAAAAAATTTAACATATTCTGAAAAATGGGTTAAAAATATAACAACCGTAATTCCCAGTTTTTATAGATCAATTCGTATTCTCATTTAAAATACGAATTTCAATTTCTATAGGAAAGTCGTTAAGGATAAAGAGAAGAGCATTTCTTGTGAACACAAAAACGGTTCATTTACACCTCAAACCTCACTTTTTGGTATACTTTTTTTAAGTATAGCTTAGATTAATCTTGCCGAATGCGTAAATGAATGATAAAAATGTTACAGTGGATTTGATGGAGGGTTTTTGTGTTGACAAAAAATGTTTTTCGTTAGTATAAAAATACTAAACACCTTTCCTACAAATAAGAAAGAGATGTACCTGTACTAATTAAAGATCTGCTGGCAAGGTATTTTTAATGTAATTTCTCGGTTTTCTGTATCATTAATTTGTGTCACAGTGAAATTAATTTGTATTTTAAACGAGGATACGAATTGATCCAGAAAAACTTTTTAATCCATTTTTCAGAATGCATTGGATTTTCTCATGTGCGTAACTGAAAATCGCATTTCATCTGACGGTGTTAATTAATTGTTAATATCCATAAAGATATATATGCATATCACTATCTTAGGATGATACATACATTTAATTGCACCTGTGTACCTACTCCATAAATTACTTATAAAATAAAATTTAATAGCAATCAAAACCAGCTCAGAAATTCTTGCTATTCTCCTAATCTTACCACAAATTGTATTTAAAAAGCCATAATTACTATGTTATCACATTTAAACAAATAACACACCTAAATATGTATGAACAAATTAATATTTTATTATAAATTTAGCAAATCTTTGGAAAGTTTGTGTCACGCTTCAGTGGATTCTCACTGTAGTCTGCTGCTGTTGCATGTTAATATGTACTTGCAGCAGAAAAAGCGCGTTATAAAAACTGCGTATAATATTTCAATTGCTACTGCTGTTGGCGCTCATTGCTGCTAGCTGTGTTTGCCTTGCATTTTGCTACGTTTATCAGTAAATGCCGATAAGTTTTCTCCTTCCGATTCCCAGTTCGAAATGAATGTGAACTGAAACATTTTATGCTTGCGTTCATGTTCATTTTGTAATTTTGCAATCGTGTGGAAATGGAATAAAATTTCGTTGGATCAGTGTTTTAAAAAAATATAAGATATGAGTAATTTTATTATCAATTTAATTTTTCATTTAGTTTAGAGCTCCACGTTTTGTTGTCTTAGTTTTTGTTTTTAGTTTTACATTTTTTTTTGTTCTTATTTAAATTATTAAATAGGTTTGTATGTAAAGTAGACTACTTCCGTTTCCGTATTTTGCTTGCTTATAATTATTTTACTAGTGTTCATGATATTCAGTAGGCACATATTATATTAATTAATCATTTGTGGTCACTGTGGCGTAGTGGTAGTGCGTTGGACTGCTACGCAGAGTGTCCGGGGTTCGAATCTCGGCACAGGCAAAATCAAAAAAAAAAAGTAGAAAAAATAATTTTTCTACACGGCACCACCTCTTGTCAGGCAATGGCAAACCTACAAGAGTAAAAATTGCTATGAAAAGCTTTTCCTTCGCCGTTCGGATTCGGCTTTAAACTGTAGGTCCCTTCCATTCATGTACAAATATAACACGCACAACATGAGTGGATGCGAAAAGCTCGGCCTAGGCCCTCCATGGGCTGTTGTGCCATCAAAAGTAAAGAAAGTAAATCATTTGAAAATAATTATTATTGCAATACGACGTACTTAAGTGCCTCAGACCAACTCAGGTCGTCCAAATAGCAACGAATGGAAAAATTATAAAATAACTTCAAGTTGAAAATTGAGGGGACGAAATATTCACAGATTTTGCTCTCGTTCTGAGTTAAACTTAGTTCGAAGAGGGTAGTTATGTTTACTGAAAAAGTTTCATGGCAAAAGTTTCTAGCTGAAGCTAGAAAGTGTATATGTATTGTATTAAATTCTGAACGCATATGCCAAAACTGGAATGATATGTCCAGAAAAGAGTAACATGCATCAGAAGATTCCACCGACATATGTATGTTTAAATTAAGACATAAAAATAGTTAAAGCCAACAATGAGTTTCAATATCTTGTAAATAGCTACTTACCTCAAAAAAGTGTACCAGCTGTATTATAAATTCTAGAGCATAAGTAGAACAAAATCTATTACATTAAGTTTTTGTTTATTATAGTAAAATTTCTCTGGTTTCTCAAAACATTTTCTTCCGAAATATACCAAAAACTTTTACCTAAAACCTAAAAAACTATGTGTGTGTGTGTATTGCTTTTATTTTCAAAAACAAAGCCTCATAAATTCAGTTTATTTTTATTAAGAATTAAGTCACATTCTAACAAATCAGAAATAAATTTCTTCTCATACTTCTACTTCGATTTAAACTTTTTTTGTTTTTCAATGTGTATAAGTATACAAGAATTTGGAAAATTTATTGAATAAATCATTAAAATTGCTAAATGTGCAACTTCATTACCAACACTCTCTACTTAACTAGGACAAGTAACAACAACGACAATAAAAAGCAGCAGCAACAATGTAAAAAAATTCAAAAATTTTCTAGGAAAAGTTTTCGCAAGAAAACCGCATATTGATGTCAAATAAATGCAATTGGAACTTGCCAGTTGCAACACATCTTAAAATGGGAGTCGGAATGGTAATCATTACAAAAAACAACAACATAAAGAAACAATATAAAATTCTGCTAATGAAGTATGGTCAAAAAGTTTGCAGTTAGATGACGCAGAAAGAAAGAAAGAGTATGTATAAGAGCAGTTATTGAAAAGCACTGAAAACTTCGAAATTGCACACCGGAAAGGAATCGGAAGCAAACGGATATGCTCATCCACATTGACAGCAGCTGCCACTAGAAAGTAGAAAATTCGACGAGTTTCCTCTATCACCTCAACAAACAATTCAATTCAACTCTGCTCATATTGAAAGTAAATGTAGTCAATGTAAGTAAAGAAAGCGTAGACGATTTAAAGTGTTGCATACTGATTAGCAGCAACTGTGCGCTGAACATTGCTCACGTTGCAGTTGCAAATGCACGTTTGAATGAAGAAAGGCAAAAAACAAACAAACAAAAACAAAACAGAAGTTATTAATTTTTAAATAAGAATTTCTTCATTTGGCCAAATTAAGCTGTCTCTTGCTACTAATTCTTCTACTGCTGCACAGCATTCGTGCTGCATGACAAATACGTTAAGTTTTAAAAATTAAACAGCGTTTGCTGCAGCAATTTAAAACTTTGTCCTTTTACTTTTTGCTTAAGAAATAAAAAAAAACAAACCAAAAAAGTTTTGATACGGAAACTAATTTGAAAAAAATATCTATTTTTTTCGTTGTTGTTTTGCTTAAGACAGTGTGTTTGGAATTCAGCAAGGGAATTCAGCATATGAGGGAAAGGAAAGCAGGGCGGGTGGATTAAAACTTTTGCTGATTGCAATAATTCAAAATGTTTGCGGTCGAGCGCATATTTAAGTGGGCTAGTGAAAGAAAGTTGAAACTGAAAGACGTAGCAATAGAAGAGGAAGAAGAAAAAGAAGGAAAAGTGAAAGAATGTAGTAGCTGTAAAGAATGTGCTTAATTAATTGTCATCAAGTGACAAATTGTAAAATATTTCAAAATTATTGCAAATATTTTTTATGGAATTTTTTTTTGATATTTTTGTAACTGCAAAGAATTTTAATAAATCATTATGGAATAGATATGGTATTGAATTTTATCATAAGTAATCAGTAGAACCAGTAGAGCTTGAAGCCGCCACGTGAAACCTTATGAGTACCTACATATTTCAAATATTAAATTGAACTATTAACATATATTTACAAGAATTCATCAAAGTAAAATGTCCTATTAATTGGTTAATAAGATTTTCATACAACTAATAGGAAAAACATAATGTCTCATTAAATTTAATAGTTTTAAATAATGTTATACATAATAAAAAGTTGTTGCAACAATATATGTATTTTAGTGATGGGAAGTTTGTGGTGGTCGCTGTGGCGTAGTTGTAATACGTAGGACTGATACGAGTGTCCGGGCGTCGAATCTCGGCACAGGCAAAATCAAAAAGTCGGCCCCACCTCTTGGCAGGCAATGGCAAACCTACAAGAGTAAAAATTGCCTACGAAAAGCTTTTCACTTCGCCGTTCGGATTCGGCATTAAACTGTAGGTCCCTTCCATTCATGTACAAATATAACACGCACAACATGAGTAGATGCGAAAAGCTCGGCCTAGGTCCTCATTGGCTGTTGTGCCATTAAAAGTAAAGTAAGTAAGTAAGTTTGTGGTATTTTGGGGAATCGAGTACATCAGTATCGTTACTTTCAAACGTCTGGTATTTTTCGAGAAAATCGGAAAATCGGGTTTTTTTAGCTGTTTTTTACATTTGACAATATTGTTTCCGCTCATTACCTCGAACAAATGCAATAAATAGCCAGTATTTTTTTGTTTTTGTTTTTTTTTTTTTTGTTTTACCAAATTGGCAATAATTTTACTTTTAACTTATAATAAAATAAGGTAAAACAGTCTGTTAATAGGTGGAAATAAAAAGAAAAGAAAGGTATTGATTCGATGTGATTCGATACTGATTACCAGTAAAGGGTGATTTTTTTGATACTTAGTTTTTGACGTTAATATTCCGGACAGTTCATGCATGATTTTTGACATGTGTCAAAGTAAAAAATGATCGGTTTGGTTTGCCATTTCATCATGAATAGACTTAGGCTTGAACAACGTTTGCAAATTATTGAAATTTATTATCAAAATTCGATCCGTTACTTATCGCAAAATTGTCTTCAGCGACGAGGCTAATTTTTGGCTCAATGGATACGTGAATAAGCAGAATTGCCGTATTTGGAGTGAAGACCAGACCAGCCAGAGGCAATTCAGCAGCTACCAATGCATCCCGAAAAATCAACGATTTGGTGCGGTTTATGGGCAGGCGGCATCATTGGGCTGTACTTCTTCAAAGATGTTGAAGGCCGCAACGTTACGGTCAATGGAGAAAGATACCGTTCGATGATAACACGCTTTTTTTTATCGAAAGTGCAAGAATTGGACTTGGCCGACATGTGGTTCCAACAAGACGGTGCCACATGCCACACTGCACGCGAAACCATGCATCAATTGAGAGGCGAATTTGATGAGCAGTTAATCTCACGTTTTGGTGCAGTCAATTGGCAACCAGGATTGTGTGATTTTACCCCGTTAGACCATTTTTTGTGGGGTGGGGTTATGTTAAGTCTCTTGTCTATAGGGACAAGCCAAACATGATTTCTGCTTTGGAAGCCAACATTGAATACGTCATTGGTGAGATTCAGGCCGAAATTTGTGAAAAAGTGTGCCACAATTGGACCATTAGAATGTAACACTTAAAGCGTAGTCGCGGGCAACAATTAAGTGAAATTATCTTTAAAAAGTAAATGGCAGGAATTGATTTATCGATCCAAATAAAATTTTCATTCTTACTTTACTTTTAATGGCACAACAACCCATGGAGGGCCTAGGCCGAGCTTTTCGCATCCACTCGTGTTGTGCGTGTTATATTTCTACATGAATGGAAGGGACCTACAGTTTAATGCCGAATCCGAACGGCAAAGTGAAAAGCTTTTCATAGCAATTTTTACTCTTGTAGGTTTGCTATTGCCTGCCAAGAGGTGGTGCTGTGTAGAAAAATAATTTCTTCTACTTTTTGATTTTGCCTGTGCCGAGATTCGAACCCCGGACACTCTATGTAGCAGTCCAACGCACTGCCACTACACCACACAGCGCCCAAAAAAAAAAATGTCATTCACTTTTGTAAAATTTCTGAATTGTTTTGATTTTCAAAAACCAAGCTCCTAGAAAATCACCCTTTATTAATTCTATTCTAAATACTGAGTATTTTTAAGTACTCCACATCCATACTTTCTTGGATCGAGTACTGCCTTCTTTAACGAATCGAGTACGTACTACTTTTAGTGTCGATTCTGCCCAGCACTAATTTTTTACACATTGAATAATTTTAATATAAAAGACAATTTCATTGATGCTATTATTTTTATGTAAGTGTTTTCACTCAGCTCTAATTTGAAAAGAAGAAATACAGCATCAAAATAGCGAAAAGTAGGGAAACCATTTTAGTATTATTTTAAAATAATTGTTGAATTAGTAATGCAATTTACTACGACTTGCTGTAATATTTGCATCTAGTTGTCATCTCGTGATGCGCAAAAATGAGACAAAAAAACAAACAAGTTAATTTAATCTTTTTTCGCTGACTTTATTGAGATTTAATATTGAATTAACAAACATTTTCTTGATTGATTTTACGTTTCAACATTCATAACGTAATGGCGAGATGATTTATTACTCGTGTTGAATTATTCGCTAAATAAGAAAGACAAAGAGAGTATATTTGAAAGCAAAAGACATTAACTGAAGTTAGAAAGTTTATCATTGATTCAATACTAAGGGAAAAGTATATAAAGTACTTAAGTATGTAGTTGAAAAGATTTAAGTGTCAAGAAAATAATGAACATTTATTACACAGGCTTCTTTTCTTTTTCTTAGTTAAATTGCACGACAGCTCATGAGGGCCTAGGCCGAGCTTTTCCCATTCACTCATGTTTTGTGTGTTATTTGAACATGAATGGAAGGGACCTACAGTTTAATGCCGAATCCGAACGGCAAAGTGAAAAGCTTTTCTTAGGAAATTTTTATTCTTTGTAGGTTTGCCATTGCCTGCCCTTTTTTATTTCTATCTTTTTATTTTGCCTGTGCCGAGATTCTATGCATAGCAGACCAACGCACTGGCAACTATGCCACGATGACCACATAATTACACAGGCTTACATTTTTTAAACCCGAGAAGACAATAGATGTTTTTACAGTAGTTGTAGGTGATATCGAATCTGCAGTAAATTTTTAGTAATCAGGTCAGTAGGTTTTTGAGATAGTTGCTTTTGAAAATGTTTGAAAAGTTCTGACTACCTTTAAGAATTTGTTTTTTTTAATTGACTTATACAGTTTAGACAAACAATATGTACGCTATCAAGTGAAAAAATTTGAAAAATGCTTGTGCCAAAAATTTACTGAAATAAATTTATTTGAAAAAGTATAAAATCTGGGGCAGTTGTAGCTTCCTGCGCATATAATTTGAACTTCTTAGATAGCGTAAATATTTTTCCCTAAAGTTAATTTAAACAAAAAATATAATATTTAAATGCGATTTCGAGTTTCGAGTTTCTTCTTAGCTTATCACCCAAGATCATAAATTATTTTCTTGACTTTCGTTATTCAAAATTTTAATTAATAGCTACATACTATGTACATATAAATTAGTATTACATAGCAAAATGCACACCCACTCACACAGGAGTATACATAAATATAAATGCATAGAAATGTGAGTGGAATAGTTAACTACGCATGTTCATTTCGTGGTCAAATGTCAAAAAGATGTGTTGGGAAAATGCATATGTATGTGTATGTATGTAAAGAAGAGGCAAATTTGATTTGCTTGCACATGCATACACACATGCACGCAGACACATATAGGTGTAATACATATATATTTATACATATAAACATATTTGTACATCGCTGACTTAATTTTCAAAAGACCTAACCACAAATTTCACAACATTGAGTTTTTAAAGGATACGATTTATGCTTCTCTGCTAAAAATTTTGAAGCCATACACCAAAAATGTTAGTTTATTTCTTATACAATAACTTTTAATTAAAATTTTTTAAAACAATACTGATCATATTAAAAAGAAAAAACGTTTTTTGATTCTTCTGAAGCATTTGAAAAATGCGTGTTAGGGCTTTAGCAAATTAAGGTAGTAATATGTATAGGTAAATGCCCACATTCATTAAAATTTGCATATTACTTACTAGAAATTTTTAATATTTACTACATATGTATGAATGTAAGTATGTGTGCGGATGAGTTTATTATCATGATACATTTTCATAGCATATTTAACTGCGGCTGTTTGTTTAAAAATGCATGTATTTAAATGCAAAATGTTTTATTTATGCATTAGCATTTTGTATTTGAATCATTTAGGCATTCATACATTCATCGATTCATTGAGTCATCATTTATTTGATTTATGTGTACATATATGAAATCGAGTTTATGTGTCTTTTGTTTGTGCTTGTGTTTGCTGTATATTTCATTAGAAGGCATTTGAGTTGAAATTAATTTATTTCTATTGATTTTGATTTAATTAGATTTATACAATATTAAAACTTTGTGGATAAATATGGGGAAATTTGAATTCGAGTAACAATTTTTATGCTTTTCTGATCAAATCTTAATCAAATCTAAATCAAATCTATTCAAATCAATTTCTGAAAGAAATTTTTCATGAAAATACGCCGTTTATAACTTATTTTTAGAAAGTTATTGATTCATTTTTAAAAGTTAGGTCCATTTAACAAAGCACGTTCATTTCGTGGTCCAACAGAGAAAGCTTCAAGAAAACAAACACTCCAACTGCATGCTACTTACTCTTAAACATGAATTAATGTGTTTTGATTCAATTTAATATAAGATTTTAAGTGTAAGTGTAAGTATGTATGTATGTACTTTTATTTGGAGATTCAGCTGTTGGCGTGAGTCCACGTTTTTATTACCATATACGTACATATACAAAATGCAAGAGACCTGAACGACCGTTGATGCCACATGAGTAAACAAAAACACATTAGCAAAAAAGCGACATTAGCAGCAATAATACAATACTTGTTTACTTCAAATACTTTTCAGTCTAACAATTATATTTGTTAATTGCAAGTACACATTTATTATAAAATGTATGTAGTTGCGGTTTCTTCAACAAAACCGCAGCACCTTCAGCCTCTCAGTTACTCAGCAGCAAATGACTTCACCTGCATGCATTGCACTTTTATTGTCGTCGCTGGCGTCATCGTTGTTTGTCAGCCAGCGCTAGTGCCAAATGACACAAGCGTAACTGTGAAGTTCAGTCCCCCATAAATTATGCATAAATTAGTGAAACAGAAAGAAGTATGAATATAAAGTAAAACATCCTCATATACCGAAGAGCATCAGCCTCAATGCCAATTTTGATTTGATTACTTATGTGCATGGTATTTGCAAGACAACATGATTGACTTGGAAGCGAGAGTGTCACATTTAAAAATCACAGTTTAACTCTTTTTAGCTCATTGTTATGCAAACAATAACGCTTAAGATCAGTGGGACGCTCACGTGATGTATGACAAAGACGAAGATCAATTTTTCTGGCATGGGAGGCGTGATATTTTTTATTATTATTCATAGTGAATAAAACCTGATCAGATTTATGAGTTTATTTTGAAAATCATTTTCATTATATAATACGACCGTTTTTTATAGCTTCTAATAATTCCGTTAAATTCAATTTGGAAAAACAAAATTTTAATTGTTTGCTGATTTATTCTTTAATATTTGAACCATGCATTCCTTAACAAAATTCTCGTATTTCTCTTGACATTGTTTTTGAAAACTAACTGAATACTCACATATCTCACTTGCATTTGCAGTAGTAGTTAAACAACTGCAGCTAGACAGTTTAAAATTAATTATTTAAAATTTGTTGTAAAGATTAACACGACAGTTTTATTTTGATATTGTTTACTGTTCTCAATATAATTATTATTAATTGAAGTGTGATATTATGTTGCTGTTGTATTATTTGCAGCACACGCATGTATTTTAAATGACATTTGTGCATTTCCACTGGCAACATTAATTATACAGATGTTAAACATAATTAATAGGAGCAAATGACGGGTGCAGTTGTTGCAGAAATAATCATTGTGAATTGCGTTAATTTTATCACTTATGAGACTTGATAAGAAAAGCTATTAAAATTTTATTTACATATAAAGCAGCAAGCATAAGTTTGGGCAAAATATTGAGATAGCAGATTGGTGAAGTAAGAACTAAAGCTTAGAGAAGCAGACTTATACCAACGATAAAAACAGTTTAATTTTTCGTACAAACAAACGATAGCATAAACCATAAGGTAAGTAATTCGTACAATTACAACAATTGGGAAACGGTTGACATCTTTATGGATACATCAGTGACGTAGGTAGGCAGTGATAAAGGATAAAATTTGTTCAGCCATATTCTGTTTAGCCATATTCTAATTGAAGTGGACGGTCTTTACTTTACTTTTAATTGTGCAACAGCCCATGGAGGACCTAGGCAAAGCTTTTCGCATCCACGCATGTTGTGCGTCTTATATTTGTATATGAATGGAAGTGGACGTTCTTTCGGCAATATTCTTTGAGCCAATTGCACTTTATATGGTAACAAATACATATCATCCTTCCAAATGCGCAGCAAGTTGGTTCCACTGATGCCAAAATGCTGTGCGCCTTGACGATCCGGCACATGTTGGTTCTCGCCAGCACTCTCCCTTACCGCTTCAACCAGTTCATTGGAACGTCTTGGGCGTTGATGAACTACTTGTCGACGATCTCCCACTGTCCCGTGCTCAACAAAATTCGACACCAAACTACGAATAGCGTTGTCAGACGGTGGTTGTGGGCCACGGAATTTTTAAAGTTACTATTTCGGCGATTCATGGTTATATTGACGTTTCAATAACATGTTTACTTAAGTCAATCGGTTGATAAATGTTAAAATTATTCAGTGCTTACATACCGACATAAAATATGGCTCACCCTGTACTCGTATAATTACATATATAATTTTCGAAAAATTAAAGTAGCAACAGTTTTTCCAAAGCAAACCTCAAGAAGTAAAAGTTCTCTAAGTAATGTTTTACATTCAAAGCTTCAAAATTCAGCTACTCCCTTTCATTCATGTACAAAAACCAATATACACAATTTGAATGAGTTCAGAAACTCCTACCCACCCTTTAAAAGGCACAAAAGTTGTTAGGAACGAAGACAGATTGTGCAACCGTTTCACAGCTTTCCTAGTCTACTTTCACTGCTTTTCTATTTTTAATCCAATAAGAATAGAAAGATTAGCGGGCCATTGCTTAAGTTTGCCACCTACTCAATCTCAGAGTCGAAGAATTCTGCCTTTGTTAAATAAGTTTTCCTTAAGCCTCGTTAACGATAAATACAATTACAGAAACAAAATATAAAAGTTACAACACAAAAAAAAAAAATAAACGGAAAAAAAACTTCTGGATTGCAACATATTTACTTCATTTACATACTTACGTTTTGTGTTTGCGGAAGATTTTCTTTAAATGACAATAAATCCTTAAACAATTACAACTTTCATTAAAGTACATCGACAAAGTATACAATTTTTGTCATTAAACTGTCGCATGCAACTTTTCTGCTGCTGCTGTGCTACTGCTGCTTCTGTTGCTGTTGATTCAACATTTGTGAAACAATCTCGTAACAGGCAAGCAAGCAAACTGAGCACTATACAATGATGAAACTTTTCGAAACTAATTAAAATGCATATTTGCATTTTACATAAATATGAAAAGTTCACACACAAATGCAGCAACAACACCAACAGAAAGTACCAACAACAACAACAACAAAAATGTACTACTATCACACAAAATACAAAACAAAATGAAACAAAGCGAGGCAATAACAAAATGGAAAAAAAATTAAGCATACATTTTGGCTTAAAGTTTCGACTAAAATAAAACCGCAACACTGGCAACACACTCACACTATGATGACAGCAGTTCGTCCTATTTGTAGAGGATGATGAAATGAATAAATGAATGAGTCACAAGTTGAGTTAACGAGCGCCAACCAGCCAAGCAAACAACCAAAAGCAGGCACCCCAGCGCAAGCCATGAAACAACCCTAAAAGCCTTTATTACTTTAGTGCAGTGATTTCTTCTTAAAGAATCTTTAGCTGCTAACTCATTAGTGCAATATACCAGAATGCTCCTATGCATAATATTGTATACATGAGGCAAGCAACATGGAGAAAGTATTTGCAAAGTAGTAGCGCCAACAGCAGCAGCAGCAGCAGCAACAGGAGCAAACTGGTGGAAGAACAACAAAGTGCTGTGGAAGAAGAAGTATGAGCTTTTCGCAAGTAAAGCCCAAACGATGTCTTTTTTAAGATATTGCTACATACGTTGAACAAAATGTGCTACTTACTAACGCGCCTCGTTAAGCCACCTCCTCCAATGCCGTTGTCGTCGCTGCCTCTACCACCACACAGTTACCGAATTTATTTATTAAGACAAAACTTCTTGGGTGATCATGATAAAATCTAGAAGCAGTAAAAGCCTTTGCATGATACCATGACAACGCAACAGCGCAACAATGTACAGCGTGCAACGTGGTGTTCCGCCACTGCTGAGAAATATCGTACAAAAAACACAACAACACGAAAGAAAGAAATATAATGAATATAGGGCAGTAAAAATTAAGTTTTCTTTCAGTTTAGTTTCTTGCTTAAACTTTTGCTGGTTGGCAATTATTGCACAGAACTTTCAACGGTTAAAAAAGTAAGCAAAAATTATGAACGCCACACGGCATATTCTAGATTCTCTTTAAAACACAAACTTTCCAATTATATAAAACTAATACAATTTTCTAAAGTAAAAGTTAAATCAGCTAGCTCAGTGGAAATACATTGAAGGAGAATCTTCTGTTTGTCAAGCAATATTTAGTCATATCTTGGATTTAATTTATTGAGCTATCCTGCGACTCATTCATAGGATGAGGTTGTGGCAGATCAGCGGGAGGAATATGAAATTATTCTCCTTTCCAGCCCAAAATCAAAAAAATTCTTTGTACCGTCTTTTTTTTTTTTTTTTGCTTATGTTCAACTTGTGTTTGTAAATAACCCCCTGTGAAAATGGTTGAGTGATTACTAAATCTGCATTAAATCGAATGTGATACACACGAATTGCATAAGAGATAAAAAACTCAAAGAGAATACTTTAACCTAGAATAAATAATACTACCTGGGCGAAAGCTAAAACGTTACAAATCTTCTCTATGTTAACGAATTTTACATAATAATAAAAAATAATAATTTACTTATTTAATAAGGGCATTCTCTAAGGCCCGGATTCATAGTCATTAATTAACTAATTGGTTAAGTAAGTGGTCAGCAATTTTGGATAACGAAAACAATAAACACACGAAAAATATGGCAACACTGCTAAATTTGTGGATTTTGTTTAAATTTGAAATTTTTTAACAAATTGAATATAATTAAGCACAACACAACTTGTTGATTTGGCATCTGCGATTGTTTGTGTGCTCAGCAATCTGTAGTAGAATTTTCCTTAGAATTTTTGCCTCAATTGTATTAAACCATTAGCTTCCACCCTTATATGTATTCTTTGCCTTTTCCGGGAGAAATAACTTTTTTTATCCATTACCATATGGTTGCCAGAGGATTAATAAGTTCTAGGAACACGCTGCTCTTAAAATTTTAGGTCGCTGAACAATAAAAATCACTAAACTTGGTTTAATTGTTAACTAAAGACTGTCTATAAAATGTTATTAGTTAAACACTTGTCGTTAGTTAACTTTACCATAGTTAAGTTTGTGAATCCCCCTAATAAATATTTATTAATAGATAATACATAAGTATTAAGTAAACTTGAAACTCTGCCACTATTGACCAGATTAGTATTTTCAAATGAGAATTCTTATGTATTACCTGTGGTAGTAACGAAGTTCATTGGTGTACAAGTAAAGGTTGATTCACAAATACTGCCAATATCGAAATGGCAGAAAAACTGCCAATACATTTTTTGCATTTACTGGCACGACGCGACACAACAGTTAAATTCAATAACAAAGTAGCTTGTAATTGGAGTCGTACCATGCTAGAAACAACCATAAAACTTAGCAAGCTTCTTAAATTTTTTAGATATACTGAATCATTACGGTAATCAATTGTAAATTAATACGTACGATAAATACCTAACTAATGATTTCATATTTGATTCCAGAATCAAAATTTAAAAAAGAAAAAGATAATATGTGATTTCTTAGCAATAATTTTTATTTAACATTTTACTTGCTACTAATTGTGAAAAACTGTAAATTTTATTGTTTTTTCGTGTGATTTTATTTTGAACATTGTAAAAAATTCATTCAGTTACTGACAAAAAGCTCGGCCTAGGCCCTTTATGGGCTGTTGTCCCATTAAAAGAAAAGAAAAAGTAGGTAAAGTCAACCAACTCCACCATACATACACCTAGTAAAAATTATGAGTAATGCTTACATTTGTTTGCTGGTTATTGAAGATACTAGACCCAAAAGTGACAAACTTTATTTAAGCCTATGGAGAATGAGTCAAAAAATAGTAACGTAATAATCTGGGCGTTGAACCAACTTTTTGATATTCATAAAGCCAATGGAATTTAAAACACTTAGTCAATGAAAGCATTATTAACGTTTATGTTTAACTGAAATAATAATCTAGCTACTTATAAATAATTTGCGCCCTTCATTTAGTAGCAGTATTCATAATGTTTTTTAAAACCTGAATTGAAGGTTACATTGAGAGATTTATCGACTTATACAGAAGATTTTCTTGGCCTTATTTTCTAATGTTAATATCTTTACAAGTTAGTTGAAATTTGTCTACAATTTATCTGATCATAAACAAATTTATTATTCATTAATTATTTTACTTTTTAATACCTTCTAAATGCTAATTAATTTTTTGGGGGTGTAATAAAAATAGGAAACCCTACTCCACGAAGACGGAGCATTCTTTTCAAGCATATTTTGCTTAAATGTATCTGTACTTTCATTTGTTATGTCTCTGTTTTTTTTTTCTGATGACAATCATGCGATTTCCTCTCCATAAAACACAACATTAAACTTCAAGAAACAGTTTGGAGCATATCAAAGAGATTTACATCAAATAAAATTGCATGCAAATCACACACAAAAGCACACAAGCATACACACACACACAAATACATGAATGCAAATGTGAAATGTGAAACACACATTTATACATAGACAGATTAACATCATTAACAAAAAGACGTTGTAGTAAAATATTTTTGGTTTTTTTTTTATTTTTTGTTCATATTCTTTCACAATTTCCACATTTCATTAAAAGGAATGAAAGAAAAGCGCACAAATGCACACGCATGCACACACACAAACACACACACACACACACACAAACTACACACAAACATATAACAAATTGCACGCTTTATGCTCGTTAAATGAGTGGAGGGGCTTTGAATGCAAATCCTTTCATTGTTGCAGCGGCATGAATGAGACTTCTCATATAATACATATGTATGTTTGTACGTTCATCTATGTGCGTATGTGCGTGTGTGTGTGTGCAGTTATACGCCTGCATGTGTTCCGTTTCCTTTGTTTTTACTACTTACTTGTAGTTATTACGAAATTGAGAAGTTTCATTTAGTTTTTTATTACACATTTCGAAATGCATAGAGGAGTAATATAAAAAAAAAACTCTCACACATACCATTTAAATCATTCCAATACTCACACTCACATATGGAAATACAAAAACTAATGAGTAAGCCGCTGCTGATATCTATTTACGTAGATTCATAAGTACGCAAGTGATTATGCTTGCTACTTATGATTTTAATACTGCTAATCTACTCCTATTTAAGCATAAACAGAGAATGGTAAGTGGCATATTTGAAAAAGTAAACGTAAGTTGCAATTAAAGTTAGAACAAAAAAGTCTAGTACTTGCACAAGTTAGTCAAGTTTAGTTGCTATACTATATATGTATATACTATTTTTGCTTTTATACATGTTATTTATAATTTACTAACGTAAGTCCCTTCACCCTTCACATTTCAACATAGTTTTGTCTATATCTCTTTGAACTGCGTTTGCTGCTTTTTTTTGCACCGAAGCTATCCATTCAAATGCTTTACGTTTAAGCGCATTATATGAGAAATCCCCACTTTAGCCTGGGGTTTACTTCTTTAGCAGCTAATTGCATTTTAAATGTTTCAATTGCATTTGCAATTTTAGAACTAATTTTTGCAAAAATTATTAAATGTAGAGGGGAAGCAAAACTAAAAAATTCATATTTGTTGGAAGGACTATATTTTTAATAAAAAAAAAAAAAAAATACTCTAATTAGAAAAACTTAATAAAACAGCAATTTTTCCTTGCAGTAAATAAAAGTTGAAATTCGTTTTGTTAGTTTTATTTTTTTTTATTTTGAGGAAGAAATTGTATATAGCCAAACTAAACTTAATCTTGTTAAAATTCAGTAGAAATTGTCATCCCGGCCACCAGAATAAAGACCGAATAAAGTGCAACCCTGAGAATTCCATACGCTACAATACAGCAGGTGAGATGCAAGAGCAAGAGAGAATAGCAGAAAAGAAAAACTTTTTCCTGCACAACTGAAATGAACGTAAATTTACAATGACAAATTGCATTTTGTTCAATTGTCCAAAGGTGGTGAGAGTGGACTACGCAATTCAGGTATGGAAGAGGAAAAACAAGCAGAAAATAGAAAAATACGTACAAATTGTAAATCTACGCTCGGTTCACCCCAAATTCCGAATTCCCTTCCTACATTTCAATTTTTCACGCCCGCTGTGTAAGTGTAGAGAAAAGTTACGTTACATCCCAGTGAACTGAGAGTTTCGTTTAAGCATAGCCACTGAACTGAACAACATGGAAAATATGTATGGAGATATGTAGTAATTTTGTATGTATGTTTGTAGTAGCAGTGATGGTAGCCAGTATTTTATTGCTGCACTTTAGTACTTACAGTTTTCTAACTATAGCACATAGCTTTTTCCATTTTGCACAAAATTACGTTTTCAATTTCAAAATGATAAAATTGAAATGCAACATAAATATATTTATGTAGTTGTAATTGTGGTTATAATTTGGTTACTTTAAGTGTATAGCAAGTGGTACACTTGATTCTGTGTGTAATTGCTTAACTAAAAGCCCGTAAACATTGAAAGAAAGATTTTTATATTTTACACAAAATACAAATGATGTAATGCGAACCATTTTCCCCTGAGCTCAAATTAATAAACTTATGTTTATTACGAGAATGTAGACGCCTCGGTATTTTCATGGATTTTAAAAGCCAATTATTTTCAAATTTTATCTCGCCCGAAAGTTCCTCAAGATTTCAGCTAGTAGCTCATTAGTATTAGAAATAGGTTAATTTTTTTATGTTGCTGTAATTACAGCACCATAAATATTTTTCTATGAACCAGTGCTGAACATTTGATTTAAACAATGTTGAACTTTTTTTCATTTATTTTAGTCTCAATGCCTTCAAAGTATCAAAGCCAATTCTTTGGAATACCAATAAAATGAACATATGATATTTTAAAAATCTTAAGCTAACCTTTTAATTTAACCTTAACTTAAAGAGACATTTTCATAAACCTGCTGTCTTAGTACTTTACAGATCTTTTACATATACCAATAAAATAAACATATGCTATTTTAAAAATCTCAAGCTAACATTTTAATTTAACCTTAAATTAGAGAGACATTTTGAAAAACCTACTGTCTTAGTACTTCACAGATCTTTTACAATCGAATATATCATTTTACAAAGAGCTTGAGTTTCAATTGAAACACACATTCTTTTTCCACTGACGTTTGAAAATTTCACATAAACAATTTCATAAATTTGCTTATTCATGTAAAGAGCGCCAAAAAAACAAAAAGTAGAATTTCAAATTGTCTATTTTCTTTTTTTCCACTTGCAGTAGCATTCCACAGAAATCTTCTTCGCTCCTCTCTAGCTTTATTGTAGTTTCTTGAAGATTCTTCTTCTTCACTGTTGAAGGACTTTCCGGACACATCAAAACACATTGTAAGTTGTTATTGTTGTTTTTATGTATATGTGTAATACGTATGTTTATATTTTTTTTGTCTGCTTACTTTTTTTTCTAATTTTTCTTTTGCTTTTTACACCACCAATACTTTTCATAATAAACTTCAGCTAGTGTCCGTTAGTGGGCGCTTTTGTTATTCGTGTTCGTGTTGTTGCTATTGTTGTGATGTTTGTTGCTGTTGGTTGCAGCTGTGCGGATATTAATCAAAATGCTGCAACAGCAACAGCAGCAGCAGGATACGCAACTTTCTTTCATTCAATTTTGTTATACTTTTTCTTCCATTTTCTGTCTCTTCTTCGCTGGATATTTTTTTCTTTTTTTCTTCATTCTACTTTCTTTGTTGCTATTACTGTAATTTTGTTTACATTTGTTAGTGTTGCTCTGACTATGTTGCTGCTTCATACTGGTACGATTTTGTATTGTATACATTTGCTACTAGTATTGCAATTGCATTTCTTATGTTATTGTTGATGCTATTGCTATTATTGTTCCTGCTGCTGCTGTTGCTTTTATTTTTGTTGCATTTGCTGTTGCTATAACTATTTTTCTTGAACTCCAAAATGCATTGAATTGCGAATATAAAAAGAAAAACCTTGTGATAAATGTTGTGACAATATTTTGTACTTTTGATAACCACGCTTAATAAATCTTACTTTTATTTCTGCGTTCTTAGTCCGTTTGTTGTTGAACGTGTAGATATTTGTTGTATTACGTTGGTTGCTATTTTTTCCGTAGCCTACTGATTGTGTATTGTCTGTTGAAATACTTATATATGAAAAGTAAGCCATTTTTTTTATAACATTTTACTTAATGGTAGATATTCCTTAGGAATGACATACAGTTAACAGCATTTTTGCTTATAAAATTACATTATAAGTAAATTACATTCTTCGTATTATAATTACCTTCGATTGAACTTGTGAGCTATAGATACATAATATTGAAAACTAGCGGCTTTACGATAAAAATCGCAGCAGTTGTACCTATAATTAATATAACTTAAAACTCTCTCTCCTCAAAGCCTGGATTACTTCTACGGTAAAGTTTACGCTTGAGTGGACTACAAAGTTCTTTGAAATCTAAAAATATTATAATTGAATCAACTTTTCCTAAAACTCCACGTTTATTCCATTTAGCCATACTGCGTTGGCTCATGGAGGTTCGATTTAATACCAAATTTAATATAAATGCCTTTATTCAATCAGTCTACCTGATTTATTTGACTGTGATACTTGATCTACACAAATATTCGGTTGTTGTAAAGACCAAAGTGGAATAATTTTTTGAAAATGAAAATCATTAAGTATTTGTTGGAGCTTTGTGTTCCATAACATTATCATGCAAAACACTCTCACATTTTTGACGTAGTTTTAACATTTGCACAACCGTATCTGATAGGCGTCGTAGACTACTTATACAAAAGATGTTCAGTATTTGTTATAAATATTTAACTAATCTAAGTTTAATAAAAAAAATTTGAAAATCATATCGTTCATGTAGAAAGGCCCTAAAAATTGTTCTCACAATAAGCGTTTCGGCAGATGATTTAGACTATGGTAAAACGATTTGATTTCGAAAACAATTAGTAAGGGCCGTCCTGCATTAAATTAACGATATACAATTTGTTTTTTTGCTCGACACCCTTTGTACTGTACACTGTTTTTTTTTTTTTCTTTGGTATGTATTTGAGTTCTTACTAAAGGTTTAGTGGTAGTTGAATATGATGTTCACTATTGAAATCTTATAGGGTAGTCAAAATCCAGTAAATAATTTCACAATCTGCTGCAAATAAATCCAAATGTCAGCCTAGACACAAACCACATGAATAGCATAGTGATGAAGCGTTTATCCTGGACAAGATTAAATAAAATGACAGTAGGCTTGATTAGTAGGCTAATCAACTGTCCACAATATAAAAATAAATTACTAACGAACTTACAATAGACTCAGCTTTGTAGGGAGCCCTAATACAACGGTTAAATTTTCTGCTTAACCGTTAAATGGCTTTCATATATTTCTGGTACATACAATGTACAATGTTGAAGAATAATTATATGTGCACTTGCATAATTGAGGAAGTCAATCAGAAAAGGGTTTCCGTTTAAAGCTCTCATTTTAGAAAAAAAAGCAAACTGTACTTTGTTCTTTCTTTGTGGCCTGCCACATAATAACAAGAAATATAATTGATTCTTTCAACTGCTACTTACTCAACCAACTGCATTGGATTGAAATGAAATAAATGGAAAAGCCAGTCAGCCAGCCAGTTAGCCAACTAACCATCCATATAAGTAATTTCATCTTAAGTACCTACAAGTAGTACATGGCCTTATCTAAAGAAAATATATTTCACTTTTCTTTCTTTCTTTAATTTTTCTTTTTTTTTTTTTTTTTGTTGCAGTTTGTTTACACTTCAATGCCGCGCATGAGCAGACGAAAAACAACAATTTAAATTGAGATTATGTACGCAATAACAAAAAGGTATGTGCCACAGTTCAAAGTAGCAAAATTTCAATTTTACTTTTCTTCATGCTTTCCTTTCCCTTTTGCTGGCGGTGCAACAATGCGAGCATTGAAGCAGCGCTTTCGTTTTGGGTTGGTCGGTTGTAAATTGCAAGCACACGTGCAACACCTTTCGACACGTACGAAATTGCAAACGAAATGATGTGCTGCACATTTGCGGCAGCGCCAACCAACTTAAAATATTAGCAATAATCTTTTTTGAATTTTTTTTTTGCTTTTTATTACATTGGTCGTTTTCCTCCTGCTCGTTGCAGCTTTCGCCGATGTATGACAAATCAAAGAAAACCTGGAGTCAGCGGCTCAAAATTACTAAAAGCGAAAAAACAACGAACTCAACAACCGCATCGATAACAACACCATCTCCAACAACAACAACGACAGCAGCGACAACTGCAGCAAATAATGCCAATATTAGCCAACGAGAACGCAATCAAACGTCAGCACTCCTGTATCAAGCAACTACACCAACAATGCATATGCCAATGATGCAACTGCAGCAGCTCAGCGATTACCATAATGGTGGTGGAGGCGGCGGCTATGACTATCTCTCACCGAGTGCACTCTCACGTTCGATGAAATATGCAGAGCCGTGGATTTATGGCACTGTACGCGGTCTGCCATCGCGTCCCTATCATCACTATACACACCATCAGGCGGCTGCGGCCGCAGCAAATTACGCACATCCTCACGCTGCCGCCATATTTGCAACACATCCGCTGGCTGGCAGTAACGCTGAGTCGGTGGCAATAGTAATCTGTTCGTGCCCCGAGTATCTGAATGGCACGAAACGTGATGTGAAAAAGGCGAGCGTATGTAAGAAATGTAAAGGATCACGTCTGCCGTTGGCAACAATCGGTGGCACCATGCGGCTGCCGGCGGCGAATAGTGGTGTTGTGCAAGCAACTAAATTGCATTGTGGCGCCAGTGGTGCAGCAACAATGCGTGTGGTAAGCACATCGAAGAAGTCACGTCCCACCATACTCGATCCGCAGAAGGATCCTTACGATTTAATGCGCCGCACACGATTGCTGTCACCAGAACCGGGTGGCGGTAACGGCGGTAGTAATAGCGGTAGAGCGAAAGCATCGTCATCATCTGCTTCGTCGCGCAATCGCGGCAAAAGCGCAAGTCCAGTTCGAGGGCGTAGCCGCAAACGAGGACAGTTACCGCCGCCAAAGAAACTTTCCATTAATGAGGAGACAGCAAGTACACTGCACGACTGTTGGCTGGTCGATGATGCCGACTATACGTTGATGAGCGGTTCGGGGTGCGTGACGCCAACGCCAAGCAATTGCTCACGCCGCTCAATACTACGCTGTAATGTGAATCCTTATGACCTGATCTCAATTAAATCCACACAATCAACAACATCAACGCGGAAGACATCCACCACCAGCTCCTTAATGGCAGCAGCAACATCCTCCCCATCCTCAAACAAACCCAGCAGAAAGTTGCAGCAATGCTCACAAAATGAGTTCATGCCACCCAACGACGATTTCAACGTCGAGGATGCTGCACTTACAGAAGATGCGCCACCTTTTACTTCAGGTGGCGGTGGTAACGGCGGCAGTAAAACGACAAATGGAACGAATGCTAAGTTTACTGGTCGTTCCAGCATTAGTCATGCTACTCAATTGTCCAAATCACCAAAACTGCCACACAACAATGAGCAACGCATAAATGCTGCCGAAACTACCAATCCAAAATCGAAAGAAACCGCTGAAATTATAGATGAAAACGTGGAAAGTGTAAATGAAGCTTCCCACAACAAAAACTACGCCAATGTACAGGCAATCGCGGGCCAGCGCATCAGCTTGGGTGAACATAAATCCACAAAGAAATCATTAATAAAACAGAGCGAAGACGGGCGCTGTTACGAGAACATCATAATTGATGGTGATGATGAAGATGATATAGCTGCAACAAGCAAGGAGCGGCAGGTAAAAGGCACGCGACATCGTCAAGATGAGAGTGAGAATGAAAACTACATGAATGCCGACGAAAGTCAAGCACAACCAAAACGACCACCACGCGTTAAAAAACAGGAGTCCAATGAAAGTGTGGATGTTGAACCGAAAGCAGTAAGTTCTACGTCGTCGGGAAGACAAAATCCGTTCAATTCCAATAGCCCGCATCTCGCTAACGACGAAACGGCAGCGGAAGCAGTAACAGTATTGACGGTTACACCCACGCAAAATATCAAATCGATTCTAAAACGGCCGTCATCAAAAACATCAGATGTCGGTGAAATTACCCCAGATGACAGTACGAAGAATACAAATACACCAACCACAGCCAACAACAATGACCGACTCTCGAGCAACACATATAACAAAAATATTGCAATTGTTACTTCTCCAACAGGAACTTCACAATTTTACATACCACTGCCGCAGGCGCGTAAGAAAGTTCAATTCATGGTCGAAGATAAAGTGATACAAGCAGAAAATGAAGCAGTCAACAATAACAACGACAGCAACAACGATGAACAGCAAAACTTAGATAATGAGGAAAATTCTGTCGACGATGACGAAGATGATGGGATTGAAGTTGAGGATTTAGAGCAAGCAGCGTTACTCAAATCTACAACCAATTATGATTACTACAATAGAAAACGTGAACAACAAAAACAATATGTACATAGAACTGCAGCAACCCCAGCAACAGCAAAATCAACAACAACAACGAATCTCAACGGACAAGCAATTTTATTAGTTGAATTACAACATGATTCCGATTTAGTTTCTTCGAGAAATAGTGCATTAAAAGCAATGGATAATGGAATCAACAACAAAACTACAAGAAACACCAATGGGCAAAACAACAACGGCAACAACAAGAATAGTTCCAACAACAGTACCAACAACATAAATAACTACTTTAATAAGAAGGGAAGCAGTGGCAACAGCAATTCTGATGAGAACGAATTTGATGCATCCGCTAAAATTCTGCTGACAAATATTAAGTCGGATATTACGCATTATGAAGATGTAATTCCACAGCAGCAGCAACAGCAGCAACAACGAATAGTTGGTGGTTACAACGAAAACAGTAGCAATGGCAGTGGCAACAATTGCAAAATTATGTCAGATACTTCCATGAAATTTTTGGTTGCTTCGTCGTGTCACGCTGGGTCACAATCATCGTCGTCATCGCCGTCATCATCAAACTCAAGCACAGCAGTAGAAGCATCAAGTGCAACATCAACACCGCCATCAACGGCGTCGTCATTGCTATCAACTTCATCATCATCAGCATCAGTAACATCATCATCGGCAGCGGAAGCTTTGTCGCATGTCATTCGAAGTGATGATGGCGTTGATGATGATGACTATGACTACGACTATGATCAAAATGACGATGTGCTAAATACGGAGCATGCTGCTGGTGAGTAGTTCATTTATTTTCATGCTTTTGCTCTTTTGTTAGCTTTTAATTATAGACATAAAGTTTCACATACGAGAACTCGTATGAGTTATATTTATGTACATACACATATGCATAAGAAGTGTACGGGTACGTGAACATTTACGTGCTCATGAAATAGCAGCAGCTATCTGTCTGTCCGTATGATTTTTTTCTCGCAATCTATCTCTGTGGTTTTTTGTTAAGGTTTTGATTTTTATATATGCAGACAGTAAAAGTGACACACACACACACACACACACACACACATAAACAGTCATTGATTTACATATATTATAGCTCGCTCGCACATATCGCTATTATTGAGCTCAAACAACAAAGTGACAACGACCTCAAACTAAAAAGCGTATTATTTCATAACAAGCTAATGAATTTTTGTCTTTTAGGGCAAACGTGTTTTACTGTTTATCATGAAAAAGTTTGTTGATTTCTGAAAGGTATGAAAATTTTGCATTAACATGGACACCGCAGAGTATCGAGAGTAAAACTTATATATAAAATTTAGTACTAATAAACCTTGGATTATACATTTGATTATATGTAACTAGCAAATCTTTCTCATTTTCTTGTTCTAATCATTTCAGACTAAAAATTTCCCTTTCAGAACGTCTTAGTAACTTTCTTACTCGGTGGCAAAAATTTTACTTTACTTTACTTTTAATGGCACAACAGCCCATGGAGGGCCTAGGCCGAGCTTTTTGCATCCACTCATGTTGTGCGTGTTATATTTGTGCATGAATGGAAGGGATCTACAGTTTAATGCCGAATCCGAACGGCGAAGTGAAAAGCTTTTCATAGCAATGTAGGTACTCTTGTAGGTTTGCCATTGCCTGCCAAGAGGTGGTGCCGTGTAGAAAATTTGTTTTTTCTACTTTTTGATTTTGCCTGTGCCGAGATTCGAACCCCGGACACACTTTCATCATCTTATGTTAATCACCTTACTATATGTTTGCATTGTTCACACGTGTTTCAAAGACCATAGGTGTTCATTCTCTTGACTCTTCATGAGATTTCCCAAGCGTTCGTATTTCTCAACCATACATTTTAAGCCACTAAAGAAAAAGATTTGATAAAATAATCTGTGTGTAATCTTAATTTTTCATCAAAAATATGCTCTCCTTTGTCGACAACACTTTTGCTGTCTACCCAAGATAAGACTTACCGACCTACGCAGAAGTAGCAAAGATTAAATGAAAATTAAATGACAGGCAGTTGCATTCATGCGGCATTCGCGTAACGAGTACATACACACTCGCTGACACGAGAAGCTTAACACAAAGACTCAAATTAACAGCTTCACTAAAACTTTTGATTCAATTAAGTTGCAGAAAGAAAAGTAAATAAAAAATAATTAAAATAAAATTTAAAAAAGATTTCATGACTTTTATATCACACATATACACATACAATTCAAGCTCAAAAAGTCTTCAGTAACTTGCTGAAATTGTTGTTGTGGCTGCCATGCATTACCGTGAGTGTCCGTAATTGTTGCCGCTGGGCGAATACTACACACACACACACACACCTGCACAGACTCGATTGTATAGAAAATTCTTCGGTTTTATCATCCAACTTGCTACTAGAAATATGTACCTATGTATGAATGTAGGTATGTTTGTGTGTGTACACACTTACTCGCTCACTCACTTATACTTGAATGCGCACAATGTAAATTTTCAATGATGAACAAGCAAACGTACGAACAACACCACCAATAACGACAATAGAGTGCAACATTCCCTAACCCACATAATGCGATTATGCAGTAACATTTACCTTACATACCTACGAACTCCGTTTGCCGTTCTCACATACCACACTGTCAAAATGGTAATATTGTTGGCGCTTTTGCTTTTGCTGTTACTGTTATTGCTATGCTCTACCCTTTGTTGAACAGGAACAACTGACTGACTATGATTGCATCCAATGGTTGTGAATTGCATGTGTGGAGGACACAAGAATTGCGCCCACGTGCGCGGTTAAATGTTGCCTAAGACAATTACAAAGTTGCTCCTTTGCCAATTTGTTGCATTGTTTGTTGTTGCTGTTGTTGAACATCAACACTGACAACCGTTGCAGTTGAAGAGTTAAGCACTTAAGAAAGAGAGTTTTAAACTATTTGATTGCGGTAGTAGTGGTGGTGGTGGTGGTGGTTCGTGATGGCAATGTAGGTGGTGGTGGTGACGACGCTGATAGCGCACGAGTATGTGATGGTGGGGGTCGATCTGTCTCTGGATTTATGATTTATATGAGCACATGTTGCATGCATTTTGTTCGACGAAAGTTTTCAGGCACAAAGTTATGCAAATCAAATTCCATTAGATTTAATCTAAAATATGTCTCCTTTAATCTCTATAATTCTAAAGCGAAAGAGATTCGACTACGGAAAATAATTGCCAAGGATACGAAAATTTTGTGTTTGTTTATTTATACTCTATTAAGTTTAGAGAAATGGCGCTTTATTTGTTTAAAAAAAATTTTAGATTGAACTATAACTAAAACCATGTTATATTTTTGATAATGTTTGCTTTTATCCCTGTAAGCAATCAATAGAAAAAGCACTGGAGGCAAAAAACTTTGAATAATAAGTAATAACGAAAAAAAAGAATATTGTCTGCAATAAGCGATACTTTATTGGCGTAAGTATAGAAGCAATGAAGAAGATATATTATGAAAAAATTTTCGTGTTGATGGAATTCGAAAAGCTTGAATTTTTCTAACCATTTTATGGTATCTAAAAAATATCCCTTAATTTAAAAATCCTATCCACGCCACTGCTGGGCTCTCAATTTAATTAAATAAAAGCCTTTCTTCGTTACCTAAGAGCGGACAGTTCTCCTAAATAATAATAATACCTTTCCTCACAAAAATTAAATGATAAGAGCATTACAAACTACTTTTTTCCTTGGGCCAGAAAGTTGCGATTTGTCTTGATTGTCCAAATTTTTTGTCCCGTTTCCAGAATTTCGACTTTCAGAAATTTGTCCTGATAAAATCTTTACTGATAAGTTTGAGTAAGTAAACTCATTAAACAAATTAAAAATGTACCAGTGTCAGGCGTTGACCAGATTCATGCATCGGCTCCGTGAAATTTTTTTATGGTCAACAACACTGACGATCATTCAACGGATAGAAAAGGAGTGAAGTTCTTGTTGTCTGGAACAAAATACTGAAAATTTATTGGCAATGCCCAGGTGAAACATGTAAAATCCCCGTATTTTTTACCCATGTGAATTAGATTTGCATCTAGCAACCCTAGATAAGATATAAAGAATGAAGAGGATGGAAGGGATGGTAAGCATAGAGATGGTTTAAAGGATGAATGCCAATAGCTCAATTACAAGTAGTTGTAATTGAATTCCAGAAAATTACATTTTAAATAAATTGTAATTTGTCATTTTTCAATTACCATTACTTGTAATTATTATTGGATCTTTCTAACAATTACATACGTTTTTCCATTACAATTACTTGTAATTCGTAATTTTTCATATGTTTAATTATAACTACATGTAATTTAAATTGAATATTTCCCAGTTACAAATACAAGCAATTTTAGTTGATATACCTTCACTCAGTTCCTAATTGCAATTACATGCAATTGTAATTAAACGTAAGTCAATTTCAATTACTTGTGCTTGCAATTGGAAACTGATCAACTACAATTACATGTTACTGTAATTGCAAATTTTTGTAATTGAGTTTCAGGTAGGTTTATAAAAACCAAAATTTGTGCTCTCTGGTCCCCAGCATTTATCAGAGCTGTCACTTGCTAAATCTTTGTGAATCTACTGTTAAATGTTTGCATTAATTGAATTAAAATTTCATTAGGTACTTTTCTACTTTGTGTAAATGTATATAGATTTAGTAATATTTGTTCATATGACACTTAGTATAATTTGTATCCAATAGTTGTGCATATGTAAATATACTTAAATGAAAAAGTAAAAGAATAACTATGTTTTGCACGAAATTATATTATTCTTCTTGATGAAGAATAACAAAAAAATATCATAAAAATGTAAGTAAGTTTTTTTTTTTTGTATTTAAAGTATTTCAACAAATCTCGCTGGACACTGCAACAACAAAAACATTGCAAACTAAGTTTTACAATTTATATTACTTTCAAAATAGTATAAGAAAATAAAAATGAATTGAAAAAAACAACGCTTTACACGAGTATGTACACACTGAGCAACATTGTAGTATGCAACACGAAATTGCATGTTTTTCTTGCATAGAAAAACACTTAAATACTAAAATATTCCTGAGTACATGATGCAAAAAAAGAGCACAGCAAAAAACTCTTAGTGTAAATAGTAAGCAGCATGAAGGATTGCACAGTGCGAGCACGATGAATTTGTGTGTGTGCGTGTGTACGAGTAGCTACATAGAGTTACAGCAACAAAGATGTTGGACAATTGCAGTAAAAAAAAACGGAAAACGAAAAAAATTTCTGACCCTTGGCCTTATTTTGCGCTTTATGTACACATACTTACATACCTAAATATGTACATACAAACATTTTTGCCATGTGTTGTTTTTTTAATTTAGTGCAAATATGAAAACTTCATAAGATTATGGTAATTTTATTTTTATCATGAATAAAATTATATAAAAATAAAAATGAAATATAGAATAGCAATAAATTGAAAAAAGTTTGCATTGTGTCGTTAGAAAAAAATTAAATTTAAAATATGAGAGTTGCTTGTATCACTGAAGAATAAAAGAGCACATGCATACGAGTATGTGTGCATACGTTTAAGTGCATACTTATATAACTATCTGTATATAAGTATGTGTGCAGGGAATGAAAATAATGAATAATAATAAAAATTCCTTTATCATATTTACCAATAAATATGATAAAACGTAAAGAAATATTTTATTATGAGATTTGAAGCTACCACATAGAATTGAATTAATAGTACAAAAAATATCTAAACTTCTATAAGAATGTTATTAATTTTACAATGCTGTATGTATGAAGTGTGCGTTCTTAAGAAATGGAAAGACTTGAAGTATCTAATTTGGTGGTATGGCCATAATGTCGTCGAAAAATTGGAAAAATTATGACAACGCTGAATACGACACTTTGTGACTTGCGTAACTCCTTCGATTTCTACAAATCTTATTAGCCACATTGACCACATTGCTTAACTACTTACTAAACGAGTAATTCATTGTTATTTATTTAGTGTCCAATTAATATTTTTGGGGGAAATATAGAAATTTCTCACACTTAAACCAATATTTTTTCTTAATTCTTAAATCCTGTAAGTGGAACTTTTACTTTATACTTTTACTTTATTCAAACAATTCTATTTTCCAAGGATTCTTATAATGGTAATAAATTCACTAATAACACAACGAAGAGTGCCAGTTGATAATGTTGTCTGACGAGTTGTGGTAATTACTTGTTTGTTATGATGTGAGTACACTGAAATTGGTAGTTAATATACATACATTACAGATGGATAGTGATGTCGATGTTGACCATATTCGATCCAACCAGATTCACAAAGAGGTGGTTTTCATTTCTATGTAGATTAAACGGGGTCGCCAAAAATAAGGTTCAATGTCTGACCACCTAACATTAAAGATGTTTCCCCTAGGGGGTCTTGAAATGCCGCGATATTTGGTTTTTCTAATAATTTTATTATTTGATGTCCGATCGTCAAGTATAAATACATAGTATGCTTTTAAAAAAATCAGCAAATTTTGTCAAATAAGAAATAAGAAATATACATACTTACATATTATTTTTTGGTTTTAGCCTTGTGAGACCAGAGCACATTTTTCCACTTTGTACAAAACATGCGTTTTTTAGTGAATTTAATCGTTTGGATTATGTTCCCTTTTGTCTTAAGAACAGTTTTTCCATGACATGCCATTTCTCGAAGTCTGTTTCTTACTCAGCGTGTGGTAATTGGAGATTTATGTACCTTTCCCACGTTTATTCGGCGAAAGAAGTGAATTTATTTCCGATTGCTACCTTTTTTTTATTTATAGAACTGAGTTGAGAGCATTAAAAATTTGTCAAATCGTTGATGATTCTCTAGGTTTTTGATAGTTTTCTCATCAGTTTCCCGTGACAAATTTCGCTTAAACAGAACTATCAAAATTTCTAACATAATCTATCTACCATCCACTAACCATTTAAAGAAACACATTTTCTTAGTTGTTATTTGTCTTAGGCACTTAAAAATATGTTTTGTGTCTATTATTTTTTCCAGCCAGAAGTTGCTTAAAGTAATAATTCAATTATACATAAGAACTTTTAAGAATTAATATGCCTCTAAAGAAATATGAATGAAATGTAAAGTCAAAGGATTGTTCGAAATGGTTTCATTTAGTTACTAAAATTTGTTACTCTATTATTAAAATTACTACATAACTAAAATCTATAATGTAGATATATGCATAATCTTCACGAAATACAAATGTATGTAGGTATGTATATTGTATATATGTACATAGTGGTCGCTACAGCGTGTCCGGGGTTCGAATCTCCGCACAGGCAGTTCGAATTCGGCATTAAATTGTAGGTCCTTCCATTCATGTACAAATATAACACGCACAAAATGATTGGATGCGAATAGCTCGGCCTAGGCCCTCCATGGGCTGTTGTGCCATTAAAAGAAGAAAAGAAATATACATATGTATATGTACTTACACATTTGTACATCCTCGGATTTATGCAGTGTGTCTAACTATAAAATTGCATTCTAATTATAATGGCAAATATTTAAAACAATTGCATACATGTAATCTACATGTGCGCAATATATGTATATATTCGTACATTTGTATGTATATACATATGAATATGCAACACATTATTGTACTTTTCAATTTCATATCCGAATAAAATACAAAATAATCTTCTCTGAAATTTGGTTAAATCCATAAAATACATACAATAAATGTAAAAGCAGCTCTTTCATAATAAATAAAACAAAAATACATTTCAATGTAAAACATTTCCACAGTATGTATATTTGTATGCAAATTCATGCAACAAAATGTTGCAAGTTGCACAAACTTATAAGCATATATAATAACTATACAACTTCCTCCTCATCTTGTGCATGTTCACGCTCATAATCCTCCCGCCTCCCCCTCCCCTTGAGCCGCCTTGACTACTTGCAAATTCACTAACAAACTAAAATGCAACTTATCGTCAACGAAAAAACCAAATTTCACACAGCAAAATAAATTCAATTAAAATAAATAAAAACAGCAACAGCAAAAAAAAAATGAAGAGATTAATGTAAAATATGAAAAATGAATTGCTAATTTCATAAGTGAACAACAGCAGCGACAACAGCAGAAGCAACAACAAAAAGAGAAGCAGCATCAATTGATGGTAGTAGTTTACTACTAGCATGATTTTACCACTTCGATACTAACTAAAGTGTTTACTACTAGGTACTTAGGTGTTTACTAGTAGGTACGACTACTACTGCGACTATTACTACTACTAGTATTAGTAGTAGTACTCTACACTCCAAACTTGTGAAGTATATTAACACAATTTTCAAGCATTTTTTGATTTTATATGTAAATCTTTTCTCCGGTTGTGGTAAGCAATAACAAAAAGTATATAACAAAATACAATACAACAACAAAAAGGCACAAGGAAAAGACCAAAAGTTGCATACGTGATAAAAATATGCATGTTCAGCAATAGCAATGGCAACGGCAGCAGGAGCAAAAACCACATAAATAAAATAAATAAATTTAATCGCAAATGCAAGACAACTACATGTAGTTCAAACACAAAAAACAAGTAAGCAACAGCGCAATAATGTGAGCGTATTGGGCTTAGATTGAATAATGCCTTTTTATTCATAAAAAATAATAAATAAAAAGTAAATATGAAATTAACCAACGATAAGTTCAATATGTAACTAAATGTATATTTAACTTTATTAGATATTTGCGAAAAGTCTAAAAAATATTTCCAAAATGCCAGAATTTCATTATCACGGTTCAAGATTACGGTCACAGGAATTGGTGATTGGCCCTCAGTAAGCGTTAACTGTTGCATTTGAAGTGACCTAAAGTAGAAAGAGATTACCTACTCAGGTTGAACACGCTATGCGGTTCATCAAGCATAGGCAAGTATTATTCGCGATATTTCCGTGGTTTCACTTTCATTCCTTAATCAAATCCAAAGTGATGGAGAAAATATCTCTAAAATTGATTAAAGACTCATTTCAACTTCATACAATCGTCCACATTAGCAAGAGATAACATGATTGTTTCACACTTTTATGTGGTCCATAAGTTAGTTAAAATTTTGTTCATTATTACTCGAGACTTTTTAATATTTGTGCTTTGGACCCGTTTTTTGGCTCTTAACACTGACTCAACATGATCAGGTTTAAATTTTTTCTATTCATTTGTAACATTTTATCAGCCAAGTATCTGCTAGTATCGCACTTTTCATGAATGTTATATAACTTTGAAAATTATCTAGTTAACAAAATTTTTCGGCCCACTTTCGGCCGCACCTGCCGCTGACAGTCAATAATCGTATGCATTCAAGTGACGAAAAAGTTTGCGTCGCAAATGCATTTTATTAAATATTTTTGCGATTTGAAAGCATTCGTGTAAAAATAAAAATGAATTCATAAATATTGTATTTATATTCATGTTTAAAAGTTTCCATTTAAATGATATAAAGTTTTAATTTTAAGTGTGAGCAGCTACTGCCAAAAGACAGATACGAACGGTGCCACCACTATTCTGGGACAAATATAATTCCTCATGCATAGTTTTGAATAAACTATGAGCTAATTCAAAATAATTTTACTAAGTATTTATATTTTTTAGTGAATCAAGTTTTACTTGTAACATTCGTTGAGCTTGATGTGTACATGTAAATATTTGTACTATTGTAGAAAGCTGTAAAGTTGCTCTCGGTAGTCAATTGTAATCCTGAAAAGAGAAGATTTTCTATGAAAAGCTTGTAACTCTTGTCCTGCAGCATACTATTCTACATGCTTGTAGCTGTGGCGTGGTGGTAGTGCGTGGTTTCTGCGTAACAGAAAGTTCCGCGGCACAGTAAAAATCAAAAAGTAGAAAAAGGAAAAAATTTTCTACACAGCACCAACTCTTGGTAGGCAAGGGTACGTTTTCCTTGTCCTTCCTATCCCTTTCGTTGGCGGCGCTACATGCGGTCATAGCCGACACTGATAAAGTAAAGTTCATTGTGGTAAAGGCAAATCACTTGCCACAATAGCTGCCTATCTCTTTATCGGTGTCCTGTGTTTGCATTCCCTCTCTCATTCTCCCTCCGTCTTCCTCCCATCTATCAATCTTCCTTCCAATCAACACAATTCTCTGCATTCATAGGGGTACACCCTGCGTGTTGACTTGTATGTATTTTTTTTAAAATATGTAAAAAAAAATTCCGGTGGAATGACTGAAAAGCAATTACCATCAATTAAGGTTTTTTAGTATACCATAAAAGAAATAAAATCATTAAAATTTAAAATAATTGTTATGCAAAAATAAATAGAATAAAAAATATTAGTAATCAGTTTCAGAAAATGATTCCATATTCTTGCATAGCAAAAATCAAATATTTTCCCATGCAAAAAAGAAAACGTAAGGATGGATGAGAAAAATTCTTATGTACGCTTCTGTAATCGCAATAGCACTGCCACTGTACACAGTTACACAAATAGACGGGCAGAGCGACAAGCAGATAGTGTGGCAGGGAAGAACTTTTTGCCATGCATCATGTCCAGCTTTCAAGAAATCATTCATCAATCTATCTGCGAGTATCTGTATGTTTGCTATTTCCTCTTTTTTTCTTCTTGCCTCTTCGATGCTCTTCAATAGATATTTCAAAAATTTCTACAATGCATTGTTATTTACGTTGTTACTGTTGTTGCTGCTGCTGCTGCAACAGAAAAATAAAAACAAAACGTTCCTTTTTTCTTGTAAAAAAATATATGCATGAAAGCATGTAGAAGAGAAGAAATAGCTACTCGAATTAAAAACAAATTAAAAATATTGCATCGATTGGAGAATGCAAGTTGGGGCAACTTTCTTTTCTCGCAATAGATTTTATTCAGAAATTAAGCGAGGTTTATGTACATACGACAATTGTATACTAAATCGTTGTTACTGAAATTAAACTTCTTCCTTTTATAATGGAATCACTCAATACTATAAATTATTTTTAAGTTCTTTGAATTAGGCATAATTTAAATCAAAATATATCTGACCAAGCACTCGATGTTACTTGAAGTTTTTACCACTTACTCGTACAGTTTCATACTCAAAATACGTCACTGTTTGTGCTGTGCTTGAAAAATACTAAAAAAAATTAAAACTAAGAGAACAGAATACCAAAATTTATGAATTTTAAGTGCAATTCCCATTTTTGTAATTTTTACTAATGTGGACTTATAAAATGCAATAATACAAATTGGTAATCCAATTTGAGTACTTCGACATGAACGCGTTGAAAATAAAATGAGAAAAGTGGAAGCATCGAAGAATAAATTGCTCGTATAATAATTTTTTAGGTTTCACAAAAGAAGATCCAATTCAATTTAAAATAATTATACTATTGTGTATGCGAATGTGATTTTGTTGCAATAGTAACCGGGCTAAATTCCAAACAACAACTTCGACAGCAGCAATAGCAGCAATGTTACCAGATCAATCGCAAATCGCCCAGTCGCCGTGTCAAAAGTCAAATTTGTTGGCAACCGCAGCTGTAGCAGCATCAGCATCAATATGACAGAGAACTGCTTTATGGATATGAGAGTTTATGCTGCATATGCAGAAGTATGTATGCGGTATGTATGTATGTTTGGATATATAGTATGTATGTAAACATGTGCAGGAATGTTAATTGCAATCAATACCAATGAAGATGTATGGGAAAATCCTGGTTTTTAGTTTTTTGTTTGCTCCCTGCCTCTCTCTCAGTACATGTGTTATTTTGTGTGTGCAACAAGATTAAATCGCTATTGCGATTTGCAAACAATAATAACAACAAAAGTGTACAATTTTCATTTTATTTTCGTTGTCATGATTCGCGTTGCTATTGTTGCTCGTATTGTTGTTGTTGTTGTATATGCTATTATTTAGTATTCAAATTACTTTAATAATATCATCCAGTGTTGCATCCGCTCGTTGACATTTTATATTGTTGCACATTCCATTTTTGCTGCAACACTTTGAATGAATTTTATAAGGTATTTTTTTCTCGTTGGAATTTAATTTTTTTTCTGTAGTTGGCTGTTGTTGTTTTAATCATGTCTGCAACATATGGTATAGCGCTTGCGACTCGACTCGCTTGCTGCGTCCCCCAATGATTCCTCCACACATTTTATTCCCTCTCGCTTTCACCACTTGCAATTCGCAATAACAAAATAATAAAATTACAACATTTCCGACAGTTTCACGCCATTCTTATGTTTTGCCGCCTCAAATGTCAGCTCAGTTTGTGATGCTCGAATTTTTCATTGCTGTTGTTGTTGTTAGCGTTTTTGTTTTTTGTTTGGACATTTTTACCGCCATCGATTTTAAGCAATTTTAATCGTTGTGATATCACCGCATCAAGCAATGACAGCATTTATGCATTGCATTGAAACGTATTAAAATTGCCACATATTTCGAACAATTGATGCAACTGCCAAAATGTCATGATGCAATAAAAAAACACAAAAATTGGAAGCAAAACGTACAGAATAAAGATTTAAATTTTGGTTAGTAACGTGCGCTCTTAAAATTATGTTCCACATAAAAATATTCTTTGCATCCATGTGCAAGTTCCACGTAGATTTTTGCTAAGCTCTTTGAATATGCAAATAACATGCCTCTAAGATTTCATGTAATTTTTTTTTCTTTGGGATGGTCATTTGATAAACCTTTGATGTTAGTTTGCTTTAATCTTTTGAAACACAATAAAAATGCTTTCCTGCACAATCCCCAATAACAAACTTTTTAACCCATTTCAACATCTGTATGATTTTTAGGAGAGCAACTCAGAATTTTCGGAAAAAATAGATTTAAAAACTTTACCCAAACTTAATCTTGACTTTTAATGGCACAACAGCCCATGGAGGGCATAGGCCGAGCTTTTCGAATCCACTCATGTTGTGCGTGTTATTATTGTACATGAATGGAAGGGACCTACAGTTTAATGCCGAATCCGAACGGCGAAGTGAAAAGCTTTTCATAGGCAATTTTTACTCTTGTAGGTTTGCCATTGCCTGGAAGATGTGGTGCCGTATAGAAAATTTATTTTTTTAAATGTAAAATTTATCTAGGCAAAATAACAAACTTGACGTAAAAATTATAACCGCGTAGGTCGCCATATAATTTTCAGAGACTATAGCTGAACAAACTTTTGTAGAAAAAACGTGTGTAAAAATAGCCAAATTTCAACACAAGTGACTTTAACTTTTAATAATTACTCAAACAATTTTTTAATAGTATTTGATCATTATTATATTTATTTCCAACTATGTTTCGTATGAGTATTTAAGCTTCTGGTACCTGTTCAAAATGGGTTATAAATTAGCGATGGATACAAACTTAGCAACTTAGTCATTTTTATTATGTATGTATACTCTGAGAATACACATGGTTGTCCTCATTACCGAATAATAATTAGGATGGTAATATTGCGCAGAGAACCTTATTCCAACCCAGTATGAAAATATGAAAATAAGCTACTTAAAAAGTATGCAGAGTATCTGCGTATTATTATACCGTATACAAATAAAGTTAAAAAATACTGTTCACAGTAATTAACTGTGTAATACTTTTTCCCCACTGGGTTCTAAAGCTTCTTTAAGTAGTGAGAGTAATGCTGTCACAAAAACTCCATAGCTGAAACAGCAAGATTGTCATATTTTTTCAAAAGCTAAAAAGATCAAAGCAAATACATAAGTAAAGTGAAGGTAGAATATAGAGTAGAAAAAAAAAACAATAACTTTTTTATCTATGCTAAAAAATCACAATGTAAACACTTGACATTTTAGATGTTACTGTTGTAGATTTTCTTGTTGTTGTTTTTGTAGTTTTTGCTGTTACTGAACGTGACATCGCGTTGATGTTATATTTTCATTGCATTCATTTGAAGCAAACAAAAAAATTGCAAAAACTGAGAGCAAAACCTGTCGCAATTGTGTTGGTTTTATAGTTACACACACATGCATATACATAAGTACACATTTGTAATCATACATACATACATACATACATATGTACAAATGTACATAAGCATACATAAAGTAGCCTCTTAAAAAAAATTTCCATTTTTCTTACTAGCACAAAAAATTTCGACTAAGCGTTGAAATTTCTGATGATGAGCTGAAAATTGTATACCTATTTACATTTTTTTTTATTGTTTTGCTAGTATCTCTTTCTAGTATTTTCTATTTGTGCTTAAAACATTTTCACACATACACATTCAGTTTTTTTTTTTTTGTTTAACGAAAGTAAAAGTATATACCGTTTTTGTTGCTATTACTGATGATGTCTATGAATTTCGTTTCTCCTTTTATAACCTTTGAACTTGTTATATGACTTTAAAATTTTATACTGTTCAGTTATTTTATGGTATTTTCAGTCTGCATTTGTCATGTTTTCTCTACATCTCTTTTACTATTTTTGATAGAAATATGACTCCCACTTCATGTCCCAATATTAGGTACTTTTTGGGTTTACTATGTAGAAAAGTTACATTAGTTGAAGAGAAGAAAGATAAGGTAATGAGTAAAAATATTTGATAGGATAAAATATACAAAAATACAATTCGAAAATAGTTGAAAAAATATTTGCAATTTTAAAATACATCATTGTTTTGCAGAGACAATGCAGTAAGGATGTAGATAAAAAACTTATGTATACATAAGAGGCTTCTTAATCTGCAGTTAATTTTGCACAAAGCAATTGTTTTCAATAAACAATTAAATAATATAAATTGAACTACTACTCTTAAGTTTTATCTTTCACTTTCGTACAAAGTAAAAATCAGAACATTTATTTCCGACATTATTTCCGACAACCTGCCAAAGTCAATTGCACTGAAATTACTGCATATAAGAACAATTTAAGTATATACTTACATGTATACAAACCTCCATGTATTTGCAACAGTTACACTATATACATACATACGTACAATCATAAGTACTCGTATGTACAAAATTTGTACGCAAATCGTATAAATGAAAGTGTGAATGCCATACAGTGCGTGGTTCATCAAAAATTAAGTGCGCGAGTCTCGATATTTAACACTAAAACTCATACACACACACACACACATATATACCATATACTCAAAAGCATAAAATGCTGAAAATAAATCTTTATGTGAATGAACTTTCATGTAAATATGTATGTGCGTTTGTATTTATGTAGAAATTTCGCAAAGAAACTTGAACGCTTAAATCGTACATGAATCATTTGTTGATTATATATGGTATAGTACATACCGAGAGTCCACATATTAAACTGGTCTGTATGTATTTATATATTTTTGTTATATGTTTGTGTTAGTATTGTTGTTGTTGTTTTATTTTTTTTTTTTTTGTCCGTGGCTTACAAGTGTGTGCCAAAGTTACCTGAAAGTAAATTCACTGAAAGTGACAAATATTTCATACTTAAGAATAATTGATGAAGTTCATAACTACACCCATACATACAAATAAATATACATACAATTCATGCGTAAAGTGCGCATAAAAGTGCAAGTATGGTAAATAAACCAAATATGTATGTTCAGGAAACACATATAAAGAAAATATCAGAAAGTAAAGAAAAATACGAAAGAACGACTAGGAAAAACGATCACAACGAAACGGAAATTGCGGCATAATGCTTGTGCTTATGTTTGTGCACAGCGGCGGCAGCGGTTGCAAATTTCTTTTATGACTGATGTTGCCTGCTTAATCTTTTTTATTGGTCATCATTTTCTCTCGTTTGCTTTGTGTGCTTTTAGTTATATATGTTGCTTTTGTTAGATACCACAGAGCAAATTAATTTGATCATTTGACAGTCACGTCTTGCTTTTTGAAAGCCAAACTGATTTGTTTGTATTTCATCATTAAAGGTTAGGAAGTAGAGACAAAGTATTTGCAATTGTGTAAAACGCCCTTTAATGCTTTATTTTAAAAGTATTCGATTTTTTTAATAATAAATTAAAAGGAATGCAAAATTTCACTGCAGAAATTATACTACCTAGGAATAACACTTTCGTCTTCAAAAGTCTATACTATATTTAGCTACTCTATTTCGGTATTCCCCTCTGCCGCAATCCTTCTTAAGGATTAAATTTGACTTTACTATTTTAATTATCTCGTCGACTTCTCCACTTAACTTCAATATTAACTGCAATTTCTTGATCAGATTTTTCTATTCTACTGCTCTTTGACTTGTTTATTTGACTCCTGTATTAAACTTCTCTGCTTAATTTCTAAGATTGGATTCTCTATTTGACTTCCCTATTTAATTTATTCATTGAATTGCCAAAAAATATGCAACGTTTTTAATTCTTTTTTTATTTCCGCCGCTACAAAATCAAGGAAACAGAGAACGACGACTAGAGTAAATAAATAAGACAATATAAATAAATAAAATCTTTTTAGGTCAAATGTTTTACTTTCCTCATTTCTTCTGCAGCTTCTTGACACAAGTGTTAAATTGTAAACGCAAGAATCTCATAGAAAATAAAATTCCTTATTTAAAATATTGCCTATCTACCGATAAAATGTATTAAAAAGAAAAGTTTTCATTTACCTCTTTACACAAAAAAAGTAGATTTCAACTTGTGAAAGTGTGAAATAAACATAGCATTGTAAATTAATTTTGTCTTTTGCTGTTCACAGAAAAACACTTACATACACAAAGGAAACGCACAGTTTTTTTTCAACGCAGCAATTCATAAACGATTCTGTTGCCACAGTGCAAAACAAAGTGCTACTGATAAGGGTTTAGTATTTTACGAAAATGTGAGAGTCTAAGAACATAGTTGAAGCATTTGCGTAAAGCATCGTCGTAAAGATGCCGGAAGTACGGTTGGGTATGTTAAATTAATTGGCCTTCGGCTTGAGTGTAACAAATTTTAAGTTTTCTACCATTAGCCCATGGTCCTTTGATCACACACTTGTGTATACATGTGCGTTCACAAAATACAACGTACGAGTTTCTGGGTTTAATTTTTATTTTATGTCACTACTTTTATTTTTATTAGAATTTTTCCAAAATATTTCTTTCATACTAAGACTACAGAAGGCATGGGCAACTACATACCATATCCTTTTATATGTATGTATGTTGAAATGTTTCTGTTGAAATGTTTGCTGTGTTGTGGTCTACAATTTTGCTGTTGTTCTACACTTGTTTCATAGTTTTATAAATGAAGCAAATTTTAAGTAAAACTCTCTTCTGCATAGTAGTAAAAGCACAAGTTCCTTTTATTGTGTTGAAGTTCTTGTTGTTGTTGTTGTTTTTGCACCAGTACAATAAGTTCTAAGTTTGAGTTGTAAGTAACAATAAAAAGCAACGAACGACATGAATTAATTGTTCAGTTTGACGCTTATTTGTCTTTGAAATTTGTTTTACTTGCTACTCCTGCTGCTGCTGGTCCTGGTCGTCGTTGTTGCTACGATTCCGTTGCTGTTGTTGTCATTTGTGCTACTTTAGTAGTTTGTTTCAATTTAATTTGCATGGGGACCAATTTGGTTACCCACAAGAACTTGAGAGCAAACAAACAAAGATTAAAAAAAGCAAATGAAAATAAAAAGACGATGAAAATGAAAAATGCTTTAAAATTATTTAAATGTGGTTAACATTTTTGACAAAAAGCATTTTAAAGTTCCTAAAGTATTTAATTATGTGGCTGCAATAAATGTTGAATTGAAAAACTTGTATTCAATGAAAATTTTCAGTAACAACATGTCGTATGAGTAACATTTATATTTAGATCAATGATTTTTCAGTGTGTGTGTGTGTAACATTGCGAAGTTACCAATTTAGTTTTGAAAACTTTCATTGAAAATTTTGGAAAACACTGCATTAGATTTATAATGAAATAATTTTAGAGTAAAGCTTTAAATTTTATCTACAAAGGAAGATTTTAGCTGCTGCAAGCGAGAGAAAATAATTTTTTTTTCTGAACAATTACTTAAATTCTATTCACAGTTTTTCCCCTCAGAAATACAATATTTATTTTTATGAACTAAAAATCGGTAAAAACATCAGCGCATAGTACTATCATTTATTTGAGAGTCGCATAAATATTAAAATTTAAACTCAATTAACTAAGAAATAAAACTTTTGTAAAGGTTTTTATAAAAGATGGGATTATTCAGCTTTTAATTAATAAAAAATTCGCATAAATTTCTTCCAATTATTTTTATTATATAATTTCCCAAGAATTTATATACTCCTTTGCTTTAAACTACTACCAGTTTAGACAAATTTTTGGCTAAAAGCTAAGCTAATCTGTAATTACTTTCATTCAACATATTCCCAAGATATCCTAATAAAAATAATTGTTTAAATACGATACAATAAAATTAAATCTTAAACACTGAGCACAATTGCAAAAAAAAAAAACAAAACAGAAAAGAAAAGAAAAGAACAAACAAATAGTAAACGTACATATATGTATTTATGAGTATAATATGAAGCTACCCTCCAACAGCAACTAGCAAGCTATAATAATGACATAACAACCTTATTAGTGATAGCAAGAAAAAGAAAAAAACAGTAAAGAAGGAAAAAAATTCCCCTACGTAATTGCGGTGCAATAAAAGCGCGTAAAAGTATACGATGTTTTTTTTTTCTTTTATACTGCTACCATTTGAACCTTTCTCTGCGCAGTACTTGAACTAGCTGGGGTACTTTCACTCGTCTAAAATACATAAATTTACGTCTATTAATAACATCAGCAGCAGCAGCAGCAACAAAGAAACAACCACTACAGCAACAGTACGTATACATAGAAATAGAAAGTATACGCATACACCTACTGAACTATACACATTCATACATTCTCTGATAAGCGTTAAAATTGCAGGTACATATACTGTGTATAAATATATGCATATGTGAGTGAGTTTGTATTCAATCATGCATGTATGTGTGTTTGTTTGTATGTATCAATTTGGTACCTTAATTGCTCGCTTAAAGAGTCTAGATTCTCTCGCGCGCACTTACAGCACTTCCAGCATTTGTTAGTTACAAGCATATATATATACATATGTAGGTATATGTATAATATATGTATTTATGTATGTACTATGTACATATGTAGGTAGAGGATGCTTTATCGTTGTTGTTTTCTTTATTGTTCGGGTAAATGTTTGCTGCTGCTCCTGCTGTGCTTTTAAATTACGACACATTTAATTGCTTGGATTTGGTGCCACAGATTTATGTTGACCACTAAGTGGCTGCTTAAGGTTTAAATGAATGACGACGACTATAATGTCAACATCGGGGATGTCGACTACGAAAATGTTGTATGCGTCAAGCATATAGCTACACACGTACAAACATACAAATGTATGAATGTATGTATGTATAGGAACATATATACAAACACACGAACGCACATGCACGTATTTCTTTGGTCTCTCGGTCAGGAAGCGCACGTCTACGAAGGTGGCCAAGTTAAAGTGATCGACCGTGGGAACACGTTGTTGTTCTCAGGGACATCATGTGGGAATGAAATAAAAATATGGAGAAGAAATGTTCAAGTGGTGTTATAAATACATACATATACATGTGTACATAAGTATGCACAATACAACTAAGCAAAAGCACGTGTGCTGACTTGAGGGATAATTCACTTTTGACAGCGTGTAGAACTTAAATATGTTTTAAACATTTGAATAAGAATTTTTCGTTTTTAATTAAATGATCTTTCGTAAGCTTTACTTTATATTAGTATTGTGTATGTAGTGTTTTAGTATATTGTAGCATTGGCTAAACTATAACAAACGCTTTGTAAATGCCTGATTGACTTTTCAATTTAATTCCATAATAATAGCTAGGTAATAAAAACGCACATGAATAAATATTTATTGGGATTTCCACTCATCGTGGTTAATTCATAGACGCAGGTCCTCTTTTGAATTTACTGCATTTTCTGTTCTGAGCATGAATCTCTTAGAAATAACATTAAACATATTAGAAATAACATGCACATGTCTTGGAGTTGGATTAGTTGGACTTTTTGGACATATGTAAGTAGTTGATTAAAATTATTTTTCTTCACCGAATCATTCACTCCAAAACGTTTTTTTTTACAAGTGGGGATTTCAATCTGGCAATATTTTTTTCGGAGTTGGTCTTTTTGACAGCTGTCACTTGATTTATGCTCAGTTTGGTTTGCCATTTCATAATGAATAGATTTACTCCTGAACAACGTTTGCAAATCGTACAAATTTATTACCAAAACGAGATGGCCACGAGAATGGGTACGTTAATAAGCAAAATTGTCGCATTTGGAGTGATCATAATCCACAAGCCATTGTTGAGACGCCGTTACATCCTCAAAAAGTCACTGTTTGGTGTGCTCTATGGGCAGAGGGAATCATTGGTACATATTTCTTCAAAGATGAAGCCGAACATAATGTTACAGTCAATGGGGAACGCTATAGAGCCATGATTAATGACTTTTTCGTGCGTGAATTGGAGGATGTTGATGTGGACGACCTTTGGTCTTTGGTTCCAACAAGACGGCGCTATATTCTATACAGGCAACGAGACAATCAATTTCTTGAAGGAACCTTTTGGTGAGCGCATTATCTGGCGTCGTGGGCCTGTGGTGTGGCTTCCAAGATCGTGCGATTTAACACCGCTGGACTATTTTTTGTAAGGTTATGTGAAGTCGCTTGTCTACGCAGATAAGCCAGAGACGATTTACGCCTTGGAAGAAAATATTCGACGCGTTGTTACTGACATCTGGTCCCAATTGCTGCAAAAAGTGGAAAGCTGGAATTTATTCGAACCAGCCGCGGTAGCCACTTGCCCCAAATCGTTTTTAAAACATAATGGCAAATCCTTATCTTTACAATAAAGCTAAATTCTTGGCCATAACATTAAATTATATGCGTTTTATTTCTTCTTGAAAACCACACTTCTAAAAACACAACCGTTACATATTATTAAATGTTAAATATTAAATTTAATTCCCCCCCCTTCCCCTTGTTTAAGCTTAAGTTTTGTTATGCTACGTATGTTTCCTTCTTGATGTACTTCAAAAGAATTTATTATTAATAATATTAATGTATGGAAAAGCAAACATTATCTCATACTTATGTATGTAATTAAAAACTGTTATAAAAAACAAAATCAGATTACTTTAAAAATTATAATATTAATTTTCCAACATCATTTTTAAATGATATGTTAACTTGAGAAATTTTTTTTTCACAAATAAGCGAATATTTAAAAATGAAGCGCAACACAGGAAGGAAATGAAATGAATCACGGTAAAAAAGAAAATGAAAATTTACAACAACAACAACAACGAAAAAATAAAAATTGCCACATGCCACGTTATGCCATGCATTCGTACGGTAAATATACATATGTATTTATATTTATCACACGGACAGCAATGGCAACGAACGACATCCGGTTGGGTCGACTGATCGTCGAGCCATCATTCTCCGATATATAAGTAAGCATACAAGTGCACGGTGCATCATGCACCGTACTCCGAGCACACCCCATTTATTGCCTTCCTGGAGTTTCGTGCACTCATGCAATTTTCATTGCAGCAATTAAACTTTGTATCGCCTTTGGCGGCCGGCGCAGTTAACAATTAAGTTAATTTTAAAACATAAATATTTGTGGTTGCAGACATGTGTAAAGTAACGCCCACAATTATAATGTATACATTTATGTACACACACACTCACACATACCGTTTATGCATGTGTGTACATGCGTATGAAAAAAAGAACATTGCAAACAAACAAAACGTTTTTGCATAAATTGGTTTTTAATTTTAGTAGTTGATTTTTTTTCCTCAAAGTTGAGTATAGTTTATTTGTTGTAAATGCTGTGCGCGCTGGTAGCAATTGTGTATTGCTGTTTTATAGTACATATATTGTTTCAATTTCATTATTAAATAATATGCCAAGAACAGTATCAAATTTCAGTGTAGAATAAATCTATCAAAGGAAACTGAAATAATGTAAATAGCTTGTTTAAAAAAAAAAAACACTTTTATTATTGTGTTTTTATACAAGTACAAAAATAGAATCTGAATAACAGAGGCTAGCTTTTTCTTTCCACAAATTTTCACTTGTGTAAGTGTATAATATTTAGATTTCACTGATAGTTTGATTTTCTATGGATCCTTGAATCCCTTAAGGCATCAAAAACTTGTCCAATATACATTTTTTTGTTGCTTGAATTTACTTTTTCACACTATTCAATAATAATTCGATGTTAACAGGTCTTAAAATACAATTTATGTATATTAAATTTATTTATCAAAACACACTTTTATAAGACTATAGTAGATGAAAAAATAAGTTCGATAGCAATCGAGCTTCACTTACCCTAAGCATTTTCTAATAGAAAGATGATGTTTAAATTTTTATAATTTATACATGCAATTTTTTTAATTATTATCTTAACTACCGAATGTTTTGTATTTTAATGAATATTATCTTTGATATTACTTTCGAAAAGCTTTCGAAAAGCTTTGAAGGTTGCATTGGAGGTGGACGGGGCTACTGATAACTTTTATAACCTACAACCGAATTTGGTTGAATTTGCTTCTATATTTCCTTTGAAATTTTGTATGGGAATTTCCCATCTATGATAGGTCCATCGCGCTCCCAGTCGACAAAATTATCCTACATATTTCAGAATTTGATCAAAACGTCATTCGTAACTCAAAAATGATGAAATGACATATTGCAAATCAATTCTCAGGCGACGATATGGTATAAAATTTTAACAATATTAATGCTTAATGTCTTAATAACTTAGTTTTCACATTAAGAAGTAATACAACTATGTAAAAATCAAGATATGTACATACATATTTCACAACATTCCCCTTTTACTATAAAAAATTCTTAATCGCACGAGGGTAGATCAATAAGTACCCGTGTTAGGAATGAAGAGGCAAGTTTTTCACAAATTTATTTTTCTATTTTTCAACGTAATCTCCTTTTAGTACAATACACTTTTCCCAACGTTTCTGCCATTTCTTTAACCCCTCCAAAAAATACGATTTGTCAAGCTCTTCAAAATACGCTTCTGTCTCGACGATAACCTAACCTAACCTCGTTTGAGCTGAATTTTTTCCCCCCAAGCCACGTTTTCATGTTGGGGAACAGAAAGAAGTAGCAGGGAGACAAGTCGGGCGAGTACGGTGGGTGCGGCAGCAATTCGTAGTTCAATTCATGTAAATTGACCGCGTCAATTCCGTATCCGCTTGTTGTCCACAGTAAGCAATCGCGGCTCCCATCGGGCCGACACCTTTCTCATGCTTAACCTATCATGTAAATTACCGTTCCGTACGACACTCCTACGGCCTGTGTTACTTCGCGCACTTTCGTTCGGCGATTAGCGAGAATCATGTCGTGGACACCTTTTCAACGATTTCCTCGGAAACCACGTCTGCCGGGCGGCCTGTGCGCTCCTCATCAAAAACAGATGTACGACGTTTAAATTCGTTGAACCAATATCTTACGGTTGCCATAGATGGTGGTCCCCATAGACAGCATCCAACTTCGCTTTTATTTCTTCGCATGTTTTTCCATCCAAAAATAAAAAGCGAATTACGGATCGATATTGTTCTTTTTCCGTTTTAAAACTAACCTATGAATCAGTTTGAAATTTAGTGTGATGTCGTGTGACAGATGGCAGTACACGACGGTAATGTCAGCCACACCACCTGCCTTCACACACGGGTACTTATTGATCTACCCTCGTAAGAATGAATTTCTCTCCTTCTCTTCTTCTCTTCTTCTCTCACTCTCTGTCAAATAAGATTAAATTTTTACTATGCAAATATAAGGAAATTCGTGTAATAAACTTATGCCATGCAATGTGGCAAAGTATTACTTACTCACACTAGTGCAAGGCCAGACACACACACATACACACGCATGTACATAAGTCAATCTCGTGCACATATCCGGCATGCAACACACAATCGGAGATCAAAAACAAAAACGAAAATATCTCAAAAAGAAAAGAAGTAAAAATATTTAAAGTTTATTTTCTGATAAATTTTTAAAATTATCGTAAAAGAATTTTACCTCTAGCACATGACTGCTTAACTTATTATCCGCTTGTCATAACAGAAGCTCAAAGAACAACACTCACATATGCTAGGTATATGCATGTACACGTACATATGTATGCATGCATGTACGAGTGCCTAATAGTAGTGAAACGAAGAGGAAATTGCGAAATACAAATGTATATATTTGTGTAAACAAGTAAGGAAACACTGTAAAATTGTTCATATACAAGAAGTTAATTTGTAATTTTGTATTTGCATTGAAGTGCTGACCTTTTCTTGCATTATCTTACTCTCGTTCATTTTCTTCCATTCTGCATTCTGCCGCTTCCAGAGTAATCGTTTAATAATGCAGCATATTAGCGCCATTAAAATTCAAATTGCAATTCGAATGCATTTCTTTTTCCATTTTGTTGCTTGCAACACTGTGTTTTTATGTCGGATATATCAACCTTTATGTTTTATGTAATTTCGCGTCCTCCCTTTTGCCCCATTTCCATTATTCTCCAAACAGCACCATCATGCAAACATAGGAAAAGAAATTCTCGAATATATCTCATTGTCTGTTTTTTTATTTTTACAATACGTTTTCATCTGCTTTCTTATGTTGTTCTTTGGGGTTTTATACTCGTTGCATCCAAAAATATGCTGCAATAAGTAGAGTAGTAAATGCTTTTCGTAGCAACTGCACCGAACAACAGAACAAAATAAGGGAGCAACAGAAACAACATTTTACAGCTAGTGAATATGAAATAAGTAGTCTTCTTCGCAAATCAAGACAAGCGTGCAAATGCAAAAGTATTTCAACGGAAACTCGAATCTATATGTAATATCTTTGTATCTCTAAAACCAAACAAAACAAAACAAACAAAAATGAACGTAAAAAAGTATTAATACAAGTAAAAAGTACAAAATGTACTTAAAAAAAAAGTACAAGCAAAATGCTAACACACACACATACACGCAAAGCATAGAAAACAAACAATATTTGCTCCTTTTGTTGTTTTATGTTTTGTCTATTTTGCTTCCATGCTTCCTTCATTCCCCTTTCCCTTCCAAGTACCTACTACTCGTACCTATTTACTCCCAAATGAAATGAAAGTCAAGTCGTGCATTCGTAATGCGAATTTATACGTTTTTAGCTCGACATTTTCGTCCTTACTTCTTTCCTTCATTCATTCTTTCTTCTTTTAATATTTCAAATGCATTTCAAGCTCAACGATTTCGTATCGAAATGAACGAAATGTGCATTCACAATATACGAGTACGTACTTGTATGTGTTAGTGTTTGCGCTCGTAGTATACCCTACAGTTAATAAATTTCTGAACAAGTATAAGAGATGCACATTGCATCAGATAGATTGCCAAGAAGCGTGTGTCTAAAATGAAGTATGCATAAGTGCCTTCTGCCTTCGAACTTGCTATTGACCAACAGTTAATGATAAAGGTGTATCTTTATTTCGCTATCAAAAGAACCTTCGCGTAGAGAGTTCCGCATTTTCTTAACTTTTTTCCCCACTGTCGCGTTGAAACAGTAAATGCCCAAAGCATTTCACAATTCTTTTCCATTGAAGTTTAGGTAGTTTTGATTGAAAGCCTTTTCGCATACCGTATTCACTGAACTTAGCTTTGGTGAACTTTCATCTAATTCCGAAACTTACTTGTTGGTAGGTTAGAAGGTAATGGTTTGATATGGAGATCGTTAAAATCTATAAAAATATCTGAGAAAGGTTAATCAACTTCGGGGAGACTGTTCTGATAGAAAACTTTAAGAAAAGGACAATGAAATTTGTGATATTCAATATAGGCTTTAGCCCTAAATTTCACCTTAAAATTGCTGAAATATGATCAAATATGGTCCCTTAATTACTTACGTATCTCAAGTGCTAAATGACCGATTCTAGATAACTCTTTTTATTGCGTTTTCTTTTCTTGGTTTGCATTGAGTTGATTTGATTTGTGTTGTAAAATTGGACGAATATCACTGTTTGGCAATAAAGTAAATTAGAAAATGTTTCCCTGAAATTATTTAAATGGGTACTTAATTAAGTTGATATATAACATCTTATTTTACGATTATGAAATATTTCTCATATTGTTGTAATCTCTTTAAAAAATTATGATTTGACAAGGAATTGAATATAATAACAAAATATTACAATAATTAAAATTTTGTAAGACATGTTTCCTGATACTAGCAACAACTAAAAATTTACAAAATATCCGCTAAACGATTGTTTGTTGTTATTGAAATTTCATTATTGTCTAAGAGAACCACATATCTTCAATATAAAAATTTATCAAAAAATCATAAATGCTTAAAATCATTAGCCTTTTAAATTTAAATTAAATTCCATTGAGCACAAATTCAGCGACAACTCAGACAGCAGCAACACTTCCTAAAAAATTCCATTTATTTTATCAAAAATTCTTGAAAATTCAATATCAGCAGCGTTGTTGCTATTGTTGTTGTTTATTTTGATTTTAGTACGTTGCTATGTTGTTGTCGATAATTAAATGTTGCTATGCAGAAACAAATTTCTTGGACATTTTTCCACTGACAATACAAAATAAAATGCAAAAGCAATGAACAAAAAGAAATAAAAAGTCGTAGAAAATTTGTAAAATTAGATTAGCTACAAATTTCTACTTCCTCTTCTTTTCTTCAATTGCATTCTTGCATTTCTTCTCTTTTTTTTGCATTTATTTATGTTTCAACTACAACTGTAAGTGCTACAATTATTTGCAAATAAAATACGAACTTATTGAGTTTGTTAGTAAATCGATATTTTTTTGGTTTTTTTTTTTTCGTGTGTGTACTCATTCTTTTATAAATTTCATATTAAAATTTGTTAAATTAAAATAATATAATATTTTTGTTTTGGTGGAAGAAGAACTGGACTTAAGTAATACACTTTAACTTTTAATGAATATCTGTTGCTGATATGTGATATTTGTGGGGAAGAGGAATGTGTTTTAAACTTCGCTTATAATATTCTACTGTCAGTAAAATTAGCATGCAGTGTATCCAACTAGCTTAAAATATAACTAATTAACTAGCTCAAAAGAAATCCACAACTAGTTTATTCAATTTTCAATTGGCAACTGTTCTATCCTTGATAAGTTTTGGTAGTATACTCGTATACTTTTGGTAATTCTAGTATGTTTTGATATAATGTCAAAATAACTTTCAAATTAACTGTTAGTTGCGGACTACACTTTTCCAGGGAAGTTTTATCATTTAAACTAGTTTCATAGAAACGCAAAACAAACAATTTGATATATTATATTCAGAATATTTTATAAATATACATTGTACCAACAATTTAACAAGAAATAGAACTAAATTTCAATAAAAACAAAAATTTTAAAACCATTTATAAGCGAGAGACGGAAAGTTCGACCTAGGCCCTCCATGGGCTGTGTCATTAAAAGAAAAAGAAGGAGAGATGAAAGTCTCTTTAAAAAATATTGTAAAGTATTTTTTAAAAGTTTTGTTTTGAATTTTTTTTTTTTATGGAAGGAAAATGGAAAGATGGGAGGAAGAAGGAGGGAGAATGAGAGAGGGAATGCAATCACACGACAGCGAGAAAGACCGCCATTGTGCCAAGTATTATGACTTTACTACAATGAAATTCAGTTCATCATTGCCCACTATGACAACCCCAAAGGCCGAGCTTTTCGCAGCCACTCATTTTGAGGAACTACCACAAATATTTTATTTAAATATTTTTGCATAAGCCCGCTACCATCGTTCATCTGATAACACTTTGCGCACAAGCTATAGTTTATAGCCGATGTAAAACGAAGTGCTTTGTTATTGCACATATACATAAGTATGTCTAAGCAATCTTCAAAGTGGCTCATCCCTGCATAAGTTTTGAGCTAGAATTTTAACTAACTGCTTTTTGGCATATTACCTAGCATATTACCTAGATGCTAGGTAATTTGTGAGACTAACTCATGCCCCCGCTGCAGGGTACAGATCGCTGCTAATACCGTACATACTTTCATTCTTCCTGCATGAGTATAAGTTAAAATCTAAGTATATATAAACAAATGTACTTACTTGTTCTCATAATATCACACAATTTAAAAAGACTAAACCAAATATTACGTACCTATCTACTTATCTCAAAATAATAATAATATAATATTAAAGTGTTTGTTTTTTGTTAAAATGGTTGAAATTGTTATAATTTATTGCATGCCACTTCGCTAAACGACCAATAATCAACAGAAAGAGAAACATTAGACCCTTAAGCCTTTATCTTAATTTTTTCTTCTTCAGTTTAACGCAAAAAAAAAAATATTATTTCCTCAATTATCCTTTCAACTTTGCATGTCTCATATTCAAATTCTTTTCAATAAAGGGATAAGTTGCCAAGATATTTTCAGCTATATTCAGGCATACGATGACACCTTACTCCTCGTCGGCATACTTATAAACTTAACTTTTTCCAACAGCCAAGCAAAGAGAGAAAAAATGACTTTTTACTTCTTATTCTGCTACATCTTCTTATCAGCCACAACGTAAATCACCCAATTTAGCGTAAATAAAAACGTCCTTCAAAGCAAACATCCGCCAGCAGCCAGTAACCAACACCCAGCACCAGAAAATACAAAACACCTTATCACAACGAAAGCATCTTAAAACGGCTGTCAACACAGTCAACGAGCGAGCAAATGGAAAAAAGGAAAAGCAACGAACACAACAAATATTGCGAAAGAAATAGAAAACAAAAAAGTATAATAAAATGACACAGATTCTTACAATATCCTTGGTAAAACAGTAGCTCTTCTTCCTACATACACTAGTATATACATAAATAATATTTACACTCAAAGAATGGAGAAAGAGTTTTTGTAAGTTAATTTCTCATAATAGCGGTCTTCTCGAAGACGAACAATTTTGGATTTCTAAGAAACCAAAACACTGACGAAAGATGGCACCAGATTATTATATTTAAATTATATATATAGTGTGGTCCGTGTGGCGTAGTGGTAGTGCGTTGGACTGTTACACAGAGTGTCCAGGGTTCGAATCTTGGCACAGGCAAAATCAAAAAGTAGAAAAATAAAATTTTCTACACAGCACCACCTCTTGGCAGGCAATGGAAAACCTACAAGAGTAAAAATTGCCTATGAAAAGAATAGCTTTTCACTTCGCCATTCAGATTCGGCATAAAACTGTAGGTCCATTCCATTCATGTACAAATATAACACGCACAAAATGAGTGGATGCGAATAGGTCGGCCTAGGCCCTCCATGGGCTGTTGTAACATTAAAAGAAAGAAGAAAGCCATATGCATATATATGTATAGACTTTTTACACACACAGATTATCAGCCGAATTTTCTTATCGACTTTCTGTTTGTTGACGAGGTTGGGGAGACGAAAGTGAACTAGTCACAATCGGCAAAAAGAGATACAAAGTCGGTCGGCCGATATCGTTGTGTGTAAAAGCTGTCGCCGGTGGAACAAAAGAACAAAAGAGAATATGGAGAAATAGGTGAAAAAAATCGGCCGATAATCGGTGTGTGTAAAAGCTGACAAAGCTAACTACTGCAAAGCAACCATACCCAGAACCGATGCTCCTAGGAATTTCAGAATATTTGAATTTATTTTGTTTTTATGTATGTCTGTATACTTAATGTACATAAGTACATATGTAGGTATATATGTCAGTATGTATAATAACAAAAAAATTAGAATGCCTTTTTCCAAAATGCCACTTTTACTAACGCTTCCAATTCTCTTTTTTATTTCTCCAGCAACAGCAACAACAGGAATATCAGGCGATTATGATGACGATGGAAAGCAACACAATCTGCAGGCCTTTGTGGCAAACGATAACAGCGTCCCAGCGACACAATCGCGAAATCCCATCAGACGTTCGCACAGCGAAAGGCATCCACCTTCCTCATCCTCCCTCCATCAGTATAGAGTCAAAAATGGCAATGGCTCGAAGGAGCAACACAGCAACCACAATAACAACAACAGCAACAGCAACCACGCTGACGCCATTTTAAATTTTAAAGATACGATGGCATTGCGCATAAAAAATAGCCGCCATAACACAAGAGATTTATTTGCACACAATTTCACGACAACAACAGCAAACCGTCCAAGAGAACCACCACCACCACCACCGCCCACACCATCATCTCCCAACTCAACTTCCGCTGAGAAAAATGCAACTGCTGCTGCTATTGCCATAGCTGCTAGTTGCGATACTCGTGGAACCGCAGAAATCGCTACAAAAGAATTCACGACGAATGCAGCAACAAAATTCAAAGAAAATGCTTTGTCATTATCGCCTACGGGCCAAGCAACAATAATAAAAGCGACAGCAACTACAACAACTAGTAGCGAAAAACCCAAAGTAGCTGCAAACAGATTAGACAACAAACACTATCAGCAGCAGCTGCAGCAACAGCAACACCAACAGCATAGTGCTAACGAACAGCAAACAGAACGTAAAACGAATGCAAAAAACCGAAGGAATCTTACAAACTATGAAGATGGGGTGGGTAGTGATGTGGGTGGCATGGGCGGAGCATCCTGTCAAGAAATCAATAAAATAAAGTTACTCGATAACAAGAACGCGAATATGGAAGCGCAACAAATGGTATTACGACAACAACAACAAAAGGGTCAACAACAGCATGTGAATAATATACCACAGGAAACCGCAATCCGCTCTAATACAACAAAGAAGCTGCAACAACAACAACAACATGGCAACAGTTTGTTATCCTCTTCGAGTAGTGGTCCACAACAGCAACAGCGAACGGTAGTGCGCGTAGCACCATTTAATAAAACCACTTCAGAAGTTCATCGCTTAAAAATAAGTCACTCTGATGCTGCCGATGTTGACGACAATAACGATTCACATTCTCATACTCCAACATCGCCCGACTCCGCTTTCAGCTTTCGTTACAATGCGAACGGCGATGCCTGCACACAAAAGAAAACTTCCATTTTAATTAACGGCGATGATTGCTACTCAACGATGAATTTAAGTTGTGATGATGCCTCCACACCGCACTATCACTCTTCGGTAGTTGTGGCCGATTATACCTCATCCCTGGCAAAGTTGAACGATAATTATACCGCCGGCACCACTGCTGCCTACGACGGTCTTAAAGTAACAACCACATCAAATACTGTCACCATTAATGTCAGCAGTCCACGCAGGACCGAAGATGAACTAATATATCAGCATAATAAAATCAATACTTTGCTTAGTCGTCAAACGAAGATGAGTGGAGGAGGAGGTGGTAATGGTGGACGTGCCATTATACCAATTCATGGGGGCAACAACACGGCAGAAGTTAGTTTACAGCGTTCGGCATCATCAACGTCATCAACTTCCACAAGTTCCATGACTAGCATCAGCAGTAGTGGCAGCGGGGTCTCGATACCAAAACGTGGACGGACTTTGATAAGGTTGGATTATGAAAAAGAAAAACCATCATTATACCAACAAAAGGAAGAAAAAGCGATTGAAGTGAAAGAAGCAATGGAATCTGTCGGACAAACAACTACACCAGCGCTGCTATCACATGAGGAGGAACTATTGAAGATACTGCGTAATCCTGTCGAGGCTGTGAAACGTAATTTAGTGCCGCATGTTTGCGGTCGTGGTGATTTGACAACGAGGCGAGATAGTGAGAAAGAGAGCATTCGAAATAAGAAAATGAAAGATGGTGGAGGAGTTAACCTCAGTGTTGACACTGAATCAAACATCGAATCACCGCTACAGTTAACTGCGGTGGAGACAGCGGAATCTTTAATACTACGAAAGCCGACAAATAAGTCACAGATACAATCCGAACGTAACACTTTTATATCGAAACTACTCGAAGATCCAACACTCAGTCAAGTTGCTGATGGACTCGAAACGGAGACAGTGGCTGAACTAATCGAGAATTCGCTGAAACGTTTGAAGGAGTCACGAAACGCTATCGATATATCTGGTACCAAAGACAGCGATGATATGAATCGTTTGATTAATCACACGCTGCAGAAAATTCAAGAGGAACGACACGCTTCAACCACAAACAACACAACGATTACTACTGCAACGCAAAGCAACTCAAGCCAACTGACTGTACCTACCACTACCAAAGATGAAGATCATCACTCGAACCGCGGCAGCATTAGCTCAGCAAACAGCTTCGCATCTGCTAACAATTACGAAATGTTTGATTTCGATGCAAATGAATCGGATTGCTATCAGAGTTGCTCCAGCGAAATCACTACACCAGGAGACGACGACGCCAGCCTAGCAGCGACGCGTTCCAAATTCTATCAAATGTTAGTCGATGCGACATTAGCGGAGATTGAAATGTCTACAAGTTTGGAAGAAGAAGACATTATCGATCATCACTATGAGTCGATTCGAAATAATGGTGATCCAATATATGAAGAGATCAACGATGTGCCGCCGCCATTGCCTCTCACTGCGCCTCCACTCAATGACGCTGAATTGGAAAAGAAAACAGCGAGATCAATATTTGAGGGAGCTTCCAAATATGACATACTCTCGTATTTAGTGGACGCAAAAGAACGCGGCGTAGTACGTGAGGAGACATTTGAATATCCTATAAACTGTTCCAATCCCATCATAATCGAAGAAGAGGCCGGTGATACGCTCAGCGAGCTTGGCAAACGCAAACAAAAGAAAGAGATGAGCTCGCGCTCATCGATCCTCAGTGATTCTAGTGAGGATGCACAGAGCACAATGAGCTCACTAACACCTCCACCCCACAATTTTCTCTGTGGTGGTTCCAGTCTGTTGCAACGCAGCAGCAAAGGGGCATCCAGCGATATAGAACGCAATGATTCGGGTGTCGGCTCCGAGACGAGCAAAAGCTCACGCAGCAAATATCAAAGCCCTCAAATCGTTGCTAACAACAATGGACAACTTTCGAAAAACAGTCCAATACATCTGTGCGAAGATTGTGATGGTGCCGTAGAGACGCAGATGACCGATTCGGGTATTATGTTTGCGCCGCTAGTATGTCGCAAATGCGGTAAGAAACGCGTCGAACGCAAGGAAATTATCACGGAAATTGTCGAGACGGAAGAGAAATATGGACGTGATTTGCAAATCATATTGGAGGAGTTTTGCCATCCAATGTTGGTCGCTGGTCTACTTACACAGGAGCAACTCTCTGCAATCTTCTTGAATACCGAAGAATTGCTCGAGAATAATCAGACTCTTGCCGAACGAATGCGTGATGCTTTGGATATTGCGCTTGAGCAGGGCGATGATGACTTGCTAACGGTGAATATAGGAAGGATATTCTTGGATTTCACGCAAATGTTGCATGCTTTTGAGAGTTATTGTGTGCGGCAGGCGGGTGCCAGTCTTCTGTTGGCTAATTTGGAAAAGGAAAAGGAGTTGCTGCGCATTTTCCTGAAAGTCTCACAAATGGAAAATGCTGTTCTCAGACGCATGAATTTAAACTCATTTCTAATGGTATGTAGCAATTCAAATTGAATTCACTAATTAAAAGTCAGGCTACCTCAAAATGGATGGCATAATTAAATTAAACTAAAACACACAAAAGACAAGGATATTCAAAAGTTCATCAAGCAAGTAACGAAGCAGCCACTTCACTTTGTCGACACATTTTAATCACTTCATCTGCTTTACTTAAAACTCATTTTCATTATCATCGTCGTCATCTCAGCACATCGAAAATATTCATGGCACTTTTATTGTTACTTTTTCTACTATTTTTACTTTCTCTTTACTCACACACACACACATTTTTGCTCGTAGGTACCCGTACAACGTGTTACCAAATATCCATTATTGTTGGCTCGTCTGTATAAGGTAACACCAGCACATCTCGAAGGACGTGACCAACTGAAACAGGCACAAGAGAAAATTGAATTGCACCTGAATCATATCAACCAGGAAGCTAAAGATGTACCAACCAAACTCTGGCGTCGCATATCATCGTCGAGTCCCAACCGACGTGCTTCCTGCGAAATCGATATGATCAATATTAAACTACGCAAAATGGCCATCGACATTCTCGAATGGAATCACGATGAAGTCCGATTTGCCATGGAAGGGAAACTGCTCTATACACAACCGACCGATAGCAATTGGAAGAAGGCACGCACCATCAAATTGACACCAGTCAATGCTTTGCTTGTAACAAATGGAAAGGTGAGCAAGAGGAAGAGGCGAAAGGGAAAAGGGGAAGGGGCACGAGGAGGCAATTGATGAAAAAGCATAGATTTGTTTCAATTTTTCTTCTTTTTTTCCATCTCTTGCTTTGTTCGCAACTGTGAATATCAGGAAGGAAACTCAAAAATTGATACTTGAGCTTAGTGTTTGATTTGAAGTAGGTACCAGAGTTTGATAAGGATTTGATTCTTATGTCATGACTGTGTATGCACAATGGATTTCAAAAAGTTTGCAGTAGCTATTTTTGATAGCACTTAAGAATGGCATTCGATTAGATAAGGCAAAAATGAATAAAATTAAAGCTAACAATTAATAAAATGCAAAATTTCTTGGAGTGGATTCCACTATAGGTAATAGATTTGCATTTACTTTACAAAATAAATTTGTGTGTATGTTAATGGGCTTATTTTCATACAAATTCAGCTATTTCTATGTATACCCACTTTTTTATGTCACTACTTAACTAACTAAGTACTACATATGGTATATGCCATAATTGCGTCTCTATAAGCCATTAGTATCGATCAGTTTTATTTCCGAGAATTTAACTTTAAATAATCTATTGGATATACTACATATGTACTTATACATATGTACGTTGGATATACTTATGTATGTATGTATGTATGTAGAAGGCTGTGTTTCAATTGCAATTGAGCTACTACAAAACACACACAATTCAATCTACATCCCCTCAGCCATCCAGCTATTTCAAATAAAAAATTTACAATACACTCACAGGTTCAACTTATACGTGTGTAGATGTGTGTAAAACTTTCAAATTTCATAGATAAACTGTGGAAATAAAATGAATAAAATTGCGTATGTATTTTCAAATATCCTTCAATTTTCAGTTTGAAGAGGCAAAAAACTGATATAGGCTATGCACACAACCACATATTTATACAAATCTCATATCATATATTTATGTGTGTATGTGTGTGTCGATGATAAATGGGTATATGTGTAAATTGTACCACCAGATTCACTGCACATTGAGTGCGTGTTTTAAAATTTACAAAAGCTTTAACCGGCAATTGCTGTTCAGGTTTCAACTTGTGTATTTTTTTTTTTTTTTTCGTTTTTCATTGTTCTATACACCAGTGTGTAACTATCTATCTATGTAGGTATGTGTGTATATAAGCGTTTATGTATTTTTATATTTCTTTTGTATTTCCAACATTTTAACTTGTTTCTTTTTATTTTACTTTCATTTTTATCTTTAATTTCTTTTTATTCTGCGTATGTGCATGTGTTCGCACTTCTACGTTTCTATTGATGATGTGCTAACAAAAACACACATACAAACACACATACGCGCTCAAACGCAAACGCACACATTTATAGCCGAGTGCCAATTATAAAGCAGAAAAAGTCATGTCAGATAAACTGAATTTCCCGAAGCATACCGGAATTCGAGAGGCCTCATTGCTAGTTGTAAAAGAGAAGTGCGGACGTTATACGCTGATACGTGAGCCATTGTATTTGGACAGATGCGTTGTGTGCAATGAAGCGGATTGGGATGATTATTTCGAAGTGCAGGAAATCTCATCGAAGGACACTTTCATATTCAAAGTGAGTATCATTGGCCTACAATACTTATTTGAAAAAAGATATCTAATATGTTTGTGTAGATATGTACGAGTCTTCTTTTTCTTTTAATCGCACCACAGCCCAGAGAGGGCCCAGGCCGAACTTTTTGCATCCATGTGTGTTGTGTGTGGTGTTATATTTTTGTACATGAATGGAAGGGACCTACAGTTTTATGCCAAATCCGAACGGCGAATTGAAAAGCTTTTTCTTAAGCAATTTTTACTCTTGTAGATTTGCCATTGCCTGCCAAGAGGTATAAAAAATTCACTAAAATGTTTGCAATTATTTGGAAAGACGACTGCGTATTTCGTTGGTTAGTTCGTTGGAAGGTACATACTTATATATGTACATGCATAGTATGTACATATGCAGTTGATTCCCAGAGCAAATTAAAAGTTTGTATGCGTACATCTCGGTTAAATACCAAGAAGGATTTCTAAGAGAGTTTGCATAAATTTTTAATTCCCACAACACGCTTATATAGGCAACAAAATGCTGCTTGCGCGACGTCGACACACTTGTACTATAAGCTTCTTCGTGTAGCTTCGATTGTGCGCGTACGGCTGTTGCTTTGTTTTCATTTCGGCGAAACAAATCAAATCAGTTGCTATTCAACACTTGTTGAAGTCCTCGCTGTGCAATTTTTTGCAAATAGAGAGAGAACCTTCAAGTTGACCTTCGTTTTTCTCTGCTTCACGCACAAGCGCAATATGTGATAAATATGTGTTCCGTACCCATCACTGCTTTAAATCTTTGCATTGATACAAACTGCAAAATTTATTAATTTTCATCAAGTTTTTGTTTATTTTCTTAACTACATTCATTGCATACTTTCAGGCTGAAGATGGTGTCCGCACAAAGCAATGGTACACGCAGCTTCAATACCATGCTCAGGGAATGGGAGCGTGGCGTAAAAGACGCAATGCTTTGGCTAACATTATGATAAACGGCATGTTGACGCGTAGTTAAAAGCTCGGAATGGATGTGAATCAAAAACATGCGGTACGATAAAAGCAGACAAGACAACAACACAACGAACGAACGAGAAAACGAGAAATTCCTTTTGGACTAAACTCATTAAATATTTATTTCTAAATAAATTATTATGTAGACATTATTGCCTTGTTTTGTTTTCTGTATTCAAATCTTATCACTTTTTTAATTGATTTGTTTATTTTCTTAGTAACTATGAAGTAGATAACTAAATGCATTTATTGCAGTTTTTGTGAAGCACATTTCTTCAAATTATAATAAAAACGGTTAAAAATTTGTATTTATAGCTTATGCGTTTATAGTTATTTTTATTCTTATTATAATCAATAACATAGTTATTACTATTTTATTATTGTACCATTAAATAATTAAGTGATGATGAAGTATTGGTAGTTAGTGTTTATAAATATTTTATTAATTTTTACCCCATTTAAATTTTTTTCCTTGCGAATGCTATTCATATGAAAATGTGAAAATGATGTGTTAATGATATTGAGTTAATTAACATAATTTTATATATTTACCTACCTACCTACACTTATATACATATCAATAAAATACAATTTAATCTCAAAAATTTACATTTAAAAGTATATAAAGAGTTTTATTTTGCAAGCAGCAACCCACGCTCTCATCTCTTTTTCTATAGTATTTCGTATTCAAGCGCACACCGCATCCTTCAAATTCATAAATTATACTTCAATCTTGCAAAAGTGGAAAATGTTTCCCGTCCACTACACACGCCCGCCAACTCTCTCACACACAATTCATAAAAGCATTAAAGTCGACATTAAGCTTTATGCTACTACATATATATATTTCTCCTTTAATATTTTCCATTTTTTTGTATTTTGTTGCTTCTTTCGTTATATTTTTTGTGCTTCTTCTGCCATGTTTAACTCTATAAAATTACTTATAAATCTTATTAAGCTTCATTATTTTCACAACTTCATGAATTTATGGAATGCGTGAAGCTATCGAACGTACGTACAAGACAGCTGGAACAGGAGGCGAGCGGGTAAAGCAAAGCGAGCAGTATCATGGCATTATGGAAAATCTTATGGAATTAAGTCATGTTCGATATAATTCGCCCACAGTAAAGTACTATCACTGCAAAGAGCGTACGGGGCAACTTCGGTCACTTTAATTAGCTTTTGTGGCTGACGCCATCTTGGAAATCATGGCTAGTGACGCTAAAGAAATAATATTAAATTATTTTTGTACCTTATTAGCAGCACACTGCATTAGTGATAAACAATTACATATACAAATTAACGAGTGTCCTTCAGGACACTCGAAAAAATTGTAGTTGCGAGCCTGCCACTGTCTCGTTTATTCTATCTCCACATTGTAAATAAAATTTATATTTTCATTACCTATCGTTGGCAGTTCCAAAGTTGAAGTGATTCTTAACTAAAACTTAACTTAACTCTTAAGCTTAATTCTATACAAAGGAAACTGCTGCGTTAGCAGTTACCACGGCAGCAGCGATAACTACGCTGACGTGCCTTTCGTAGCGGATGCTTAATTCTACCTAAAATAAACTGCTGCGTTAACGGTTCTCACGACAGCAGCGATAGTTGCACTAACGTGCCTATCGTAGCGGATGCGCGTGTGGATCATGTTGCACATCGCAGACGCGTTGTCAGCAGATTATGGCAGATGAATGTGTGAATAGCTTAGGCGGTTGTGTTAACTTACATACAATAGAAAATAGAGGGGCAATAAAAAAAAATTTTAATTTATTAATTATTGACTATTATTTTAAAGAAATTTAACATTTACTGTTATTTTCTTCAAAATAAAGTTCAGGCCTGCTCTGAGAGAAAAAGTTAATACTTCTAATGGCAAAAATCTATCGAATCGCATTCTTCTCATGGATCCAACTACACGCAAGCATACATACATATGTACATACTTCGCACTTTACTTTACTTACTTTACGTTTAATGGCACAACAGCCCATGGAGGGCTTAGACCGAGCTCTTCGCATCCACTCATGTTGTGCATGTTATATTTGTACATGAATGGAAGGGACCTACAGTTTAATGTCGAATCCGAACGACGAAGTGAAAAGCTTTTAAAAGCAATTTTTACTCTTGTAGGTTTGCCATTGCCTGCCACGAGGTGGTGTAGAAAAATTATATTCTCTACTTTCTGATTTTGCCTGTACCGAGATTCGAACCCCGGACACTCTGCGTAGCAGTCCAACGCACTACCAGCGACCACATCGCATTTTGCAGACTCTAAAAAATGGTCTGCCAACCGTAAAAAATACAAAAAATTTTAATTTCCAAACAACTTAACTAAGCTTTCAGTACTACAACATAGCTAATAAAATTGCAGTAAAAAATACTTTTTTATTATGTTTTAATTAAAACTTCTAAGGACAAAAGAAAAATCCATGTCAACTTTTGGCTCCTTTCCTACTCACAAAGCAAATACGTATAATTCCGTCCAAAGTGTATAAACAAGAAGTAGAAGGAACTTGAAGTCTTGAGCACAATTATGCCGCACAAACATTTACCCATTTACCATATTTTTAGCATTTCTGTTTTAGCATTTCGTCAGCATATCATGCCAGAAAGTACAAAAACAATGGGCATAAGCATAACACACAAACACACATACACGCCCATATAAACACTAAAAAAATTTAAAAATAAACTAAAGATTTCCTAAAAAAATATTTATACATATACTCGTATGAAAATCAAAAGACGAAACCAAAGAAAGTGCAACGTTAAACGAAGCGTATAAAAAATGAAAATCATATACGATATCCAAGGCACGTAAGGCAAACATGGAACATTATATTCTACAAGCAGACTTCATTACGGTGTTTAAGAAGAATTTTTGTTGTGAAATGTCCTGGCATTGCATGACATCATGCATACCATTGCATTGCATTGCATTCAATTCGTTCGTTTCGTTTATTCAACGATCACAATCTGCTCGGACATGAAGCAAACAAAAGTTAATCGTGTTAACAAAATCACACATACCCACAAAAAAATATGCACGAGAAGCATGGAAAGCATGGAAAGAAGCTAGCATTCCTGGGTACTCGTTGCTCTTTAATACAAATATTAAAAAGGAAAAAAATGGAAAAATAAAAAAAATAAACACAAAAATGAATTAAACCCAAACAAAAGGAATTGCAAAGATTCTTACAATTGAAACATTTGTATAAACTGATGACTGATATTTCTGATTTCTTTAAGAAATGAGAATATTAAGACTAACTGAAAATTTTAACTAGCAAGAATGAAAAGAAAAGCGCAAACAGAATAAGTATATAAAACAGATTGGAAAAGTATATGGTATCTTTAATGCATTGGAATTTTATATACAATCACAATTCTGCTGATAAAAATAAAACGATATTCTAATTTAAGATGTTTTGGGGTGCTGATCTTATCCTTGAATTTGTAACAGGATAAACCTCATTGTCAAAACTTTCGTAATATGTGTGTGTGTGTGGAAAAATATCTGGACTATAGATGGCATCAAAAAAAAAATTACTTATTGAGGATATTTAAAGAAAGCATTGAAGAAAACAGATGAAAGTGTAATCAATGTTGTCTATGATTCTCGTGAATTTTGGATTATTTTATTCTTGATAGGCCAATTGTAGTACTACATACATATGTATATATCCGCGTGATGAGAGAGCGTGGGGGATTCCCTTAACTTTCAAAATTTTTAAATATTAACTTCTGTTGAAATTTTTCCTAACTATTCTGTCATATGCTTTTTGTATTTCCGACAGTTTGGTCAGCTTAATGTGAGGTTGGCATATACATACATATGTAGATCTACTAATCTTGAATTATTTAAATGCAATTTGAAAGCCATAACATGTAGAACTATCAAACAGTGATTAGCTTAACTCATAGTTATGTTGGTAACTATAACTCAATCAATTTCGAAATATTTATCCATTTTGCTTGGTTTTTGTACCATAATTCCATATTCGGGTAGCGGAGGGAGAAATCACCAATAAAAATAAAATTTAATAAGGCATACTTACATATATAATGAGCATTCAACTAAAATGGTTGTTTAAAGTATTCAACAGTTCTCTGTTGAAATATAATAGATTCGTTCTGACAAAATATTATGAAATATGTACCTACATCCGCATCCATGGATTCGCTTAATTTTTTTAAAAGAAGGCAATACCATTTCATGAGAAATAGAAATACATATTATAAAATGTTCCTAAAACAAAACGAGTGCATTGTATTTGAGACTGAAAAACATATTATGTATTTAGCCACTAGAAAAGGGAAATACATAAAATAGATACATATATAAATAATATTATTATTAGACAATTTTTGCGTTGGGTATAAATTTGGCACAGAAATTTGTATGCGAAATTACAATGAGAAAGCAAACAGTGGAAAACAAAACGTCGCACTATCAAAGCAAATAAAAAATGCTTACAATCAAAATTAAGCCAAAGCGCCGAATTTTCCAAAATATATGTACACACCAGAATAAAGGATATTAGTGCAATATGCAGACACATACATACAGAAATATTAGTAGAAATAATACCACGCACATTCATACAAAAAGTGAATTGTTTGCAATAAAAACAAAAATTAAAATTCTTCACATGCAATGCATGTACGAGTATGTGTATGAGTGTGTGTGTGTGTGAGTATCACAGCTTCACTGAACTGCTATGCATTATTAAACCTCTGCTGTTGGTGTGATGTAAGTTAAAGTGTCGTCACACTCGTTTAATGCGATCGTAAAATTATGAAATAAAAGTGTGAAAGAGCAAGCAAAAAAGAAAATAATTTGTAAAAGAAGAAAAAAGTTGTAGTACAATAGTTCAAGTGTGGCGTAAATGTGGAACAATGGCGCATAAAGGAAATAAAATTAAAAAGAAATAAAGAAAATGGGAACAAGTGCAACACTAATAGAGACAGCAAGGATGCCAAGAAAAGAAGCGAGGGCAAACTATGAAGAAATATCAACGGAAAATAAAGGAAAATAAATATTAAAAGTTATCATTATGTACATAAATAAATGACTAAATAAATTTTAAGCTTTTTTTATAACCAACTTATTTCAAAATAAATATGCTACAAATACTTCAAGCGCGGAAATTCCCAAACTCACATTCATACAAATTTGTATGTTTTTGCTTACATACTTAGTTCGCTACTACGATACTAGTCATGCGAAATAAGAATTGATTTGATTACATGTCGCAAATACTTAATTCACACATCGCAGCGTAAAGTTAACCCACACAAAACTGCACGTCCTCCACCAGCACTTACACAAGCCAAACAAAAAATATGCGTGAACATATCAGCGAATAAAATTTAAAAGTAGCAAACAAACATACCCAAAAAAGTTTGTATGTACAAATGTACATAGAGATACACCAAATATTCCCACGGTATAGTATCTACATATGTATTTTGTGTTGCCTTCATCATACACACTCATTATCTATGTAGTACGTTCAGTAGAATATTTGCATTTTGGGTTAAGTAAGGTCATGTTCGTTCATAATATCGTGCTCATTCTAAACACGTGACATACTATGAAAAATATAAATCTTTTGCCAACGTAGCTACGCTACGCAAAGCATTCAACGTTAGACTAACGCATATTACTCACGAACTTCTGTTTTTAAACGAGCAGGATGCGATTTTTATCATACTATGAACGACGTCGATGACGATGTCAGTATGTCAAATTGCTTCGTATCCTTTTTGTTAGCATTTCTCTAAAGCAACTCGAGAGAGCAATTGAAAAAGAAAAGAAAGGGTTCTCACCATAAACAGTATTTTCTTCTGAATAAAGAGTTTAAGTTGTGTATATAAAGGACCTGCGTACAAATACTATTAAAATTTCACTCAAGAGCTGCAATCCAAATCGACATAAAGTTTTAAGCGCTTTTTAGAACTGAAGCGGCCGAAAAGTGTAGTAGAAATGCTTTCCACCATACTTATACGTGCTTTTGTACAAATAATCTCGCGTCTACTTTAGCGTAATAAATATCATATTCTCTTACTTTTCAACTTCAATTTAAATTTTACACGATATTATATTTGTCGCTAAAACTTCCCTGAATATTTTTTCCAAATATTAATCCCTTGTGTTGGCTTCAATATGTAAACACAATGTTATCGACATACACAATGTTACTCTTTTGCGAAATCAATTTACATCATACGATTTGTTGTTTTATTGCCGTTGTTATAATTTCCCCTTGAAATAAACCGATCATTATTTTTAACTTCTGAAATGATGATGGTCGCTGTGGCGTAGGTGTAGTGCGTTGGACTGATACGCAGAGTGTCTGGGGTTCGAATCTCGACACAGGCAAAATCAAAAAGTAGAAAAAACAACTTTTCTGCACGTCACGCCACCTCTTGACAGGCAATGATAAACCTACAAGAGTAAAAATTGCTATGAAAATCTTTTCACTTCGTCGTTCGGATTCGGCATTAAACTGTAGGTACCTTCCATTCATGTACAAATATAACACGCACAACATGAGTGGATGCGAAAAGCTCGGCCTAGGCCCTCCATGGGCTGTTGTGCCAATAAAAATAAAGTAAGAAATGATGATTGAACTTTCAAATAATCTTACCTTTTCACCGCTATTTATAAATAGAAAAAAATGTATGTTTGACACGTCATCGCATATAGAATCTACAGAATTCTTCCTTTTTGGAGGAAAACATCAATATATTTATTGATTTACTTATGTCAGGCTTTTGAGGTACTTAAGCGGGGAAGGCACTTAAAAGAGGTAATTTTAGATCAATATTTGTAGAAAAAGTAGCCTGTAATTTGCTTAAACGGAAATGACACTTAAGAGAGCGAAATGAACTTTAACGGGGTTTACTGTATTTTTATTTATTTATTTAATAATAAGTAAACATTAATGTCTTAAGTCACATATAAGTAAATCTTTTTAGGAAAAACAAAAAAAAGGGAACATTGTTTTAACAGTGATTCTCAAATACTTACTAGTCCAAATATCAAAAATACAACGGCAAGAGCCCGTTGTAACTTTTGTATAGTATTTGCCAAGCCGTTTTCGTGTAAACGTTGTAATGCTGCCATAATAATCTGAAATATAATATTTTGAAAATTTTTAATAGTCAAACTTTATACTCTGGTAAATAACACTGCGTTCTTCTTTAAAATTGATTAATTTAGACCTATTTTTTCAAATATCTTTGGCAACAAAATATGTAATTGAAATGAAAATATTTAATAAAATTGTTTGGATTTAAGTTTTTTTGTTATGGCAGTACTTAAAATTTATTGCAAATAGACATATGATAAACCTGAAGGACGATTCTGGCTGCACTATATATTTTTTATGTTCTTCTTATGCTAAATAATACAACAAATAAAATGAAAAAATTGGCAATTGACAACAGCTTTTAAAATCTGTTGTGCTAAGCTTGATTATGCATACTGATTATATATACTGCGTTTACATTAGACAATGCTCTAAAGAAAATTTAGTTGTATTAGTTGTCAAATAAAGAGAAAAGTTGTCTTCGTGACGTAGGTAACTAGACCATTACTGAAACAATTTCTTATTTGCTCGCTCTGTTGTATTTTACTTCTTTCTAAATTTGGTAATTTTTTAACAATGAAAAATCTCTAAATTAAAAAACATTTCGAGTTTTCTCTTTTTCTCCATTCTATGTAGTGTGCAAATTATAAATACATTTTATTAACAATATATTACCAATAATTTTACTATTTTTAATAAAACTTAAAAAAATCCCTGAATAAGAATAATTTTATATGCGTTTTCTTTGGTTTTCTCTCATATTTTCTCGGAACGTCAATAAACTTAAAATATAAGTATTGTTTCCATCATTGTCTATAGAAAATCAGCGACAAAGGTGAAGACAATTGTCTTTGTGTGAGTGTATTAGTATGTAAAAAAGTAAGTGTGAATGTATTGCTATTGTCTCGGCAAAACTGTCTGGAGTAGACACTAGGTTAGCACAACGTAACGTAGCGTGACGTAAACAATCTATTGAAGATAGAACTTTACGCTGTGTTACGATTCCTGTAATCACTTGCACGTACTGATCATATCACAGATCGATACGTGATATTTGGTAACGTGACGTATGCATTTATGTCTACTTAAGAAAAAATTGTTATACATTCAATCTTCAAATATGATTGTGCCCAATTTGTTCATTCGCAGATCTGTGGTATATCACACATCTGATCTGGCGTAGACTGTAACCCGAATGAAAGATTTATCATGAGCATTTTCACGTGACAAATCTCTCGTTTGTTCGCCTATTGTAAACGTACCGTAATATTTGCTGTATAAAATGAAAATTACGGATTTAATATTTACAATTTTCAAATTATATTCAAATATTTATGTAACAATGTTTTTCTATTGGGCTGCACTTGAATCGCATTGCTGTCTGTGGCATGAATTCAGTTGTTACGTTCTTTATTTAAAATATTTTAATGAATATTTTTGTGTAAACAATAAATTTTAAATACTTAAACTCACATTTCATGAAAGACTTCCTTCTTTCTCGATTCCACTACTAACAGCGAAGGAATCTTGACTCAAAACGTTAACAAAGGGTTTTTCAAAAGGGACATTCCAAATTTCTATTTAAATACAAACGCAACCTTACTTACACTTTTCTGATCTGGCATTGTCAGAACGTGATTCAATGTTTACATTTTTATCATTTTGAAGTTTACATTAAAAAATTCTGAGTCTGTGGTCACAAATTTAAGTTTAAAGAAAATTATTTTCAGCGATGAAGCTCATTTTTGTCTTAATGGCTTTGTCAATTGGGTTATTGGTTGCATACACAAAAGTGACCGTGTGGTGTGGACTTCATGCCGGAGGTGAGATTTTAATGTATTTTGTCTTCGATGAAAATGATCGCCATGTTACGGTCAATGGAGTTTCCTTTCGTGGCATGTTGTAAGACTATTTTTGGCCAGAATTGGATGGACTCGACATCAGTGATATATGGTTCTAACAAGATGGTGCCACATACCACACATCTGGTCAAACAATTAATCTATTGAAGAGGAAGTTAAGTTCGGTAATTGTGTAATATCGAGAAATGGTCACCTCGATCATGTGATTTAATGCCGGTGGATTTTTTTTATGGTATTATTTTAAGTCGTTGATTTATGCCAACAAGCCAACAACTTGAGAGGAGCTAGGGGAAAATTTCGAACGCGAAATTGCCAACGTTCCGGCCGCTATGTGTGAAAGAGTGATGGATCCAAAAGATCGATCACTACAAAGGTGCTCATGGTGACCATATGAGCAGTATTTAATTTCATTTTTAAATCTAACATGTTTACTTTACCTGGAATCAATATCAGCTGGATTCTTACATATTCTGTGTTTTATTTAAATACAAAATGTTATGTCCCTATTGAAAACCCTTTTAAAAATAACAAATTTTGATATTGCAGCTTTACACTAACGTGAGTATAAAAATATGATCTAAACGAACTCAAAGGTAACATAGTGCGGCGAGGAAGGAAACAAAGAGCGAATAAGTCATAAAGTCGATGTTTACATTGGTAGTGTCAACACATGCAAATTGCTAACTATATGAATACATACATACATATACAGAGTCACGGACACTCAACGTACACAGGCAATAGCATTTAAATTTTTAAATTGGAAGCTCACAAAGGACGATACTGCGTATTTCACGACACAACAAGGATGCAGAAAAAATACAAACACACACTCATTTAAGCAAACAAAATTTTGCTTCCAGGAAGGAAGATACACACGCGACCATGTTGTTAAAGTCATTTTTACCTCTGGTTATTTGTAGTATGTCACCTAGTAAATTGGAAGGGCACATACTCACACGCGCACTGGACAATAATAATACCGCACAAGGACACAGAAAATATTTACCAGACATTTTTATTAGGAATTTACGTAGTAAAGTCAAAATTATGTATGCATAAACCAAAATGTAGATACTGTGAGTTGCAAATACACAACTGCTATACCAATGCAGTATATCCAGTTATTTATGACAAGCCATAGTAACAATGACAATCAAAACGACGAACAAAAACAAATTGTAAATTTTTAATAGTTACCATTATTTAAAAAGTTACAAACAATAATACGCGCCATGAAACTATGGAAACAATTCAAACTGTGTGTCAGTGCGGCACTTCTGCGGCACATGCAAGCATATATTACCATTTTTCCCATTTAAATCAATTTTCAATTGCGCCACTGTGCCATTCATTATGTCCATTTCGATGCCACAACTAAACAATGTTAAAAAAGAGGAAGAGGAAGGTATTTTTGACATGAAACCAGACACTCAGCCATCTTCATATGCATTTCGATAGAAACGTTAACCACGGCTAACTATACTTTCACACAGCACTTCGTAACGCTGTACTGCATATACTGTGTACTTATGTATATATACGCTCAATGTAGCTAATAGAAGAGGCGTTAGCTCATGGTTTATCTACTGATGTACATACATACATCTGTACATAGCAGGACTGATGAGAGGGGTGGAATGGTGATGGAGTTTGTGTTGGCCGAAAGAAAAACTTGGAAATTTTCATGTTGAGAATATGCTTTTTTAAAGTTTGGTCAGCTGTAGTCTACGAAAAATGTATGGGTACATGTGAGTTTAATATTTCTAAATCAAGTTTGTTATTTTATTTAAATGAATTTTTAATTTTAACTTTAAAATAATTAAGTTTACTACTTTCTGTTGATTTTCCAAACTAATAATTTTACATTATTTAGTAAATGTAATTTAAAAGCCAGAACTTGTAGAAATATTAAACAGCATTTACTTTTGGTAAGCGGTAAAAATTGTATTTTGGACGATTTATAAAAATTACTGTCCGACTTTCCATGTATCATGCTTCGGTACATTAGTGTAGTAAAAATTGGGATTGTGCGAATAAATGGCATTCCCTTTGCGAATAATTCGCATAAATTTCAATATTCGCATTCGGTTTCGCATTCGAAATTTTTTATGTGAATAATTTCCGTAAGTAATTTTTTCCATGTAAGAAAAAAAGGATAAAAACGTTGGCATCACTGAAATTAAATTTGACTTATTTTTAAGTTTTTCTATTTAAATTTTTTGTCATTTACTTAAATACGCATTTGAATTCGAAAGTCTAGGCTTTTATTATTCGAATTACTGCCTTATGAGAAGAAATATGCACTGCACTCGTTTATAAATGCAATATTTCTTACTTCTGTTTCGTTATTTTTCATTTACATGAATACAAAGTATTTAATAAAAACTAATCATTATTTTTAGTGTAAGACTTTTTCTCGGTATAGATTAGAGTTACTTTTGTGTGAAGGAGGGGAGGATGAATCCTAGAACGCAAAAATTGTAAATAGTAAAATACTTTAATAAGAATAAAAATAATTCTAAAAAATACTTTACAATTTCAGCGTTAGGAGTCGATATAAAATTTAAAGTTTCATCCGTGCAAACATTTTAACATTTATATTCAATAATCGGTTAAAATGATAAAATTTACAGCAACTTGAATTGAACTGTAGATAATATTTCCAAACGACAACGTATTCCAAAGCATGCGCAGAAATAAAAACTGCTTTATCAACAAAATTTGTGTGAATATGCCACACCAGGAATTGGAATTCTTTATAATAAAGTCATAATTTTTACCATAAAGTTATAAATAGCAAATTATTTATATCACCAATGTTCCCACTAAAAGCTGTTACTAAAAGAAAAACTGGGTAAAATACTTGGTAAATTTCTTATAGTCATATCTCATTTAGGAATTATATTTATAAAACACATTATTATTAAATATAATGATAATCATTGTAAAAATATAGTACGTATGTTTTATAATATATTTTGTATGTATAATTTGTAAAACTTAATTTTATTAATAGCTAATTAATAGCTAACTGATTTAGCTAATCGTCAATATCATCATCAACATTGACTTTATTGCTTTCTACTTGATTTTTACGTTCGTGCACACGTACACATTTAGGACAAATCATGTTTTTGCGTGTCATGCAAAGACGATGATAAATCGAATTACATTTATCACAAATAATGCAACCATCGTCGAACGGGTAGATTACCTCACAATTGCTACAAATCTCACAGATGTATGCTTTGGCAGTGCACATGGTGCAGTTGCGTATGTGACAATCGAATATATTGAATACCCTATGTAGAAAACCGGGAAGTACACCACTTTCGGTTTGTTGCAAGTCGTTGATAGAATAATATTCATCTGATTGTATAAGATAGCGACGTGAGCCTAGAAGAAAAACAATGACATGATACAATTTTAAGTTTGCAATGCTAACTGCGTGTATGTATTTACCAATTTGTGTTTCCATTATTTTATCTTCGATTGCTTGGCGGCATTCTATTAGATATTTTCGCATAAAAACTAAATTCTGACGCAATTTCTTTAGAGTACATAATTTCTCAAGAAAGACAAAAAGTTTGGGATTAGCTATTTCTAGTTTGATGAGCGGCTTATCGAGGAATAATTTGATTTCTTGCAAGGCAGCACGTGATACTTTTCGAGGTACAAAGTCCCAATTATGCACTACACGCGCTGGTATTATGCTGCTATCATTCCAATGGCAAGTTGGGCAATAATATAAACCACTGTAATCACACAGCCGTGGTTCTATCCAGGAGTTTTCTAAGAGACAAACAATGTATTGAATTAATGAAAATTCGTTGCTTTACTTTAGTAAGACAAATACCATAAAAAAGAAAAGTAAAATGTACCGTGACTCATAAATTTTATCAATTTTAAAGGGGAAATTTATATTAATAATGTATCGAATGTCGTAATAACTTATAAAAAGCGTTACAGTTAAAAAAAATTCTTAGTGCTTTTGATTAAATTCAAGATCCATAATAAACTGAGTTCCTAATACTGAATTATTAATAAAGACGAATTTTTTAGTCTGTAACGAATCATTAATGTTCAATCACAAATGAATGTACCCCCTTTACATCGTGGACCGAAACAGCTTATTGACGAAGGTAAATCTTGAAAAAGACAAACATAAAAACATAATAATAAAATTAAAACCGAAACTTTAAATAAACTCACTAAAATTCAATAGCGTATCGCACTCCAAACATTTGTATTTCTGTGCAGCCAATCCTATTTCCGGGCATATATCTTCAACAGGATATTGTCGCTCCGAAGAAACAACATGCGCACACACGCGCACTACACTATCCACACATTTCTGATGCGATAAGAAACCACAATCGTTGCATATGTACGCCACTTGTACCACACTCCAAATGATGCCAGTACAATGATCGCAATAATGGCGTGTTGCTGCGTCCTGCAGCCGCCCACGATGTACATTGAAATGATGTCCAACCACGCTCTTTACGGATGGTCCACTTTCACGCGGGTCTGCTTCTGCATCCTGCAGCTCTTTGAGTGAATAACGCAAATCCACCAAATGACGTACCAACCAACGCCGTTCTTCACTGCATTCGTCCGATAGCATAACGAGGTCACGGCAATGAGCTATCGCTGCTTCCAAGTCTTCAACGTTTGCATCTGAAGTGAAGATAAGACGCCATTGCTCCTTTACAAGTGAGGCGGGTATTGGCAATGATTTATTATCGGATATATTACAATTACTGACTTCTTCATCGGTGGTGGTGTTGGTTGCAATGCTGGTCAATGATGGTCTGTGCACATAGTTTGATGCGCTTTCGCTTATAAAATTGGATAGTGCTCCTGGAATGCTAGCGATACTTCCGCGTAGAGAATTCATCTTATTTTGAAATATTTTTTATCGCATAATTTACCAAACAATCTTTTATCTGAAGGAATTTCACTATTGGCATAACAAAGGAGAAACAACAAAGCAAAAGCAAGCAGCTGCTTGTCAGGGTTACTCTCGCAGTAGTATATAGGGATGCAAAAAACAGGTAGGTTAACCGAATGACTTTTCAGTACTTTATGCAGTACAGTAAATAAACCAGTGGAAAGCGAAAAAATCCGACAACTCAGTAAAACGCAGAGTAACAGGCTAGAAAAGTAACATTTTAAGATGTACTACGTTATAACTTCTGTATTGTGCTTTATTAAAATTTTATCCACCATTTTACTCTACATCGTGATTTATTGTTAATTTCTAGGCTTTTTATATGTACATTTTAATTGTTGGAGTACCTTTTCGGTTTTTTGAATAATTACTTTTTCTGTCCGTTTTTTGTTTTTAAACCGATGAAAAAATTACCGGTTAACCAACAGAAAACCGTTTTTCCACATTACTTTACATCCCTAGTAGTAATTTGGAATTTCAGCCATATTTCAACGAAATTCCAAACCCGGATGAAATTCATTGCCGTATGTACGCACTATTAAACGTTTCCTTAGAGGCTTTTTACATGGCGCAAACATGAGAGTTTGTGCTAGAAAGATAGGTGGAAAAGTAAGGTAGTGAGAAGGTAACTAAGTTTGGCGTTATTTTGTTACTGCCTTTCATTTCTACTTATCTTTTTCGCAGCGAGTCTTTCATGCTAGCGACAGTGTAAACAGGCTCTTAAGAGATGAAAACGCACCTTTATTATTTCGAAATCCAAAACCAAGCCGAATTTAATAAGGTGGGTATCAAACTGACAACAGTTCCCGCTGGCAAATTGGTTCTGCTCTCTTGAACGATTGCAAATGTATCCAATGTATGTCTATCCCTCTCATTCGTTTTTTAAATTTCATTTTACATGGGAAACAACAGCTATTTTGTCTTTTCGGTGGTAACTGTTGCCATTGTGATATCGACGCTTGGAACTCGCTGTTTTTCATCCTTTGTGTTGAAAAGCTAATTTTTTATTTATAATTATACGGCCGCAACAACAAAGATGTGTTATTGTTTTCTGTACTTATTTTAATTATACTTTCGTCATCAAATTTTGTCTTTATAAGAAGGAGTGCTGCCGTTTTGAAATTTTATATATTAAAAAAAAAATGGTTTGCGTCAGTGGGATGCCCTACAGAAGTTTACTTCAGAATCGTTTGCTGATTTATGCAAACGATAAGCCTTGTATAGTTCAGTTTGATGATTTTCTGATCCCAGGTGTGCTACATCTGGATTAAATTTCCAACGACGCAACGACCTCTGCAAAATCATCATCTCCATCAAAATATTCATCCATCATTATAATTATAATCTTACCATCATCATCATTATTATCACATTATAATAATCATCATCATTAAAATATTAAAGTTGTATGATCTCAACAGGTGGAAATTTGCCACTTGCTGTTCTGAGAACTCGCAAATGTTATGACGTTGACAAGAAACTTGGCAAATATCCTCATTGTTTTGTTGTGCTGATGTGAGTGGTTTTCTTTTCATGGATGAAAGATTTACAGGTAAATTTTCACGTAAATCTTCTGGCCTTCTATTTCGTTGAGAAGCTGAAAATTGAGTAAGCCACTTCAATGACTCCCTGGTGTTGAATAATCTGAGGAACTTTGTCGGAGTGTTGATGCCATATTGGCTCTAATACACTCATTTGCCATTCATGCATTAGTCCGCATTAGTGTTTGCGAGTTGTTTTACAATGGAATTCGAATTCTTTTGTGCCTCACGCGATCTCTCGGTGCTGGTTTTTTGTTTTTTTCATTATAGCACAATCTGAATTTTGTTGAGCCTCCCGTTTTCGATGAAGTCTACATTATCGCTGTCTCCTAGCCGCAGTTTTTGCTGGAGATTTTATCGTAATACAATCGCCATTTGTAATTTGCACTTTTTTTTAGCCTTCACTCGCTCATTCTCTCAGCTCTAGAAATTTCTAACGATTTTTGTTAGAAATGTAAAATTTTAATAAAAACTAATAGACAGCGCCCTCTATCAATCGAATATGAACGCAAATCCGCGCCCTCTATCAATCGATAAAGGAATAGAAAACTCCTCTATCCATTGATAGAGGGCGCATAGAGGATGCATATTAACTGCCCATCATTTATGTGTATATACATATGAATCCAAATTTTATCTTACTTGATGACAGAAAGTGCTGCCCTTCATTTCAGTGACAATTTCCGATTTGCCACGATCATCGTAAATATAAAAATGATTGATTCTAAAGAAGTCAACTTCAGAAAGTACTATTTTGAACTATTTCGTAGTGATATAACAAAAAGGTACAATTTTTCAAAGCCACAAAAACATATAATTTACATATTCATATAGTACAAAAATAAACAATTCAATTCAACAAATATAAATATATGTACAAATGTTCTTACATACATACATACTTATGCATGCGTATATAAAAATATATGTAACTTTTTAAATACATATTTTTTCTAAGGTAAAGTTAATTATAATAAAAATGTGATTTATTAAGATATTTAAATTTTATAATTTAAGTAATACGGATTTAATAAAAATAATAATTTGGACCTAATGATTCCTCTCACGAAATATTTATTAAGTATTTGGAATACATATATACATCATTTAGTGTTAATGCTTATTATATTAAAGAAGAAAATCTTTTGAAGGGTTTCAGGCTTTTAAAGAATAATTGAGCTTACAGTAATAACTTTTAGACAAATTCTAATAGTAATTTTTATCAATTTGATCTGCGAAAAAATTGTTTCAGTAGCTGCACTACTATTCGGTAAACATAATAAAGCACCAATAAAGTATTTAGATGAGGATACATAGAAAGACAATATGCCAGAATATTTAGAGATCTTCTTCCTTTGGAATGAAATCGTTTTTAATTAAGAGCCGCCACTCACTTTCTAACTCATCTATATCCTCATATTTTATAAGGTTTGGAAACAAACAACGCGGAAGCAAAGTTTGCCCCAGTCGATTTACGTACTCTAAACCGAAATATTTAGTATATCTGTCAAAAATCTGATAAACATAGCAGCGTTACTGGAGTAGTGTCAGCTCTAAAAATGTAGTGAAAACACTACGATAGTAGTGAAACGGCAGCACTGATAGGTACCATCACAATGGCTGATTCATGAAAAGAAGATGTGGTGGACCATCAAATTTTCTTGTTTTCTGTGACTGGAACGAAATGAACGAGACAGCGACAAAAAGACTTTAATTCTATTATTCACAATTTCCACAGATTATTTATTTTATACCGATAAAAAACAATAATATTTAATTGAGCACTTCATTAATTTCTTTATTTTCAAAAAAAATAACGTAAGAAAATTATATAATTTCTCTGTTGATAATTTGTTTTTTCTTTATTCTGCTGCACGTCAAAATCAGAATTAGATTGAAGTGGACTACAGTAACAATTTGTAGAACTGTTCATCTTTATAAGAATGCATGGTATTTAAGTGGTCGCTGTGGCGTAGTGGTAATGCGTTGGACTGCTACGCAGAGTGTCCGGCGTTCGAATCTCGGCACAGGCAAAATCAAACAAAAAAAAAAGGAGAAAAATAATTTTTCTACACGGCACCACCTCTTGGCAGGCAATGGCAAACCTACAAGAGTAAAAATTGCTATGAAAAGCTTTTCATTTTCCGTTCGTAGGTCTGTAGGTCCCTTCCAATCATGTACAAATATAACACGCACAACATGAGTGGATGCGAAAAGCTCGGCCTAAGCCCTCCATGGCCCTATTGTGCCATTAAAAAGTAAAAAAAGGTATTTAAGTCGTCGATTGTGTTCGCCGCAACAACAAAGCTCTGCTGTTATTGCCCTGGTGAATTTTTATTGTATTGCCTAATGTACATTCACATTATCCAAAACAAATAAGGAATTTTCTTCATACGAGCAAAATGAAAAGTCAAGAATAATTGTTGCCTCCTCGGTGGGCTAGTGACAGCGTGTTAGACTACCATGACAGGAGTCCCGGGATGTTTGGTCGTACGCTTTTCTTAAACAATAATTTAATTACAGAAAACATTTTCTGCATAACCGTGGCATTACAAATTATTTTTTAATTATATATTTTGAGCACGGAGGTTGGTCTTATCGCTTATATGAGTGGAGAAAATTTATATATTTATACATTATTAGTTTTATATAAGTACAATAATGGCCTAATTCTCGCATTTCTTATTTGATTTTTTGCCATCAATACATATACTCGTATTTATATGCATGTATGTACCTCAACCATGAAGCACGATATATCTATTTTCTATTGTACTAAAACTAGTTTAATTTATTTCCATATTTTTCTTTCTTGTGAAATTTCTTTGGATTAATGCCATATGCTTTCAAACGGTCATCGCTGATTTTCCCGCTGTCATTTCCAATGTTCCTTTTGCTATTCAATTTATTGAATTTATTTTTAAAATTTCCTTGTGCTGCAAACTTTCTATTTTTAGGAAATTCATTTTTAAATTTATTACCAGTTGGAGTGTGAAAGGGATTTTTGTTCTTATTCTGTTTCTTATCTGTTGTTTTCTCAATAGTTGGTTTGTTTTTCTGAGTACTATGTATTGGAACTACACTGGTACAGGGAATTGTAGTCTGAGCCGAAGTTTGAACCTGACTCTGACTTGTGGTATTATTATTTTTCCTCTTCTTCTTTTTCTTTATATTGATTGCTGTTGTATCTGTCGGTTTATTACTGGGCTCACTTTTACTTGATTTTTTCTCACTATCAGTTATTTTTGTTCTTAGTTTTTTATCAGACGGTTCACTGGCAAGGACTTCAGCGCTTATTTCACCTTGATTGCTACTTGAAACAACAGTAGCTGTAGCTTTTCGTTTCCTCGTTTTCTCTGATTGTTTATCATCTTGCTGGATTTCATTTTCATTTGTACTGTTTTGTGACTGTTTTTCATTGCAATTGGGTATAATTTCTTCTTGCTCTTCGTCGTCGGAACTAAGGAAATAAGGAATATGAATAGCATAAAACTATGAATTAAGATTTCACTCAAACATACCCATCTCCGTATAAACTCTTAAATATTTTGCGCTTCAAATCATCATTTTTCGCCTTCATCTTGTACATTCGCTGATCTTTCTTCTCTAGATAATTGGGACGTATTTGTATTGCCTTTTTTAAACTGGCCCATTGATTCAACTCTTTATTTTTTGCTAACAGTATCTAAAAACACAAAATTACACTTTCATTAATTACTACACTAATTTCACAGGTGTAAGTAACTCTTACCTCCTCAATCGTTAAACCAAAATCATTTGGCATTGTTTCTACGTATTTAAAGCGACACGGTGTATCATCTATTATGTCTTCGCAGTCCATCTGATAGTATTCATCAATATACTCTTCATAGGTTTTCTCATCTTCTGGATCGAACGCAGGTTTTTCTGCTTGTATCATTTCCATAAAACGATTTCTGCGTCCCTTGCGACTTTTTCGCTTCGTTGTGTTTTCAATAAGCTCATTCTGCATTTTTTGTTTGGCTGCAGCAGGATCATAATCACAGTCCATATTAAAATCATCGTCTTCGCAATGTGGCTGGAAATTATAATTATCATATCCACCATCTTCATTTGGATTGTAATTATCCCAATCTTCAACTTTCAGTTCGTCTATATCCGAAGGACACTCCGGTTTCTCCTCGTCTTCGTCCACTTGATAATATTCGTCATTGAATAACTCCTGCATGCGTCTGTCATGCGCTTCTGGATCGAAATCTTCTTCGAGCTCTTCATCCTTGAAGCCAATTTCCTCATTTCCAGTAACCATTTTTAGTTTTTTTATTTTCTCTTCTATTTGTTTTCGCTTCATTTCCTTAATCATATCAAGTTCCTTCATTTTCTGTTCTTTTTCTTGTTGTTTACGCTCCTTAACCTCCTGGCGTTTCTGCTTGCGTTTATCATCAGTGAGCCGCACTGAATTTTCAATAGTGCGTGGATAACGTTGAATGAATTCTGAATCAGGTTCTTCAAAACGGAAATTGTATTTCTGTTCGAATTCAGCTTGTTTCTCTAGCTCCTCTTCGTCTTCCGAGAGTGGTGCGACATCTCCGACAATGTCATCGTATGTAGGAATTTCTGAAGCGTTGGTGTTGGCATATCTAAAATAAAATAAAACTTTTATTGCATGTTAAAAGCATAAAATATACAAATAAATATATACCCTTTGTTTAAAATATAATCACGCAGGAAACGTTCACTTTGTGGTAGTTTATTACTGCTCCAGTAATTTTTTAAAGGTTCCAGCTTTTCCTTATCACTTTCCGCTAAATGTTCTTTTTTGCCTGCTAACCACTTGGCGAAATCTTCTTCTTCTTTATCGTTTTCTTCCTTCGATTTTTCACGTTTTTTGAAAATACCACCAAATCCCTCATCCTCCGAATCTTCACCATTCATTACATTCTTAAATTCATCTCTAAGACGACGTTCTTCCTCAATTAATGTGGGCGATGCTGACCTTTCAGTAACATCTTCCACATCGGAATCTGAAAGAGAATCAGAAGAGAATTAAAACCACTTAAAAATAGAAGTGCAATAAAATACGCACCATCTTCAAATTTGCCGCCTCTCTCCAATATGATTTTACGCTCATAATCTTTCAGTGTCACAGGTTTTGCTTTTTTCAGCTTTCTACTTGTTGAGGCATCTTCATCACCATCATTTTCCTTCTTTAAACTTTCAAAGAATTGTGTATTTTTATCATAGATTACAGGATTTTTACTTTTCAGAGATGCTAAAGTTTTGAAGAATTCTTGATCAAATTTTGCATCCAATATTTCATCCTCTTCCGATGATGAACTTTCACTAGAGGAATCAGACTCAGAGACATCTAATCCACGATCTTTAACTACGAAAGAGTAATTTTAATTTAAATATTAAAATTTCTTTATTAAAACAGGAAAAAGAACGGAAGGCAGCTAACATTTCTTAATCAGCTCTTTCTTGCGAAAATTGTTGTATGACTTTGCATAATCCTTGTTTGTGCCCAATTTCAAATCATTGTCACTTTCATCTGAACCATCGAACAGTAACTTGCTCATATTTAAATTATTTGATTAACTTTTAACAAATTTACGAATTTAACTCTGACACGTGCAATATATAATGATTGGCGATATACATCGATGCATTGAAAATATCGATATTTTTGTATAAGCTGTCGATGTTGTCATATATCGATGCTTTTTCCGATACACCAATTGTCAATCTGCGTCTCCCTAATATCTAAAATTTAATAATTTTTCCATACCCCAAATATTTTCTTGTTTTTGTCAACCGTGGTTGGTGTTTGATGTCCAATTATCATAAATGGTTGTAAATGGTCTTCACCAGTCTGTAACTCAACGTTGTACACTTGTAAGTTGTAAAATGCAATATTTTTACAAAATTTGAGCCTTTAAAATCTTTCTCTCCCAAGGAATGTTAATTTAAGTTCATAAACAAACAGGTTGTAGCTACTTAGGTTTTTGGTTTATATTATAAGAAACAAGAGTCCATACTTAATAAAAGGAATGAAAATTATCAATTTGGGGGTACAAATTTATACGATGCAACAACATGTTTCTTGACTGATGTATCGAATGCTATCGATATTGGCCCACAATGCATTGCATCGTAAAAATCGTTTTCCTATCCACATTACTAGCAATAATTTCGTATATGTAAAGAGAACTCTAAAAAAAATGGTTCCATCCCATGACACTGAGCACTGCAAAAAAACTCATTGCTATTGCTGTCAAAAATGACAACAAAAGTTCTGTTCGTTTTTTTGTATCTGTATGCCAAAAATTTGTAAAACGTCATTTATTATCAGCTGCGCCAGTATTGATATCGCAATAAGCTGTAAAAATTAAATGTTTTTAGATTTTATCAACTCTTAAAAAAAGTACACTACTGCAAATTAGAAGCATTAAATTCACGTGTAGTAAAACAATTGAATATGGCAGATAGTGAAGAAATTTCAGTATCTGAAAAGGATAATTCGAAGAGTACATGAACAAAGCAAATTGCCAATGATGTAAATCGATTTTTCATTGCTTTTTGTAAATATTTCAGTTGCTATTCTGCTCAATGCCACAGGGAATGTACCAATTATTAAAAAACGCAAGTGGACTGTAGATCCTAATAAGACAGTCAGCTGGATACAAAAATTTATACATCAATACTTGAAGCTGGACGCAAATGAACAAATTGTATATTAATATTCATACTAAATAATATTCCTCATTTAAAAATCTGTTTCTTTCTAGTTTCTTTATGTAAATCAAACATTCGCTCCTGCTCCTGATCAAATTATGAAAAACTTATATGATTGCCATGGTACAAATGGAAAATTGGTTCTATACTATTGTAAAAACCAGGCCTGGGGTTAAATCAATGGAGCAAATACTTGTGTCGTCCGTTGTCAATCGATTACCTATGATTGTACTTTAAGAAAATTTTCTATTAATATTTAAGCTTCTATCAAGTTGTTTTTGTAGCTTGTGTTTATTTTAAAGATAAATGTTCGCAAATGCAATGTTACTTTGATAAATTTTATTAATGTTTTAAGAACTACATTCATTATAATACAACTATTTCTGTTTAGTCGGATGTATGTAGATGTTAAAACTTTTCATTCGGTGAATTAATATCACTCACGCAGTAAGTTCAATTCTGAAAATTTCATTACATACATTCAATAATAAAGTTAATCGCCACGAAGTTCTTCCAATTTGTCGGCAGACTCTTTCGAAATTCTGTGATACTTGGCAATGGCGGGACGATAGTAGTAAGCCTGGTAGTCATTGCGCTCAGCCATTTTAGAGCGAATTTCCTGCTCGAGGATTCTGAAAGTGAACAAAATGATTACAGTTTTAGTTGAAACATATTGCCACACGTATATTCATGTATATGAAACATGTCTCTTTGAACTAATATACCTCAATTGCGCTTTTTCATTTTCTTCGTAAAAGTAATGTAAAGCCTTTTCATATTCTTGTTGAGGTGAAGGGTAAATATAACGGGCAAGGAAACGTGAAATTGGATGCTACAAGAAACACAAATGAATAGTTTATTTATAGTTATTTTCCAATAGGGAAACTCAAACCTTATGATATTCCCAATGTTTTGGTTCATATGCCTCTGGTTTTTCCGTAAGTTGAGCGGGACCAATAAATATATTGCAGTACATGACAATAGCTGTAATGGGGATGACTCCAACCATTACATAAAAGTGTAGCATATCTTTAAATTTCGTCCACTGAAAACGGGAAGGAGCCACTGACATGTGGTGATGACCATGGTCGCTCATTTGGCGCAACTGCATCTGTATTGCTGAAAGAAGTACACTTTGTTTAACATTTCTGTTGCGTAATGAATGTTTTATTTCAACAAGACCAAGTTGCCACAAGCAATTAGCACTAAAATTTACCATTTTTGCATACTGGTGTCTGCAAAATATTGCGATACTGCGTTAGTATCGCCGCTGGGCGTACAAGACTACTCCAACTGACCATATTATTAAAGAATTCGTTAGGTAATTTCACGTTTTCCTCCTGCAAATATATGTGAGAAACCTGAAAAATAATTCAGTGTTCCCGAAATGTCAAAATGACACTTGAGAAAAATAAAGATGAGACATAGAAAACTCGATATAGTAGTTCTCGAAATATACTCGTGAGGAACGAACAGGTCTAATTGACATTTTCCCATTCTCCCTTTCATTTAAACTTTCTGAGGAGATCAATGTTGGCGTGTTTTTGCCAAACTAAGAAAAGATAATTTTGTTTAAAAATCGAATTAAATAATTTAAAAAAATGTACGGTGGCGAAGAATATCCAAATGCTGTAAGTAAATGAAAATATACAAATTAAAATGCAGCTGTATATAGTTGATGTAGGAGTTTAAAATTTCTGATTACAACATAACCCAACTTTCTTGATGTTTGATGACGGCAACAGCATTGACTGCATCCAAAATATGCAAACAATTAATATATAATTTATTTTTAGGACTATTACGATGAGTATGGTCACACTGGTGATCCACAATTGGATATGGAGTATGAGCGCACCTACTACGGCAGTCGTATGCCCGATAATGTGAAATACTTCCTGCTTAACTTCCGACAAGCTATCAAAGAAGGTGTTCTTTTCGATATTCAGAATATGTATGAAAACACTTTCCCTCAAATCAGTGATCATCATTTTGATAAAAGTGCTTGGCCTGAAGAGCATGAAGTTGCAGCTTTAGTCGATAACGACAAAGTGTTCCTCATTTTGTACAAGGAGCTTTACTATCGTCATATTCATGCACGCATTCCAGGTGGGCCCAAATTGGAGCAACGCATTAACTCATTTTTCAACTACTGCGACTTCTTCAACCTGATTATTTCTTCACAAAGTCCAGTGTTGTTAGAACTACCCGACATTTGGCTCTGGGAATTGGTTGATGAATTTGTCTACCAATTCCAGAATTTTGCTCAATACAGGTAAATGAAATACAGAAAACTTTTCATGTTGAGCTTATGTTTAAATCCCGTTGAAATTGATTGCAGAGCACGTCTCACTGACAAAACCCAGGAGGAGATTCAGCAGCTGTGTGTGAATCACAGTAATGTTTGGAGTATTCTTTGCATTTTAAACGTGCTGCATTCTCTAGTAGACATTTCGCACATTAAAAAACAACTGGAAGCAATTTCTCAGGGAAACGATCCCGAAACTGTTGCCGGTGAATTTGGAGAGCTGTCTTTCTACAAAATGTTGGGCTATTTTTCGCTTGTTGGTCTCTTGCGTGTGCACTCACTACTCGGTGATTACTATCAAGCAATTAAAGTCTTGGAGCCTATAGAAATACACAAGAAATCACAGTATTCACACATCCCCGCATGTCAAATTTCAACTTCGTACTATGTTGGCTTTGGTTACATGATGATGCGTCGTTATGCTGATGCTATCCGTACTTTCTCTGAGAGTTTGCTTTATATTCAGCGCACTAAACAATTGTATAGCACACGTTCTTATCAAAACGATCAAATCAACAAGCAGGCTGAACAAATGTACCATTTATTGGCTATCTGCTTAGTGTTGCATCCCCAATGTATCGATGAATCGATTCAGCAAGTTTTGCGTGAGAAAAATTATCATGACGCCATGTTCAAGATGCAGTGTGGTGATTTGGAAGTTTTCAAATCATTCTTCATCTTTGCTTGTCCACGATTCGTTAGCCCCTGCCCACCAGCTGTAGATGCGCCATTAGAGGATTACGTTAAAGATCCAATGGAACATCAATTGATGGTATTCATGGATGAAGTGCGGCAACAAAAAGATTTGCCAACTACACGTTCTTATTTGAAACTATATACAACGCTACCATTGGTGAAATTGGCTTCATTCATTGACCCCAATGCCAGTGAGGATGATGTATCGAAGTTGTTGATTCGTCTGCTCTGCTTTAAACATAAGATGAGAAATTTGGTCTGGACAAAAGGTTCCAGTGGCTTGGAAGGTACTTTTAAATCTGGCTCGGAAGTAAGTATATTTTAAAGAATTTTTTTTAATTTGTTATTCCAAATTAATCGATTGTTTATATTACCTAGTTGGACTTTTACATTGATGATGACATGATTCACATTGCTGATACTAAAGTTTCACATCGTTATGGCGATTTCTTTGTACGCAAGATTTTGAAATTTAATGATCTTAATCGTAAACTGAAGAATATTCATATTTAGATTGTCTAATTCATATTATAAAATCAGTTTATAATCAAGTGTAAAACTAAAACGTCTTTTTCGCTATTTACGAGAAATCTAATAAATACTGCTGCATTTTCATTGCGGAAAAAGTACAAAATAGTAGCTTTTGAATATACTAAATATTGGTATGTAGGGTAATCGTGGTCGCTGTGGTTGGTTGGTAGTGTTTTGGGTTGCTACGCAGAATGTCTGAGGTTCAAATCTCGGCACAGACGAAATCAAAAAAGTAGAATAAACAATTTACACTGCACCCAGCTCTTGGCAGGCAATAGCAACCATACAATAGTAAAAGCTTTTCACTTCGTCGTTCGGATTCGGCATAAAACTGTATGTACCTTCCATTCATATACAAATATCGATCTAGGCCCTCCATGGGCTGTTGTAATCATCATATATGTATGTACTTAGAGCCACAGCCGCCATAAATGCAATTTCTCGTATAATATAATTTATCACTTACAGTTAAAATTTAACATATAATTGAATCTACGGAATATATAACTAGTATTCTGCGTGCAGTAAAATGTAACGTTATTATCGATGGCACTCGAAAAATATCTACTCTATTGAATGCGGATCCCACATTTTCACCTTATTACCCCCTCGATGAAATATATACCCAAATAATATTCTCTTTAAAATTCACAACGTATTTAAGTGGATTATATTCACAACTTTTATTGCATTCATTAATCTTTTTTTTTAATTTTAATATATATATCCGTATTTTACATTACCTTCGGTTTTACGTTTTACAAAGATCATAACTTCTGTGTTTCGTTTTAGCAATAGAAATCATTATTCAGCTGTTACAAAACGAATTGTTATTGTTTCAAACGCTACAATCCTATTTTATACTACATGCAGGTTTGTTTAAGGTGTAAAAATAAAATATTACCAGCGAAAATGTATTATTTACACATATACATTTAACGTAAAAACAATGTTTGCTGTTCTATTCTGCTTTGAGACAAATTTTTTAATAACTAATGGTGCATTTGAAATACCATTCCTGATAATTTTACGTTTTTGTAAACTATGGAAATTTCTATTATATTATATTATGTTATGCATTATATTATTTCAATGCTAACTAAACTTAATTCACCGTCAAATTATTTAACCCTGTAAAAGCATTTCAAACAGCATGCACTACAGAAAGACCAAAAGGACACTAATTACTTAATTAAAAAAAAAAAATTAACAAAGAATCTCTTTGGTAATTAAAATTAATAGTAAAAGGAAATAGAATATTACATGTTAAAATATGTGTTAAAAATAGTTAAATACATATATTAAATTCATACTTGTATAAATTGAAGCACATATCTAAGTAAATAAGAATATTGCAAAAGCAAATCAATTACAAATCTACCCCCCAAGTACAATAAAATCACTCAAATATTTAATCGCGATAAAGTTGAATAATCTATGGTATGGGCGTATGACGTTGATTCACGTCTATTAAGTAAATGTCGTTATGATTTTGTAGTACAAAATCGATAAATGCATTTATTGGAGTTATCTCTTCCAATGAGGTATTATTACGGCCGGACCAAAGGAAATTCGGGCCAAAGACAATGGCCAAATTGGATGAGGTCATTTTATTCAAGTCCTCACATTCCATTACCTAAAATTAACAACCGAATTAGTACCAAATTATTAGCAACGAAAATAATATATGAGTATACTAAATTTTTCTTCACTTACTCGCACTAAGAATTCAACTAGGTACTTGAAAAGTTCATAATTCTCTTCAGGTAACTTTTCACGAATCAGCTGTGTGACATTCCGCGAACGCTTTTCTTTCGGCCATTCTATGGGATTGGGAAACCAGCGAATTAAATTAGAATATGCAACTGTACAAAAACAAAATGAAGTACATACCACAAAAGCTTGTTATATCATCGTAAAGCTCAAACGTCAGCAGCGGTTCGGTTAAATCACGCAAGAAACTCTTTAATAGTCCTGCAATCACATGAACATTCACATCTTTCAAATCAACATCTTCACCCTGATTTACACGTTCCTTCAAGGCAATAATCTCAGCATGATTGCCTGAACGACGAAATATGCCCTCCGTGTCAATCATGCCAGTGATTGAGAGTGAATCAACACATTTGCGCACGATTGGTGGTATCGAATTTAGGCATGGACTATTGGTTACAATGAACTTCAACGGTACACCAAACTGTGCTGTCTTGGCCATTTGCTTGTTTGTACTTGCGTTATAACTTGTGCTTGGTGTGGTCGTAATTTTACGATTTGAATTCAGAATATCGTCGATATCGCAAATATTATCGGGCAGCTTTAGTTTCGAAAGGCCTAATGCTTGACGCAATTCGTCTAAGCTGGAAAGATAAACTAGTTTTTTGCGAAATTTCTCACTGATGAACGGACTAAAGAATTTCCAAATGAAACGTATAAATAATGTTGGATGAACAACGTAAAGATGTTTGAGATTTTTTCGAAAGTTACGATCAAGCTCCTTGTACGAATTCCACAAGAGCTGTACCGAAGGTTTATTATCCTCCTTTAAACCTTGATGAAAATAAACGAGAATATAGTCATTCTCTACATATGGTTCGATTTCTTTGATGACATCACTTAAAAAAAAAAAAAAAAAAAAAATGAAAAAAAGTAGAAGTTATAGATTTTCCTTAAACAAAATATAACTTATATACCGTATGAATCTTTCCATTTGTGTTTTCTCAGGAAATCGTGACGCATATATACCAAAAATATGTCTGCCTTGTTTATCGGTGCCAAGGAAATCGCATTTATTTCTGGATGTTGTAAAATTCTCAGATTGCTGCGAAATAGTACAAAATTCATTATTATGTATGCAAGTTTGCATGCTGTTTAAGTTGGAACAAACCTCTCTCAACTGATCTTCAAAATCATCTTCCAACGGATCTACAATGTCATCAGATTCAATCTCCTGATCTATATGATACACACGAAAAACACGTATAAATTTAAAGTTATAAAAACATGTGTACTTTTCTTACACTTACCATCAGTTAAAACAAAATCGTCGACCATAACATCCTCTAGAAAATCATAATGATATTCTTTTTGAAAAATATCTTCAGTGTTTATTTCTCATGTCATACACTTACTCTGTAATGGGGCTGGTGCCAATAGTTCTGTGTCATCAAATTCTAGTTTCGGTTCAAAATCGTGCAAATCAGATAGACTAGGTTGCGGTTCTTCTGAATTCTCGACAAAAGAATTTATGGCAGGTCCTAAGTTTAAATAACGAAACTCATTATTTCCATAAACATTTTTGAGAAATTACAAAATTACATACTAATCTTACAATTAAGATTTTACGCCTTAAAGCGGCAAGAAAGTTTTTAATTGGGTGATTAATTATTAATGAAAAAAAATTAATTAATCAAAATTATTGCAGAAAATTTGAGTTCGAAAAAGTTTTTGTTTTGTTTTATAATGAATACCAATCAACAACAACAGAAACAACATTAACATTTACATATGTATGCATATGCGTAGGCTTTAAATTTAGAAAATACAATACAAAATTAAATTAGCAATACTTTAAAGTCATTAATTTCATTAAATATTATACAGGGTAAACCATTGAGTGGTCGCTGTGGCGTAGTGGTAGTGCGTTGGACTGCTGCGCAGAGTGTCCGGAGTTCGAATCTCGGCACAGGCAAAATAAAAAAGTAGAAAAAAATTTTTCTACACGGCACCACCTCTTGGCAGGCAATGGCAAACCTACAAGAGTAAAAATTGCTATGAAAAGCTTTTCACTTCGCCGTTCGGATTCGGCATTAAACTGTAGTTCCCTTCCATTCATGTACAAATATAAGACGCACAACATGAGTGGATGCGAAAAGCTCGGCCTAGGCCCTCCATGGGCTGTTGTGCCATTAGAAGAAGTAAGTAAGTAAACCATTGACCGAAATGTAAGGTGGCGGTAGGCGATAGAGTTGAAAGTTCAAGTTTCAAGTTTGTTGACGTCCTATTGAATATGTCATTCTGGCATTGTCAGTGATCATTGATCTATTATAGTTTGGTACAAATTTAAAAATACCCCATATCGCCAACAAATTTATGTTAATATTAATCAACGGATCCCCTTGTATTTGCAAGCTTCAATACTTTCATAATAGGTTTTGAGTCAAAGCTCCCGCCTGGAACATTTCCATTTATACAATTGGTACTTCTATGATTATTTACTATCAAAATTGAGTAGTTTTAGGAACTTTATTTTTTTTTTTTTTTTAGATTTCTAATTCGTCCAAGTCAATTATAGTAAATATTAGTCAATCTATTTCAAAATCGTGATTTATGTAAAATAAATTTGAAACGAGCCAAATAAATCGAATAATAATATTTAATACGAAACAGGTGCAAAAAAAGAGACAAAAAAATATTTAGGTATACTACTATGAACACTGGCTTACATAATATTGTGAAGACAATAAGCTAAAATTTAAAAACTAAAAAATATTGAAAAAAGCTTAAGTCACTTTAATTTAAAATAAAATTCACTATCAAAACTACAAAACGACGGTTAAAAAACAATAGATAGGTAAACTACGAATTCGAAGAAGAAAGCTACATTACGCCAGTTTTTTCCTGAAAAAATATTACAATATTTAAGAGTGTCTGTTTTAAGCTACAACAGTATTAAGTAAGACTGAAGCAGATTTGGCCTTTTGACCTAGTAGTAGACACCAATCGAGAAAATAAAGTAATTTTAACATTCTGATTTACAGTAGCGAAATATTTTTGGTTAATTAGAACGTTATTTTAACCCAGCAACATTCCTGAATGTAGTTACTGTAATCTGAAACATAAAACCAAAACAACTACAAAGAAATTGTTAATATATTTTAACATCGTTTGAGTAACTACCAATAAATATGAACACAGATGAAACGAAGTTTCTCACTGCCGACATAGTTCAAAATGTAAATATATATGTAAATATTAATTTAACAGCGGTAAATTTTGCTTTAATTAGCTTACAAATAGTGAAATTTGATTAATTAATATATAATTTAGATGGGTCGTAAGTCACACTGCACTGATGAAGAAGCCCGGTTAGTTTCAAACCTAAGAAAAGAAGGAAAATCACTTCCTGATATTGACCGATTGATGGGGAGAACCCATAATTTTGTTAGAAATGCGTTAAAGCGAAAACCCCAAAACGAGTCTCGAGGAAGGCCCAAAAAAACTAACGCAAATCACGATCGTCAAATAGTGACTATCTGCAAAAAGGACCGATTTAAGTCTTCAAAGGTAATAGCAGCCGGAATTGGAGACGTGGTTAGTTATATGGAGTTAACCTACCAGAACGAATAGCCAAAAAAGGTCCTTTGATACAAAAAAACAATTTGAGCACGAAGTTAAATTTTTGCAAGGAACACACATAATCTGGGTGGGGTCTGAGGGTGAGAAAAAGTGGAGAAATATTTTATAGAGCGATGAAACGAAAATTAATCTGTTCGGAAACGATTCAGAAAGGAATGTACGCCGTCCAAAAGGCAAAGAATTTTACGTTCGTTTCACGAAAAAAAAGCATGGAGGTGGAAATATTATGGTTTGGGAATGATTTTCTTGGTATGGAGTCGGTCATATACACCAAACTACTAACCATATGACAGCAGCCGAATAGAAGGACATTGTGGAAAATACAATGCTACCCTATGCTGAGGAAAACATGCCTTTACGTTGGTTCTATTAGCAAGATAACGACCCAAAGCATATCGCTTTGACGACCATAATGTCAATGTTTTAGAGTGGCCAAGTAAATCTAAATCCAATAGAAAACTTGTGGGGAGAGACACCCATAGACACCTGTCGGGATTTCATTAATAGTATGCCAAGGAGACTAGGGAAGGTAATGCAAAATGGTGGTGGATACACAGGATATTAGTTAAATGATGCAAAATATCCAATAATTTTTTATTAACACTTATTATTATTATTTTTTTTTTGTAATACTACAAGTGTCACTATTTTTTTAAGCAGTCGAATAAACGCCTTAAAATGTTTATTGATCTCAGATTCTTTGTTATCCTTTATCTAGTAATGAAGTTTGTTTTTCTTTATTTATTTATATCCATTGAATTAATGTGTATTTTTTTTAGAATAAAACCCTTATTCGTTATGTTAAAGTTGAAAGTGTGCTGTGTACCTATTATTTTGAGCAGGGGTGTATATACATATGTAGTATATAGTACATATATTTTTGTTTTAACAGCTTTTAAAAGGGTAATTAAATAGGTAACTGTGTAATATTGCAGTTAAGGCAGAGATATAGCAATTCTTTACTTCAACAAAACCAAAATACCTGAGGCGTGTTAGTATCAAAGCTAAACTAAAATAAGGTTATGAAAGTGTTTTTTTGCTATTACTGAATGGAAAACATGCTACTTGGATTTTCACAAGGAAATATTTTACCTGGTAGACGTGATGTAAAATTGGGGTTTATTCGTGAACTATCCATTCTGTCGAAATCGAGATTGGTCTTTTGATCGATATCGTTATGGCGTTTAACTGAAAAAAAAAGATTTATATTTATGTAACTATTTACTGTTGTTTATTATTTATTATTAAATATATTTGTTTAAAACGTGATTCGATCATTCAGTGTCAGGACATTTAATTATGTAGAGAGGTGGTATATGAAAAAGTTTTATTTCAAAGAGTTGTAAATGTAGTAATTAAGTAGGTGTATCACAAGGGGTCGTATCATGTCGTATTGTCATAATGTTAAAAAATTTTATATGAAAAATTAGAGGATACGACACCTTGTGAATGGCCTATGTAAATATAAAGTTAAATGTATCATGTGCTAAGATTATATAACAATAGCAGAACAATAAACATTTATAAAAACTATAACACTTTTTTCTTTTTTGAAGCTAAATGCCAAGACTTACCTAGCGACTTTAAAAATAAAATCTAAATATTATTAAGATTTTGTACTCATTGATAGTATTTTCATCTAAATAGATTTAAGATCTGTTTCAAAACACTTACAACGTCCCAGAACTCCCGAGATGATAGTTCTGATATATATACAGTGCTGTGCAAATCATTTGGAACTGAGAACACATAGAGCTAAATCATCGATTTTCGGTCACTAAAAAATATGCAAATAAAGATGTTGGTATGAGGTTTCATGTTATATGGATATATACACTATTATAAAACAAAAATAAAAAGTACGTAATTCATTAATACAAAAACAAAATTTTACTTCAATGTAAAAATGTATCGCAGTTGGCTGTGCAAAACATTTGCAACTGGCTAACTTTTTTCATAGAAAGGAAAGAATTTAAAATTTTTATCAAGGAAATGCATTTTTTGTTGTTTGTTTTCCTTTACATTTTTGCTTGTAATTGATTTGTATTTTTTTGAATTGGTCCGTTTATTATTTGGTATTACAGTGATTTAACCTTTGGGAGTTATAAAAATGTATTGGAAAATTTTGAAAAAAAAAATGGGTAAAAATAAATATAATTTTGAAAAATTACAAAAATAAAATGATGAAAAAATAAATTTTGATAAAATACAACCTCTATAAATAAATTAGCTATTTCGCGCATTGTTAACAGTGAAAATGTTCTGTTATGCCATAAAGGTAGAAGATCTCGCAAGACAAGCGACCCAGAGTATCGAGAAATAATAAAATTCATAAAGAATGATCCTCAGGCATCTTCAAAAGAAATCAAAAACACATTCAAATTAAATGTGGCCACTTCTACTATCAGACGTAAAGCCTGAGAAGCCAGTCTTCGCAGTTACAAACAAGTGAAAAAATCATTTGTTTCAGCGAAAAATCCGTTGGCTCGTGTCAATTTTGGGTGGAATCATTTAAACTGGACTTCTTGCCAATGGAAAACAGTTCTATTTGTTAATGAGTCCAAATTTAATTTGTGCGGATCTGATGGTAAAAGTCTAGTGCGAAGACCAAAGGGTGAAAGACTGAACCCGAAATATAGATACAAAAGGAACCGCCAAGCATGGAGGTGGCAATATCATGGCTGGGGTTGCTTCTCTGCACATGGAATTGGTCCGATTAACCGTGTTGAAGGAATAATGAAGTCTCACGATTATAAAGGCATATTAGAAAATACTATGTTGCCATAGCAACTTGGAAAATGTCACTCATTTGGAAATCCCAGCATGATAACGATACCAAACACACGTCGAAAGTGGTAAAACATTGGGTCGAAGTTCAAAATATTAATATTCTTCAATGGCCGACGCAGTCACCAGACCTTAATCCAATCGGGAATTTCTGGAAGATCGTAAAACGACCAATAGGCAACACCAATTTTAAGAAACCGGAAGAGCTCTTTGCAGACGTTGAAAAACAGTGGAAGGACATTCCAAATACATTTATAAATAACCTAATAGTGTCTATGCCAAGGGGATGCGCATCTGCTATAAAAAACAGGGGTTATTCCATTAAATATTAAGTTTTCGGTTATTCATTCTTAATTTAAATAAATAGTTGCAAATGTTTTGCATATACATCGACGACACATTTTTACATTGAACTTAAGTTTTCTTTTTGTATTTGTGAAGCATGTTTTTATTTTTGTTTTATAAACGTGTATATACATAGTATATGACATGTTTACTTCTTTGTTTGCATATTTTTTAGTGATCAAAAATTGATGATTTAGCTCTATGTGTTCTCAGTTGCAAATGATTTGCACAGCATTGTATATACATATGTATATAATAAGTATACATATATAGTATGAATATATTTATGAAAAAACCACATTGAAACTTTCGTTTAGTTTTGTTGGGAAGCTAATTTTTGTCAGACAGAATTATTCCACTTTTATATTTTTTGTCACCAATTACTAATATCCCGGACTGATACTGATATCCCGGACACTCTAGCCACCGCACTATCTACTACGTCACGGCGACGACCACTCTCCTCCACCTAAAATTTAAACCGAAAAAGAAATCCTAATTACCATGGATGAAACAAACGAAAAAACAGTCAGGATATCGCAAATAAACATGTATATTAAATTTAACACACCCAAAAATGCTAGGTCATTTTTGTTTAATAATATTGTATGTATTGTACATAAAAGCGTGTGCTACATGTGCGTTCCCAGGATGACTCATGTTTTTTTTATTATCAAAAATCAATAATAGGTAACTAACAACGCAGGTGTTCAACTGAAGAACAGGCTAATTCGAATGTTTGACAAAAATTATTGTCGATTTTATAGGTGATTAAAATATGACAAAATCGGCTGTTCGGCTTGGCTACATAAATCATACATAAGGCCCTGGCATTGCAGAAAATATATAATAGCATTATCAGCATTAAAAGAAAATACTTCTTTCATACACACTTTTGATTTACGCAAACATTTTCTTGCACATCAATCGACAAAATTATTATTTGAAAAAGTTAAATTCTATAAAACTGTGTAGCGATTAAATTGATTTTCTTAGCGATTTTCTTAGTCTTTAAATGAAAACCGACTGTGTTTTTTTTTGCAGTGGACATAATAATTTTTTCCCCCAAATCGTATTATTTTCTCTTCAGCTTCCCAAACAAATTGATAACTACATCTAGTTCATTTGCTAGTTATAAAAACATAAAACAATTGTCCAGGTTAATGTGCTTAAATACACTCCACACGCGGATTGTACATCAGCAATTGGAATTTTTAGGTAAAATCAATAGCAGGATTCGGAGTCAAATCCGAAAGAGATCACTAATTTGATTCAAGGGTTTAGCACAATCTTAAATTTCACCATACGGCTGGTCGCCGTGGCGTAGTTGGTACACTACGCAGAGTAGTTCAAATATCGGTACAGACAAAATCAAAAAGTAGAAAAGAAAATTTTTCTACACATACTGCACCACCTCTTGGCAGGCTACAAGAGTAAAAATTGTCTAAAATTGGATTCGGCATAAAACTGCAGTCCCCTTCCATTCATGTACAAAATAACATACACATGCACATGAGTGGATGCGAAAAGCTCGGTCTACGCCCTCCATCTGCTGTTGCGCCATTACAAGAAAATAATGAAAAAGTAATTAGTTTAAATTTTCTGATTAACAAATTTTTAGATATCACGATCTCAGATTCCAGTAATATCTTTAGGGCTTTTAATATTATAAATATTCTCGGGTGTGATACACCCGTAGCTAATTCAACATTTTGGGGGAACTGAAAAAATTTGTGGGGAAACTAATTTTTTAAGGAAAAACTTTCATATTTTAAATACATAAATATTTCAGTCAAACTTTTTAAAACATATTAAAATTAAAGAACATTTCTGGAGAACTCAGAAAATGTTAGGAGGGTCGAGCTCTCCTGACCGTAGATCTGGAGTATTGCAAGTAGTTTTCTGATACTATTCTTATGACACGGAAATGTAGTATATTTCTTATAGATCAAATTCGATTTAATCTTAATAAGATTTTTCCATTCACAGAATCTTAAAATTTTACCTATGATATTTAACCGTGTTAAAAAAGTGAAGCATATTGGCGCCATTTCGAGTTTGTACATTTGTATCAAGTGAACTGAAGATAACAAAAATGAATTGGAGACTCGGCGGAGTGAAAAAAAAAATAAAAAACATAAAATACTAATTTTCCTCAAGAATGAAAATTGTTTAAGAAAAAATCTTCATCCACATCCGAATACAAATACAACTCGAACTAGGTGTAAAACCAACGTAAATAAAAATTTAATAAAATTTAAGTTATTTTCAATAAATGTTATTAAATTTACATATTTATGTATATATGTATAAACTTGCATGTAAAAACAGGATCTCTTCGATTAGTTTTCGACCAAACTAGTGTTATGACGTCATAAGTCGGAGGAGTAGACCTCTTTATTTTTCACTTTTTCACCTCCTCCCAATATACAAACATACATATGTATGTAATAGATATATGTAAGTATGTACATATGTAAAACAGCAATGAATCTAATATGAATATATATCATTAGTATTATCAATGCCATGCGTATTATTTTACCATATATTCAATGCATATGAGATCGCACTCTATTGGAAAATGCGCCGGACAAGATTCGGTTCAATTCAACGGATTTTTCGATATTACGAAAGGGCTTGAAAATATATCATTCGTATTAAACGTTGACTGTATATTGCGCTCGCAAAATTGCACTCAATAAAATACATTCCAAAAAACTTTGACATGCATTAGAAAGTAAATGAATGAAGATATTTGTTGGCAAACTTAAGCAGCACAAATACAAATAAACACATTACTCAATTAAAGTGCCTGCGTAGTTTTTTTTCTCCATTTCAGAACTGGTTCGTCATACATACACTTGGATTTTATCTTTAATTAATTATGTTAGGAGATATCAAGCCTTTTACTCACTGAAAATAACAAGTTGCGTAGAAAAATATTAATTTTTTTTATCAGAAGAAAACAAAAATAAACTGAATTACCTTTTCCCTTTTGTTTGATTTCTTTCTTCTCTATGTTGTTTATTCAATTTTTTTTTGGAATCTGTTTTTTTATAGTAAAACTGTCGATTATCTGCTTATAATATTCAAATTTGTTTTTCCTCTCTTCTGTTAAAAACAATATAAATTTATAATTTTTTGCACATCCGCTGCACCCTTTTTATATATTTTTACTTCAATAGAATTAAACGAAAATCGACGAATGACAATAGCAAAGAAATTGATAGAGCAAGATGAAGTTTGAAAGCGATTATAGATAACCTCTTTGCATTAAATGTAAGATTCGAAGAGTGATGCCCTATTGTTTTGATACTTTCGTTAGTTGGGCTTGCGTTGGAAAACAATGTTTGGAGATTGCGATGGGCGATATCACACTGGCAACTATTACCATAGTAAAAATATTTTGTGTCAAATAGTACAAATAATTAATGATTTCAAGTGGAAACCTGTGCGGCAAATAAAAAGCAATAATTCTATCAGATAAGTTATGTTACAATTAATTATTTGTTAGTTAAAGTGTGATATGAAAAATTAGTATATAAATTAATTCTATTTACTTATTAAAATATTTATTTACACTTAATAAATAAATTTAGGCAATTTGGTCTTCAGTCGAATTGTAAACTGTAACTTTCTTCAATTTTACAAAACACAAGCTAAAGTGCTAGTTGCCAATATATTCAAACTATTTATTAGGAAACAACATATGTTTCTTGTGATAATATCAAAAAATGTATAAGTTGTCGTTGTGGTGTAGTTGAATCTCAGCACAGGCAAAATCAAAAAGTAGAACAAACCTCTTGACAAGCAATTTCAAACCTACAAGAGAAAAATTTGCTTTCACTCCGGATTCGGCATAAAACTGTAGGTCCCTTCCATTCATGTACGAAAATAACACGCACAATATAAGTGGATCTGAAAAGCTTGGCCTAGGCTGTTGTGTGATTAAAAGAAATATAAGTACTTTATGTAATTCATGCTCAAATTTTAATTATACCAAAAATCGTATAAACCTATAATGAACATTTAAGCAAAAATAAACAAAATTTTGGAATTTATAAAAATAAATAATTTTCCTTAAGGAAAAACGCGCTATAAAATAAAACTCTCTTATTTCTTACTCATTCACACACTACAATGATGTTAAATGATCATATCAATAAAGCAGGTAGTTTTATTTTTATGATATGTAGTTATATTCATGTACTACATGCGTAGGAGTCCATTCTGTCCAAACATTTGTCAGAGCTATTTTATGTATACGAGTATATTAGATTTTGCCTGCAACCATTTATCTCTTCGTTATGGTTCGGTCAAGATTCGAAAAATATCATTGAGAGTGCGAGACAGAATTTAGAAAAATATTTTGCACGTAGGAGCCCATGCTGTGCACACATTTATCAAGGAAACACACGCTGGAAAATTAAACTTTATTTTATCTCACTCACATAATGTAGTCTTATTATTATGATATGCACATACATAGTTGCTATGCAAACATTTATCAAGGCTATTTTATATATTAGATTTTACCTGCAACCATTTATCCCTTCGTTATGGCTCGGATACATTAAATTAATATAATTGGGTACATAAGCACTTGAGTGTGTGAAACTGCATTTTGTATTTTTGTAGTATGTACATGCAAAATCTCTCCCTTCTCAAAGAAACATTGTACTTTATGCGATACCTATAGGACAGTATTTCAGAAGCAGGGATCGTGGATAGAACAATATTTTCTTAAGATGGCAAATACGTTGCAATATTATATATTTATACACAAAAACAAACTACGCCATTTAAAAGTTTCTGAAACTCACTTCTGTGCGAACAAATTAGAAATAACAAAAAAAATCCTTTCAAAGTTTAATAAAAGTGAATTAAAACAAAACCCTTTTGACTTAAAAAGCCAAAAGAAAAATTTGGCGAAACATATGAAAAGACTGCAGAAAAGAATACGAAAATCGCAAAAGAAACAACTAAAAAAAGATTTGAAATTAAAACATGAAAAATTACAAAGTTGTAAGAGACGCAGAGATATGCCTGAAATTTAATCTACTTATTTATTCTTTGATATGTAAAATATGAGTAAGTTTCATTTAAATAATTTAATACAAAATTTTTGTAGAGGTTTGAAGTTTGAGTAAAATAAATAAATAAAAGAAACGTTTTTGGATTGTATATATAAATCTTTGTTGGAACTAGAAAACCTCATATAAGGTACATTTTTATTTGAGAATTGATTTGTTTGGATTTTCGTTAGAGTTGCAATGGCTTATAAATTAAATTTGTACGAATTAAGAACGTGGATTAATCTCGCTCGTTGACAGTACAGTTAGATTGAAGAATTGTGCTCTCGCCACTGTGGCAACCCTTCTCTTTATTTGACAATTGACCAAAATAAAACCAAAAAAAATGACCGCAGGAATTTACAGGTGAAGCGATTTCTATTTTTTACTTAGCATCTGCATGTTTTAATTTTACACCAAACTACATTAAGTTTAAATAAGTATCATATTTTCTAAATTAGATAACATTAAGCTAATAAAATCCCAATTGATTACAGGTCAAGAGCAGCTGAGAAGACAATGAAATGATATTATTAAAGAAAACAGCTTGAACTTGATGCTTTAATTTGAACTTTGGCACTGATTTAAACATAATCTAATTGGAATTGAAATTTTCATCGTTAGTTTAGTAACTTGACAAAGCTAAATCATAAGAGTGTAGCACTGAAAAAGAGCAACAGAATGGCCACCAAAAGACGTCCTCTGCGTCCCAACACAACTGCCGCAGCCGGAGGAACAACCAATATGAATTTTCGACCGGGCGGTCCGGATGTAACACGCTCTGAAGCCAAAGGAACACGACCCACACCCCCACCTAGTAGTGTTCGTGAAATTCTTGTAATGATGATTATGCACGTGTGTAAGAAAACTATATTCTTCGACACAAACTTAAAAGTTGCACTCTATTTGGGCAGCCTTTTTCTGATTTCGCTAATTGGCGATTTTATACCCTTTCCAAAAACGTACTTTGCACGCTCGGATAATCTATTTAATATGTACTTTGTGAAAGTCGGATGGGGTTGGACATTACTTTTTACTATACCTTTTCTCGTTATGACATCGTATACTTTATGCTGCGGTGATATGAAAAGATTGATGCAACATCATTTGCCGCGCATTGCGATTGCGACATTCTTTTGGTTCTTCTGGACGAAAATGTTTAATATAATTGAGACTTCGTATGGACGTTGCACCGTAAAAGGTAAGAAGAAACACTAAAGCTTTTCAAGTATTTCACATTACAATGTTTGTTTCTATTTTGTAGGATTTCAAACAAAATCAAATTGCCTAAAGGCAGGTCACCTATGGAATGGTTTTGATATATCTGGACACGCTTTCATTCTCATACACTCAAGTCTGGTGCTTATTGAAGAGGCACGTCCCATAGTCAAATGGGAATCCATTAAAGATTACCTGCGAAATGAATTGCATGATCGCAGTGTTTCCGAATATTCAAGCACGAATCCATTGCGTAATCTTAACGAGGAACAAATTCGTAATTTGAAATTTCTTTATGAGAGTTTGACGCCAGTCATACGCACATTGTTCATTGGTATGGCGGCACTACAACTGCTGTGGGACGTAATGCTAGTAGGTACTATGCTCTATTACCATCATATGATCGAGAAAGTCTTGAGTGGAATAATTGCGATACTCACGTGGTATTTCACTTATCGTTTCTGGTATCGCTCGAGTCTTCTACCCGATTCCGCGGGTAGTGGTACTTTCTACTATCAACGTGACAACAGAGACACTTTTATCTATAGTAAACGCATGCCACCTATGGCTACATCAATGAGTGGACCTTCTACCACCACTGGATTGAAAAGTGGAAACGCCAATATAGCTGCTGGTGCTGCTGGTACCTCGAGTGGCACAGCTCAACCGCAGGTACTGCCTAAATTTATGGGTATGCCGTTATATACGAATATACGTGCTGCTGCAGCAAGCAACAGCCAGGTACCAAATTCATCGAATGACATGACAACGTAGAACAAATAAAAAAATTTATATTGTGTGTGGACCATTAATTATAAAGGCGAAGGAATTATTATTGTTATTATTATTTTTTCAATGAACACGAATTTGGTACCAAATGCTTTATAGTAACTATGGAGGCTCACTTGCAACAAACCACTTTGTTCTTGGATATACCTACAATTTGAATGATTTTATTTATTTTTTTCTCATTGATAAATAATCTTTCTAATTATGTAATAAAGTTTTGCCAATGTAAAAGGCGTTTTATTTTTAAATATTATGTCTTTTTATTGTAAAATAATGTGTCATTTAATTAAAATTGTTTTTGTTAACAATGCATTATTGTTTGGGTTTTTTTTTATTTCATTTAATAATTAAGTTTAATGTGAATACTGAATGTCTATGTTGAGGAGCTGAAAATTATTCACCATATTATATTTAGATAGCTAAAAAATGTATTTTGTTATTAAAATTTCATTGTAATAGTACAGATTAAAATATTTCGAAAATGAAAAAATTTAACATTCTTTAAATTCTTCCATAGAACTATTATTATTATAAGTTAATTGCTTTTCAATAATGCTAAATTTTCACATACGACTTTACTTGTGTGCAAATGCCGCAAACATTGCCATGCCCAATACTCCAGCGCTAGCACCGATTTTATAATTGGTTGGAGTTTTTTGCCACATATCCCGTAATATTTCAAAATTACTCGGGACCAGTTTTTGATAAGCGGTACGTTTTTTGAAACGCAGGAAATAACTTTCAACATGCGGCATTTTTCCATAGCTCCAATAATAATTCTCGAAACCCAGCTGATACAAACGATGCAAAAATAAACCGAAAGTTATGTCAGCCAATGTAAACTCCGATGTTATTAGCCATTCACGTCCGGGGTTCTCCTTCATATCATTCTCGATGTAGAGCAGCACGTTAAGAACAATGTCGAGCAGTTTCTGGAACTCCATTCGTGAGTAAACCAAACGTTTCCGGCGATCCTGCAAATCGAGCTTATGCAGCAAGGCAGCCTTATTTGATTCAACTTCATCAGCGGACTTTTTTAACATGTCATAGACTTTTTCATTGTTTTCTGCAAAAGAATACCATTTTATATTGTCACAAAGTTCCAGAAAACATCTAAAAGCGATTTACTTAAACATGATTTTCTTATAGGACCAATGAATGGCGGCTTTGGCACCAATTTCATATCTTCATGTATGAATGAACCCAAGCTCAAGGCACCCACAGGCAACTGTCCAATTAAAGTTTCATAGAATTGTATTCTCTCAAATTCCTTACAGTTAATATCACGTGGTCGCAATGGCAGCACATTATCTACAATAAATTTGGTATATAAGCACAATTAATTATTTTTACATTTCAGCTGTTCTTTTTTTAAGTTTTGTTTTCAAATTTACCCCCTTTAAATTTATTTTCCACGTAGTTAATGATATTCGTCGAATCGGGTATGACAAAAGCGCCATCCTGCAAGACGGGCACATCCGCTTTAGGATTTAAGCTGAGGAACCATGTTGAGTATTGCTCACCATTTGACAAATCTATGGCGTATGATATGAAATCAATATTTTTCTCATACAAAATTAATATGACCTGGGAATTAAAATAAAAACATTACTCTTTTTATATTTATGTATGTACTATAGATTAGAATGTTATAAATTTACAAATGTCTGATGTACATATTAAATATTTGTATAAGAAAGAATAGATTTAGTTAGTTTTCAAATAATATTTGATACATTGATACATCAATAGACACTGGTAGCTGTAAGTATTTAGTTTTATTTATATTCAAGGTTTTATTGCTTCCGGAATTAACAATACTTATAAAGAGTTTCCCGTTTTCTTTAAATATTTTTTTTTATGTAATTCTATGAATTCTAACCCTTCTTGTAAAAAGTAAAAGTAAATATGAGTCGTTACATATCAAAACCCCTTAAGTCTATTCGCGAATAGACTATACAATAGTTACACAATGACGAGTTGTAAGAAAAACACGAACTTGAATTTCGTAAGATCGTATTATGGTGGACTTATGCGGTTTTGATATGTATCGACTCATATAAAATCCATCAATAACCTTCCGTCAGTCTTTAGGGAGTAGGAACCAATTTAATGTTTTCAATTGAACACTATGATTTTTGACCAGATTCTAAATCAAAGAGCTACAAACAATGAAAAAAAAAATGCTATAGAAATTAAAAAAAAGTAAATTATACATTTTTATAGTAAATTTTTACAAATAATAAAAAATATAATATATAAAAATAAATAGATTATACATTTTTAGAGGAAATATAAAAATAATGACTTATTTCAAATATCAAGTACTTTGTACTTTGCATCTAGCTTAAACTCACAAAAAGTGATGTGAAGTTAAAGCGCAATATTTAGTAAATTTAAATAAGCGGGACAAAATAACTTTTTTTGCTTCTTTCGAACCCTCGGAAAAGTTATCCACTCGTAGGAAATTCTTGCGAAAGACAAATATATAGCACGTGTTTTCCATAAGTCTCACAACTCACATAAGACCGAATACAGTTTAGAAACCCGAGATTGTAATACTGATTTTTAAAACTAAAGTGATTATTCTGTGTCAGGTCTAATTTTCGAAAAAAAAAATAAAAAAAATCGAAGAGGTATTGTCATGGAACATCATCATACATCATATACCATCTCTAAATATTACTGGAGGGGGGGGGGGGGGGGGAGGGTTAATTCCAAATATAAACAAAAGTTGTTATTTTATTATAATTATTTTTTTTTTAATATTTCTTTTTATTGACTTTTATTTAACTGAAAATTCTACAATATGAGAAACAGCGTTGGCAAATTTTGTAACCTGGCGTAATTCACAACCTGATGAAATTTGAAAACAAAAACTTCATCATTTTATTAATATGGTACTTAAGAGTCTTAGTCCCCTTTTCCACACCGCAAGTGTCCTTTGTGGTTTTTCAATTTCAAAATCTAAATCTAACCCAAATATAGGTTGATTTTTTTAAGTGTTTGGATTTTGAAAATGAAAAAAAAACAGAAATTTTACAAAAGTGAATGAAATTTTTATTTGAATCGATAAATCAATTTCTGCCGTTTACTTTTTAAACATAATTTCACTTAAATGTTGCCCGCGGCTACGCTTCAAGTGGACCATTCTGAAGGTCCAATTTGGGCACACTTTTCACACATTTTGGTCGGAATCTCACCAATGACGCTGCCAAAGCAGTTATCGTGTTTGGCTGGTCCCTATAGACAAGAGACTTAACATAGTTCCACAAAAAATAGTCTAACGGGGTTAAATCACACGATCTTGGTGGCCAATTGACTACACCAAAACGTGAGATTAACTGCTCATCAAATTCGCCTCTGAATTGATGCATTTCGCGTGCAGTGTGGCATGTGGCATCGTCCTGTTGGAACCATATGTTGGCCGAGTCCAATTCTAGCATTTTCGACCAAAAAAAGTGTTATAATCGAATGGTACCTTTCTCCCTTGACCATAACGTTGCGGCCTTCATCGTCTTTGAAGAAGTACGGCCTCATGATGCCGCCTGCCCATAAACCACACCAAAAAGAGCATTTTTCGGGATGCATTGGTGGCTGCTGAATTGCCTCTGGCTGGTATAGTCTTCACTCCAAATACGGCAATTATGCTTATTCACGTATACATTGAGCCAAAAATTAGCCTCGTCGCTAAATGGACGTAGTTTGTGAAACACTTTTTTCACAGCGCTTTAATTATAATAAATTCAATTCAATAATAAATTTCAATAATTTCCAAATATTGTTCAGGAGTAATTCCATTCATTATAAAATGGCACACCAAACTGAACATAAATCAAGTGACAGCTGTCAAAAACATCAACTCCGAAAAGAGTATTGACAGATTGAAAACCACACTTCTAAAAAAAACACCCTTATAAGAAAAACGAACGCGTATAAATGACTTGAAGAAACTAAAACTTACTTTTACTTTTAATGGCACAACAGTCCATGGAGGGCCTAGGCCGAACTTTTCGCATCCACTCATGTTGTGCTATACACATGAATGTAATACATGAATGGAAGGGACCTAAAGTTTAATGCCGAATCCGAACGGCGAAGTGAAAAGCTTTTCATAGCAATTTTTACTCTTGTAGGTTTGCCATTGCCTGCCAAGAGGTGGTGCCGTGTAGAAAAATTATTTTTTCTACTTTTTGATTTTGCCTGTGCCGAGATTCGAACCGCAGACATTCTGCGTAGCAGTCCAACGCACTACCACTACACCACAGCGAAGAAACTAAAACACAATGTATAAAACATTTTCGGAAACATTGTAAACATGTTCGAGTAGGTATTATTTAATCCACTTCATACATATGCACATTTAAATAAATATTTTGTTTAAATTAGATCTTTTTAAGTACATAATTAACACTTTTTTTACTCAGTTCGTTGTACAAATGGAAAATATTTGCCACTAACAATAATAATATACTACGAGTATACATGTATATGTATTTATATATGCACCTATGTATGTATACCTATATATGTAAAATATCTAATTTAAACAAACATTTTTTAATAAAAAATTATACAGATTTTCCATTAGTAATTACGTTTGCTCGTTACGCACAATTGAACTCGCATAAATATAGAGTTTAGTTACATCATTTCAAACGAAAAATTTTAGATAAATAAAAATAAATTAATTTAAGTTAACACATTGTTGATTTTACAAAAAAAAAAAACTTTTTTTATATTATTTATTGGTTTTAAGAATTAAATTGCTTGCATTAAGAAAATCACATGACTGGTTTTTCTAATTTATACATACTTTTTGTGAATAAAAATTGTACGGATGAAAATAAAGCACCAGAGAATCATCTTTAAATGTTGGTGCTTTAAATTCACTATTGGCCGGTGCAGATGACGAAGGAGGATGTGATGTACATGAATCTGATTCGGCACTCATTTTTTATTTATAATTTATTATTTATTTTATGTTTTTATAATTATTTCCTTTCACCAACTGACAACTGCGTAAGCACAAATACATTTAATTACTAACTTATAAGAGATTTAAAAAATGTTAAATTTTATCACATGCTACGAAATTTATTGTTTGTATAGTAATATAGTACGTATGCTATCCGATATCAGCTACTAGCTGTTAGTATTAGCACTGACGCGAATGAAAATTGAAAACTTAAAACTTTATCGAACCGAATGCAAACGAAATCGTTTGTCGACTAACATTACATAGTAGCAGAATCTGGCTTCTATGCGAGTAGTGCCTAAAGCGATATATAGATAGATGTATTTTTAATAGAATGAATGGACCAATTTAGACCCAAGCTTAACAAACATTTCTATGTTGAATTTGTACTCGTACTGGTCGTGATTATGACCAGAACGAATAACAAAATACATAAATACCGTAGACACCTTCTAAGTCTGCGAGCGTAGTGATGGATTTCAAAAAGTAGTACTAAGTTTTATTTACTTGCGCATTTCGCTTTGATTGAATAAAAAGCAAAACAATCACAATTTGAGTACGTTGAGTCTGAAAATGATAATGAAAAAGTAATCGAAACAGTGAGTTACTTAGGTCCTTGTACTACAACTGTTCTACTAATTTTTACGCAGGTTTGCTTATGAACTCCTATGTTTTGAAGTTGAATTGAAATGAAAAAAGGCAAAATTATGATGAAAGGAAGGAAGCAATTGTGCTGCTTAAAAATGTTGCTGGGCTTGGGAGTTTTGAAGAGGCTGTTGGGCATTTGAAAAGTAGTAGTTTATTAACATATGTACCTAAATTTTTTATATATCTTCTTTTCTATTTTCTTGATTAATTTTTACTTTTCTATTAATTTTAATTAAAAAAATATATTAGAGCTGGAAATCGTAAATAGTTATTTATTTGTCTTAATGCTTAAGTATATGATTATATTCATTCAATGAATACTTCTATAGAACTAATTATGCTTACAACGAGCCAATCGCAAGGTGCATTCGTCTTTGCAATATTTATAGCAATGCCTTAGATTTTGATGTCAGTGAATATAGTTTCCGCCTACAACTGTTTTCTTTTGTATATTTACTTAAACTTATATTTCTTTATGTACGAGTATAGTCAAGTTATCTAGTCTTTGATATTAAGTATTGTAATCCGTAGACCGAAATATATTTTCAGATAGGTATTATCTTAATTTTTAGTCATTGACTGCTAGAAAATTTATCTTATAGGAGTTTTTCTTTTCGTACACACAATTTCTTATCTTTTTTTTGTTTTAGAGATAGCTAACTGTGTTTAAATAAAAATATAATATTTCATTTTATTCACTGATAAAGCATCCACGAATTCTCTGGGCAATATTTATATCCACTTTTAGCAAGGTCTTTGAATTACGTGAGTTAACAGTGTACTAGAGGTAGGTAGAGGTACTAGAGGTAGGAGGTAGGGCGCCGTAATATTCGTCGTGTGACAAAAAAATCATTAGATTTTTGGATAAAATCATAAAAATGTCGTAACTGAGAGTAAGATTTAATCGTGCGCGAATTCAATTTCTCTGAAGTCAGAGTAAATATTTTGGTAAAAGTTTATTAGTTGCTTTTGTATATGAATTTAACTGTAAGCATAAAACTCTGTTAAATTTTTGGTGTTTTTCTTTTTCTTTTCTTGATCTCGTTATTAGAAATGAGACAATATGTTAAATATTGATATGTACATGAAAAAATGTATACATTTTCTTTTTTAATTACGTCTACAAATCCACATTTAAATTTTGTGGAATTGTAGGCAAATATGCTCTTGATTATATTTATACTTATTTTTTTATTTCCCAACTCAATTGGATCCTGGAAGATAATTGAAGCTTTGGAGCAAATTTATTTTAAAGATATTTAACCAAAATGTGTGCTGCAAAAACAACAAAGTTTGGAAAATTAAAGGTGTATATTCTTAGTTTGTTTTTTTTTACTTACTCCGTTAATTTGCAACGAAACTTTTTATGTTTTTTTATTAGTTTTAGAACGTTTAGAACACATTCATTAATTTCATTCCCCATGAAATGTTATAAAAAGAATATTCTCAATATTCTCATAATACCAATTTGTAACATAGATGAGTTTTGTTGTATTGTTAATTGAAAATACTTTATTTAATCATATTTATTATATTTTTATGTTTATGGTAGGGTATTATAGGTTACTTGAAAAGTTTCTAGCCTGACACATACATAGTGTATGATTTCATCTTTCGTCTGAACACGAGTAAAGTTTCGAATCAATCTGGCAATCCATTCTTTGTTTAACAGCTGCTTGGAGTTGACGTGTCACAGTGTTTTTTTTTAAATGGAAAAATTTAAAAATCGTGCAATTATTGAGTATTTATTTAAAAAGTTTTATCGGGTCTAGAAATCCATATCGATATGGAAAATGTGTTAGGTGAATGTTCTCCTTCATATGCAACAGTTAAAAATTGGATTACTGAATTTAAACGTGGTCGTACAAGTATTGAAACACGCACAAGTATTGAACCACGCACTGGAACTGCCAAAAAGTGCCTCGACACCAGAAATCATTGAAAAAGTATATGTTATTTTTTGTGAAAATCCAACTGCGACTATGTGTTAAATAGCGGATACCATAGACATCTCAGAGGAACGAGTAAAACACATTTTACATGAAGAACTACATATGGAAAAGCAATTCAACTAAAAGTCGGTCGAAATCGAATTTCTCAGTGCAATTTGGCACGTTTTAAGCGGAATAATCCACGTTTCATAACTGTAGATGAGACTTGGCTCTATCATCATGATCCTAAATTGAAACAGCAACGTTTACAGTGGACTGAAGCTGGATGTTTGGCGCGAAAGCAGACAAAGCACGAACGATCGGCAAAAAAGGCTATGGCAACTGTTTTGTGGGATGCAAAAGGGATTTTGTTGATTGATTATCTTGAGGAAGGTAAAACAATAAACTCAGAATACTATTGTACCATTTTGGATATACTGGATGCAGTAATTTGCGATAAAAGACCCGGATAAAAGAATAAAAAAATTCTTTTTCATCAAGATAACGCACATGTTTTTACAATGGCCAAATTAAAGGAATTAAAGTACGAATTGCTTGAATATCCACAATATTCACCACATTTGGCTCCCAGCGACTACTACCTGTTCCGAAAACTGAAACAGTTTATTCGTGTAAAGCGTTTTTCGTCGTATTTCGCAAATTTGTATGCAAATAGTTTCTGTAAGTGGATGTTTACATTGCCGTAAGCATGAAAGATTATGCGAAAAAAGCAAATATATAGTATTAAAAAAATATAAAAAATTTATACATGTTCTCTTACTCACTACCTGAACAGTCATTTATGCTTGAGCCAGTGCAAACATCCACAAAGTAATTTTTTCCATGTATTGGCATTACTGAAACTAAGTTTGTCTTCTTTTTTTGTTAAACATTTTTTTTTAATTTTTTGTTTTTATACATAAATTTATTGAAGTTAAAGTTCATTCCATACTTAAAAAGTGTCCTGTTCCGTTTATTTCTTTTTTATTTCTTTTTGTAAGTGTTTATGAGTTAATCGTAAATTTTAGCGAGGACGGGTGAGCGAAAATTAAAGGCTTGCGCGTGAGTAGAAAATCACTCTAGCGCACATCTTTAATTAACAAAATTTAACCCAGAACCTGGTTTTGAAATGCATTCCAGAATGTCAGATATAGTTGGGCTCCAATGGCATTGTCGTGCTAATAAAGCCGTTAACAATTATCACAATATTTGATCATAAAGCTTTAAAATTTATTATTGTTAGAAAAAAAGAATACATTTTTAGATTTTGTGAATAATAAAACATATTATTCAAACCCAAGGTTTGCTTCAGTTTGCGTAAAATTGATTTTTTAATATTCCAATAGTTTACTTTTTAAATAAATTGGTCCATCTAACATTTGAAATATGAACAACTGAATATTTTGAGTATGGCAACTCTAATGTCATTCGTATTATGACGGAAAATTAGTTTTATATTTGCGGCTTACGAAATGGGTCGAATAAAGCTTTGAATCTTTTATCGAAATTGTAAGATCGGTAGAAGAGAAGCTCCTTCCAAGCAATTTGTGGATCAATTTGTGACACTAAATCTTTATTGGATACAACAACCCGTTGTCTGAGCTGTTGCTCAGAATGTGAAAAAAGAATCAACCACATCAACTCGCTATCGTTTTGAGGAATTGACATTTCGTGTACTTCTTTATTGCGAATTTTGCATAAAAACCTTAGTATGGTGCAGTACCAAGTTCAACTGGTACAACAGCTGAATCAATATGACCATCCACAATGTTTTCGGTTCGCTAATTGGGCTCTGTGACGCTTGGAAGAAGATGAGCATTTTTACCGAAAAATCATCTATTCTGATGAAGCTAACTTTGACCTCGATGGTTACGTTAATAAGCGAAATTATCGCATGTGGGGCTAAGAAAATCCATACGCGATTATTGAAAAGCCAATGCACCCTCAACGAGTAATTGTTTGGTGTGGTTTTGGACCGATGGAATTATTGGGCCATTCTTCTTTGAAACTGAGGAAGGAAGAAGCGTTACAGTTATTGGTGTGCGCTACTGCACAATGATAACTGATTATTTGTGGCCTATTTTAGAAGGTATGGCCTTAGACGATATTTGGTTCCGATAGAATGGCGCCCTATGTCACACAAATCGTGCAACAATCGATCTTTTAGGTGTGAAGTATGAAAGTCGCGTTATTAGCCGTTTTTGTGATGTACATTGGTACATTATTTGTGGGGAGCCAGTAAAGGTAAGTGTCACGCTAACCATCCAGCAACGATTGAGGCTCTTAAGCACGAAATTGGTGCATCCATCGATCAAGTACAACTCCATACAGTCGAAAACATACTAAAAAATTAGGTGAATCGTATGGGCTATTGCAAGACCAGCTAAGGAAGTCATTTGAATGAAATAGTGTTTCCTAATTAACCTAAAGCATTGTACTTTCGAATAATAAAAACGACATTGGAATAAAATTATTCGTTTCATATTTACAGCAAAATCAAATTCCAAATTATAAATGGTCCACCCTGTATGCATGCCCGATCAATCTATAACCTTTGACCCACATATGCATTATGTGTCACCCATTTTCTTAGAAACTTATCGAAAGAAAACTTATCGAAACACACTGCAAACTATTGTCATAGATATAAGATAAGGACTTTGACAGATCAGTATTGCTGATAAAAACCAAGAAAATATAATAAATAAGGATAACGTGTACTTACACTTTGTTTATATTAATTCTTGAGTAAGTAAAAAGTTTCATATTTTATAAATACTGAAATTTTGAAGTAAATTTTTTACTGTACAGCAAAACATTAAAAAGAATATTGAACATATAAAAACAAAAGTAATTATGTATAAAAGAAGACAACCGAGAGTCAGACATAAACGTAGACCACGGACATCGATAATTCTTACGCCGAAAACATCAAAGAAGGACATGACGGATCCTAGCAGTGCTGATGCTGCTGTCCAGTTCTTAGATCATCATACCGAAACAGATCAAACTGAAAACTTCCCGAAAAGAACCAATAAAATTACTGTTTTTCCGGTTCTTGAATTTAAACCTTTCGAAAAGAGCCAACAAAACTGCAACCGCTGTACCGATGTGTCGAATGAAAATGCTAGAAAATTAACATTTTCTCCACCAGATTTTAAACCCTTACGAAAAAGCGATCGCAGTACAATCCTTCCGAAAACAGATGATAAAATGTTTTCGTCTCTTGGAACGACAACAGAGTTTAAACCTTTACGAAAGAGTCAGAAAATTTACGCTCAAGCTATATGTGAAAGTATACCAAACTCTGGTAGGCATGTTTTAGGAACAGAACCGTTATTGTCGTCTGGTGCAAAGAGTGTTCAATCAAATTCATTGAGCAGGAATACACCACATGTGAAAGATCCGAACTCTGAAGAGTGTGAAAAATATAAGCAACTGTTAACTATGATAGTGCCATCTCTGTATAACTCTTTTGGAAAAACCTCAAATAAAAACAATTTGTATTTCGAGCAAGAATGTAGTGTGGTACTTACACCTTCTTCAACTGCTGCAGCTAACGCTGGAAATAATTCAATTTCTATGCCAACACCTATAGATAACATAACCCTGGAGGACTACGCATGCGATGACGATGATTTTATTGGCATGTGTTCCAGAGCGGAAACAGATTCTTTTAAGAGTTTAAGAATTGAAAAGAAATCACTCGAAGAAACACCGACAAAGCCGTTCTCAGAAGGTAGAACCTTGCATGAGGTTTTCAGATCTTCATATCATCTTGAAATTGATTGGCTCGAGAATCATCGTTTGAAATCTTTTGAAAAGAAAAATAATCAAACTTTAAAAGAATACAATAAAACTGTTAATGGTGGCACAGCAACTGATATTATAAAATTATTGAAGAATCTTCAACTTAATAATAGAGATGAGCCAAAATTGATTGGGTTGACAGCAGCTCAAAATGACCGCATCAAAGCTGGAATAAATGGATCGCTTGATCAGGTGCTCATATCGCAATTTAATATCAATATTACACGACGTGATTTGCGTACATTGGTTGGCCATAATTGGCTAAACGATGAAGTTATTAATTTCTATATGAATCTTTTAAATAAACGTAGCGAAAAAACTAATGTATCTCATGGGTTACCACTTGTCTACGCATTCAACACATTTTTCATACCACGATTAATGCGGTCCGGTTATAGTGGAGTCAAACGCTGGACACGTAAAGTTGACATATTCGCGAAGGAAATCTTACCAGTGCCAGTACATGTGGGTGGAGTACATTGGTGCATGGCTATTATACATTTAAAAAACCGTACTATTAAGTACTACGACTCAATGGGTAGACCAAATTCTAGTGTCCTACAAGTGCTTGAGCAGTATCTCAAAGATGAATCCATGGATAAGAAGCAGCAGCACCTCGACACAGGTCAATTTAAGATCGAGTCAGTAATGAATGTTCCCCGTCAAACGAATGGCAGCGATTGCGGTGTTTACAGCTGTATGCTTGCTGAGTATATTACAAGAAATGCGGATATCACATTTTCACAAGAGAATATGGAATATTTTCGGAAGAAAATGATATTGGAAATATTGGAAGGTGAACTTATGGAATAGATAAAACTCGTTAAAGTAAAATTAATTTTTTCTGTTTATTCAATAAAAAATATTTTTAAACTATCTAAATTTGAAAATAACGGCGCGCCTAAAAGTATGCAATTTAATTTGACATTTCATCACATGCACTTTTTGACAGTTCCATTCCACTAGTCAACCGGTAGTATTTCTGATACATGTAAGCACATATGACAGCCTACCTTACATCGATTTATAGGCTTCAATATCGCATTATCCTCAAACACCGTGAAATAGAATAAGATTTACAGCTAAAGCTATGTTTCATTTAACGAAGCAATTCGTTTCTAAAGTGCCCGTGAAATCTGTGACAGCAGCCGGCGCTACTGGAAATAGGTCTAAAGTTCAATTCGCGAACCAGTCCAATGATTTAGCAAATGTTAAACTTAACATTTGCCATAAACGCTTGTCTAGCAGCAGTCATAGTTCAGCAAGTGCTACAATGAAACGTTTGCAAGGTAAAGTTGCCATTGTAACTGCATCAACTGAAGGGTAAGTAATGAGTACATTGGAAAATATAAATAAAATTAATGGAAAATCTTTCTAGCATTGGTTTTGCCATTGCTAAACGATTGGCCGAAGATGGTGCTGCTGTAGTAATTAGTAGTCGCAAGGAGAAAAATGTTGACAGAGCAGTGGAGGAATTGCGTAAACTCAATTTAAATGTGATCGGTCTCAAGTGTCATGTTGGGGAGGCGGGAGACCGCAAACAGCTCTTCGAGGAGACAATACGCAAGTATGGCAAATTGAATATTTTAGTATCGAATGCAGCTACCAATCCAGCTGTGGGTGGTGTGCTTGAATGTGATGAAAAAGTGTGGGATAAAATATTCGATGTAAATGTCAAATCATCATACATGCTGGCCAAGGAAGCCTTACCATATCTGCGCAAGGAGAAGGGTTCAAATATTGTGTTTGTTTCTTCGATCGCTGGCTACGATGCTTTTGAGGTAATATTTTATTTTACATGATAAGTTTTGCAAATGTAGACACCTCAGTATGTATGTATGTTTTTAGCTAAACTTCATTCTCTTTATGAATTAAAATTTATTCACGATATGATTATTACGGTCATAGTCTAATATCATGATTAAACTATGATTTCGATAACACTCATCTCTTAAATACATAATTAGAAATGCTAAGATTGTAATGGATTTTTAGCATACTACCTTATACAGTGAAAGCTTATCGCTATCTCAGCATGCATTCGATAGCAATTAAAGTGCAAATACATACACATTTTTATATCTAAAGATTAGGATTAAAAAATTGTACTTGTGTTTACCCACTACTTACAAATGTAAATTACTTATGCACATCTTTGTTTACGAAATCCCTTAGCTTCTTGGAGCATACTCTGTCAGTAAGACAGCTTTAATTGGTTTAACAAAAGCAGCTTCTAAGGATTTGGCTCCTGAAGGTATACGTGTCAATTGCTTAGCGCCTGGCATTATTAAAACTAAATTTTCTAAAGCTGTGAGTTCGCACTAGAGTTAATATATGCAATCTCTAAGTATTTTATATTTCAATTACAGTTGTATGAAAGTGAGTCTGCAAATGAAGCTGCGCTCTCTAAAATTCCAATGCAGCGCTTAGGTACACCTGAGGAAATGGCTGGTGTTGTATCATTCCTAGTATCTGAGGATGCCGCATACATAACTGGTGAAACTCTTGTGGCGTCCGGTGGTATGTCGGGTAGATTATAAATTGCCATTTTGTTAGATATAAAAAATGTGTGCTCAAGTTACATACAGTAATTTCAATAAAGGATTGTCTTGCAAATAAGATACAAATATAATTTTATTAAATAAATATAAAGCAAATATGCCGCATGATAATGATTTCGATTAAATTTCAGATTATAAGCATTGTGACACAATATAAAAGAATAAATTCACATGATGCAAATATAAAATACTACAATCTACGATGAACGCAATTTAGCCAATTGTGCAGCAATATCAATTTCAGATTTCTCATCGCCGAGTTTCAATTCTCCAGAACCAGTTGAGGGAATATTGGACATTTTTCCAGATATTTCAATGCCGATTTCATCAAGCACCTTGTTAACAACAGCATTGCTTTCTTCCTCATCACCAGATTCGGTGAGCATATCGTCCAGCGTATCATTAATCATTTCATCCGTCATTTCCATACGCATATTTGCCTGTTGGAAATCACGTATATTACCAGCAATTGCATCGGGGCGCATAACTTTATTCATATCACCCATCGTCTTGGCAGTGGTGCTCATTGCATTGGACAACGCAATATTTGTGCCAATATTTTTATTTTGATAGCCAATCGAAGTGATTTTGCTATTCGCTGCCATGGTGTGTGCTTTTTGCTTGCGAATTTCCACTAATTGCTTTGCTAAGATTCGGCAAACATCTTTATTTCCTGTAGCTGCCGCCCGTTTGATCTCCTGTTCAAGCTTCTTTTCCTCTTCCTCCAATTTGCGTTTTTCCCGTTCAATATCACGCGTTGCCTTTCGCAGGCTTCTGTCATTTTCACGCTGTTGATCCTTGACGGTGGGTTTCTTGCCAAATAGATTATTAAACATTTTATACAATTATTTTCTATGCGAACTTGGAATGTTATAAAACAGAAAGTAAAAAACACGTAGAAAATAAGTTTCCTCGAAGATTTTCCAATGATGATTCACGATTACAAACCGCAAACAAACAAGAATAAATATATCAAAACAAAAATTTTTATATATTTGATAGTGAACAGCTGATAACGGTAGGGTTGCAAAGGCAAGGTTACATGTATAAGCATTAAAATGCAAAGAGTCGCGTGCCGTAGTCATTTGTATCCAAATAATAACCACAAACCAATACAGTGAAACAGAGTATCAAAATTTACAACAAACAAACATTAACAAATTTCGTAAAACGGAGAGAGTACAATTTACTCTGCCGTTTTGCTCTCTTTTCCTATTTTTTAGGTATGCGTACGGACTTCCTGGTAAAAGTAGTAATACTAGTAATAACACAGTGCAACACTGGAAAAGGGAACAGAGCTACAGTAATCTGCAATCAGCTGACTACATTTGGCGTGCCAACCCGTCCAAAATTGGATGTTCGCCTTTTAAAATAATTTGTAATCATTTAGTGAACATGTCTTCGGGCGTTATTAAACAAGGAGCTGAAGGTCGCCTGTATCTAGGCGAGTACAAAGGTGAGAAATGTTTGATCAAAGAAAGATTCGAAAAAAAATATCGCCATCCAGAATTGGATTTACAAATTACAAGACAGCGTATGAAGGCAGAAACGAAAGCGGCCGGAAGATGTCAAAATGCTGGAATCTTGGCACCGCGAATATTTAATATGGATCTGAATGAACGTAAAATTTATATGGAATACTTTGCTGAAGCTATCACTGCAAAGAAGTTCATTCAGCGTATTGTGGCAGATAATAATGCGGATGAAGCACAATCGCTACTGGAATCGTTAGGTGAACGTATTGGCAGCAATATCGGAAAAATGCATGACAGTAATATCATACATGGTGATCTTACTACCTCCAATATAATGATTAATCCTCAAGGATGTGAAGAAACTAATTTCGCGGAGTATGATGTAGTTTTTGTCGATTTCGGTTTGAGTCACTATAATCAAAGTGCAGAGGATAAAGGCGTAGATTTATATGTGCTCGAAAGAGCACTTCTGAGCACGCATAGCGAGCAGCCGTACTTGTTCAATAAGATTTTATTGGCGTATCGCAAAGAATGTGGCAAATATGAGGATCCAGTTCTGGCAAAATTTGAAGAGGTGCGGGCACGTGGACGTAAGCGCACAATGATAGGATAAAAACACAAATTTGTATTTTCGTAGTAATTTACATTTTAAGTAATCTTAACCTTGCTAATAAACAGAAGTAATATAAGACAATGAAAGTAACTTACAATAACTTAATTATATTATTGTATAGTTCTTGATGATTCGACTATGATTTCATCATCTCGCAAATTATCAATTTTAATTTTCTTTATGTACTTTCGTAGTTTTTGTTTCTTTGTTAGTTTATCATTTTTGAGTGGCTCCAGGCCACCAATAGCATCTTCTTTAAATTGATCGTAGGGACGTTCCTGGATTTTCTTTATGGCATCATCGAGTTTTAGCCCAGCAATTCCTTGTTCTTCATGGTAGAGACGCAATTTGTCGCAGAATTTAGCATGCCCTTTTCTGAAATTTGGTTGTTTTGTGTATGGATGCTGTAAGTATTTTTAAATTTAATGCTGGGTAAAGATAAATTTTGTTATGGTTGACTTACCCTAGCATCAATAGCGCGTGCACATTGATTATAAAAGTTATGCAGATGTCTGAGAAAGATATCATTTGGCTTGATATGCTCATCTAAACTTATTTGCATTATTTCGATGACATAGGGAAATATCTTTTGCGCACATCCTTGCCGAAGCATAGCACCTAAAATTTGTATGTTCATTCTGAAAAGTAAAATATAAATAAATTTAGTTATAAAGTTTAAAGAGGAATTTAGAAAAAAGTTCATTATTATTTGGAAATGAGGGATGAGTTCTTAACCAAATGCTTTATCAGATATAGGTAGTAGTTAAAGTTACAGAAGCACAATAAAAAAATTTCAGTTTAAATTCGCCAGAAGCAAGTGTTATATTCTGTTTAGATAATGTCGCTTACCTCGCACCATTATTGCGCATTTGTGTTAGCAATTCCCTAGCTGTTTCTTCAGTTTGACAGCCTAAAGCTAAAACACCATATGTCACAATGTCTGGATTTAGTCCAGCTGTACGTATCATAGACAGCACTTCTTTGGCACCCTCATAATCGAACCTCATTGATCTCTTCTTTATCAGCACATTGAAGAAGTCAATGTCCGCCTTCAGACCGATTTTTCTTATAAACGAAAGCAATTGCTTCTCTGCAGAATTTGTTGGTGGTATCACTTCCAGCATTGTTGTGAATGCTTCAATGTCGGGTGTGATTTGATTTTGTTTCATTAAGTCCAAAAATCCATTAATGCCGCCGAGTAACAGAAAACGTTCATGCGGTTTTGAAACTTCCGAGAGTGAGACTAAACTACCCAGATGTGGGCATGGTGCAAGTAAATTTGGAATTTCTAGCTGTGCTGCATTGCTGGATAATGATAGACTTTTATCTTTGAACGAGTTTCCACAGCTTTCTATCGAAGTATTATCAAATTCTTTTGAAATTTCAAATTTAGCGGATGATGGTTCCTGGTCTAACAGCAGGGTTTTTTCACCGTCTTGCAGAATATACCTAGATTGACGCTCTGCTAGTATCTCTTTCAAGACTTGATGCATTGTCTGCAAATCTCCAAATTGACAATCGCGTACACAACGCAATACTGTATTGAATGAGTAATAATCGGGACGTATACCACGTTGCAGCATTTTGTGCCAGGTGAGCAAACAGTGTCTATGAAATAAAATTAAAATTAACTATATTTGGAGAAACTGGAAACTAAAACAAGTTTTTCTAACCTAAATCCAAAATGATTATCACTCGCGCACGCCTGCAACAAAAAATTAAAAGTATCAGTATTCACTTCCAGTTGACGTTCCATCATTTCATCCGCCAACAGATATGCGGTCTTCACATCACCACACCGTCCATATGCCTTAATCATGGCATTGTAATTTTTAACATTCGGTTCGTAGCCTTTTTCAAGCATAATTTCACGTATATTATTTGCACGCCCCAAGCCGTCAGCAGCCGAGGGTGCATTTGCGCAAGCATTGAACAGCGAAGTGTACGTGCCACCCGTTACTTTGAGACCGCGCTGCCGCATTTTTGTGAAGAGTTGAAATGCTTTGCGTGTATAGCCCGCTTTTGCACAACCGCTAATGAGTAAATTATAAATATAATTCTCTGGTTTGGCCCGATCGTCTTTAAGCATACGCTGCTCTAACACAGCTATAGCATCCTTTATGCGATTAGCCAGCAAATGTTCTTTAATCATGCGCCCGTATTCTGCGGTACTCAGTCTTTTACTACGTTTCTGGGGGTTGCTTATGTATTCTTCTTCGATAAGATCACCTAAAAAACGAGTAATTACAACTTTAATTTAAAGTAGAAGCATAGTGCTTAACTTACCGGCATCTTCTTTTTCGTCTGCCATAGTAGAGCTGCCAAATGTATCAGCATCATCATTTAAAAGCAATTCATCTTTTCTTCTTTCTGTTACTTTTGCTTCAATTCCTCCCTCAGACATCTTATATGGATTTAGATTTTTGGCCATTAGGGGTGTCTTTCCTATGCGTTGACTGGTGCTTCTCAGTATAGGATATTCTTCATTTAGTTGCTCCTTTGTTTTACGTTTATTTGCGTCGCGTTGTGTATCTAAACCTGCGTCCTTATCGTACACTTTGACATGCAGTTGTGCATTAAAGATATGTCCTAGCGCTGCAATTCTATCTCCGCTATTTGACGCATACTGTGTATGTTCAAATATCGATTGGCGTTGCAATTGCTTCAATCGTTTTTGTGCATTTCTTAACTGCCGTATTGTGACATTGCAAAATAATCTTACAGCCATTTTCCAGTTATTACTTGCTTTATTATTTCAATTTTAACTTGAATATGTCAAACACGCTTGCCATTAGCTAAAACTAATATTTTTGGTTATTTTAGCTGTTTTATTGGTGGACAGCTGTTGCAAACAGTGGGTGTTGAAATTATTAAGACATTTTTGTTTTAAGTAGGTTATTTAACTATATAAAAAACATTTATTTCAGTAACAATTTACATTTCATAATAATTATGAATAAAAAGTTTAAAAATTGGCTCAAAGATCGGCTAAATTTGTAATATTTCTAACTAGATTCTCCGTAGTTTCCTTGACAAAATTACGCCATTGCTCTGTGCACATTTCCTTTGAAGATTTCTGCAGCTGCTCCATTAAACCAACAAATTCCTTTTCGATCTCTTCTTTGATATTCATATCAGCCAATGCTTTGAATAATGTATCTAGTTTCCCTTTTAAACTACAAAAATCAAGCTATTAAAATTCGAATATTTGGGTCGACGATATTTTTACCATTTAAATTGCACAGATTTATTTTGAAAAGACTGATACTGCGACTCCAATTGATGCACGATGCGCGCTATATTTGCTTCAAGTTCATGTAATTCGCGTTCTTGCTTTTCAATTTCCTCAATTATGCGTTCGCTGACATCGCTAACTTTTCTGAAGAATATATCGGAATGTTGTTCCCTTCTTTGTTGGTGTAAGTTAGATAATCGCTTAGATATATTAAGTTTGTATGTATCAATCAAATTTGAGGACTCTAAAAAATTTAAATTATTATAATTTAATCATTTCCAGACTTTATTATACCTTGTTTAAAAGTTTTCGGAATAACTGATATAGGATTCCTAGTTGAATTTTTAAAGTCGGTTAATTGAGACTTTGAAATATATTCACCAGGCATGATTTTACGAAAATCATCTTTTTGAGGTGATGTAATAAATAATTCTTTGCTAACAACTCGGGTGCTGCGTGTAAAAATTGAAGTGGCTGTAGTTACTTGACAGTTTGTAATTGTGGTTGTAGTAGCGATATTCTCAGCAGCAACTACTTTTTTAGGAGTTGTGTAAGTAATTTGCTTTAACTGTACGGCGTCGGATTCCCCATTATCAGAATTGTATTCAGTTTCTGAGTTGCTGCTGTCGCTTCCATATTCTGATCGTTCACGATATAATATGCATTCATTTACTGCCATATCAAATACATGTTCATTATTATTACTACTCATATCTTTTGAGACTTCCATTTTCTCATTTTCAGGTTGGAATTGTATTGTATTTTGATTGCAGTTTGTTTGATTTCTGCCTGACAATTCAGTATCTAAAAAAATTTCTACTCTGTTGTGTTGTTCCGCGCTAATTTGTTGATCGGGTGTGTTGTCGGAGATATCCATCATATCTAGCGGTTCCGGAGAGAAAACATCTCTAAATTCTGATTGCAGGCCTTTAGTTTTAATAGGAGTTAGTTCAATTGCATTTTCGATATTTTGACGGCATCCCTGAATATCACCAGCGACGACAGTTGATACTTTATTGTTTTCCATTAAAGATAATGTGTCACCGTGATTATTAAGGGAATCGCTTGTTACAGTTTTAACTGCTTCCTTCGAATCCGTTTCGGAGTCAAGCAGAGAAATTACTATGTTATTCGAATGCTGAAAATGTTTGTTTTCTAAATTTGAACTTAAATGTAAAACTTTCAGTTGGGGTGATTGTGGTGGCATGTATTTTGGAGAAGTTGTTAAATCAATCTCTATATCAGCTGAATATATAGTTTTATTTCTGTTTGAAAGACAAGGCGATTTTGCAATAGGTGGGCCCTCATCTTTCTCATTGTTAAATGAGTCCTAAAAGAAGAATTTAAAGTTTGATTTAATTAAATGAAATATGTATAAAATTAATTAATTTACTTTGGACATAACAGTGATACAACGTGAGCGCTTGCGTATCTCCCTAGCAATCGCAGCAGCTGCTGAAGTGCTTGGTTCATCTGAATCGATAAATTCTATTGCGGATTTGGTATTCAATGTCATTTTACTTTTATTCAAAGATTTACGACAACGTTTTTTCTTTTGTACTGTTGCTACATTTTGACGGCGTGTTCTAAAGTTACGATAAGACTGTCCTGGCTCAGCATCGCTGACATTATGATCTTCATAAACATCATTACTTTTTATTTGATTTTCATTACTGTTGTCAATTACTGCGCTGGGATCTTCGTTTATACGTTGTACATGTTGGAGTATAGTGCGACATTGGTCTTCATTGAAAATTGCAGCACTTTCGTTGCCGTCGTCTAAGAAGCTTGTAATATTAACAATACCCCTATTTGCTGGCACTTCTTGTGGCCTACTTATGGCGGCGCAGTTGGTAGCTTCGGTTACGTGGCTCATTGGTTTCACCTTGTTAATTTGTTTACGTTTTGGAGGTGGCGGCGAATTTGAAATCCTTTTTGCTTTTGTTTTGCGTGAACTATTTCTAGAGAAAATAAACATTTAATAATGACGGAATGTTGGTACTGTAATCGTTTGTTACTAGTAAAACCTTTTTTTCCAAATATTTTGTGGTTGATCGATACTTGTTTGGTCACTATCCGATGTGTATTTGCGGTTCTTGAAAAAGCGACGTTTCACACGAAGCTCGCGTATGGGATGAATTCTACTACGTGCAATCTCTTTAACATCGGTTGATTGACGTGATGATTTCGGAGATTCATCTGCATTTCTATTATATGCGAGCAACGAAGAATTTATTTTTCGTATCTTAACTCTTGATATTCTCTTCTTGGATGTTGCCGGCTTCGTTTTGCACAAAGCTTTTTCATATTGTGGCAAAGATGGTTCCTTAAACCCGGAATTTAAATCTGGATTTGTATGGTCTTGTACAATAGAGGTTTCTTTCTGTAAAGCTTTTTCATAATTTGATAAAGATGGTAATTTAAATTCAAAATTTATATTCGAAGTCGGGAGCGTTTGTGAATCGGCTGTATTAACTGGTTGTGATAACACGTTGTTGTTATTCTGCTGGCTGATATTACCTGAGCTGCTTGAGTGGCCGATTAGAAAATTATAACTATTTTTAAAGTGGTGGATGGGACTTAATGCTTTTAAATTCAAGAAAACATATTATTAGGTCAACCATGTTCTATACAATTACTGCTTTTATAAGTTACCTTGGTTTAAATTGTTTTGTTGTGATTCTGTGCTCTCAGACTCACTTGTGCCTTGCAGTTGGTCCGACATTGGTAGTTCATTTTCTTTATCACTTTCTGATGATTTATCACTCGCAGCTACTATTTTAAGCGACTCTTGTTGCACGTTATTGCGATTGGAATTATAGTATTCTACAACAAATTCATTTTCTTGCAAACGTAAAGCTTCTTCTGCAGGTAGCTCTAGTTCAGCATGTGTTACAGATTTTAATTCTGCGATATGATTCAATTTTTTTGAAAACTGAGCAGGTACGGTAAATCTCACGATGAGTGTACGGTTTTTACTGAAAGGATTTGCAATTGAGAACTTTGCAAATAATGATTTGAATCACTAAAAGAACATACAGTGTCATTTTGCAGACCTGTAAGCCCACAGTTACACTAGTAAATTTAGAGTGAGATTTTTGTTTGAAACGACCCTTAAATGTAAGCGTTCGTGGACAATAATTTAAGTCAATCCAAAAGTGTTCGGCACCCTGGCAAAATAAATTGATACAAATAAATGTGTTTATCAGAATAAATTTGTATTTATGTATTTCTATATCAACATACCCAAGTTTTATAAAATTTGTAGCTGACGCCAAATTTTAAAGTTTTGCAGCGAAATGAATATACTAGTACATTTTCGGCCAAATTCATATTATAGATATTTAAAAGATCTCGTGCAACCTGTGCGTTAATGACATTATTACAACTATACACTTGCTTAGGTAAAAATATTAACACAGTACAAAAAATACAGAATAAATATCTTGTGATTGATAATTTGGGGTCGCAATGTATTGAGATTGCTTTTACAGTATCTGAGATTCTTGCTACCTACTGCTGCCAAACTTAAATGCTCATATTCCTTTTTTTCTAGGCCGAGCTTTTCGCAACCATTCATGTTGTAAATGTTATATTTGTACATGAATGGAAGGGACTTACAGTTTTATGCCGAATCCAATCGGCGAATTGAAAAGCTTTTCCTTAGGCAGTTTTGTAGGTTTGCCATTGCCTGCCAAGAATTGGTGCCGTTTAGTATAATATATTTAAAAATCCCTAATCTTGCTTTTTATTTCTCCAAAATTTGTAGTCAGCAAAGTAATTCTGAAGAATATGCTATGTATTATGTAAATAGAAGGCTATATAACGTGAATAGTAAAAGATTACTGGCACACTAAATCAACTCCCTACCCAGACATAAATACATATGACCAAACTGGATATGACCACTTACAATGAAACTATCTTAGTTTATGCAGGATTAAACATTATAAAAAATAATACACGATCTTCGTATAATATATACCCTATTCCATATACTTAGGTCAAAATCACCAATTTTTAATATTAAATTTTTACATGTAGAGAAGCCTATTCTATCGACCACGAATTACTCATAAAAATGTATTCATTCACTCTTTGTAATTTTTTATTTACATTATCGAATTTCGCTGCATGATAGCTTCCCGCTGCTATTGCCGAAAAAAGTTTATCTTTAAGAGTGCTTGTTCCCGAGCAGTGTATTGTATCGAGTTCGTCCTGTTGGCGACGAATATCGACGCATTTAAGCAACATCACCAATAAACGTAATACCATCATTTGTGTGTTGAAATCGCCAACAAAATCAATAGGAAACCAAAGACAAGCGCTGCAGTAACATAAACTTTTAAATAGAGTCCAATAATTATTATAAAATTAAACAAACACTCACATAATGCCAGTCTCAAAGTTAGCCAAACTTTCGATAGTGGACGTTTGAACATTTGAGAGTAATTGATAAACCATATCGAGTAGTTGATAATGATAAGTTGGACGTTTTGGTTTTTTGTATTGCAAACAGCCAATAATGTAGGTAACAGCGCTGGGTACAGTTTTTTCATATTTTCGTTGAAGGTATTCATTCGCGGGACTTAAAGAAGTTTGTATTTTCTGCAAAATATTATGTAAACATGAACTCGTATATGGAAATGGAAAGCATTAAGATTTTCCTGTCACTCAATATTGAAAATATATTCAATAATTTAAAATTATGAATTATTTTTTCATTGTTTACCAAATACAAACGAAGCCACTTAATGGTTGCTTCTTCAGCTTCGGCGTCGTTGCTCTTTAACGATCTTTCTAAAGCGTTGAATCCAATAAGCATATCACGGAAATCAATTTTAGTCTTTAAGAAATAGAATATGCTTCAATATTGTTTTTAGAAATTTATGGTTTCGTTAAAATTACCATCATATTGCTGGATATAAAGTGGTTAATTTTGCTTATAACCGCGACCACATCGGCTACGGAAGTCTCTTGTTTTTTGCCACAAAAAACACTTTGAGCCGCCATATTGAAAGATTAACTTATTGAGAAAAACTTTTTTGCTAAACGAATATAATGATTTAATAAATTTATAGCTTATTCCAAAGTGTATTTAGCTTATTTTATTAATATATAATTTTCTTATGTGTGTTGTAATATACATATGTCTGTATTATGATTTTAAGTTTTTGATTGGAATTTACCTCTTATTTTGCAACTGCTTTCATTATTTTTGAAAAAACTAACTATAAAAAAGATCCGTTGACAGATTTGTTGTAGTACAGACAAAAACCATGAAAAAGATGAAATGTCATCGTATTCAATTGTATTCAATTGAACAGGGTTGTCTAAAATAAGTCCAACGGGAGAAAAACTCAAGATTACAAAAGTTATTAATACTCATGAAAAGTATTATTATTATTAAGTAATTTCCCTAGTTATTTACATTTATTAATAGTTTAGTAAATTGAGATTTACAAAGCAAGTTTTGCATATTTATAAAATCAGTATAAAATATACTTATATATATTTTTATTTCTTTATTGATACATTCAACATACAGGGTGTGCCCCTATGAATGCAGAGCATTGTGTTGATTGGAAGAAAGATTGATAGGTGGGGGGAAGAAGGAGCGAGAATGAGGGAATGCAATCGCAGCACACCGATAAACAAATAGACAGCCATTGTGGCATTGTGTTATGCCTTTACCACAATGAACTTCAGTTTATCAATGTCGAGTATGACCGCATGAAGCTCCAAAGGCCGAGCTTTTCGCATCCACTCATGTTGTGCGTGTTATATTTGTACATGAATGGAAGGGACCCACAGCCGAATCCGAACGGCGCAGCGAAGTGAAAAGCTTTTTCATAGGCCATTTTTACTCTTGTAGGTTTGCTTTTTCTACGTAACAGTCCAACGCACTACCACTATGCAACAGCGACCACTTAATATATATGAAGTAAAAACATTGTGGCTGTATTTCTACATTTATTCGGTAGTCGAAAAATAGTAAACAGAATAGTAGTAGGCAATCCCAAAATAGAATACATAGAGAAACAGAACAACGAACCTAGAAACAGAGCTGTAGATAAATTTATGGGAACCAAAATCTTATATAAAAACTTTAATTACAATTAACAATATAACAAAAATTACCTACATTTTGTAAGTTAATGTAATGAGAGCAATTTTACATCGTATGCGTGATAAGAATATTCTCTCTATCCATCTCATGAGGTAGAACAATGCGTTCTAAAAGTTTAGAAATTAATAATAAAGAACATAAAAAGGTTGGTAAATAATAGAAGAAAAACCAGTCAGTAAAAACAACTTGAGACTTATGTTCGAAAAATGCAACCCTATCCCGTTTATCTGTATATCACTTGACATATTTGCTTTGCCACTAAAATTTTTTACATTTTTTTTTTTAATTATAAAGTTGGATTAATTGAAAATTAGGTTAAAACATGAATTCGTCAGTGGATCCGCGGCGCAAGGAGAAAGTCAATCGTTACAAGCCCCCACAAACACAGGGCCAGGCCGGTGGTGGCAATGAAGATTTAATGCCGGACTATATGAATATTTTAGGTGAAATCAGTTCGTGGGTCTAAGTAAAATCAAATTTTATTTCCATTCCCCTTCATTTCTGTATACACAGGAATGATATTTTCCATGTGCGGTCTGATGATGAAACTGAAATGGTGTGCCTGGCTTGCTTTGTACTGTTCCTGTATTAGTTTTGCGAGTTCGCGTGTTTCTGATGATGCCAAACAGGTCGGTTGAAAGATTACTCTAGAAATATGTTTACCTCTCTTTTTTTTGATTATTTTTAATTTTTTGTAGGTGCTCTCCTCATTTATGTTGAGTGTCAGCGCTGTTGTTATGTCGTACCTGCAAAATCCTGCACCGATGACACCACCATGGGTTGCATCAACATAATGGTAATGCAGCAGAAATTCCATCATAAAGCAGACACGGGGGAAAAATGTTAGCCAAAGTTTTCTTATTTAAATAGATCTACTTACTTGGTGGAGTTCTGAATACCCGCAAAGTGCTTTATAATTTTACAATTTAGTATATACTGAATAGTGTACATCCACAAATATATTAATGCATATTTCTGATTGTACGCATTTGAAGTCATCTTTTTTTTCGAAAAATCTTAAATATAAAAGCTGTTAGTAGTTTTAACTACATACACAAATTTTTTTAATCCTAAGACATGTCCCAATAAATACAATATGTTAGACCAGGTAATTTATAGACTGCTGTAATTTTTATTGGATTATCAGTTTTACACAAGTCTTTGGTAGCCGATATACTAAGTTGATGGATGTTGATCCTAGTCTATTGCATCGATTATTTTTTTTTTATTAATGCCTTTTTTATTCAATTCTTCATATTCAGTCTGCGTCTAGCAACTGAAAATTAAAAGAATATTCTGCTTTGTTCTTTCTTAATTCATGTCATTATTATTTAGGTAGCTCCGGTTCATAAATTATAGTTTTTCTTTTTAATTCACGTTTGTCGAAGTCGCTTTACAAGATTAGCTCAAAGGCCTATCCAGTGTCCTAAGAAGTTCAAGCGTTATAATAGTGTTTAATCATATCCAAACCTTAAAATACATTTTGAATCGAATAAAAGGAAAAATGCATTTTTAGGGTTTAAAAGTCACGATTTTATAGGCTTGGTGTTGATTCTATAAAATAAAGCAGCACTATGTATTTTTTACAATTTCGTAAAAATAGAAACGATTCGTTAAATTCAACATTAGATTTTAAATAAATAAGCAATTTTCTTTTTTAAAGAATTAAATAAGTGCGTTGTTACAACTCAATGATGTAATGAAAAATTTAGATGAATACGTTGCCGGATGATAATTTTGAATTTCATTCTATTGGCTTTAGTAATTGCATAGTGATGGTTGCCCATGCGATGGTGTTCATACTTGATCTAGGATCGGAGGCGCATTGTTATGTTGTGAGTATGTAATAGGCGAAAATAAAAAAGACCAAAAAATAAAGTGAGCTAAAGATCACTGCGTATTAAATTTCACCAAAATTGGTGTGTCCAGTCGTTTTTGCATGCTGCTGCGCCTGCACTTGGCCTACTAACATTACATCACATTGCAAGCAACGCAATGAGAACTTGTCAACGTTAGTGAACTGACGTGACGACTTCGCCTCGTTGGCCAGCTGCTCAGCTTGATGGTAGACTCCCATTTCTTCAATGGGAAAGATAGTAGCTGGAGCGCCGCCCTAAAAGCAGTCATTAAAAGGGAAATACCATTTCTGTGAACATTTGAACTTACAACAACCGTTTCCATATACAGTGGATCATAATGTATGCCATCAAATAGCAGGAAGACACGCAATCCATAATTTCTATCTTCGCCAAAACGATTTATAATAGCATTTTGGATATCAACTACATCGATTTCAATGCCATAGTAACTCGATAGTATAGCTACTTCGATAGCGCCACCCCAAGATTCGGGACGTTGAATCCATGAGCAATACTCAGCATTGGATTTGCCTAGTACAGCGTCATTATATTGATGTGGATCGGCAGCGACCTCCTGGGCAATAACGTGACGCATCATTTCACTGCCTTCATTGTCAACTTTACCATTTAACACAAAACGAATGCTAGTAAAAAGGCAAGAATTATCCGCAGGCACTACTTTCTTAAGCAAAATGCCGTTAAAGTTGCCGTTCGAACCACTAGGGATTTCAACCTCCGCTGCAGCAGCAACTTCCGTGACTACAGTTGCAGCATCAGCACTAGTGGAAGCAGCGGCAGTCGCCTCTGCAACCACTTGTCTTAGCTGTTCTTCTTCTTCTTCTGCTTGCAAACGACGAGCCAGTGCCTCGTCATCTTCCAACGTGTAACTTGTTGTTCCAGGTGGCTTTTCCTCAACAATAAGCGTCTCACCGCTGGTTATGCCCGAGGCAGCAAGACTTTCAGATTGCTGTGATAAGTCGAGTGGACGTGGTGGGAATCCAACGAGTAAGTGCAATTGTGGCTCTTTAATTTGTGTTATCCTTGCGATTCTGGTTTTAAGGTCAGCAATTGTCGTGGCCGCGGTCAGGTCTTTCACAATGAATTGCCCCTTTTTCGACTTTAATTTTACACTGAATGTCATATTTTTGTTCTTTAAGAAATTGAATTTTTTTTTTTTGATTTTCTATGGTTTAATATGTTTTATAATGAGGTAATTTTGTTCGCCTGTTTGTTGTTGTTTCTGTTGTTGTTGGAAAAATAAAGATGAATTTTTTCTGGATTCTTGTTAGGGATGCCAACTCACCGATATTTACATATCGCACTCAGTGTTGCATTTAAATGCATTTCCGTTATTGAAAATACTTTGCTTTTCGACAAAGAAATAAACATTTTGAAATCATACCACACAAAGTTCGAAAGCATATTTATATATATGATGCACATGTTAGGTTGGTTATAATTCAAATTCAAATCATGGCACAGGCAAAATTGAGGGAGAAAAAAAAAATTTCTACATGGCACGGAAAGCAATGGCAAACCTACAAGAGTAAAAAGAGGTTGCTGTTACGTTTTCCCATACGAGTATCGTACTCTTAAATTGATCGTTTTGGAAGTTATGCGCTTTCCTATATGCTGCTAGAGGTCTTCCATTTTTTTTATAAGTTTCAATTTCAATTTATTGATTGCACAATTTGTGTTGATACAACAATAACTGATGCTTTAGGCATATACATTAACAATATCAATGGTAGATGTTTTTAAAAATTGAGTTCGTACTTGATTTGGCGTCAAATTGATTGAAATAATACATGTACACTACAAAAAATAATAGCTTTAATTTAAATGCACTATTACAATGTGGAGCTAATTTTAACTATGTAAACATTTATGTTGTCATTTACATGTTTAATATTTTTGTTATACATATACTTTTCATTCACTAATATCTTTTGCATACTGTTATCAAAAGGAAATACTACCATCGTACGTAATACGTTCGCACAACTTGATAGCCCGTAAGTGATAGATCGGGCCTCACGAATACAATATCAACAGTTATTTTTCTCATCAGATATGTACTTTATGCATATGAATACTTTCTGGCTTTCTAGACAATCTGTAACATAACATTAATTAACTATTTATATGGTGTAGGCTTCGTTTGCAAAATTTACGAGTTACGAAATCACAATACATATTCCTTTATATGATACAGAACTAAATTCGAATCTCAGAATATGAATAATTTGTATTACTAAATGCAACTTTGAATTCTTTTATTCTTTTCTCATATATTGTTAACTTATAACCTTATAATTCATTTTAATAAAATGAAGTAATAAATGAACATAAATAATAACTGCCTTACAGATTGTTCAGCCTTTAAATTATCATTTTATTTAGAACTATTTACATAATTCCATAAGTACCCATAAGTATATGGCCATTTAGACATTTTCACAGCAATAACAAATTATGTGGTTGCAAAAAAATAGGCTCATCTGTAACTCCTAAATAAGCTTCATTCATATTATCAATGTCGAAAAATGCCTCCAATGTGCTGTCAACTTTCGCCCGCTCCGCCATATCAGCATACAGAGCAACACGAAAAATTTTCGTTTCATCGTTCTCCACTTGTACCTTTGCATAATGAGAACCAAATAAACTTTCAAGTTGCAGTATACGTAGTGTTATACCGCTTTGTAAGCCTAGTTGTTTTTCCGTCTCCAGATACTTAGCATGTGCTATTGCAGTGTCCAGAGTTTGTTGTAATTCCTGCACATAACCGCCTTTGCGAAGTCGTCTCTTCTTTAGGTTGTTTTTAGTTAGTTGTTTCTTATCCTGACTATTTTCACGCTCGATCAAGGCAATTAACAAATCCAAATCAGTTGGAGGTGCGGTTGCATTCTGTGAAGAAGAAACTTCTATATTCTGCGAACTATGTGCTGTTGTTTCAGAATCCGAAGATGAAAAAGACCAATCAATTTTCTCGGTATCAATTACGTTATGTGTTGAATTTTTGATACAGGCTTCACTTTCATGAGTGAAGCCTGTAGAGTCATGTAGAGTCTCACCAAGTGCTTTATCTTTTCTTCGCATAGGAGCAAAATTCTTTTTAATTTTATGCCACGGAGAAGCTAAATCACGTGGACATTTTAGTGCAGATGGTTGCTTAGTGTAGTTGTTCTTTAAAGACAAACCTTTCCTCGAGCTACTTGCGTCTCTGAGGCTCACTTTGCTATAATTATATGTAGATTTGTGTTTAACTCCGATGTTCGGTAGCGGCTTCTTTTTGGCGCTGCGAACATTATGATATGGTTGCTTACTACGAGCTGGGGTAGCGTAACTTTCGTTTGGGTCCAAAGTATTCTCCTCACTACTAAAATGTTCTATTTGCAACGAAGATGATTCAAATTCCTGCTTATTTTCTTGTTCACTTTCGCTATCAGTGCATTCCATTATTTCCCATTCTGCCGCTAAGTCTTCGTGAAAATTATGTGTATTAACTGACTCATTGTTTGCATCTTTAAAAAGGCTAATGAAACCACTTTTTGGAAACATCCTAATTATTAAAACATTTAAGAATTATCAGACTTGACAAGGTTTTAAGAACCATAAAATAAACGTGAACATATACCATGGTTGCATTTTAGAGGCTGACACAAATATTTAGGATTGAAGAAACCGGTAGTTGAATCGATTGAGTGATTCTTCAAAACCGATTTTTATCGAGTATTTTTTATAATATATCAGTGGACCGGTGGAAAAGGTTTAAAACCGACTATTCATTAAAATGCTGAGCAACAGGTGAGAAAAGTAAAATTAATCTTTGAAATTTACTCTTTTATAACTTGTCTTGTACATTTATGAATTTGTTACCCAGGGTTTTACTGTACAGCACGAATGTTCGTTTTATATCAAGCCGTTTTATATGTATAAGGTGAGAGCAGCAGTTCATCAAAATTCACCAGGGCAACAACAACAGAGCTTTGTTGTTGCGCCCATAATGGCAGCATAATTAAAATGTTAAAAACAATACCAACACATATTTGTAGTTGCAGCTTTATAATGGTGGTATAATTAGAATTTCAAAATCAGTTCTTGACCACAACGGAAGGATAGGAGCGTGTTGCTAGTAACACCACCTTATTAAATTCGCTTTCTTTTATACTTTCTATACTAATTTAAACTATTTACAAGTACATGTGTTTTCTTACATACGTAAGTATGTACATGTGTTACTTTTTCGGGTTTTTGAGTAATAACAAAGGCGAAAAATACGGGTTCACCGAAAACCGGCTGACATCCTACAATTTTTTCTGAATATTTATTTATATCTTTCGAAAACCGGCACAACAAAGTTTAAAATCTTATTAGCAGTACCGGCAGCATGTAGCGTAAACACAGCAACTCTCATTGCTTTTAATGCTACAGTTCCCTAAAGATGTGGTTATATGCAAAGTTTACTCGGCGAACACCATGCAATTGTTGTTGCCCGAACACGAAAAAAATAGCTTTTTCTCACTCTCATACCGAACAAGATATGCTGGGTGAAATGTACACCGAGCACGCCGAGTATTCAGGGAGTCAATGAGTTATTCTACAAAAAAAGAACAAACATGTCTGTAAAATAAAAGGAAAACATGCAAACATATACATCATTATTTTCATTTGCAGAAAAGCGAAGTTGCCAATGTTTTTAGTGTTTAAAAAAAAATATTAAATATGTTATTCATAAAACTATTAAAGAAAAATCATAATTTTTCAATTATATTATTAATTTCACTCACCATATTGATAAAATCGTTTAAAGTTTTTTTGTATACCACTTAGTTTTGCTGTTGCCAACAAAATAATATTAAAAAATAACTGAATTTCGACCAAAAAGCATCTCTGTAATGAACTCCAATGTAACCACCACACCGAGCACGAGAGAAAAATATGATGTGTTCGCCGAACAACGAGCACCAGCATAACCATAACCAAATAAATGTACGTACAGTTTCAAATATTTCGTTTGTATTAGAACTCCAAACTCCACTTTTCAAAACCTATCCATATATTTGCCACAGAGTACTATTAAATACCTCTATACCAAATCTTAGTACCATTTCACAAATAGTTCTAGAGATATCTCATAAAAAATATTCAAGTCATTTGGTAGGTGGCACACCTCCTTTTCCAATCCTACCAACGACCACGAATTAGGTTTGAATAAGAGGCGACAAACACACTTTGCACAATCCAAAGAGGACTGCATGAGAGGTGCCAAAACTACTTTTTCAAGCCACAGCTACTCTTAAAAATTACCACGGATTTACGTACAATTTGGTGAAGATCCGCATTTGCAATAATTTTTTTTACATAGTCTGCTTTTACACACGACCGACTTTTCTATTGTCTGTTTTGTTTCATCATCGAGAGCCGCTACACACATTGATTTCGACTGTCCGCTAGATTTTTCTCACCTATTTTTCCATATTCTCCTTTGTTCCATCGTCGAGAGTTTTAACAACCACCGACCGACTAGGCTCATTTCAAAAAATATTTTTACAATGTTCGTAATTCGGGAAAACTGAAAGTACTTTCTTCCAAGGGAATTTTGTATGAACTCGCCACGATATGCGTGGATTTGCGCAATTTTTTGTTTTGTTGGTTATGGTCCGGAAAAATTTTTAGTAAAAGAAAATTCGGGAATGTAGGAAAATTTGAAAAACTATAATATTGGATTAAAATAAAATATCATTTGTTTTTATTTTTGTGTTGATTTGTAATCCGTCCAACAAATGTTTAATTTCATTTCTATTCCAATAGATGGCTCAACGACGTGCGCAAAAAAATCAAAATTCAATAGGCTTCTATGTTACGTTCATTTTTGTTAAGTTTCTATAATAAGAAATATACAAAATGTATGAAAGAGAATTCAGTGTGATAGTTCTCTAGTTGTCTCTAAGTTACGTTAAGTTTCTGTAATTAGACCATAAAAAGCAAAAATCTAAAATTGGGCTAATATCGGTGGTACTGTCTATTGTGACTCGTCCATTTTCGTATTCCCTCCCTCATCAAAAGGCAGCACGGTTGCCAACTTTTAGGTTTTTGGAAACAGGACACACTTTCATTGAAACTGACTTATTAGTTCAAAACAAATGACTTCTCTTTCAATTGATATAGTTCTTGCAACTTTTTTACTTTGGCTTATTTGTTAAAAAAGAAAGTAAAAGCAGAAACTAAACACAAACAAATTTTATCTGCACATTCACAATTTATAATATAAATGAAAGTACACAAATCAAGGAGTTAAAACTGTTTTTTATAACAAATAGTTCGTAGCACAAAACACTGTAGGTATTTTCCATATCTGTATAAATATAAGACGCACAATATGAATGGATGCGAAAAGCCGGACCTAGACCCTCCATGGGCTTTTGTGCCTTTAAAAGAAGAAGAAAGATAAAACTAAATAAATAAACCCAAGTAAAATAAATTGTAAAACAAAATTTTATATAATTTTTAAACGTAATAAATTAATACAAACAAAACAATAAATAACATAAAATAAGATATGTGATATTATCTCTGCTGAAAGGAAAAATATTTATACTTAAATCAATTTTACATTAATTTTATTGCAGTGGCCGACAACCTGACAATATTTGCTGCTTGAAAATGGGTGAGGGCTTTGCGTCTCCGGACGAAATAATCGTGGAGAAAAAGAGTCGATTAGTAATGAACTCTTCTTTTAAAATTTCGGAAAATTGCCTAAAGATGACAAAATACCCCTGTTATTCTCACCAAACATAACGATAAGAAAATCGAGCTGTTTAGCGTTGCCAGAATTAAAAAAAAAATGAACTTAAACCTAATGAACATTAAAATTATGGCTAAGCTGTCGCAGCCATTGTACTCGTACCTTAATGAGTAAAAGTATATACTTTTATATATATGATGAGTACAATATACATATCGCTCGCTTGTGCAAGACTGTCATAATTCAATAAACGTACATTTTGAGAAAAACGCTTAAAACTTTTCAATTTACTTGTCACATGAAGAGTTCATAAGATACAGTTATGATTTTTATACACAAGATAAAGCACTAAATAATAGTTATTTCGGTATATGTTCATAACCCGAATATTTTGTTTCTTGATTCATGACAGTCTTACTCTGTAACAAACGAGTGATATATAATATTAACCCTGTTTTTGCCAATGTTTCCAAACATTACTTTGTGTTGCCTACACTAGGCGTACAAACAAGACGGCTGCTTTGTTTGTCCAATTTGTTCGCTTACATATTGTTTACGGTATCCCCAACGAAAGTTTTCTAACGAGAATTATCTGATCAAAAATCTTTCGTTCGTTGGCTTCGTTGTAGTAAGTTTAGTCATAAAAACATATCACTACCTCTATTCTTCACCATTTGTTTCCATGGTTGACTGTATGTTCCGTATCAACCTGGCAAATGTGTTCTGCACTCTTGAACGAGTGACAGAGTGTCCAACGCACTCCGATTTGTATAGGAAACAAGTTTTGAGCGAGCTTTTCAACCTCGTTTCTCAACTTGAACATTCAAGTTTTTTGAAAAATAAATACATAACTGATTAACAAGTATCGTATCCTCTCAATTAAAGTAAATTCTATTAATTTTCAAGTTATACAACATTTTGACAATACGACATGATATGATACCTTGTAATTCAACCATTTTTTTTTCCATTTTCTGCAAAATGGTATGTTTGGATATACATACGTGAATAGACCGGTATCAATTATTTTTTATTAGCAATTTACCGTTTTTGTAAGTAACTTAGGTAGAGTTACGAAAGATTGGCATCTCCGACCAAACTTGATGATGAAAACAAAAAATTAATTAGCTTTGGGTGTTCTAAATGTCGCAGTTAGAGGGTATGGTCTGCAGAGTTCGCCTCCAAAATTTGGACAGTCTGAATCAAGCACTTATTGTAGGCAGCTTCATCCATATCTATGGAAATCATACATGCCGCTATTTGTTTTCCCAGAAACAATATCATTTAATAAAAAAATAAAAATGCAATACAATCTAAAAACTGGTTCCTTAAATTTTTACACTATATTTAACTTGTAACAGCTGTACTAAGTACACATCGCTCATTTACTGGAAGACTGCCATAAGTAAAAATTTCGCGATTTTTTAGTTTATGATGCAGAACTATTCTTTACGTCATGCTTTATATTGTGTAAAAGTTTTCCTTATTTACTCTCGTCGTGAGAGCAGAATATGCCGTTATTGCATTTCATGTGAACCAACACATTTTACTTACAAGAATTTCACAAACATCGGCATATTTTGTGTTCTGACATTATTTGTGAAAAGGTGTTTATTTTTATGTAAATACATTTCATGTACAGTGCATTATTTCGAGTTGTGATTGTGTTGTTGAAATATTTAACTTGACTTAAACTCGCATAGAAACACATGTGACGTTCTTGATGAAAAAATAGTGTTGTGAACTGCAGTATTTATTCTTATGACGTTATTTTTAATAAAAAAAAAATTATTGTTAAGAAGTCTGCCGCTTACATTACACGACAATGTGTCGTTATTGTTCATAGTTTTGTCAATAGTAACTCTCAACAGCTCTCAATAACTCAAAATGAGACGCTGTTGTTGATAAAAACTATAAATATATAAAAACAATGCGCACGATCAAAACAGTAAAACTTACATTTTTTAGGTTGTTTTAAAATGGCAGCCTGCAACCGCAGCAACATTTCATCGTCAACATCATCATCTTAAAGTTCATCATCGATTTCGAAAGATTGTGACGATTCTCTTGATGATGTAACATACTTCCCAGGGTCGCCATCCAGTGATAGCCGTGATACTAATGAGGAAATATTTAAACATTAGGCAATTTCAACACCTGCTGCCCGTCCAATTTTGGAGAATAGTGCGTGTGACACAAATACTATAGTTGTGTACAACCTGGCACATCAACTCAACAACTATGCTTTCTGATTCACAGACTGGAACGTCACTTCTAATACGGCAAGTTCTTTCTTATTTTTATAAAGTCCATTAAATAAGGGGAGGAAGAGAGCAAAACAGCCAGAAAAGTGGAAACAGAACGTTATTACAAAAAATGAAACAGTGGAAAACAATATGAATCACGTACACTAACCAAAAAAGTTAAACCTGAAACACAAATAAAAAATTCTATGTGCAGAGACCTGTAAGCTAAAATGTTTCTTATTTTTTCTGCAATCTGGGTATCAATTGAAAACTTTAAACGCGTTTTCTGCAAAAACGCGTTTTTTGACTTATAACGGTCTTCCAGTAAATGAGCGATATGTAGAGTACATATTGTACTTAGAAAATGAAAATTATTTCTTTTTTGCATAATTTAATTGTAAAGATTGGAAAAGGGGGAATTTGATTTGGAAATTAAACACTGGAAATTCGTATTTAAAATTGTACAAAATTTATTTATTAGGTTGAAATGAAAAATTGGAGAATTAAATGTATTTATAATAAAAATGGAAAATGAGATATTATCGAAAAGCGCAACCAAACGGTTTGGAATATTCAAAAAGAATAACGAAAAGAGAAAGGTAGAGAGAAAGAATAGAAATATAAAAAAAATAAATAGTGTTAGAAAATAGAGAAATAGAATAGGAAAAAAAAGATCGCTTAAAAATTGGTTTTTATATTTAAAACACGCCAAGCGCCGCTTTAAGCACAAACAATAACTAAAACTAAAACCAATAAAATAAAAAAAAAGCGACAACTCGTCAGAACTGTAAATTAACATATGTAAATTACGATTTATTTTTGTAAAATTTTGTCTTTGTATTCTCTTTTGCTTTTTTTATTTTATGCTCAAATTTCATTACAATGAGCATTTCGTTACCTCAGAGCAAAAGCGTATGAAGTCACAAAATGTAAATTTTACAGTAGAGCATAAAATACAATTATTTGCTCCAGAAGCGAAGTGGACTTAATTCTGTTCATAAAATTATATTTTCGCCATTTTAAGTCCAATCGTCATATATCGTACACCACTGAATAGAGCGCGATATTTAAATCTATTTATGTATGAATGTAAGCCCAAAACCGGAAAGTTTAAATTTTAGACTTAATACGCTTTTGTTCTGAGGTACACGAATATTTCTCTTTAAACTGGTGGCTCGCACCATTGCATTGAGGTTGTTTACAGGGTCGCAAGCATGAAAGACTGTGAGAGAGAGACAGGTAGAAAAGTAAGGTAGTAAGAAAAAGATGAAGAACTTTTATCATTCTTACAGCCTTACTTTTCTACTTGTCTCTCTTTTTATGTTTAAATTTATTATTAAGTATATTAATTTAAAAGTCAAAGCTATTTGTAAAACCAAATATTTTCCTAACATCATTTATTGTAATAGGGAGAAACTTATCGAACAGTATGTAGATCGAAATGGGTTTATTTAATAAAAAATTAATAATATTTTTAATAGTCTAATTGTTAGTATATGACATAATATTTATAACAAAAAAAGATTACAATTAAATAGTACTTAGGTACAAGAACAAATGAAGTAAAAGCTAATTTGTATAGTATGAGGTCAATATAATATGAGGTATTGATTTAAAATGATAATATTTATTCTCATCAAATAAAAAGGTTCGATCGATTGTGTATAAAAGCAAATTATACTTTATTTAATTCAGCACTTACAACACACTTAAAACTAATAAATATTATATATTTTCACTAAGACTGTCGATCTTTGATTCCCTGTATTCCGCTAAAGCAATCGTATTTTTAGCAAAGATTTCATCACCGTCTCTCATATTGGAGAGTATTTCGAAGTTTCCAGATTATGCATTGTTTTATATCTTTATTTAACATAGCCACGAACCCCGAAGGATTTTTCGTAGTTTCTCTTCTGATGCATTCCCAAGTCAGTAGGAGACGTTCATGTGTAATAATAGCATAGTCGTATGTGTGTGTGTACCACTGCAGATCACTACACATATGTACTCGTATATGTAGATAAACATGTGCACTTGCTTTATACTCCATATTGCATATTGCACATCAGCATAAGATAGTCTATATTCTTAGTCAGATTAGGTATGTCTGAGCTATGTGCTTCTTTGTCGGTTGGGCTGATGATATCTCAGTCTTCTTTTAGATACATATGTATGTATGGTATATAGTTAAAAAAAGTCACTCAAATAACAACACAAAGTGTGTTTTTAAGGTTGATTTACCAATGTTCCACTATTTTTTTTCCACTGTAAAATAGCCTACTAAATTTTTTTTAAAGTAGCTTAAGTTACAGTTACATTGAAGCTTACGTTAGTTTTGCGCGTACATAAATATCAAAAATTTAGAATAAGGCCCTAAAATTATTGGACATATTTCGGTATTGTAAATATTTGTGAAGGTATTTAGAGGTACATATTTATTTAGGTATATAAAAAAAAAAATTTAATATACATAATATGAATTCATATCTACATTCGTATTCATATGTGCTTGATAAATTTCAATGTCAATACCTATGTACATATTGTGTTTGTAGTTCTCCAATATTTTATTTACATTTGAATTCCCAAAACAAAAAAATGAAAAATCGGATTTCAAAAGAAGAGAGACTACTCAATATACGAGTACATATGTGCCTATGAACATATACACACTATTACTACATATGCATTATAAGTCTTCTTTTTAGAATAGTTTGATTTTAAATACTAAGTAGTAAAATGTACACATCCGTAGTTAGCTTCAATAACATTCAAAAAATACAAATTATCGTCTACAAAGATATGAAGGTGTTAAAAATTACTGACTTAATCGCTGAAAATCCATCAGAATATGAAGTATTTAAAAGATATGCAAAAGGCAGATATTTTTTTTTTTAATACAACATACAAAAAAGAGTTAATATAGAAACTAAATAAACTAGAAGTAATATAGAATTTGCATGCTTAACAGCAAACAATCATAAGAGTCGACAAAACGACAACATTTAAGTTTAAGATATCTTGAAAATATTACTAAAAAACGATGACTAGGTAGAATAAAACCAACAACAACAGCAAAATACTAGCGTATTCGTTGACAACAACGGCAACAGCAGTGTGTAGAAAAAATAATGTCTAAATAGTCCATGATCCAAAATCAGTCTAAAAAAACGTACGAGTATTGTTAGGGTCTCTTTTCTTTGCGGTAGTCAACTACAACAATAACAACAACAGCAGTAGCGCTAACAACTAACAGCACAAGTATAAATAGACGAACATAAACTAAAGTTAAAATCATTTAAAGTTTGTCATTGAATCTAAACAGTTTAACTGAAATACCTAAACGCAAAAATGAAATTTCTACTTTTGGTGCGTTAATAATTTTGATAGAAAACAATAAACGAAAATAAAAAGCTCTACACTTAAAGATCCGATGCACTACATCACGATCTACATACATACCATATAATTGGATTAGCTGCTAATTTGTGTGTATTTTCTTTCTTTTGTACATTTTACAGGCTTTCTTCATTTGCTTTGCCATTTTCATGGCTGTGAGCGCGGTGCCAATTGAAGAATCTATTCCTGAGGGAATTGAGGGTGCTAGTGATGTTGTCGGTCCGTCGGATGATCATTCAATCTTGCTGAAATTGAAATTGCTGAAGAAACTATTGTTCCTTGGTTAAAAAAAAAAAATGGATACAGTGTGCAATTGATAATTTTGTTTATAGTCATAAATATTACTTAATTTAGAATTTCCATTTCGTCCACTTGCATTTCTTCAACTACCTTAATTTGACAATATGAAAGTCAAAAGTTACCAATCATCAAACCTTTTTTTTTATGATCGCGCTAATGTGTGCCACTAAATCTAAAATACTCTAATTAATTAGTTTTAAGTTTTATTACTTTTTACTTTAATAAAATAAAAAAGCATAGTTTTCAATTTTAAAAAATTTGGATTTTATTTTTGATCCAATGAAAATTTTGGTTGCTTGTTACTTTATACGTACTTATTTGAACATGAGCATTATTTTTCTAATGAATTTAAATCTATCCAAAAAATTATGTCGCTGTCGGCTTGAAAGACTCCAATTCGAAAGGTTTCAATGATTTATTAAGTCATTCAACCCAGAATATCAGCGGTAAACAATTTATTTACTATTGCAATGCGTCTATTATAATTTGTAAATTCACAGTCATTCACTGTTTATGTTTTTCTATGGCAGCATGGTTATACTTATTAATGTAGTAGCTCTTTGGGAACAAAGTGAGGAATGTTAGAAATATTAAATTTATTCAGAAGAATTTAAATATTTCTAACTCATTTATTTGATATAAAAAGTGAAAATTATACACTTTACCCTCCATTATGATTAAGACGTTTTGTGAGAAATTTTTGGAATTCATTTGTAGAATACGAGGCTTCTTTCCTTTAGCTTTAGCGTTTTCCCAAGTATCGGAAAATGATTGTTTTCAAAATATTTTTTATGCTACATTTTCAAGGTGTAATTTGAAAGAAGGTTGATGAAAAAGGGAAGAGGTAAGATTAAAATCGGCAGGATATCATTTATGGACACTTACGATTATAAAAAATAAGATGCGAGCCGGGCATCAATCAAGCTGTTGAATCTCAAATCACTAGGCAAAAAAATATCGATGACAGACAATAAGTGGCTCGTATATCACAAAAGCTGATCCGAAATCATATGGATCGCTAGAAGTTAATAAAGGATGTTTTTTTTTAGAAATGTGGTTTTCAATCTGGCAATACTTCTTTCGGAGTTGGTCTTTTTGACAGCTGTCACTTGATTTATGCTCAGTTTGGTTTGCCATTTCATAATGAATAGACTTACTCCTGAACAACGTTTGCAATACGTGCAAATATAATGGTTCGGATCGAGCGACGCATCGCGCCACATAATCGCCCAGCAAAGTCGGTAATTGGAGCAACCATGGATCGGTTTCGCACCATGTTTACGTTTAGGGGATAATGCGCATCCTCAGAGACGCCGTACAGTGCGCACCGAAGACGCTATTGCTGCTGCGGAGCAGAGTATCGAAGAAGACCCGAATGAGTTGTAGTTATGCCCATCCACTTTATGGAAGATTTTGCGTAAGGATCTTGGTTTGCGATCTTACAAAATCAAACTCGTGCAAGAATTGAAACCGAACGACCTTCAAACGCGTCGCTCGTTCGGTGAATGGGACCAAAACGAGATGGCCACCGATCCCGATTTTCACAAGAAAATTTTGTTCAGCGATGAAGCTCACTTTTGGTTGAATGGGTACGTTAATAAGAAAAATTGTCGCATTTGTAGTGATCGTAATCCACAAGTCATTGTTGAGACGCCGTTACATCCTCAAAAAGTCACTGTTTGGTGTGCTCTATGGGTAGAGGGAATCATTGGTTCATATTTCTTCAAAGATGAAGCCGATCATAATGTTACAGCCAACGGGGAACGCTATAGAGCCATGATTAATGACTTTTTCGTGCCTGAATTGGAGGATGTGGATGTGGATGACCTTTGGTCTTCGGTTCCAACAAGACGGCGCTACATACCATACAGCCAACGAAACAATAAATTTATTGAAGGAAACTTTTGGTGAGCGCATTATCTCGCGTCGTAGGCCTGTGGCGTGACCCCAAGATCGTGCGATTTAACACCGCTGGACTATTTTTTGTGGGGTTATGTTAAGTCGTTTGTCTTCGCAGATAAGCCCGAGATTGACGCCTTGGAAGAGAATATTCGGTGCGTTATTACTGACATACGGCCCCAATTGCTGCAAAAAGTGGTCGCTTGGAATTTATTCGAAACCGCCGCGGCGGCCACTTGCTCCAAATCGTTTTTGAAACATCATGGCAAATCCTTACCTTCATAATAAACATAATTTAGGCCATAACATTACACTATATGCGTTTTATTTCTTCTTGAAAACCACTCTTCGAAAAAAAAACACCCTGTAGAAACCAAAACAACTTTATAAACTATTTATGGACAGGATAGAGAGTAAATCAATAGCTTCAAAACGACTTAGTGTGAACTTATAATATAAAAGTACAAATGATTAAAGGACAAAAAAACAAAATGATACATCATTCACACACTCAATTTTTCATCTCATCTCCTTTTAAGAAAACACTTCAATATAATGTTACAAAAATTTATTTCATTTGTTTACAAAGCCAATTATAACAATTATTTACAAAATTTTCTTATTTTAAAAACAATCTAAAAAATAATAAAATAAATGTGTTAAAGGTGTGTTATGAAAATACTGTCTGGAAAACAAAAACAACCAATCGTTTTGAAGTTAATGAAATTCGAAGTTGTGACTTTGAAGACAGAGAAAAAATTGTGAAATTATATAAGTACATACCTTAGTACCTATAAGATGTAGACTAGTTTTTTGAACACAAACATAACAAATAAAATTAAGGTATTGAATTTATATAAAGAACTTTAACCAAGAAGTAATTTCTTAAGCTTTTTCAATTTGAAAATGGATTGTTCTCCTTGTGGATTGTATTGATCATCTGGACCGTAAACATCACCAGGCAGCGATTCATCGGCTGGAACCGCTGCTACCAAAGCAGCAATCAAGAGGAACATAAACAAAGTCTAAAATGAATAAGTGGAAAGTATTTTCTTGTTCAATCATCACATTCTTTATGTTAGATCTGGAAATCACTTTTCGTATTGTATGTTGTTAGATATAATGTCCCTTTTGTACAAAAATATTTCCAATTTTACCACATTATTATTTAGCAATGACTTACCAAAGCTAAAAATTTCATTTTGAATATCTCGTAAACTTTAAAACCGCAACGATACAATTGTTTCAATGCTAATTCCAAAAAACTGACTGTATTCAATGTAGTCAACTTCATGCCTTTTTATAGTCGAAAATTATCATGATTACAATTATGATGTAAAGAAAACCAATAATAATTATGATGGACACCCAATCAGGTTAAACTAAAAACAAAAAAGCAGTTAGTATCGATGATAAGTAATACAAAATGCACACCAAAAATTTATATTGGTGTATAAACAAAATGAAAAAATATAGCAACAAAATGTGCACATGAGTATGTATGTACTCGTATTTAATTATAAGACGTGGTGACTACCAAATTTGTACTACATCAGTCAGGCACATGCACGTAATATTGCAGGCAGGTTTTATGCGAATTGGTATTGAAATATGTATATGTAAAGCTGCAATGTGCGACTTTTTAGGTTCGATCTTATGCTTTTTAGCTATTCGCTTTAGTTTACTTAAGGTTTTTGTTTTATTTTCCATTTAAATAAAGGTGTAAAAGTGTTTCTTAAATTAAGAAAGAAAACAAAAGTTGAAGATAAATAAAATTTACTTCACCTGCCCGTGGTAACTACATATTTGCATTGTCGTTTAATTTTAAGATTTGGCTTTTTCATTTGGTTTATTTGCTATTAAAAATATCAACACAATTAGTTGATGGTGACCACTTCCTCCGTTTACCCTATGCAAGTACTCCATATTCAGACAGATACCTACTTACAAAATAAATATCTGATTGGTCTTATTGTACATATGTATATGCATCGTTAAAATTGAGATTTAAATAAAACAAATTCTCATATACATCTCGAGATAGGTGAGATTAGAAATGATCATGAATTTGCCATAGAAAGTACTATACTCATATCATAGTTTTACACAAACAGCTTTGGACGAGTAGTATGTAAAACACTTTACTGTCATATTTAGACTCAAAAGTTATCTTTAGAATTGCATACTACAGAGAACATGCGAGTGCATATCAGAAAGAAGAGTTTATGCTTATTTTGATCTAATGTCATTGAGAGTTGATTTAAAAGTAGTTATAATTTGTAGAAAACTTGGTTAATAGCAAATTGCCATAAATGAATTTTGAATTTCCTATGCCCCTGCAACACAATGTAACACAATGCAACACAAAGTGCACGAAAATTGATTTAATCGATTGACTTAGATATTTTTTGTCTGTCTTGAAAAGGTTTCTCTGGGTTCAATATTTGCACTTACAAAATATTATCGCTGAATACAGTTATTATTATTACGTATGTAAATGCTGAAAAGTAAAAAGAGTTAGACACCTAATATTTCTATTAACACTGAGTTCAAGAGTTTTTGTTAGAAGAAATTTAATTAAATCTTACACTTATTACTAGTGATGGGAAGGGAGTATCGAGTACTTCGGTATCGATATTTTTAAGAATCAGGTACTTTTTTTTAATAAATTATTTTTAGCCGTTTTTACATCTAGAAATACTACATATTGCATATACATACATTCCCCAAAATAAATTTCAATGGCAGCACTTTTACACACATTAAACGTGTTTTTGGAAAACACGTTTCTGCTCCTGATTCAATGCCGCCAAGACCATACATCAATTAGCATAGTGTAAAAATCTTGTTTTTTAAACCAGCCTTTTAAAGTCATTTGTCATTTGTCTGCTGAACAATTATCATCATTGACAAGAAGAGACACAATCGATGAGAGAGCGAACAAATGTGATATGGATTTTTTTTTACAAACAGGCGAGATAGCTAATTAAAGAACAAGCCGCCTATCGCCTAAAAACTCAAATATGATCATATAATATTTTTGAATAGCTGCAATTAAATAAAAAATCAATCAGCTGAGAAAATGTTTTTCTTAGAAATGCTTTTCAATTTTTCATTCATTTACAAATATAACACGAACAACATGAGTGGATGTGAAAGGCTCTACCTAGGTCCTCCATAGGCTGTTGTATTATTAAAGGAAGAAAGATACATTTACGTACAACGTATTAAACTGACTGTTTGTGGCTTGAAAAAAGATTTGATTTGATAAAATCGATATTTTCTAGAACCGAGTACTTACTATTTTAATATCGATTCTGCCCAACACTACTTATTACCATATTCTTAGATTTAAATAATCATGTCTTCAATGAGAAAAGGAAACAAACTTTTGTTTGTTAATAATCGCAATGAGTGTCACCAATTTGCATATAACAGGCAAACAAAAAAAACCAAAATAAAATCATTGAATTTATCACTGAAGCATTAAAGTTTAAATTTACTCTAATTTATTCATTCATAGCCGTTAATTTGCTTTGCTCATTGACAGATTATTCCAACATTTTGACCGGTAAATAAAAAAAAAAAACAAATTTATAATTTTATTTTTTAATGCATTTTTGAAATTTCATTGATTTAGAGAAGTTTATAGTTTATGGGGCTAATTTTTTTTTGTAAATAATAAAGATGTGTTTATTAGATATTTGAGTATTATTTATGCTTGTTCTCTAAGAAATTCTGCGGTGTCACGGAAAAACGGACAAAGTCGAATTAAGATGGAAAATATTTTGATTATTGGTACATATCGCTCGTTTGCAGCAAGACTTTCATAGTTAAATAAAAAATGAAAAATCGAGTTAAGTATCAAAAATAACTGTTATTTAGTTCTTTATCTTGTGTAATATAATTGTAACTGTATCTTATGAATTCTTTAAGCTAGAATTTGTCAAATTTTCTCAAAATTTATGTTTTTCCCTTTTTTTTGCAAAAAGCGAACGATATGTATTCACTTCACATGTGTACCAGTTGTACAAGGTTGAAACCGGGAATGATATCTCTGTATATAGCAAATTGCTGTTAATTTTTAAATAATTTAGGGAACTGTATACTTATAATTTCAAGGAATTAATAATGAAATCAAAAATGAAAGCAAAGTCAAAAATGAGGACAAAATAAAGAAGGTGCTGTAATATGTATGCTCTAAAATACCCACAAATATGCGGAACGTATAAAAAGTCTATTTATTTGAGAATGTATGGTATTTAGACGATATAACGAGTATAGAAAATAATGTTTAAAAATTTAAAAGTGGTCGCTGTGGCGTAGTGGTAGTGCGTTGGACTGCTGCGCAGAGTGTCCGGGGTTCGAATCTCGGCACAGGCTAAACAAAAAGTAGAAAATATAATTTTTCTACACGGCACCATTGCCTGCCAAGAGGTGGGCAGGCAATGGAAAACCTACAAGAGTAAAAATTGCTATGAAAAGCTTTTCACTTCGCCGTTCGGATTCGGCATTAAACTGTAGGTCCCTTCCATTCATGTACAAATATAACACGCACAACATGAGTGGATGCGAAAAGCGAAAAGCTCGGCCTAGGCCCTCCATGGGCTGTTGTGCCATTAAAAGTAAAAAGTAATGGTATTTAGACAATATAACGAGTATAGAAAATAATGTTTAAAAATTTATAAATCGTTGTTGGAAAAATGGGTATTTTAAATATAATTTTTACCAAATTATTTTTACTTAAAACCATTTAATCAAAGAGAATTTGTTTGTATAGTATAGTTTGTATGTGTATCTTAACATGTTTACTAAGAAAATGAAACGAAAAAAATACCCTAATATTTCTCTTCTTTTCATCTATTCAGTGAATTGCTGCACGGTGTTGCATGGTGGATTTTGGTATTGTTTTCGTGCCGCAGGGAACGGAGTTACTATTTAACTTACTTTTCTATTACTATTTTCTACTACTATTTTTACCACTATTCTATTCTACTTTTCTACTCATAATTTCTAATACTTTTCTGCTAACTTGTACTAACATTTTTTACTACTACTTTTACGACTTTTCTACTGCTATTTTCTACTAACTTTTATAATTTAAAGAAGCCATAATTCTTAATATGCTCAGTTTTCAAAGAAGAAGTATTGAAAATTTACCCAAAATATGGGAACTAAGTCAAGTCAGAAGATATCACTCTCTCTCTTTCTGAGTGATACCCTCTGACTTAGCGCAGATTCCATATTTTAGTTCTTTCATATTTTAGTTTCATTCCTGCTTTCGACATTTTTGCTTTCTTTATTTCGACCATACCTTATTTCAGTTTTTCATTATTTTTGCCAGTCTATGTTTTTTTTTCGTTTGTATTTTTCCTTTCATATTTAAGTTTTCCATAATTTTTACTTTCACATTATAGAAGTTATATAAAAATTGTATACTAAGTATGTTGACAGCTCATGACAGGATTTTATGGTTTTCAAATGATTTAGTTATGTTTTATATAATACATACTGATTGGTAAAAGTCAAAATCTCAAGATAGATATTGCATGAAATACATAATATACTTACATAAAACTTTTAAGTCTAAAATTACTAATTACAAATTTAATTGCAACTTCAAGCATCTTGAACTAAAAAGTGATAATTCAATTAATTTCTTCAAAAGAATGCCAATATCAAAATAAATTAACACTGTGCAAAGGTATCACACAAAAATTTACACACTTGAACGCGTTGAGCTTTTATTGACATCAAACCAAATTTTGTTTTGCGTTTTTTTTGACTATGCATGATTCTCTCGTTGCTGCCACTATGCAGGTATCATTTCAATTTGCAATAATTGATTACATTTCAAAAACATAAATTATACACAAATAAAATATTTATAAATATATTGATATAGAATTAATAAAAGCAGAACCTGAACCAAAAGTTAATTTTATGCATGAGCAAGTTTAACGATTCTATAATTTATTTCGAATTTGTAGCATATGTATATGTATATATATGTAAGCAGGTTATCTAAAACTTGGATGGAAATTAGAGCGCGTGATTTTAGGTTGCGACTCTAATTGTATGGCGGTCTAAATTAATTTTCCAAATGCCTAATTTCATTTTTCAATCCAGGTCTAATTGCATACGGTCGAATGTTTTTCGGCCGGGTGGCCTAGTTTAATTTTTCAATGGCGGTCTAAAAGTACATGGATTTTACGACGCGCGGCCTAATTGTATTTTTTATGTCGACCGTATTTCACACAGCCTATCTAAAGTAAGAAACAAAAAATTTAAAATGAAAATTTATGTTGTAAAGGTTTTTTTAATTCGTAAGTAATTAGTTTGTGCATTTTTTCGTCACCCTCTCTATTTGGCTGAATGAAACTTAGCAACTAAATTCAATTTGAGGCTTTTGAAATGGGGTTTGACTATGAAGAGGAAATCCTACTGGAAGTGAATTGGTTTCAAATTTGAAGATATTGTGTTGAGTGCATGAAATGTGTTAAGATAGTAAAGAAGATAGGGGAGACATAGGCCACAAAAGGAATTTGGTTTTCACAATAACTAAAATTGTTATTTTAAAACTGCAAAATTAAACTTGTTAGGAAGAAGATCTTTTTGATTTGAAATACTTACTTTCTTAGCTGGCACTACAACCGATGATTGGTCTTGGCCGTCTCTATAAAGTTTTGCTAGTGCGTCTCTGCTATGCGCGCGCTGGCCCCAGTTGATAAGGCCAAGTGCAGTCAGGTCGCTCTGTACCTGGTCTTTCCAACGGAGATTAGGACGTCGTCTTCTGCATGTTCCACTACCTAGAATAAAACACCCTTCTACCCGGAGCGTTTTCTTCCATTCGCTCAACATGACCCAGCCATCGTTCCATCTTATTCGATACAAGTCGTCCACGCATATTGGACCATAGATCTGATTTTAAATACAAATTATAATATTAAAATCGATTGTAGGAGTTTCCGCAAATGTTTTGAATTTTAATTCTTAAAAACTCAATGTTAAATCATAAGAATGAAATTTCAAATTGCCGAGAAACTGATGGACAGCGCTCTCTATTAATCGAGTATGAAAAAACTTGATTAATAGAGGGCGTGGCCAATTAGTTTTTCAACAAATTTGAAATTTAAAAAAAATTTGACATTTCAAACAAAAATCGTTAGAAATTTCTTTAGCTGAAATAATGAGCAAGTATATGGTAGACTGAAAAAAGAAAACAAATGCGAATAACAAACAAATGGCGTTTGTGTTACGATAAGATCTCCAGCAGAAACTGAGGCTCAACAAAAATTCAGGTTCTGCTATCGTGATAAAAATCCAAAAACCAGTACCGTGAGATAGCGAGAGTGTAGGCTTCGCAAGCAACTTGATGCACAACAGAATTCGAATTTCGTTGAAAAACAATTGGCAAAGATTAATGCGGAGAGACAGCATGAATGACAAATGAGGTCATTAGAGCCAATAATTGCATCAACACTCATTTTATTGAGTCCCGACGAAGGTCCTCAGTTTATTCCGCACCAGCTCATCATTGAGGTGGTCGAATTAACAACTTCTCAACGAAAAAGAAGGCCAGAAGATTTAAGTAAAAATTTGCCTGAAAATCTTTCTTCCGTGGAAAGAAAACAACTCGCATCAGCACAACAAAACATAGACGAGATTTGCCAAGTTTCTAGTCCACCTCATAACATTCGCTAGATCTCTGACAAATTTTCCATCTGTTTAGATCATACAAACTGAATATTTTGATGATGATGATGATGCTTATTATTATAATGATGATAATAATGATGATGATGGTAACATTATAACTATAATAAATAAATATAAAATTGAATTAAAATTACGTTTAGACAATGACTTTTTTTCGAAAAATTATTAAAAATTAGATTTGTCTTTTAATTTGCTACACGAATCGTACGCTCATAGTTTTTATTACTACTTATTCTTAATATTTATTTTTTTAGTTGAATGTTATTTATTCTTTTTTGCATTTATACCCTAAACTGTGATCGAGTAACGGTTGTTTGTAACGCCTAAAATTAGTCGTCGTCGATTTAGTCATGTCGACACGATAACTCGAGTAACACTTAACAAAAATTCAAAATAAAAAAAATAAAAATGGGCAAAATCAGTCAAGTTGGCGTGGTACTCCCCACTACTTGTGAAAAAATTCAGCTCAAATGAGGAGGTTATCGTCGAGACAGAAGCGTATTTTGAAGAGTTTGACGAATCGTATTTTTTTAAGGGGTTAAAGAAATGGCAGAAACGTTGGGAAAAGTGTATTGTACTAAAAGGAGATTACGTTGAAAAATAGAAAAAACTTGCCTCTTCATTCCTAACACGGGTACTTATTGATCTACCCTCGTATTGCACAAAATTTTAGAGTAAGTCTGATATACAAAAAAAAAAAAAATTTTTCGCAAATACCATAAGAATTGAACTCATCCTTGAATGCCAAAAAGTGTTTTGTTTCAGTGCGTGTGTAGGGTATATAAAGTTCGGCCGCGTTCGGGATTTTTTAAGTAAAATGATCATATGTTTTTTCTTCACACATTGTTGTTTACTAAGATAGGATTTTTATATTGTATTTAAACATACGTAAATGGTAGACTTCGAGTCTACAACTAATTTGTCTAGTTTCTTATAACTGGTTTATTAATTTGATTAAAACTAGAAGTTAGAAGCATTACAAAGCATTTTCTGATTTATGTAAACGAATGGTTGGCAGTATAGAATTTTTTTTTTGTGTGTAATTTTACTTCTTTAGAATTTGATTTTAATATTTACGCCGGGAGTAAAAGACGATGGCCGTAGCGAAAATTGACACGGATATAATGGGCAGCGCCCTCTATCAAAATTAGCGTATAAAAAAGTATGTGTATACAGATATGCATCCTAAATTTGTTTATATTCGATTGATATATCGATTGCTCATCAGTTTCTCGTCAAATTTTATATTTCAAACAAAAATCGTTAGAAGTTTAAACACAAATGCTCTGAAGAAGTAAACTTCTTTAGGGCGCCCCACTGATGCACACAAAATATTGCTGCTATGAAAAGAAATATGAACTCGTTTAAAGCAAATATTGTAAGACTACAAAAAAGGAGGTATCAACAAAAAAAAAAAAATGCCCAAATTTTGTGTTGGTTTTAAAACTGGAGAGAAGACAGTCTGATTCAATAAATTTTATTTATATAAATATATTCAAAAATCTTATTTTAACAACATCTCTGTCTACATACAGAGAGATAGAGAGAGAGAGAGAGCTAATAAAAGAAATATGGTTTTTGTTTTACAAACAAATGAAATCTCATAAATATGTATAAAATTAAGAATCCTTCAATATTTTAATTTCAAGGGCATTGTATTGTAATAAACTTGAGTAAAATACAACACCGACAAAATTTGCAATTTCCTATGCAGATGTAAAACAAAACAGGCTTCTTAAAAAAGATGAAAAATTTCAAAATTATATATAAGTCATTCATTACCAAATATCAGTCTGATGCAAAAACATGGACATACATACATAAATAAAGGGTGTTTTTTCTAAAGGGTGTGGTTTTCAATCTGGCAATACTTTTTTCGGAGTTGGTCTTTTTGACAGCTGTCACTTGATTTATGCTCAGTTTGGTTTGACATTTCATAATGAATAGACTTACGCCTGAACAATGTTTGCAAATTTTTGAAATTTATTTTCAAAATTCATGCGGTGTGAAAAAAGTGTTTCGCAAGCTACGTCCATTTAGCGAAGAGGCTCATTTTTGGCTCAATGGATACGTGAATAAGCAGAATTGCTTTGGAGTGAAGACCATACCAGCCAGAGGCAATTCAGCAGCTACCATTGGTGCGGTTTATGGGCAGGCGACATCATTGGGCCGTACTTATTCATTAGTGAGATTCCTGCCGAAATGTGTGAAAAAGTCTGCCTAAATTGGACCTTCAGAATGGACCTTCAGAATGGACCATTAAAGAATGGATCTTTAAAAAGTAAATGGAATGCATTGATTTATCGATCCAAATAAAAATTTCATTCACTTTTGTATAATTTCTGTGTTTTTTTCATTATCAAAAATTAAACTCTTATAAAAATCACCCTTTACAAAAAAAACAAAAAAAAACCAAAAAGACGGGTGACATTGACATGAAATTTATGTACGAAGAAGGAACAGTGCATACAAATTACACGCGTATTGTGTAACGTTAAAACATAAACCAGAGAGTTGCTGTTCTCCTTCCCCCCCTCTATTCACGTATTGAACATACGAAATGCAATCATAAAATCAAAATAAAACAACATCAATGACAAAGAGCATACAGTAAAAATAAAGTAAGACACAGAAAAGAAAAATTTGTTAATAAAAAGGCACTTTAAATGCAAGCAATCGAATATGCCGACGATAAAAATACTAAAGCTCAGCGTATTTCGAAGATGCATTAGCAATGCATACATTTGTTCAACAACATCGCCATGGCGTTGTTGTTGTGAATGCGATGGTACAAAAATTGCGACACTTTCACTTAACAATGCGCCGGCGCGCGCATTGGTTTTTCATGACAATTCTTAAAAAATTCAATAAAATGAATGAAAGCAATAAATTTGATTATGATACTCAATCAAATTAAAATTCACACCCAAAATATAAATAACTTTCATTTAAAAAAAAAACATGTGACGAAAATGTTTAATTCGATGTGGGAAAATACTGGATTAACTAAATAAAATTGATGTAACAATAAAATGTGTTTGTTTTATATTGTACATACATATGTACATACATATGTATGTAGATACAAACTATTGTATATTTACACTAAAAGATTTAACTTCACTATTCGCAATTCAAACTAGAGTCTAATACAAAAGTTGGTTGTGCTGCTATTTCTCTAGTTCAAGGTCAAGTGTCTGTATCTGTATATCTGTAAATCTGTCACTGGACGTAGTCATCGTCGACGGCACACATACTTACATACTACTGTGGGCAAAAAGTAGTAAGAATTTTTAATTTAAATTTCGCGCGGAAACCCATTCATCAAAATATTATTTTTTTAAGGTTGGTATGACTGTCGGTGACATCTGTGCCAAATGTCACATCAAAATAATCATTAGTGTTTAGTATACTCTTGTCTTTCTGAAGTACAAAAAGTGCATTCGGCGATTTTCACAATGAGTGAAATTATTCAACAAAGAAGATCCATTAAATTTTGTGTGCGGAATCAAATTTCTGGTGCCGAAACGTTCAGAATGTTGCAAAAGGCCTTCGGTGATAATTGTATGTCGCGAGCAAGTGTTTTTGATTGGTACAAATTGTTCAAAGATGGTCGAGAACGCGTTGACGACGAACCACGTCCAGGACGGCCATCAACATCAACTGATGATCAACACGTCAATAAAATCAAGGAATTGGTGCTCGAGAATCGACGATTAACAGTCAGAGACCTTACTGGCATCGTTGGAATATCGGAAGGATCAGTGAAAACCATTTTAAAACATCATTTGGGCCTAAAAAGATAAGAAGATAATGCGCCGGCTCACACTGCATTGGTTTTACGAGACCATTTTGCCAAAAATTCGACTGATATCGTTCCGCAGCCACCCTATTCGCCTGACTTAGCACCGTGTGACTTTTGGCTATTTTCTAAACTCAAAAAACCGCTTCGTGGACACCGTTTTGAGTCAATTGAAGACATTAAGCATGAATCGCTAAGCGCATTGAAGGCTATTCCGGAAATTGACTTTAACAACTGTTTCGAGAATTGGAAAAAACGTTGGCACAAGTGTATTGGGGCCGGGGGGGATTACTTTGAAGGGGACGAAATAGATTCGGAAGAATGAATAAAAAAATTTGAAATTATGAACAAAGTCTTACTACTTTTTGCCCACAGTAGTATGTACATACATATGCGCATGTACTTGTACTTTATATTTCTACAATAACGTATTGTCAAAATGATGAATGGTACGAACAAACATGTGTCAATTGTTATTGTCAATTCATGAAACTAAGTAATAGCAATAAAACTCGTTTAAAATTTCAACGGTATCACCATCACCATCAACATCAAAGCGCGTACCAAAAATTTCACAAAATTCATAATCAGATTGAACGGAGCAAAACAAAATGAATGCCAAGTATTTTCGTTTTCAATTGCTCCACGTTTGTATGTAGATATTGTACATGTACATATGTATGTATGTACACGTATATTTAGATACTGTTAGTATATGGTATACTTATGCAGAAGTATCTTGATACATTTAATAAGATGTTACTTTGGAATGAATTGTTGGCATTTTGTTTAATGTAGCTATAACCGTTAGTCGTCACACGTGTTTATACATAATACAAAATAATAAGATTGTCCCGTGCGTGAACTTGATTAACCTAAAAAAATACAAATAAATTTCTCGGATATAGGATCTGGTTTCATGATAATGTTGTGTGTATGTACAAACAATTTATTATGTACACGTTTAATGTGCGCACTTAGCACGGTACCTACTGCATATGTATGTCAACGTATGGTATTTGTTGTAATGATGCCACTTTTGAATGATGCTTGTGTCTAACTCTATGACTATGAGCAGAAAATATGATTCCAATGAGAGTGATATAATTTACGACAATCAGTTTGTATAAACATTTAAGTTATGTTATTCGTGATATAAACCGAGAAAGTCATGCTCGACCTTTGAACGTATTGAAAGACGACAAGAAAATATTATTTTGAAAAAGTTTCTTTAGCCCATAAAGACTATATGTACTGTCGAAATGTAATTCGTTGAAATTGAAACCACAATGGATGTTTAAGGATTTTATTAATTTTTTATGTACACACATAGATATGCTGTGATACAAATTAAATGAAAACAGTTTTGGAATATCAACCAATTCATTCCATATCATAATAAATTTAACCTTAAAGTTAGCTTGGTTTATAACAACTTCATAGACTCTCCTCAATCTTTTCAAATTTGATTTTACTGTCGGTTGCGATCAAAAGCAAATGTTAACAGAATTGTATTAATGAATTTCTCACATAAATATCAGTTATAACAATTTATGTACATATAATAACTACACATTTTTATTTAGAATATCAATTTAAGTTCTGTATATTAAACATTTTATCTCCAATCTGAAAGTAAGTGTTAAATCTAAAACGTGTAGCCGCTACACATCAAAAAAGTAAAAAGTCTTTATGTTCTACCTACACTTTACAAAACTTGCCCAAGAAAAGGAGGGAAGGCATCCAATCTCCAATCTACTTACACAAAGCTGCTTTAAGAATGTTTTTGGAATTTTATATCAAAATTTTGTTACATAACTTCGACTTTGCATTCTTGGGAAGGTAAGTGGAAGTTTTCTCATTTATTTCTTTTCGAAAACTTCGTTATAGCTTCTTGCGAGGCTTCCAATACCTTCTCTTTAGAAGTTCGCCATACCTTCCCAAGGTAGTTTCACATAAACCCTCCTCATAGCTTTTTGATATAGCGGTAAGTAAGCCTAAATACCAATGTCACCCATGTGCTAAAAGAGATACGGAGAGGGATACGAGAGTAATGCTTCCAAGATGCTTTGGAAGAAATCTGGAGCTGCTTTCGAAGCCTTACATTGTCGTGTGTCGATACTAAAACCTCCCGATATACACACACACTAACACGCATGCTTCTAAAGAGAGAAGTATATTATATTTAATATTCCTGAATGTTCTTCTCTATGGTATTTCTTTTGAGCTGTAGGATTTCGTGACGGAAATATCTATGCAATTCATTTTCGTCTTATTACTTACTTACTTACTTACTTTTAATGGCACAACAGCCCATGGAGGGCCTAGGCCGAGCTTTTCGCATCCACTCATGTTGTGCGTGTTATATTTGTACATGAATGAAGGGACCTACAGTTTAATGCCGAATCCGAACGGCGAAGTGAAAAGCTTTTCATAGCAGTTTTTAGGTTTGCCATTGCCTGCCAAGAGGTGGTACCGTGTTTAAAAATTAAATTTTCCAATTTTTTTTTTTTTTTTTTTTTGATTTTGCCTCTGCCGAGATTCGAACCCCGGACACTCTGCGTAGCAGTCCAACGCATTACCACTACGCTACAGCGACCAATTATTACCGTCTTATTACTTCTATGGTTTATTTTACGGTGCAACATTTGTTGACGCTGATGCACTAGGTACGCATTTCAATATGATGCAATGTAACTGTATAAAGATATGCGTGACTTCGATTTGTATTGCTATCAAAATATTATTATACACACATGAAAATGTATATTTGCAATTGAGATGGATTAAAGTGATGTTTAATCGTTATTATACGCAATATTTTGTTTAAGCCTAAAATGCCAAGTACAAAGTTTATACGAGTACATAAAACGTAATAGTACGTGCGAAATTTTAAATCGTGCCACGATTAAAGTTATACTGATTAAATTTGTTGTACAAGTTTTTAAGTTATTTTTGTTACATAAATTTAAACCAAAACTAGACCTAAATAGGTGCATTTCAAATTTCGTTCTTAACTTTTTAAAACCTATCCGGATTCCATAAATAATCAGAATAGCATTATTCCCGATTCCACAAAACTGTCACATCTAACTATCTAATGGAAGATCTGTCATTTGAATGCGCGAAATTAAGTGAACTTGACTGAATTTTATTAATTATTTTTATAAGTATAAATAGCAGTACAAATGTTGCTATCTGGACGCCATTATTTCCATCATATTATTTTTCCGATCTTTCAAGTGGCAAAAGTGGCTAGAATTTTGCATCTAAAACCGTGGTTATGTTGGTGTGCGCTGTACGACGAATACATCAAATTTTCACTCGTGCTCGGTCTGAGGTTACATTAAGCTCGTCGCTTGCAATGATGCAAGACCATTTGCATCACATCGTGTATATACATATAAGTATATATATATAAAGAAAATAATATCCACATTTTAACCCTAAAAATATTAGCAGCCTTTTCTACAAATGAAAACAATGTTTTGCATATTATCGTAGTATATATCATTAATTTTTGTTCCTTTTCTGTAAAATAGCTTATTGCCATCCTGAATACTCGGCGTGCTTGGTGTTCTTTTCAACGAGTGAGTAAAGATCTCTCTTCGTGTTCGGTGCAACAAAAATTTCATGGTGTTCGCCGAGCAAAATCTGATCATAATCAGGGTCTTAGCAACGCGACCAATAATACAAAAATTATTAAAGGAAGTTCATTTAGTCAGTTAATTTAAAATTTTTTGGAGAATGTTGAAGAATTATTTCTTTATAAACAATTTTAAGTAAAAATTCATAAGTTTGACTTATGTACATACTTACAGTAGATCTGCCATCAATCAATAATCAATATCATAATAAAAATTAAGAAAAAAAGGGATTCTGCGAGTGTGTCATTGGTTCCCATTTGAAAGTAGAGACAGAAGAAGATTTCGTAATACAAAAAAATTAGTTAACAAATTAGTTCCGACCCTAAAAACACGCACAACATGAGTGGATGCGAAAAGTTCGGCATAGGCCCTCCATGGGCTGTTGCGCCATTAAAAGAAGAAGCTATTTAGTAACAATCACAATTGAATTGTCTCAGCAAAATAAGAAGAAAATAAATTCTTTTCCTATAGGTGGCAACATTTTTTATGGCAAAAATTACCATAAAACGAAAGCTTTCAGAAAAGCTTAACTACAAAGCTGAACTTATTTATTTCTGTAAAACAAGAAAAAAAAAATAAATTCATACATATAAAGTGAATATCAATGATATTGCAAAAGCATTTTATAAGCAAGAATATGGCGAGTTAATTTGTGAGATTATATCTTTTGTATTAAACAGGCTTAATTAACGTTAAGGTTTCCCATCAGTCATGATTTTCTATTTTGATCTTAGGCTGTGGTTATATTCAAATTTTACTCGGCGAACACCATGCAATTGTTGTTGCACGAACACGGAAAAAGAGCTTTTACTCACTCTCACACCGAACAAGATATGCTGGGTGAAATGTACACCGAGCACGCCGAGTATTCAGGCTGGCAATGAGTTATTCTACAAAAAAGAACAAAAATGTATGTAAATAGAAGGAAAACATGCAAACACCATTACTTTCATAATATGAATATTATATATATTATTCATAAAACTATTGAATAAAAATCATATTATTTTCATAATTTTTCAATTATGTTAAATATTAATTGCACTCTCCATTTGATAAAATCGTTTAAATCTTTTGGTATACCAATTAGTGTTGCCGTTGCGAACAATATAGTATTACAAAAAAAACTGAATTTCGACAAAAAGCAACTCTGTAACGAACAACAATGTAACCACTTCACCCAGCACGAGAGTAAAATATGATGTGTTCGTCGAACAGCGAACACCAGTATAACCAGCACCTTACTTAGTGCCTTGTTATGCAGACGTTCACGGTTACATCATGGGCACGAGTTGTTGTTGCTTCAATATAAAACGAAAAATTGCGAGAGACAGAGCGAGAGAGTAAAATTTGACCACCACTGTTACCAAATGATTTGGTTTTCCATATAAAATCAAACGATCGAAACGTTGTGAAATTATTTGCAATAATTTACTTTTAAAAGCAAAGTAGTACACTTTTGGTGAAAATGTATGCAAAAAAACAAATAAAACTGCTTAATAGCAACGCTTAAAAATTACTAAAAGTATGCAAAAACATACTAGTGACCGGCGATCAAATGACGGTCTTCAAAACATACTTTAGACATAGAGTTGGAAAACAAAAAGACAACGGCGATCATTTGACCGTCTGCTTAACATTGCCCTTACTCGTAAATCTTTGTGTTTCAAGAAACCATATTCGAAAAGATAACCGATGTTCATGGAATGGTATTATTGAAACAGACATATCACTTCGAATATATATGTAAGTAAGTAGTAAGTAGTGTAGAAATTCTGGCCGTAATGTTCAGACTAGTGAAAAGAGATAAAAAAAAAGTATAAGTATGTAGTATAGAACAGGGCGGTATGTCTATTCTTGTTATGATAATTCTCGGTTATTTTTTCGATTATGAGTAACTTATATTGAAACACAAGGACTTGCCACTAAGATCAAGGACTCCTTTTTTTTTGTTCTATTCCAACTAAAACAGTAGTGTTTCCCCTTCAATTAATCAAATTACATTAAAATTATCAATTAATTTCTTGTTTCATGTTAAAGGTCTTTTTTCAATTAATTAAAAATCTTTTTGTACAATAAATCGAACAAATTTCTATGACAAAACAAATCGGAGAAGTTAAATTTAATGCGAGCCAGCACTTGCAAAATGTATTTAAAAATAAATTAATAATAAGCAACGAAATTACGTATAAGTATTTCTTTTATATTTCTGGCTTATTTGAAAGAGGAAAGTAGATTCTACAAAATTTTATTGCAAGCAGAGAAATTTCACAACAGCAATAAAATTGCAATTTAACTCCCAACAGTAAAAATGATTTGCAGCTTCATTATTTCTAAAAGTGAAATTATTTAGTGGGGGCGAAGGAAATGCTCCCATATAAACTGTATTTGTCCATACATACATACATATATATGTATATAAAAACATTTAAACGTGCTACAAAAATACACAGATAGCGGGGAGTAGACCATCACCATCAGCTAACATCTTTCCACTGGCCGCCTCTACTAGTTTTCTTTTTACTTTCGACTACTACTATTTTTCGACTTCTTGTTTTTTATGCAGCTTTCATATGCTTCTTATGACAACAGTTGGGTGCAAGTTGTAAAAATTACAATAGCAACAACAACGGCAAAAAATAGTAGTAAATGAGCTTTAGGAGTTAAGGTTTTTATAAATTAAAATGAAACTGTAAGAAAAAATGTATGTTGTTGTAGTGGGAGTATCTACTCACCTACCACAACAAGTTGTAAGAAGCACAAGAAGAAGTAACTGCAGCAGAAGAAGATGGAAGAATAGTGCAGTGCTGCGCAGTCCAGAAGGATGCATTTAGCTAATGCTTCCATTTGTTAAATAAGCTGTACACTTTTCTTTAAGTTGTGCTCTTTTCACTCATTTATTTTTAAGTTTTTTCCTGTTAAAACTTCTTTTAGCAAAGTATTTCGTTTTTCTATACCCTACATTTGAATTTTGATAGCTTCATTCTTTTGAAGTTTTGTAGTTAATAACTACTAAATAAAATTAAAAAGGAAATGTCAAGGCGATTTTACTAATGGGTGAAAATCTCTAACAGAGATTGTTTCCTACACAATCGATAATAATATATTTCGGTGCTGTCATTGCATCGGTACAATAAATAAAACCCTTCTATGCTAGTTACCGATTGAAGGCTGATAATCTGATTGAAATCGAATCTTCAGAAACGTAAATGAGGCTCGCAACTTTGCAGTAGCACCCAAGTGTTGGTGGGTAGAATCTAAAGAATGCTTCGTGTAAGGTGCCTCATAATAGATGTAAACTGCACCAACTTCGTACACGATCAAACTTAATACTTTTAACAATATTTTGTGTTGAAATTGTCGCTGCTGCTGATGCATTGCAGGTGTTGCTGTGTTGTTGCAAAAAATCTTACAAATTTTCTTTTCTATTTTGTAATATTTCTTTACTCATTGTATTGTTATTTCCTACATTTCGCTGTTCTTGTTTGCATATTGTATGCAACAATTTTGCTTAGTTGTGAGTTGCTTTAAAATTTAACAACCTTTTGCAAGCTCTTATACTTCCAACATTTAAATCAACTTTACAACCTTTGCGCTATTCTCCCACTACACTTGTGTATCACGAGGGTACAAGAGAGATGAAGATGGTTGTTTTTTTTTTTGCTATCTGCAGTAGAGGCATTATGTTTACGTATTGTTTGGCTGCGGCGATGCAAAGACAATTTCTTTAAGTTACTTGAAGGATGAAAATTCCAAGAAGACGACAATATTGTTGGGTGTTGCTGCTGCCGCATCTGAAGGTATTGTTGTTCTGTGCCATGACACTTTTATTGTTGCCGACAAAAGATGTGAAATGTGTGTCGCTTGTTTAAACAAAACACTGAATTATTTTGTTTTCGTTTCTTGTTTCTTTTCCTTTCCTAAAAAGAAAAGGATTTTCTATGACAAAGTTGGGGAATTTCTTTTCTACCTTTTTTACTCTTTATAATAATAATGCGTAATAAGTAGGGAATTTTCGGCTTCCTTTGTTGCCTGATGATGCCGTCGACTGCGAATTTACATTCAACTTGCCAGCATCACCTTTTTCTTCAAACACACGCACACACAAGCACACCGTTCCACGCTCCTTCATTCCATACACGCTGCGTAAAAATAAGCAGGCAATCTTTTTTGTTGCCAACATTGTTAGGAAGTTTTTCGTTTGCAGCAGCAAATGGGTGAAAGTACATAAGTTTGAAAAATGTTAAGCGAAAAATGGGTTCAAAAAGTTCTGAGGCATACATAATGAGCAAATTAAGTACGAAATAAATTGCAGTCAAGGAATGCAGATTTTGCTTGTATTTTTTGCTTGCTTTCTTAGTACGAGATTCATAGACAAACGAAAGGTTTTTGTATATCAGAACTAAAGGGAAACGTATGTATTTATTATTTAAATCATGTGCATTCTTTGGACCACACCCATCTTATATCAGATTAGTTACTAGTTCCTATAAGTTTGTAATGAAGGAAATTATTCGGAAGACTGGCTTGTATACGAAATGATTAAAAGCTTACTATTTGGAAGAAATCCAAGCAAACTAAACTTAAAGAACATAGTTACAGTAATCTGGGTGCGGTCTATGAAACAGGAACAGGTTTGGTAATATGGAAGGTGTTTAAAAGCGGATGGATTAAAAGTCTTATATGCATTAGCGAAAGGAAGAAAGCACAGGGTGTAGGCTTTGGTTATTATTGTTGCTTTTTAGTCAATATTTATTTAAACTGAACCTATTCCTAGAAATAAGTTGCGACAACAAATTATATTATGTAATCAACCAAACATGATTCTGTGTACTTGTTTAATAATTTTCTTTCCATATTTACCTCTGCTTATATGAATACGAATATGTGTAACTACATATCGCCCATATCTCAAAATTCAATTTACCTGCTACTTCATACAATTGGCAAAGACAAATACTTTCTCATGTAAAGAGTTCATAAGACGCACTCAATATCCGATATTTCTGTATACTTAAATCGGAATTTCTTTTCGAGTTATGACGGTATTGCACGACAATAATGCTATATAAAATCAAACGTACTTTTAAAACAGAAGATAAATATTGCGGAAAATTATCATTCCAGGATGTCCGCATTAAATAATCCGTCCACCAAAGGAACAACGAACGAGAAGTCAAAATAAGTCAAGTTACTTCAGGCTGTTGGCAGCAGCAGAAAGAAGATTGTATTAGTGGGACAGCAATAGCAACAGGCAACAATAAAAACAACAACAACAACATCCCCAGGGGCTATTTTGTTATTACTGTTGGAACACAATTTCAGTTGCAATCACAGCAAAATGCTGCAACAGCAACTGTATTTGTTACCCTTCCTGCTGATTTCGCTTGTTGCTTACTCCCTTTGCAATTGCTTCAGCTGCCGCTTCAGCTACTATTGTGAATGCTATCCTGTTGCTTCATATTCAACGCTGCTGCATACATATCTATACATATACTATTTGTACATACAATATTTATTTTTGTACGAGCATGTACTTGTATACGAAAGGGTCGTGGTGGGTCGAACGAAGTTAGCAGTTTGCATGTAGTAAGTAGTGCGCCGTCACAACTGCTTACATACATACATATGTGCTTACTTATACACACATATGCTATTTTTATGCACACACATATGCATTCGTCCACAAGCATGTGTATTTGTCTTCTGCCATGACAGCACAGCAAATTGAAAATGGCGCTCAAGACTTTTCTCACCAAAAACTCAACCAACATATTCGTCAGTATATACGCAAAATATCTTTGTATTTTCAATATAACAATCTACATACGTGTGTGTGTGGGTGAGATTGAATGAATGAACGAATGGAATGGCATGAATTCAATGAATGAATGAGTGAGTGGCTGAGTGAATGAATGAATACTCCAAAGTTTAGACAACCACCTCTGTTGCCTGTTGCTGGTGATGTTGATGCAAAAAGTGGTTTAATGCAGTGACTACAGCATTTAAAGAGATGAAAAAAACTACAGCTAAAACAATATTTTCTTTGAATGCAATTGTGTTGAGGCTGAGTGAATGCTGTCACTCCTACTGCATGCTCTCACAAAAAAGGAATTCGTATTTTGTTTGTGAATCCTTTTTATTCCATTCTCATTTTAATAAACAATTTTTCATTTACTCATAATATTATTTTTCATATTGTAGAAATATTCTGTATTTGCTATCGTAGACGTATGCAACTCACTGATACTCATATGTAAATTTGTATTCAAAAACATACAAACATCTGCACATGTTAAAAAGTCTGTTATAAAAATCAATGTGTATATCACTCACAAATGAAGTACATGTATACTATGTATATGCTGCTGACATCTAAATACTACCAAGAGAAGGTTAAAGTTAATATAAAGTAGTTCCAAACAGTATCAGTAGTTGCAGTAAATGTATGAGTTTGCATAGCAGCAACTTTGAGGTTGCTTTGGCTGCTAGTTGGCATTTGGCGAAGATGATTCGGTTCTTCTTCTCCATTCGCACAAATGATAAATGCAGCAATTTGTTTTGCTACAATTGTTGTAAAGGCAACAAAACAATTGTGGTCTGCGAAATGGTGCGCTAAGAAAATGCATTTTCCACCACTTTTTACCGCTACCGCTACCGCTGCTGGCTGCTGCTGCTACTGTTGTTTGCCTTTTGTTGCTGTTGGTGTCATTGGACATGATGTAGTGCAGCTATATAGCTGAGTTATGGCATTCTAGTTTATTAGTTTCCAGAAAGTGCAATCCTTCCTCAAAAATTAAATATGTTTACTTCAGTTAAATTCATGATTAAATTTATATTATGTATAAAAGAGAAGATTTTTCTACAAATGATGGAGAGCAAAGTACTCAAAAGTGACTTTATTTCTGTATTTTAAGACTTTCGTCTGATTAAGTATTTTATTGTGTAAAAACACACCTCGGAAAAAATGAAAATAAAGTCGATATTTTAGATAGAAATATAAATATACCTCAATTTAAGTTTTTATTTTATAAAGTTCGAGCATCTCATAAAAATGTCAAAGAATTATGGCAAATGAATTGTGGTCGCTGTGGCGTAGTGGTAGTGCGTTGGACTGCTGCGCAAAGTGTCCGGGGCACAGGCAAAATCAAAAAGTAGAAAAAATAATTTTTCTACACGGCATCCCCTCTTGGCAGGCAATGGCAAACCTACAAGAGTAAAAAATGCTATGAAAAACTTTTCACTTCGTCATTCGGATTCGGCATTAAACTGTAGGTCCCTTCCATTCATGTACAAATATAACACGTACAACACGAGTGGATGCGAAAAGCTTGGTCTAGGCCCTCCATGGGCTGTTGTGCCATTAAAAGTAAGTAAAGAATAAAGGAAAAATACGTACATACATATACATACAGGGTGTCCCAATTTGACCAATCAAGAATGCAAAATTCTAAAAACTTTTTTCTTAAGGCATTTTTTTCAAAAATCAATATTAACAACAAGATTTTCGCGATTGAATATAGACAATCAGAGTGTGATTTTAGATAAATAAATAAAGTTATAAAATAATTTGTGAACAATTAAAAAAACAAATATATAAAAAAAACTAATTGGAAAATGGACAAATATTAACAATAAATTAGAAAAAAACAACGTGTTGAACAAATAGTAACAATGAATAATTTCGCAGGAGCTCATGTCGAAATCGCTTTCCGATTGTTTATCTTCAATCACGAATATCATTGTTAATATTATTTTTTTTTGAGGCAAACTCTATAAGGAAAAAATTCTCAGAATTTCGATTCATGCTTGTTCAGTCATTCTGGCATACCCTATATATTAAGGAGTAGCTTTCCAAAATCCCGAAAACTCGATATATCGGGGCATTTCTCCCGTCCTGAAATGTCAGGATTGGAGCTCCGGGATAGCGTGATTTGCTTCTTTAATTATTATCATAAAATTACAAACTTTTGCACATAAATATGTCAAACTACTTACATACAATATTGAGAAGTCGATGAATAAAACTAGGAATCGCGGTATCGCGGAACTAGAATTTATGAATCCCGAAACCTTCGGACTCTCATCTTTAACTTACTAGTTTCTCGATTGTTGTTCAAACTTTTGTTGCCAACGCCAACAATAAATGCATAAAATGCAAAATAATTGAACTAAAATATGGAAGTCTTTTTGGTTTCAACACTATTTTTATAACATAATAATTTACCAGCATGCATATTCATTGTACAGTGATAGATGAAATTGGTTTCATTAAAAAAAATATATATATTAAAAAACATGCACGCAAAACCAATTCATTTCCATATACATACTTGAATATGTATTTTAGTAGAATACATTATTCATTTCTATAAAATATCCAATCAGGCGAAAAAGTAATAAAAATTGAATGAACTATGAGTTACTACCCCGAGTGGAGTGGAATGTAGTGGAGTGTTTATTTAAGAAATGTTAAATGCAATATACTAAATAAGTACAATCATAAGTAATTCTATAAAAGTGAATTAAAACTCGAAAGTTGATGGTGCAGCAAAATAATGAATGCCGAAAAACAACAGCATATTCTCGATTGGAATTATATTAATTAAATTGGAATTACTAATGAATCAACTGCAATTAGTATGCAGATTTTAAATATTAACAAATTGATATTTTGGTAAATTTATTTACAAACCCATAAAATTTGAGCTTTGTTGGTATGGTGATTTTCGCTTCTTTAGCAAACGATAAAAAAACCATAAAATACTAGTGTTCATAATAAAATCAAATTTGTTTATTATTGGAAACGTTTATTATAACGGATGGAAATTTAATTGCCAAATTTTGTCCCAGCAAGAAAAAAAAATGTTTGTATTTTGTGTGTTTTAAGAAAAGATTGTAATTGGTATAGTTAAAAAAAATAAATATATTTACGACAGTGTACGTATATGGTCAAGTAAAAACTAAAAATTGTTAAAAGAAAGGGAGTGGTAATTAAATTTTAAAAATATGTTCGGAATTTTATTTACCAAATTGAGTTAAAAATTGACCATTCACTTTTGCCTCCATACAATATTGGAAAACATTTTAAAATACTTTTGATATGTTCAATAATTTAGTATATTATACTCGCAGTTTAATTGAAATCGATAAACATTAGTGACACTTAAAATTGGAAACAACAGAGCACACACTCATGCACACATACACTCACAAGTACTACATACGAGTATAAGTGAACTTTCGGTTAATGCAACTGTAACAATTTAATGTAATTTAGTACTGCATAAAAGGCAAAAACTGCATACTCGTACATCGATAGTTTCTCTCCCTTTCTCGCTCCCATCACACATTTACCTACAGTGGCATTCGCTTCTATTTTAAACATTAATTGCCTCGTGAAAAGTGACACCATCTCGTTTGCAATATTTACTTTTTCAGCATATATTTACTAACAGTATGAGCGTGTGGGCTTACGTGGTTATTATGGGAAAGAGCACCAACAAATTGTTGCTTACGTTTGACATTACTGTGTATAGGTATGTGTAGTCCTCCCTCTTTTGCACTCTGCTCACAAGTTTGCCTCTTCGTTTATTATATTTACTGTATGAGAGCCTATTTTTTTCCCAGAAAATTGCTTATAATTCATTTTCCGCAATCACTTTTTCCGTACTTCAAATGACATTACGGCAGTGTGTATAAGTAGGAGTAGGTGGTAGCTATGCATGCATCCATCTATGTATGCATATTGGAACTACCAGCCATTAAAGTATGCTACGCTATTGACAAAAACAGAAGTAGTAGTGGGTAGTAATAAATATGTATGTATGTATGTATCACGAAAAAAGTGAACATATAGTACATACCTACATAGTACATAGTAGCATCTGTTTGACGTCTACTTAAGTGCATCATATTCTTTTTGTTATTGTTGTTGCTTTTATATTCCTAGCATCGTAACATATTTACACACACAGGAAATGTTATTATAAGAAGGAAAACATTTACATCGCATACTTTTTTTTATTCGTTGTCTTATGTTGCAGATAACTACGTTAGAATTGTTTATTTTATTATAAATTGAAGTAATATAAAATGTACTCATGTATGAGAATAATAAAGTTAAAGCTTAAAAAAAATTTGAAGAATGCATTTTGAATTTTGCACTGCCTGTAAATATAATCGGATTATACTAAATTTTTAATTTTGATCGGCCTTCAATCGTTTTGAGTGATTCCAAATAGGGAAATGACTTTTCATGAGTATGAGAAAAAGAAATGTTATTGTGATTTTTGCAACAGGTATGATACTTATTAATCACATGGAGTTTTTGGCAAGGCGAAGAATTTCGACTCCATAAAGTTTTTTTTTATATTACAAATATGATAAAGTGAAAAGTATTCGTGTTCATTACAAGGAGTTGAGTTTTGAGTAGCTACATAGATATCTGTTGATGGTTCTGGTGGTCGCTGTGGCGTAGTGGTAGTGCGTTGGACTGCTACGCAGAGTGTCCGGGGTTCGAATCTCGGCACAGGCAAAATCAAAAAAAAAAAGTAGAAAAAATAATTTTTCTACACGGCACCACCTCTTGTCAGGCAATGGCAAACCTACAAGAGTAAAAATTGCTATGAAAAGCTTTTCCTTCGCCGTTCGGATTCGGCTTTAAACTGTAGGTCCCTTCCATTCATGTACAAATATAACACGCACAACATGAGTGGATGCGAAAAGCTCGGCCTAGGCCCTCCATGGGCTGTTGTGCCATCAAAAGTAAAGTAAAGTAAAGGTTCTGGGTAAGAATAAAATTTTTTATGTGTAGAACAATTATATTTTTAAAATCGAATGTAAGATTGTTGGCAAAAACAATTTATTGTTCTGTTTACTTTCATCTTGGCATAAATTTAAATGTAAATAGTGTAAATAGTGGTCGCTGAGGCGTAGTGGTAGTGCGTTGGGCAGCTACGCAGAAGGTCGAATCTCGGTACAGGCAAAATCAAAAAGTAGAAAAAATAATTTGTCTACATGGCACCACCTCTTGGCAGCCAATGGCAAACCTATAAGAGTAAAAATTGCCTATGAAAAGAATAGCTTTTCACTTCGCCGTTCGGATTCAGCATTAAACTGTAGGTCCCTTCCATTCATGTACAAATATAACACGCACAACATGAGTGGATGCGAAAAGCTCGGCCTAGGCCTCCATGGGCTGTTGTGCCCTTAAAAGTAAAAGTAAGTGTATTAAAAAACAGTTTCTCTTCCAATGCCACACATACTATTGAACCGGGATTTCTACCAATACCATTATGCATAATTTTATATTTGGCGCTTCTCTATATACTAAGTAAAACTGTTGCATTTTTCGATCTTTTATTCAAATCAAAATGTGATAATTTTTATGATAGAAATTTGGTAATTAATGCTTATAAGGTTTTTTGGTCATTTGACGTGAAGATTATGTGAATTGTATCGACATCTACATGTTGCTGCCTTAATTTGCAAAAGTCTCAACTCTATTTTTTAAATTTGTCAGGAGAATTAAAAACATGGAAACGGTTAATCATAATGCATCTGTAATGCGATTTAGAAGTATTTGTTATTAGGACCTTTGCAAATTAAGGCAGCGATATGTATGCAACCAAGGTGGTGGAGAGAAAATTCGGGGAAAGAGGATGATCAGCTACGCGCCCCTTATTTTATGAACCATAATTGGGCATACCTGCTTTAGCCGCAATCAAAAGGTTGATATAATTAGCGTGGGCCCCTATAAAAACTGCTGGCCAGGGGGTATCCCCCCGTACAACCTCTCCACAGACCTGTATGTACATACATACGAGTACATACATATGTGTAGAGCAGAAGATTTCAATAGTTTAAATACTCTGGTAGTTTTAAAAACTAATGTAACAGAATTAATCATAAATCTGTAATAGGTATTTAATTTTCACAACAAAATCTATTAAGTAAATGTATGTAAATATTTATCGGTAGTCCTATTTGTACTCAATTTTGATACAAAAAAATCAAAAAGTCAATCTAAGAATTTGATTTTATTAAATGTCTGAAATTCAACAACTTCAAGCATATTTGATTTCATTGCTTGCGTCAGCTACTCTACACGAACCACTGAAGTGTTTTCGCAGTACATATAACATACAACTGAAATGATCAAATTATTATTCATTTTAGTTATCGTAGAAATATTTAGATGCTATAAAAATCTCACTAATGCCAATCGATATTCTGAATTTCTAAAACAACATAGTTAGCTGCAAGCATATCAAATTCTGGAAATAGTCCGTAATGCGAAGCAGCAATAGTTTCGCAAGTTTCATAAAATTTGAATATGTTTTTTTTTTTGTCAATTTGTGGTATTTATCTACGAAGTTTAATATTTTAGCAAATATTTATGGAAATTTTTCAAATACAACATTTACAAAAATTTATCAAAAGTTCGGTTAAAAAATACATAAATTCCCAACTATGTTTAGTTGATGATGATACGCGTTCAACAATGAAAAAATTTTAAAAATATAAAACAAACAATGCAGAAAAAAAATGCTTTATTATCAACAACAAAATGGTTGCTGCGGTTTGTGCTAGTGGCCGCGTGCTACAATCGGAACAATTTTATCAGTTTCACAATACATTTTTGCTGTTCACGCTTAACAAAAAATAGAGAATGTCGGGTGGATGGAAAATTAGTTGTTATTACTGTTAGCCGGCAAAGTTGTTGATGATGGTGTAAATTGCTGGAGGTTGAGGCATACACATAACAAGTGTTTGCCCCAGAGTAATGTGCATCGCGATGGCGATGTTGGCTGTTCGCATCCACCAACATGAATTCACATGAGTGTCATTATGTGAAGAGCATGAGCATATCAAGAGTTACCAAGAGTAACCGTGAACAAGGTCTATTCACTCACATTCACACACACCAACGCTCGTCACATCCAATTCTGGCATTCGCTTCTTCCATACTCCACTCACATTCACCTTCCACATTCATCATTATCATTATCATCACAGCGTGGTGCACACTATCATACAAACACTTTCAGAAAGATACATTGTTTCACACAGATGGTTTAAAGAGCTAACACTTATTGTTGCTGTTGTTGTAGCTTTTGTATTTTGTTTTTATACTTATCTTTTGTTTTGCACGATGTTTGTTAGTGTTGCTGTATAAATTTCCACGCCTTGTTGTTGTTTACATTTGTTTCATATTTTTATAACATGTATATATGTGAGTGTTGAGCACATACCTATGGTATGTGCATATTTTGTTTAAAATAACAAAAATTACCCGTGTCACTTTACATAGACGGGAGTACGTATGTATTGGTGTGTAAACAATGCGCCTTAACCCGCTTACGCAGTATGCGTGGAGTTCTATCTAAACGCACTTTACATGTAACATTGACTATATACTGGCAACATCAAAAGTCTTTCAATTTATTATTTTTAGCTATGTTTATAAAATATAAATGAAAATATGAATAATTATTTCAATTATACATAAATAAATTCATTAGAAAACGAAAAGCAATTAAATTCATAACTTTTTAGTGTCATATCTGGGTTAACACTGACAACTACCTAAATATACTATCCATACAGTCTCTTCTTCTTCTTTTCTACTTCAACCATCCACATGATTGTGGTTGCAATAAATGCTACAAAAACATTTTCAAAAAATTTTATAAAATATCTTACTACAAAAATGTTCAACAATCTTGTTTATATTAATATTTTTTTTGAGAATTTTCCTCCCTAACTGCCGACACACGTGCACACATACTCACACTGGCATGCTTACATACATATATCATTTTTATGTTATAAAACTTTTTGTTTTTATTGTAATTTTTTAGTTTTTGTTGCCACCGCCACTTTTAGTATGGCAATATTTTTAGGTAAGTGGGCGTCAAAATGTCAAAAATAAACAAAAGTGTTGACCCAAAGGGACTCATCATCATCACAACTGAAATGGAACGTCAAATCTCCAAAGCAACGATAAAGCCACGCACACACACACACACACACACACACACATACACGCTACAAACAACCAACCAACAAAATAAGAACAGTAACAGCGCAAACAATGCAGCAAGCAAACAATCAAACAAAGAGACAAACCAGCAAATATAAATACATGTAGCATACTCAGACAAAACGAAAACCGAACACATACACTCATATGTAGTTACATACATACATATGTGCATACATTCAGACGTACTTATGTACTTGGTGTGTATATGGCAGGATAAAAAGTACTTTTGAGCATGCCTGCACTGTAAGCGTTAAGCTCAACTTGAGACGACATAAGCACCGACGAATATGTCTCTCCATGTACCATGTACGAGTATATGACAAATATGTTCCCAAAGACTGGGTGGATATCATCAGTGCGCTGCAACAGTAATAGAATGATGACGAGTACTAACCATAAGAATAGCAACAAATATCACTAGTTTCATGAGGCATGAGTAGTTTTAAATCATATTGCATTTTCCGCGCCTCATATAAATTAGTGTTTTTTTTTTGGTAGTTTAAAGGCAAATAAAAATCAAACAAGAACAACAATAAGTATTAAGATAAGCTCAGTCATAAACGAACATGAGACACAAATTCCATGTAAGTACGAGCATATAAAGGAGCAACATGGGTTGATACCTTTGGTAGTACATAGTAAGTAAGCACATGAAAATATAAAATTGTGTTATATTGTTCGGATGATAAGGCGCCCAGCTGGTGAGTTTCAACTATATACTAAGCATAAAAACCTGGTGCTTTATAGGAGAGCACTGGAAGTATTTACATAATATATATTGTTGAAACTGTTATGATCTGTTGTAGATCTTGTCACAATTTCCTTTTTCTATCAGGCACTGGTCGGTGCACAGAGCAGGTAACTATAATTGCCAACAATGCATAAATAAGTAGATAGATAGTATATTCCAATTAGAATTCAAACTGCGTATTCACTTTATCATTGATTATTTTGTTATATGTAATGACGTAAAAACTAACGAAAAGTCAGAACTGCAGAAAAGACAAAAAAGCAGCTGAGGCACAACAATATTAGAATTCAGTTATACGGGGTTAACCTAGCTTTGCTTAGTTTTCACACATTTTTTTTCTTAAAAAAGTGCAAAATGTTACTTATGAAGATAGAAATAACCTGTGTGAATGGAACGACTATAGCAGATAATAAATGGTGAATTGTTTGCCACTTGGTTTTTGACGTTTATATATCTGACAGTTCACGCGTGATTCTTGACAAAGTAAAAAATGCTCAGTTTGGTTTGCCATTTCATCATAAATAGACAACGTTTGCAAATTATTGAAATTTATTATAAAAATTCGTGCTCTGTGAAAAGTTCGTTTAATCGCAAAATTGTCTTCAGCGAAGGGGCTAATTTTTGCCTCAATGGATACGTGAATAAGCATAATTGCCGTATTTGGAGTGAAGACCAGCCAAAGGCAATTCAGCAGCTACCAATGCATCCCGAAAAATGCACTGCTTGGTGGGGTTTATGGTCAGGCGGCATCATTGGGCCGTACTTCTTCAAAGGCGATGAAGACCGCAACGTTATGGTCAATGGAGAAAGGTACCGTTCGATGATAACAGATTTTGCAAGAATAGGACTCGACCGACATGTGGTTCCAACAGGAATTTAGTGAGCAGTTAAGCTCACGTTTTGGTGCAGTCAATTGGCCACCAAGATCGTGTGATTTGACCCCGTTAGACTATTTTTTGTGGGGCTGCCTTGGAAGTCAACAATTGGATCTTCTGTCAAAATTGGACCTTCAGAATGGACCACTTGAAGCGTACATTAAATAGTTTTGTTCATCTGCTTTACATTTGCTTACTTCTATTGGCATTTGTAAAACTTACTTTACTTTACTTTACTTTTAATGGCACAATAGCCCATGGAGGGCCTAGGCCGAGCTTTTCGCATCCACTCATGTTGTGCGTGTTATATTTGTACATGAATGGAAGTGACCTACAGTTTAATGCCGAATCCGAACGGCGAAGTGAAAAGCTTTTCATAGCCATTTTTACTCTTGTAGGTTTGCCATTGCCTGCCAAGACGTGGTGCCGTGTAGAAAAATTATTATTTATGCCTGTGCAGAGATTCAAACTCTGCGTAGCAGTCCAACGCATTACCATTACGCCACAGCGACCACATTTGTAAAACTTGAACATAAAATTAACAGCTTTCGGCATTCTTAAGTAATGACTTTCTTTTCGTTTTTATGCATTATACTTGAAAATTTTTCTTAAAATTTGAGATGAGTTTTGAACAGATTCGATTTCCATTAATCGATAAGCGATTTTAATAATAATCACTGCATATACTAAAAATGGCAAATATCGACTTTGAAATAAGTTACAAAGTTTCGCCGAGGGGGTAACAGTAGACGTAGAGGGAAAATAAAAATTTCGTGGTTTTCCTTTTTCCATAGATATGCTATACTAAAATAGCAACCACAATGCCTTGAATTATTACAGCAACCAAATGACTGTTATAGAACAAAACTGATAAATTATATGAGTATTGCAAGGTAAAATGAATTAAAAGTTAGATATTTCGTTAATAAATAAACATCAAACAAATAATCTGACTTATATAATAAATAGTCTCTCTAGGCACTGGTTAGTCCTCCATTTTACACACTCACCTTCCCGATTGACGTATTTGACTTCAAAAATAAAGAAAGGCATAATGGAGAAGAAAACTCCAAAAAAGCATTTTTACTTAGAAAAATAAACTAAAAATTGGGAGAAAAGGACGTAACCAGTGAAAAGTAAAAATTTTTTAAAAATGGAAAAAGGAAAATAAAATATTATGATATATGTATGGTATATTTGGAATCAGATGGGCTTGAAAAGCATATATATTTTGTCGGTTATCATGTAGGATTAAGCAGGAAAAGGAAGAATTCCTCATAATCCGTTCCCGCTTCATATAACGCAGATGTGTATCCACAAGACAGATCGAGGAATCTGCTCAAGTTAAGTAGTGATATGTCTGGAGCAAGTACAGTTGAGCAATTCGTACGGTGTTATATTGGACGTCGATCTTGTTACTTTTAAATGATTCTACCATTTTATCATAGACACCATGTGAATTGGCCAAATATAATATTTGATATCAAGAGTGTTCTGTCATTTGCAAATATTGTACTACTTATTCATATGTTCTGGAATGAAATATGTCCTAAAGCACCTAGAGATGCTTAAAGCCACAGTATCCTGTTTCGAAAAATTAGGGACACTTAGTCAGGCAAACTATCTTCCATAGACCAGTACTCGTATAAGCTAGGAAAGTGAAGGATATCATCTAACTGCCGGAAGGCAATATGAACGCAATCTTCTTCGATAGGTACATCCGATAATCGTGTTGTATATAAAATGCTTTGGAATTCATTACTTTTAATAATGCAAAGCTGATTTTCTCACAGAAGTCATGTAGCTCAGTTCTTTGTATGCTTTTTATCCTAACCTACAATTTGTAGGGTACTTATATCAACAAAAAATACATCAAAACGGGGGGAGGAAAAAATAAAAAATCTGTTCTGCTCGAGTGGGATCAACTTCAAAAAGTTATTGTTGTTGTTTAGCTACTGCTACTGTTGAAGCTCAGTATAGCAAAAATCTTGAAGCTGATATGCAAAAGAAGAGAAAATGTTTTTCGCTTTATTTTCGTTGTTGTTGTTGTTCGCTTAAAGTGGTTAATATTTCTTAGCAATATTATATGCGTATGAGTGTTTCTTCTGTTGTTGGCAGGAAATTAAATGCTCATGTGCCAGGAGGCCGTGGGATAAAGCGGAATGATAAGAGAGAGTGGGTATTCATTATTTTTAACACGTTTTCATTTGCGATTAAAAACACAATTATTATACTTTTCTTAAGCATACATACATACCACAAGCAGCAAATGACCTACTTTGCAAATAAATACATACAAACATGTAGAGGCTGTGCAGTAATCCCTGGTTATTAAACCTCTGCTTGAAATAATTTCCATTTAAATTCGTTGAATTCATCTTTTAAATGTGTTATGCAAATGTAGCATGGTTAATTTTGTTTTTCGTTCAACTTTTGAATCTGTGCATTTTCGTGGCATTAATGAACCGGGGACTACTGTATGCATGTTTATAACTTAATATATCACAAAAATCCCTTGTTTGTTTGTTAGATAAGAGTGTGTTGCATGCTTTTTTCAAGAAAAATCTATATGCATAGAATATAAAATGGCATAATAAATGTTTGATTATGATTAAAAAGCTAGTGAATATATGTCATTAAATCCAAAAATGAATGAGATTACTGGAGAATATTAATTTTTTAATAAAATACACATGTATTAATTAATGGTTCCAGATACTTTGTTAAATGTCCCAGTTATTGTATGCCCAGCTGCCTTAAGAACAAATAATAAACCATTCATGTACAAATATAAATATAACATATAATATATAACACGCACAAAATGAGTGGATGCGAAAAGCTTGGATTTTGGTGCTACATGCGGTCATAGTCGACATTGATAAAACTGAAGTTCATTGTGGTAAAGGCATAACACTTGCCACAATGGCTGTCTATCTCTTTATCGGTGTCCTTTGTCCTTGCATTCCCTTTGTTTAAGCCACCCTAATGCACTTTTTCTTTCCTATTCATTTTCTCTATCCTTGTTTATTTTCGCTCTATTTCTTTTCTTGCTATTGCTTTCTCTAAGTTCTTCTCTAGAACACTTTCACACCGGTCGGTTGGGCTCTTCAATATATTTATTGTACAATTTTTCATTTTAATAAATGTTGTTTAATATTAAATACGAATTCTCAGTGTTTAATTTTCGATCTTTCCTTTAAATAATTCATTCCTGAATTAAACACCCTTTCTCATTCTCCCTACTTCTTCCTCCCACCTATTAATCTTCCTTCCAATCAACATAATGCTCTGCATTCATAGGGGCACAACCTGTGTGTTGAATGTATCAATAAAAAAATAAATAAATAAACTGTTTAAAACTGTCTAACTGAAAATAGTATTAAATGATTAGAATATCTTTCACTAAATCCTAATTTTATTAATTAAAGTATTATTCTTTATTGATAAAGTATTAATATTTACTAAAAATGGAATACTTCTAAAAATTTTTAAGTATTAGCATACAAATTTTTAAGTATTAGCATATTTAAGACTTCTTAAATAAAAATTTATTAAATAGTTTGGTAAAATGATTTCTTTTATGGTGGTGCGAATCATTCCAGTTTTCAGTGGTTCATATAAACGGTGTTTTTCAATCTGGCAATACTTTTTTCGGAGTTGGTCTTTTTGACAGCTGCCACTTGATTTATGCCCAGTTTGGTTTGCCATTTCATAATGAATAGACTTACTCCTGAATAGCGTTTGCAAATCGTGCAAATTTATTACCAAAATAATGGTTCGGTTCGCGCGACGCATTTTGTTCAGCCATGAAGCTCACTTTTGGTTGAATGGGTACGTTAATAAGCAAAATTGTCGCATTTGGAGTGATCATAATACACAAGCCATTGTTGAGACGCCGTTACATCCTCAAAAAGTCACTGTTTGGTGTGCTCTATGGGCCGAGGGAATCATTGGTCCATATTTCTTCAAAGATGAAGCCGGTCATAATGTTACAGTCAATGGGGAACGCTATAGAGCCATGACTAATGACTCTTTTCGTGCCTGAATTGGAGGATGTTGATGTGGACGACCTTTGGTTCCAACAAGACGGCGCTACATGCCATACAGCCAACGAAACAATTAATTTATTGAAGGAAACTTTTGGTGAGCACATTATCTCGCGTCATGGTCCTGTGGTGTGGTCTCCAAGATCATGCGATTTAACATCGCTGGACTATTTTTTGTGGGGTTATGTGAAGTCGTTTGTCTACGCAGATAAGCCCGAGACGATTGACGCCTTGGAAGAGAATATTCGGCGAATTTATTCGACTCAGCCGCGGCGGCCACTTGCCCGAAATCGTTTTTAAAACATAATGGCAAATCTTTATCTTTATAACAAAGCTAAATTCTTGGCCATAACATTAAATTATATGCGTTTTATTTCTTCTTGAAAACCACTCTTCTAAAAAAAACACCCTGTACAAATATGTATACCCCACAGTACATTTAATTTGCTTCCACTTTGATGTGGAACTAATGCGCTTATTTTGAACGAAATCTTTTGCTATTTTTGTTGTTGTTATTTTAACAGCAATAAAAATATAACTAGTAAGTAAAATGTTTGTTGGGAATTAATTTAAAGAAATTATTTTTAGTTTCTATGCCAGGCAGAGGAGGAGTCGTATAGAATCGAAATAGTGAACCCAGGAACTCTGCGTAGCAGTCCGTACCAGTAACCAGTAACATATCAATTACATTGTACTTTAGTATTTGTAAACATTATATTTTTTGCATAATTGACATACATTTTATTAGTATAAAGTTGAAATCTTCAGAATGTATACGTAGGACCGTTTCATATTGGTTCATGGCTTAGCAATGCAGTAAAGCTCCAATGGAAATATTATACATTTCAAAAATTTTGATTATTTTAGGTTTTTTCTTTTTTCGTCATTGAAGTTTTTCTTCTTCTTGAAATGGTTAGCTTAGGACTGTCGAGCATTCAAGTTGTGCGAGTTATATTTGTATACGAATGATTAAAATTTGTCGTGTAGAAATTAGGTTTTTATTTTTAGTCTTGATTATTTAGTCTACCGCCAAAAATTCTCTTCAAAATACTTAGTACAACATAATATTTCATTAAACCCAAAATATAATCTGTAAATATAATCCGGAAAGGGATACACTTCAATACCTAAAAGATGAGCTTCAACGATTCCTCAAATGTGTATCTGTAATCACACGCATACCACTGCTGGGCACTCCCACACTCACATATTTCCATACATGCCTGTCATACGAATGCAGATGGAGATGATGATGATAAAAATGGAGATGATGTTCTTCATAACTAGAGAAACGACTTTGGACTGCCTAAATGTTACATTTGAATTAATGGCAAAAACAAATAACCGCAAACAACAACGACAACAACCACATATGTACATAAACAATAACAATAGTAATACAAAAAAAAAAAAAAAAACAAAAGCTAAACCAACAAAAGAAAAAAAAAACACTATTCATCAACAACAACAAAAGTAGCTATTATTTGGTGCATTTTTTTCCTTGTTTCGTATATACTTAACAAAAATATTTTTTTATTTTTTATATACATTTTGTTTTGTTTGAAATTGGGAGTTTTAATTTTTTATTTTTATGTTTTTAGACATTTGGCTTACACATTGTTGCTTTTGTAATTGTAGTTGTTATTGTTGTTGCTGCTGCTGCTGCTACTGCTGCTGGTGTGAATAACTTTGCTCAAGTATGCAACTTTATCATTTTGATTTAAATGTTTGTACTGCTGCTCCATGACAAAAAGTATTGTGATGTGCAAAGTGCAATGCGGTAGGGCGGAATGTGGGAGGGAGGAGAACGAGTTGAGAAGTAATAGAGAATGCAATGAAGGGTATGTAGCGGTGTTGTTGGTGGTGAGTATGCAATGCACATGAAAAGTGGTACTTGTGATTTTGAATGAGTATTTGTTGTTGTAACTGTAGTTGTTGCTTCCATTGTTGTAGATGCTACTGTTGTTGTTGTTGTTGTTGTCACTGTTGCTGATGCCGCAGTGACCGCATTGTTTCACTTATGCGGGTGCTCCGTGTTGTTTCTCATTTTCTTTTGCTAAATTAAAATAAAACAAAGCAGACGTATATATAAGTATGTGTAATACATGTATGTATGTATTATTGTATTTGAAAAAAAAAAAACAACAGAAAATAGTTAAAAACTATGAAAGAAATCATAAAAATTAAATAGAACAAAAATAACAAAACCAGAATGATTTAAAAAGCAAACAAATAAACAAACTCAAGTAGACATTTCAATACGCTGACGATGCATATGAACTCAAGCGAACTTTAACTGCGTTTATTCCTCTTGACACTCAAATACTGGATGCTGATCTGAAGTGTGGGAAGTGCATTCAATAAGCAATGCATTCACATCCACTCATCCATAGTTGTTTGTTTGTGTTGTATGTGTGCACTGGCTATTCGGCTGAATCGTGCACACGCTGAATGAATTGACTTTTGCTGTCTTTCAATTGGATTGATCAATCAAATGCACCCCGCTATGTTTTTAGTTTTCCTCTCAATCGTTGTTCAATTCATTTTCGAAACACTGAAATAAGAGAATTTAATTTACTCAAAGAATCATGCATAACAAAAGCTACTAGCAATATATTTTTTACTACATATTGTACAACACGGCGTATGCGTAACATTTAATGAATGGAAGCAAAGTTCCGATTTGAATGCGAGCGTGCAATTTTTGGTTGCGATCAGATTTTGATGTAACTGTCTAATGAGTTATTTGAGAACTTCACAGTCTGTCCCTAGAGGGCATCCTCTATGATACTACTGTGGGCAAAAAGTAGTAAGAATTTTTAATTTAAATTTCGCGCGGAAACCCATTCATCAAAATATTATTTTTTTAATGTTGGTATGATTGTCGGTGACATCTGTGCCAAATGTCACATCAAAATAATCATTAGTGTTTAGTATACGCTTGTCTTTCTGAAATACAAAAAGTGCATTCGGCGATTTTCACAATGAGTGAAATTATGCAACAAAGAAGTTCATTAAATTTTGTGTGCGGAATCAAATTTCTGGTGCCGAAACGTTCAGAATGTTGCAAAAGGCCTTCGGTGATAATTGTATGTCGCGAGCAAGTGTTTTTGATTGGTACAAATTGTTCAAAGATGGTCGAGAACGCGTTGACGACGAACCACGTCCAGGACGGCCATCAACATCAACTGATGATCAACACGTATAATAAAATCAAGGAATTGGTGCTCGAGAATCGACGATTAACAGTCAGAGACCTTACTGGCATCGTTGGAATATCGGAAGGATCAGTGAAAACCATTTTAAAATATCATTTGGGTCTAAGAAGAGTGAATGCACGATTGGTTCCAAAATCACTGCATCGTTCCGCAACCACCCTATTCGCCTGACTTAGCACCGTGTGACTTTTGGCTATTTTCTAAACTCAAAAAACCGCTTCGTGGACCGTTTGACCGTTTTGAGTTAATTGAAGACATTAAACATGAATCGCTAAGTGCATTGAAGGCTATTCCGGAAATTGACTTTAACAACTGTTTCGAGAATTGGAAAAAACGTTGGCACAAGTGTATTGGGGCCGGGGGGGATTACTTTGAAGGGAACGAAATAGATTTGGAAGAATGAATAAAAAAATTTGAAATTATGAACTGGTAAGTTACGTTTTGTAATAAAATTAGTTGACATCAAACCTTCTTGTCTGACGCATTATTATAAAATATAACACTCTATACAAATAACTAGTTAATTGGGTTTTGTTTGTTTATTGTTTCCATTTACTGCTATTAATAATATCGATCTGAGATGCATCAAATAATCCAACCAAAATGATGCTATCCACTAAGTATTTATCAATTTTTATAGAAATATATTTTTTCATATATATCTTATTAGTTAATTTGGATTTTGAATAACATACCTATTTAATATTTAATTAATTTGTATTATTTCGCAAGTTTTTCTCCATTCAACTTCCGCTTTTTAACTCATTCCTAAACTACCAAATTTTTCAAATAAAATACAAATACCTATGTGCATCCTGAAGTATTTCAAATTGTGACAAATTTTGTAATAACTTTTGTGATCCAACACAAAATCATAAAATACTTAACAGAGAAATAATACGACAAATATTTTCTATGTTTGACATTAAATTCACATAAACACACACACAAATACACACAGATCTACTTATATGTACGAGTATGTATGGATATATAAATTTACAGCAGTAATATTGTGTATGTGTGTGCAATTATGTAACTACACGTATAGAAATAAATTCAACATTGTTGACAAACAATTCAAATAAGAGTGTCATAAATAAAAGTCAATTTTCTCTCGTTCTAGAAACTTTGTGAAGATATAAAGCAGATGCTGCTTTTGGCTCTATTGCAATTAACTAATTCAATATGCTGTCTTTTGCTGCTGCTACTGCTATTTCTTGTTCTTCGTGTTGCTGTTAGTATTTTGTTGTTGCTATTGCACTTACCTTTATATCTGTATATGTACATACATACACATATGTAAAAAGCAGCGCAACAATGACAACGACAACAAGTATAAAAAACAGCAGCAACTTTGCTATAACAATAAAATTTATGTTGGCAAGGGTCATGGTTCATAGGTACTACTACTGAGAGCTGTCAAATGTGAGCGTGCATTCAAATAAGCAAACAGGAAGGAAATAAAGAGAGCGACCATGAGAGAGAGAACAAAATAAATAATGAAATAAAGAGCCTAACCCATAACAACGAGTTTTTTTTTTTTTAAATGAAACAGTATGGAGAAAAAGAAAGAGTACAACCAAGTTGTCCCGTTTCGTTTGAGCATGAAACGAAACAAAATGGAATTGAAGAAGAAAAATAGAGCTTAGTTGAGTTTGGAAAATGGATAAGTTCTCCATTTTAAATTGTTAAGAGAAATTATTATATGTTAAACTGAACATGAAATGTTTAAATTTAGAGACATGTTTATATATAAATAAATTATGTGGATAATTATGAGTAGCATTGAATAATACTATATGTTTAAGATTTAAGTCACTTTGGCACGTCCACTGATTTTAGATATTAAAATTAATACAATATGCTATGTAAATATGTACATGATTCACAAGGTGTCGTATGCTCTCGATTGTCGTTAATTTTCTAATTCTTTATAGTTTTAGTTACATTATTAGGATTATACTCAGGATACTTACTTTACTTTTAATGGCACAACAGCGCATGGAGGGCATAGGCCGAGCTCATGTTGTGCGTGTTATATTTGTACATGAATGGCAGGGACCTACAGTTTAATGCCGAATCCGAACGACGAAGTGAAAAGCTTTTCATAGGTAATTTTTTACTCTTGTACTCTTGCCATTGCCTGCCAAGAGGTGGTGCTGTGTAGAAAAATTATTTTTTCTACTTTTTGATTTTGCCTGTGCCGAGATTCGAACCTCGGACACTCTGCATAGCAGTCCAACGCACTACCACTAGGCCACAGCGACCACAGCGTACTCAGGATACATCAAGGCTAAAAAAAACCTGATGGACCGAAGCAGGTAACGACTCCCGGGGACATATTTGGTTCAGAAAGAGAATATAAAGTCTGGAATCAAAAAATTTCACAGTATCTTCTTATTGAAAAGAACTAGGCCGTTTTTAAAAAATAAGGGTCACATAAAATACTTATGATATAAATTTTATTATTAAATTTCTACCAGCTCGGCTAAAATTATTTAAAAAACTTTGGAACAAAAATGGACTTGCAGAAAAATCGAATATGTAGGTACATTAAGGAGTACGTTTTAATTACAATATCTTTTCTGCCTGCTGGAAACTTCGAAGTTATTTTTAGCAACCAACTAAAATCTCTGTGCCATATAAGTTTCATCTGGATAATCTACTACGTTGCTAGTACCTATTAAATTATAATTCAATTAAGAATACCTTGACTGTCAGAGCTGAGAGATAGAAACACGCTAGACCGCTCTTTGACAAGTCTCAAGCTTTGATTTCTGAACTTCCTCGATCGAAACAGTATTGGTTAACTTCGTTCTAAAAGCTCCTGATCCATTACCAAGTAGTGTTTCCAAGCTCCTACACCATTCCTGATATATGTATTTGTATAAGTTAGAATGCTACCGTGCGCCTTTGGCTGATACGGAAATACCAAAAATAACCTCTATTACTAGATTCGAGCTTATCATATAGAACTCTCTTCAATATTGCAATTCTAAAGCTGATTGAAATGTTTTAGTTCCGCTCCAATACAAAACTAATTTTTTGCGAAAATACTTCCTATACATGTATACTGTTAAATTAAAATGTAAAGCAACAAGTTGTTTGCATTTCCGGTCGACGAGACTATTTGCCTGTTTGTTTGCCTGCGTATTGTTTTTTATGTTGTTAGTTCAGTTGAAGCGCCTACAATTATGCAATAGATATTACACTTTAATGCTTCATGCATACTTGTGTTAGTACTTACATATATTTATTCAACATTCATCACACCATGTACTTAATACACATAGTGAACATTTTAACCCATTTTATGCATAAACACACACACACACACACAACACACACACAGATGCACACTTTGAAGCATTTTGGCTTTTAGTATTTTCTCTGCCTGTAAATTGACTTATTTGTACTTGCGCCTTGTTCCACTTTTACTTTACTTACTTTTGATATTCTCGTACTTGTAAAACCACAACATGCCGACACATTTTACAGTTGCATGCTTTAAGCACGGGTATACGAGTATAGTTGATATGCAAATAATTGCATCACAACTGGGGGTAGTGGTAATGGTATGCGTGACTAGTGGTGGTAGTCTTAAGTTATATTAATTTTTGTTGTTGCTTTAAGACTTCATATTTGTGCACTTACTACAACTATCTTTGAAAATCCTCTTAAGGGATGCAATTATTTTTTTTCTAGATATCATGTAGTGAGCGAGCATTTTCTTTCTTCTTACATACCTCCATATGTGGTATCTATGATTTTGAAAAGCGCTTTGGAACTGTCATACAAATGCCAGTTTGTCAGCATGTGTAATATTGTTTTGAATGAATGAATGCGGATGGATGTTGATTTTACGTAGCTAGTTTCCATGGGGAACTACTTTAAGTACATATACATGTGTTTATTTGCTAGTGTGTGTATGCTATTGTGTGTACTCCAAAGCAAATTAGGTTAATTGAGTGGGATGTGGTAGAGTTCATGATGATGCAAAGACTGCCGCCACATGTGTGCCTGTGTGATTATTAAGGAGAATATGATAGTAATGTGTATAATGAATATAAGAAATCACTTCATGAGTACCACGAAAACTAAGTGATTTTAATTTTACTTAGTTTCTGGCTCGAATGAATTTTATAATTGATTTCTTGTTACTTAGTTTATATAATTACTAAGCATAGCACATAAATCCAACAGGTTTATGCCGAAAATATCAGAAATCAATAGAATACATAATGATGGTTGACGTAAAGAAGATGTTCTTTAACTTTGAAAAGTCTGTATGTGTATCAAGTTTCTACCTGTTTCTTCCGAATTTTAGTTGGTAGAGAGTTCGCACCTGTGGTGACCATCGTAGAGCCACTATTCAATTCGCATGTAAATGCTTTAAATTAGATGTCTTATGACCTCTATTACACGTTATATTTCGTTTACCTCAACTAAGGGCTATTCTGCCTTTGTTATTTTTGAATTCAAAAAGCCCTCTTAATGTTACAGCGCTCGGGTGTTCTTATCGAGGCAGTATCGATTTTAAAAGGCAATAAATTTGTATTCTCAGCTCGCCTAGAACTGGCTCGACTTGGGAGATTCTACAAAGTCTAGCAATCCAGTAAGTATTGCCGAATAAACGCTTGGAGCCAAAGCCCCTTAAGCTGCATTAAATCAGGCCCCATACCACAGCAACGACAAGGAGAAAAACAGAAATTATTATCCAATATGCATTTACCAAATGTGATTTCCTAGGTGTTTTTCTAAATCTATAAATAAATTAAATGGGTGATCTCGACTCAGTTACGTGTGAAGTGATCTCCATTCACACGTTTCAAGGCTTGAGCATCATGTTGTTCTTTTTCTTTTTTCTATTTTGAAATTGCATTTACAAGTTAACAGTTCATGTCACAAGGGTCAAGATTTAATTACCCTGTAGTCATGCATTAAAAAACGGCATACTCGAAATTTCTAATTTCTAAATAGTCACCTTCAAAATCTGGATCAAACTGCTTAAAAAGATGAAACAAAAATATTAATAAATAGGAGAACACGAGATGGTTTGGATTACGCCCATCTTTTAGCTTTAATAAAAAATCAGAATGTATAAAATTGATTGAAAAATTATCAAGCGTGAAACACTAGATTTTGAGTGTTTTTTTTTTTTTTTTGAAATTTCTAGTATGTATTTATTTTTAGTTGCTGGGTCCACAACCTGTACCTGTACGAGGTCTCGTTCGAAGTATTTGCTCAATATGTTATTCTTTCCCTGTTTGTGAAATTCAGGAATGTCGTGAATGTTGGTTTTAAAATCTCTTACAAATTTTCTTTGTAGTATTGATTTAAAAATTCAATTTTAACTGAAAAATCCGAATTAAATAGCATCAGCGACATAAGCCGTAGTGGTGGACAATAGCGCAAGCGCTAAATTTTGCATACATACTGAATTCAGCACCATCTATAAGTGAAACTTGGCGAAAAGTAAATTAAAGAGTTGGTAAGTACACATTATATCCAAAGCAGAAAATTTTTAAATATTAATTAATTGCAAATAAATTGAGTTAGTTGTTCAATCAATGACTGAATTTTTTATAGCGACAGCTAAATGCACTCAAGTTGTTGATATCTAACTTTAAATCAAATTAATCAATTTCAAAGTATTTTAATATTTATTTGTTTACAAAAAAGTAATAATGTTTACTAAAAGTGTGTCATTTCCATTTCATTTCAAGTGGGACAAGAAGCAAGAGTTAACTTCATAATTTCACTTTCGGATAAGTTAAGTTTTTTTTTGCTTTAAAAAGTAAAAGCTTATGTGTACACCAGTTCGATGGGTATTTATTAGGCATTTTACTGAGAAGAAGTGTAAAGCTTCGTTGGTAGAGAATGTTTAGAACGTGACATTCGGTCCAGAGATTGAGTGCAATCTAAACATGTCTTTATCTAAATACAGGGTGTTTTTTTTAGAAGTGTGGTTTTCAATTTAAACAATTGAATGTTATGGCCAAGAATTAAGCTTTATTATAAAGTTAAAGATTTGCCATTATGTTTTAAAAACGATTTCGGGCAAGTGGTCGCCGCGGCTGGTTCGAATAAATTCCAGCCGAGAGGCCCCATTTTCGATCACTTTTTGCAGCATTTGGGGCCGTATGTCAGTAATATCGCGCCGAATATTCTTTTCCAAGGCGTCAATCGTCTCGGACTTATCTGCATAGACAAACGACTTCACATAACTCCACAAAAAATAGTCCAGCGGTGTTAAATCGCACGATCTTGGAGGCCACGCCACAGGCCCACGACGCGAGATAATGCGCTCACCAAAAGGCTCCTTCAATAAATTGATTGTTTCGTTGGCTGTATGGCTGTATGGCATGTAACGCCGTCTTGTTGGAACCAAAGGTCGTCCACATCAACATCCTCCAATTCAGACACGAAAAAGTCATAAATCATGGCTCTATAGCGTTCCCCATTAACTGTAACATTATGACCGGCTTCATCTTTGCAGAAATATAAACCAATGATTCCCTCTGCCCATAGAACACACCCAAAAGTGTGTGACTTTTTGAGGATGTAACGGCGTCTCAACAATGGCTTGTTGATTATGATCACTCCAAATGCGACAATTTTGCTTATTAACGTACCCATTAAACCAGAAGTGAGCTTCATCGCCGAACAAAATTTTCTTGTGAAAATCGGGATCGCTGACCATCTCGTTTTGATAATAAATTTGCACGATTTGCGAACGTTGTTCAGGAGTAAGTCTCTTCATTATGAAATGACAAACCAAACTGAGCATAAATCAAGTGACAGCTATGAAAAAGACCAACTTCGAAACAAGTAATGCCAGATTGAAAACTACACTTCTTAAACAAAAAACACCATTTATATCTGTAACTAAACTTACTATTACCAATTTCGTAAAGTTTGAACAATAAACCACTAACTCCGTTTGAACATGGGCTATATTTTTTTTTGGTAATTCAAGAAGTGGGCTTGGCACCTCCCATACAAACTACATATTTAAAATTACATAAAACCATAGAAAAGTAGGCAATATATTTTCAGGATAGACGTGGCACTTTCCTTATAAACTATACTTGTTGTATGTATGTACGTACTTTAAACAACGTAATTGGTTAACCACAGCAAAGAGAGCAATGACAAATTCTGTAGAAAGGAGATATATCAGTACTAGTTATTGGGCAGAATTTGGAATTTCTGTAAAAGTGGCAGTGGCACCTCTCATACAAGTAGAATAATTTAATTTAATTTAATGTAACCACGACGGAGTCATAGTTTGAAAGAAAAATAATTTCAGTCTGTATGAGGAGGAGGTGTTCTGTTAGTAGCAGTTACTGGGTTACTTTGAGCAAGTGGTTGTAGTACCGACCCTATTCAAAAATAAAAAATTTAAATACATATCCTTAAAACGACGTAATTGGGGAAGGATATTAAGAAAGACAATGGCAGTTTGTATGCGATGGTGAATGTAAATAGTATAATTTTTGAGCAGAATTTTGTCGTTTTTGAACGTGGTGCCGTGAAGTATTTATTATATAACTTCAAACACTTTTTTGACATATTACTTACTTACTTTTAATGGCACAACAGCCCATGGAGGGCCTAGGCCGAGCTTTTCGCTTTTTGCATCCACTCATGTTGTGCGTGTTATGTTTGTACATGAATGGAAGGGACCTACGAATCCGTACGGCGAAGTGAAAAGCTTTTAATAGGCAATTTTTACTGTAGTAGGTTTGCCATTGCCATATTAAGGAATCAAAATATAAATAACAAGGCATCTCCCTTAAAGTTTCAAAAGGTTTTGGCTTCGGCTGTAAAATTTCAAAATAAGTGTTAGGGCTTTAGTAAGTTAAGGTTGCTATATATAGGTATGTTTAGTATTTATATAATATCGAAATGAATTTTCGATACTTTAAACAATATTGAAATTTTACAGATGAAATATCAGCAAAATGAACTCAAATTCCAATTCGAAACAATATCTTTATGTACATACTTATTTATGTATGTCATATTTATTGTCTTATTGCTCACATGTATGTATGTAGGTATGTCTTATATTTACATACATTTACAAACATATAGCACTGTACTATACACTTGTTTTTCTGTATGTACGAGTATGTGTAAGCCATTGTATGTATGTTATTGCTTTCCCAAAATCACAAGAGAAATGCATACAGTGTCCCCAAGGTTCAACTTTACAAAGGGAAGAAATTTAAACGTAACATTACTCGTATACTTGTCTATACTTATACATCTAAATACTTATACATATAATACAGTAGCTACAATGCAAACTGGTTCGAAGTGACCACCAACTGACCAATGCAATACTTAATATGTGTGTTAACTGACCTTACCACAAAACACACTCACACACACTCACTTGGAAATATATATATGTACATTACATAATAAATACTCGTATGTACATTGTATGTACATATATTTCTGTGTGTGTATAAAAATGTTCGAAATAAGAAATCTATTATTATTATTATTATCATTTTTGCGGTTACTGCTAGACTACAAATTACCAGCAAGAGATTTGGCTTAGCGTGATACCAAAATACACTTAAGTGTTTATTAATCTTAACTCTAATGAGTTGGTCGTCGAGGCTGGCATCATATTAGCACAAAATTTCTTTCATATTTGTCCTAATTTTACCAAGGCTTGCTTGGTCACACACACAAGCACACTCACACTCATACACAGACTCATACAAATTGTGACAAATGATGCAATTTCAAACGTTTCTATCTGCTTTTAGCATAAAAATTTCATATTAATTATTTCATGCAGTAAAATTAATCAACACAAAATACAACAACAACAGCAAAACAACAGCAAAACAACAGCAACTAGAAGTAGAAAAAGAAGAAGAGAAAGAGAAGCAAATATGTAACATTTCATTAATCATCACTCGTATACCTTTTGGCAACACATACATACATACACAACTACTTACTTCTAACGTGATGGTATCAGGAGTAGTATGGTAACAGTAGCAGTACCTACCAATCGGCAACTAGCTCTACCTATGTACGAGTACACTAACAACAACCAAAGTAGAAGAAGTGACTCGTCTATATTCTTCTTCGATATAAGAGTATGGGTGGGTGGTTCAGAGATTGACTGTTTTAATATGTTCACGTATATATATACCTACGAATATGTAAGTATGTATACATACCATATATGTATAAGTAGATATGCTGTTCATGTGGGCTACATACATACATACATACATACATACATACATACGTAGTTACTTTTTCCAAAAATGCTGGTCTGCCTCGCTGCTTCTCTCTTTTTGCTTGCCTTGTGTGCTCCTTGCTGTGCTTGTTCGGCTGCTTGCATCCATGCTTTAAGTTACAGCCTCTGTATGTGATACTTTGGGTTGATTGAAAATTATGACGCTCATGGGAATAATGCTGCACACATTCAATTGCAACAATTGCTAGCAATTTCACTCACTGCTTTGCTAATTACATTGCAGTTTTCTTGTTCGTGCATAAATTTAATAAAATACTTTTTCATGTACAAGTTACTTGTAGTTGAATTGAGTTCACTTCGGTTTGGTTCAATTGAATTGAGAATTATGTACATTTGGGGCCACTCTTGCGGTAAATTGATTTTTTTCCTGTTGTTTTGTTGTCGATTTTATACTGTTTGGTTTTTATGCGATAATTATTTGAAATGAAATTTAAAATTAATTGAGTAATTCACAAAATGATGCAATTTTAAGTTGTAGTGACGCTTAAGTGCAGCCATTATCTAGAAAGGAGATAGTTATTTAGTAAAATGTTATTATGTTATCTTTTCCCTTTGTAATAATGAAGTCAAAGCTTTCCGAGAATGGCATTGGCCACTCAATTGCTTCGTATACTTGTTTAAATATATTGCCGCCTTAATTTGCTAAAAAACTTAGATATATACATATTTTGAAAATTAAGTTTTTGATGGATTATAATTAAGCGTATCCATCTTTGCCTTACACCAAAAACTTTAATCTTTAGTTTACAGTTTTCTGCAAACAATAGAATGAGAATATTTAAATTCCAAAATTTCTTTTGCATCTCTTGAAAAATTTTAAAAACATGTGTTAGGGTTTTAGCAAATGAAGGTACCGTAAATATTGGAGAAGGGTATGTTTTTTTTTGATAACTCTCCTTAAAAATAATTAAGTAATATAAATCCAAAAATATAAATTATTTATGTAAACAATTGAGATTTACCACAAACATGTTGTATTAAGTATTAGAAATTTGGCTCAGCTCCGAGTTATCGGTACTCTACTGCATAAATATATTTGATACAGAAAAATACCTGAATCTCCACCGAAGCTAATTTTTAATATATTTATTAGTATGAACATGAACATAGAAGCATTTGGTCAATATTTCGTAACTATATTTTGCTTACTTGTATAACTTAAATTAGAAAATCAGCATACAGTTTCGAATCATTCAGCGATTTCTCGCCGTCTATGTGTATTGCTGATGTTGTGTGTAGTGGTGACATTGAGAATTCGAACTTGTTCGCTGATTTTTATCAATCTACATATTCCACGTTTAGCTTCAATGACAATGATTTTAACCCCTTGATCATTGATTCGCTTAAAACTATTTGTTTTCCAACCATAGATCCTCTACATGCTCTTCACACTCTTAAGTCTCTTGAGCTGTCATTTACATCTGGCCTCGATAATATTCCGAGTTGTATATTAATAAATTATGCTAAACTTATACATAAGCCGCTTGCAAAACTCTTTGGCTAAAGTTAAAAATCGGATTATTTCCCAGTATGTTGGAAAGAATCTTTTATAGTTAATTTTCATAGAAGTGATGCTAAATTAAACATTTTAAATTATAGAGGTATTGCTAACCTAAATTATTTGAATTAACAGTTGTTACTCAAATTATGCATTCTGTTACAACATTGATGATTACATCGCAACATAGGTTCCTTAAGGGAGATCTACAACGACGAACCTTTTAGAATTCACTACATGTGTAATGAATGGATTTATTAATGACCAACAAACTGATGTTAGATGATGATTATATCAATGAATTTAGCAAAGCATTTGATCTTATGATTAAAAAGCTAGGTTTGATTGGATTTTCGCCCTTAAGATGGATAGAGTCTACACACTAACACACTAACACACTAACAAGTAAACAAAAGGTGATCTTCCGAAATGCCGTATTAAAAAGGATTGCTGACATTTTCGGGGTTCCTCAAGGGAGCTTTATTGTTTTTTCTATTTATTAATGATTTACCTTCTCTTATTCGAAATTGCAAAATTATGATGTAAGCTGATGATGTAAAGTGGTTCCTATCTTACAACTCTATAACCAAAAAAAACTTCTGCATGAAGATCTTGATAATTTTTTCAAAATGTAGCCGATTAAACTTGTTAGTTAAGTAAGTAAGTAAGCCGATTAAACTTAACGTTACTTAATCTTGATAAATGTAAGTTTATGACATTTACGAGGAGGCAACCTATGTCTGACAAATGCTCTTAACAAGATCACACTCTGGATCATATATAGAAAAATGGCCACCATTGTTGCACTCATTTTCTTGTAAATAATGGCAACAAAAGTGTTGAAAATGAACAGTAAAATTCATTAATAAATTACAGAAACAATTTGCATTTGACCACAACATCATAATTCACCCAGTTTTCACAGAGCAGCTCAACGCGACTAAGCGCTCACTGTCGTGAGGAAAGTTAAAACTACATAAAGCTAAAGACGACAAATAATACTGTGAAAAATAGTAAATTTCAAAAATATAAATTGCAGTTAAATGTTGTGCAACTCAAAAAAGTGGAAGCGAAAGATGCGAAATGCGAAATGCGAAAGTGTTGTGGAAATTTTATGAGAAATTATGTAGAGTATTTTTAAATTTATGTAGAGTTGATGACGGCATCATGAATTTTCATTTATAATGGAACTTGCAATGTAGATTCTGTTGTAATTGAAAGTGCTAGTGTGGCTTCAACCAACAACCTACTTGTTGTTGCATCTAAGTATGTATGTTCATGTTCAGAGTATTGTCTTTGTTGTTGGTGTTGCTACTCCACCGACTGTGACTGCTGAATGTTCAATTCAATGTCTGTTGCTACTTTCATTATGAGTTGCAGTGCATAGCGAAATGGCAGGCATGAAGGCAAACAAATGATTTCAAACAAAACGGAAATAAAATAGAAAATATGCAATTAGTTAAGTTCTTACATTAAATATGTACGTGCGGGATTTTAAAACACTTTAATGGTGTTTTCAGTAATTGAAATGCTGCCAATTGCTGGTGGAAATCATAGGAGCCAGTAGGTACCAGTATGTGTAAGCGAGCACGATGACTAAAGCTAGCAACGCATTTATACTTAAACATTAGCCAAACAAAACAATTGAAAATCACGAAATCCATATCTTTATATATGTAAATAGTAAATATGTTAAATAGTTTCACTTTTCAAGATGTTTTCAAGAATTGATTGAATGCAAAATTGAAAGTATGAAATAATATCGTAAGAACATGAATCGAAACTCGTTGTGTTGGTTACAAAAATTAAATGATTCTTTTTTTAATTTTTATCTGCAACGAAAATGGAACCCTGCTTTTCTTTTAGGCCCGGAATTATGACTTCCTATATTGTCTTCTTATACTTTTTAGTTTTTATGTAAAAACCAATAATTCTTCTACATTTCACATTGTTCGGGTTCAAGACACTGGGAATTTAGTCTTATGAATTTTAAATTATTTACTGAAATATCACAAGCTTAATACATGCTTAATATGTTATATTTGTCTGTAGCGGCGATGAAATATAACCAAAATTACAGATGTAATGCCAGACTCACTCTTATTTGATATTTTTTTGCTTGAAACTCATTCACTTTCAGAGTATTCCACTTTCAGGCAGATTTTCTTACTCACTTTAGTTCACACATATTTATTCTGTGATTTTCTCACTCTCAGTCCCATGAATTTTCAAATCTCATTTACAGTCAGGCTCTTTGGCTTTCAATCCAATTTGTTAGCCGAATAATTCTCTTTCAAGTGAGAACGGAATTTTCAGTAAATCTATCTGCAAGATCATGCAATTTATTCTACATAAATAAATTTGTACAACCACTATTCAAATCATATTCCATGCAAAGAAGGCATCCCATTTTGATTCACTTTCTTGAACGAAAGCTCATGAACAAGTTTTCAGAAAAGCCACCAGCAGAAGAAAAACCAAACTGCATTAATCGACAAGGCAAATTTAGCGGTTTCACTTCCTGGCAGCTCTTTTATTTTAAGCATATAAACCCAAGTTTTTTCACCCACTTGTAGGCTGTAAAGTAGCATCTCCTAACACTCCATGTACTTTGTCTTTTTATTTTTCTTATTATATTTAAGTCAGCAATGTTCTCGTTGACAGCAGCAAAAAAGCAATACACACATACATGCATACTATCACAATCATAATAAATGAAGAACAGTATAAAAAAAAATAATTCAGATAGCTCAACATTCAGTTCAATAACCTCGAAAAAATTTCCTTTTCCTTTCGATTGCTTTTACAATATCCACCAGCAGCAGTAGCAGTAGCAGCAGCAACAGAGGTTGGCTGTGGCAGTTGCAATTGCAGTTGGAAAAACATTGTCGCCCCCAGTCATTGCATATCTGCTCGTGTTGTTTTTTTGTTTTTTTTTTGTTTTTTGTCTTTTGTCCCTTGCAGTATTATTTTTATTTTTCAGTATTTTCATTTTGAGATTTTTTCTCCTTTTTGGCCAGTGTTGTTTGCTTTTTCATTCGTTCAATTCAATCACGCAAATTGACCCAAATTCCTAGCATAAATATGATTGTGTAGTTTTTGGATCATGATACTTCTGTACTACCAGTAAGCAGTATATCCTGTTAGTGAAAATTCATGCTCAAACATACATATGTGCATACATACATACATACATACATGTATGTAGTTATACCCAGTGGTTGAGAGATGCGTATAAGAATTGTATATGACTTGCATTAGTTTGATTGAAAGCTTCTTTTTGTAGACAAAACCGCTCATAGATATTCTTTCCAACTCTCAATCACGGAATATTTTCTGAATATTTGTATGTAAAACCATTGAACAGACACTAAAAACTGTTCCTGAAGTCACCCTAAATGATGTGCTTTAGATGAGCAGGGAAATGGAATCATTCTAAAATTTGCAATTGGGCTTACATTTATATTGCATGTATGTATGTGTATCAAAACATGAGCTCAAACATTTCTAACACCGAATTCTGTCGATTGCGAATAAGCGTTGCTTTCTTTATTAAATCAATAAAAAAATAAAATTAAAACAAAAAAGAAGGAAGAAGAAGTTTTGTCTTGCTCTATATGCTTTTGGTGTATCCCCGAATCACTTCCTCTTCTTTGGATAAACACTTGACCGTTGGCATTTACATAGCATCCAATTCGAAAAAATAAAAGGAAAATTCCAATAAAACAACGGCTACAAAAATAAAGTGCATTTTGTTTATATTGCGGCGTTATTGCTGGTAAGCTGAAGCTGATGTTTTCATTGGATTTTATTTACTATTTCCATTTTGCTCAATTAAAATGAAGCTACCATATGTTGCATAAGTAAGCGTATACGAATTACAGATTTTTAAAATAAAACTTTTATTTTTCCGGCATTGCTGAGGTATAACGAAATAATTACATACGCTTCCACATAAAGGTTTTCCTAAATTAATATCAGATATTCCGTTTAAAAAGTTTTTGAGCTTTCCATATCATGTAAATAAAGTTTAAATCACCCCTTATTTTTTTGTTTAAATAAAAAATATGGCTTAAACATGGCCGTGGAGAGAAAATACGAGCCCTGGGGGAAAGATGATGACCAGCTTATGGGCCGTTTCAAACGTGCCTCTACACATAAAACTTGGTATTGATTTTTTAAACAAAAATTGAACATAACAATATAGCGAAGAAATCGAAAATATCAGATATTAATTACAATGGAGTATAATTGTCTAAAAATTCAAAAAACTCATATTTTATAGATAATTGCTTTACATTTATACTTTTTCTATCAAATCCGCTTTTCGTGCTTTGGCTGAAGCGAAACGGTCTATTATGGCACTGAAATCAAACAGTTACGGGCGCCGACAAAATTGCGGGCATTGGGCAAGCCGCTGCTTTCCTCTGGCCTGGGCAAAGGCTATACGCTTCTGTCACAGAAATTGTGCTCACTCTCAATTAGTTCTCCGTAGTAGAAGGAATGGAATTCCTTAAGGTCAGTTGTATACCTGAGAGGGAAGTATCAAACTGACAACTTATATAATTTATATGAAATCAAATGCGGTGTTGCACATACATTTGAAATAACGCAAAAAGTTGGCCAACTCTTAACTTTTTCTTTGAGAGAGAGTGAAAGATATCAGCTGAATATTTTTTATTGCAAATACATCCGTTAGCAACGTATTGACTCTCTGCTTTAGTTGTACACTTCGGTCTCAAGTACCGTCAGCAATGACTACAGTCTTCGAGTTAAGTAATTTCGATCTCTATTGTGTTTCTGCTCTTTATATTGTACTCCGATCTTTTTTTCTAATTTACCCTCTGTTAAATTAAAAGTACATATTATATACATACATAAATTCTAGCTTAACTGGAAGTCCAAATGCTGTATTTATAATAGTGTTCTAACTTTTGACAAATAAGGGGTGCACCAGAAAAATTTTTTGAATTTTTACGTATCCATTATACGCAATTGTCAAGTGTGAGGACCCCGTTATCTTCAAGTGAAAGTATCTATAAATACTGTAGTTTTTTTTTATACTAGTCATTTTCATCTTGGATCTACTTAAGTCAACATATCGAGCCAACAAGAACAGCTCCGCAAGTTAATACTGGACATTTACTTGACTGATAAGACGAAGTCTAGACTGAGCATTGCTAGGGAAATCACAGCGAGTTTAGCGACGGTTTATAACGTCAGAAGCGAAGGGTCAGGCAGAAAGAAGGGTCTAAATAACCCAGAAGTGCTGAAAAAGGTTGTTAGTACATATCGGGCTAATCCCATACTCGAGATGTTGCAGCTACAGCTGGTACATCGCAATCAACTGTAATGCCATATAAGCGAAGTCAAGGATTGAGGACCTACAAACAGCAAAAAGTACCTGAACACAGGAAAAAACAGTGAAGACGCGTGCCCGAAAGCTGTATGACAATTACCTAACCAAATTCGATTACTTGATTCTCAATGATGAGACCTGTAAAGCGGACTTCAACCAGTTGCCTGGAAATGCCTATTTCGCAACAAAGAATAGCGATGCAACACCCAGAAAATACTCTGAAGTAAAATATACCAAATTTCCCAAACGCTTCATGGTTTGGGAAGCTATTTACACCTGCGGTCTAAGGAGAAAGGAGCTTCACTACGACAGGAACAATTAACTCCAGAATTTATATAGAAGAATGCCTGTAAAAACACCTTCTACCATTTATTGGACAGCACATAGGAACCGTTTTGTTTTGGCCAGACCTAGCCACAAGTCATTACTCCAGGTCAACTATGGAATGGTAAAGAGGCAAAAAGAAGCAAATCTACCCAACTGCTATTGAAAGATATTGGGCTAGGTATAATGAAGTAAAACCTAAGAAAAACAAAGAAAGTTTGCAAAAATGGTGTAGAATTCCGAAATCGATGGAATCAAGCATATGCAATAGTCACCGAACGTACTGTCCAGTCTCTAACTAAGAACGTTAAGAAAAGTGTTAAACAATTTTGCAACCGCTAATAATATTTGAATCAATTTTTGTGAATTATTGTTTAAAAAATGCTTAATAGACTGAATTTTATTTGAGTGCAATCGGACTGTTGGCTGGTTTTTAATGTCTCCGTAAAAATTCTAAAATTTTTCTGGTACACCCCTTCTATGGTATGTAGGATCAAGCCTGTAGCCTGCTTTATGTTAACAGAGGCGATGCAACCTAGTAAAGAATAAACTAAAACGTATAGCCGCTATACTCCTGCACTTAGGTACTCTTCTTTCAACAGCTGCTCTGTCTCATAATCGGATATTAACAGCCTCTCGATACACACATATACGCACACTTTCATAAGAGAGGCCTATTCTATTAAATTAACATGTAAAATATTACTGTTCGATGAATATGGGTTAATGCTAAACTAGACCATTCGATTGGAACCTAGTACATTTGTCAAAATCTTCCTAATCATTTTCGACTGATTCGCTGTACATAAAGCAAACAATCACATACTGAATATAAATAATAAATATGATGTGAACATCATTAAAGGCTTCGCCCTCTTCACAGCAAGTAACGTTCCCCTTGAAATTCCCATTTTAAGCATTTAGACATTTAAAGTAGAAAAGTTTTTAACCCTTTCTTTAAATCTCGATAATTTAATTCATTTCACGAAATGCAAATGCACATAATCAAAATGCAACAGTTTGCACATGTAGGTGCAACCAACAGCGGATGAGGAAATAGTTTTTCTACACACTGCATCATATGGTAAGTACGAGTACACATGCTTCACTCTATTTACAGTGTTTATACTTGTGCAACATGAGCCTTTAGCTTATTATACATTTGCACATTTATTTCGGTTTTTCAATTGCAATGAGCTGATGATTTCTGTGCACTCCACTTTAAAAACTTTGAAAAATGAAAACAAATTACAAAATAAAAGAGAGCAGAAAAAGAAGAAAACAGTTGAAAAGTTGCCGACATTCGTTTTGAGGCTTATTTATTTCCCCTGCTATTTATGTGCAAATATGCACGTACAGACAATTCGCATTTGTGAAACATTCCTTCGAATGCAAAACAGAAGAAGAGGCTCATGTGGTGGCGCTCGTCGCCACCCGGGGGAATCACATTGCATTTGTACAAATTACGCACATGATTATGTTGATGATGTAGCGCATACTGTTGCTGTTGCTGTTGCCACAATGTGTTGCTCTCTCTGTTGTTATTCCTGATGACATTGATGATGCGATATGCGTATGCAGTGGCTGCCAGTGTAGCTTCGGGAAATGCATTAGTTGTCTGCATGTACTGAGTAGGTGCCCTATCGGTTTTTCGGTTGGTCGAGCGGTTGCCCAGGCGGTTGTTGCCACATGCTTTTTTATTCGCTTTATTGCATTCTTTCAACAGAATAACAACTGCAGCATCAACAATATATTTGCATACTACATACATTCATGCATACAATGTTGACTGCATTTTAATCATTCGCATAATCAGTTCAAAATGCTAATTATGCGTAAATGCGTAAAATTTGATGATTTTTATTTTGTGGTGCTTGCTGTGCAATTGTTTTGTTTGGGGTAAATCTCTGCTGCTGTTATTGCTAAATGTTGTTCATGAATGATTTATGCACATTGTAAAATGTTGTGGTATGGCGTCACAGTGAATTTCATTTCATTTCGTTATTTCAAGCCTTGATACATTATTATTTTTCATATTTTGTTGCAGCTGATTTATATAAAAATGGCAAGTGATTAAAAATGTAAATCTGTACAAATGTTCGAATGATGTGATGTATGAGAATAATTATGTATACGCCAGAAAAGCATGTTCATATTTAAATTCATACAAATACATGTTATGTGTGTGTACTTATTTAGTTATACTTATTTACATATACATATGTACTTATGTGTTTAAGTATGCTCTTAAGTTGAAGAGCTGTTTTTTTTTCGTATTTATTGGAGTTGAAGGAGATCAATATCTTATCTGCCATGGAAAAGTGAAGGGTTTTTATTGAAAAAATTCTTAATCCTCCCTGCACCTGACAACAATGCAGAGACTTCACCCGGAAAATAACTATGCAAACACAAGGTAAAAGAAACGAAGTTAGTTCCAAATATTTGTAACAGCAAGTTCCGTCAAGACTGCTGAAATTGTATGCGCAAATTATTGCGATATCGACGGCATCGTTTGCGTCTATGGCCTGCAAATGTAAACAACATTCAATAGTTAACTACCATCGGCCGCATTCCAATGTAATACATTTTTAACATGACATACTTCCACTAACAAAAATAATATCTACGGCGCATGTGGCAACTCTTTCGTGATGGTATTTACTCTTTGAACGTAACGAATTGAAAATGAAATGAAGAGCAAAAACCATATAGAGAAAGGAAGAGAGAATTAAGCAGCAAGGAATTGGCAAATGAAACATTTAAGTAGATGCCTCCCTGAGAGAAAAGTACCATACTGTATTTTCCAACAGATGTTGGATTTTCTCAAATGAGAATTGAAGAAGAGAAGAAAGTCAAGAAGGAATAAGGATAAGAAGCATTCCACATCAAATCACATCCTCATTTATATGGGATATTAAGAACAACTTTTAGATATCCTCTCTTATAGTTGCAATTAATTCCAAATCTAGAACAATTTCCCTTAACTTCGTTTTTTCATGTTGAATTATTTAGGAATTGAAATTTGTAATAGTTATACATAGCAGCAGCAACAAGCAACAGTTTTCGCATTGTTCCATGTACTTCATACTGTTCCACGCGCTAATTTCGCAGGCAGCATAATAAAAAATACACTAATGCTGGTCGTTGTCCTGGTTTCCTTGTTTGCTCGGCACGGTTCCGCTTCTGGTTCTTCTTGTTCTTCGACTTTATCGGGGGTCGGCCGTAATGTTCAATGTTTCTTTGCCATGTATGTATATGAAAGTAGGTACGTATTAATATTAGCTCATAATTTCAATTCCAATACGTTTCGTTTTGGGTATCATGTGTTTTTGCTGTTTTAATGCTGCTCCTGCTCCTGCTCCTGCTCCGCAGTAATTGCTGTTGTTGTTGCCTTTGCTGCTCCTCTACATAACATAATATCCCCTTATCGCCTCTTCGTCTCGACGACAACATAGTCGGCATTTCGTCGAGGGGACATCGGTGTCGGTATTTCATTTTAACTGATTTTCAGAATCAGTCGTTAGTTTGTCTTAAGCGACGTTAGTCGATGAGATTCACACGTGTTCAAAAAAAAGGTGAAAAAAGAAAATTTTTCGCAAATTCTGTATGTCATTCTGTCATCATTCAAGATTCGAGTATTTCTGCTGAAATTTGGAGCAAATTGAAAATAATTCATTTTCGTGAATAAATTTTTGAAATCGCAATCAAAAAAAAAAAACAAAAACAAGAAACGTAGACTAATTTTGAACTGCAGGCGTTTCTGTGACTACCTGCTTGACTGATTGACTGTCTGTCGGCTATACGTTAGCGCTTGCCTGTCGCTTGGTATAGTTCACGTCGCGCATTAAGTACGAGGAGTGACTTTACATACAAGTACATGGGAGTGTGTGTGTGGTATGTGCGTCTGTGTCTCCCGATGTGTAATCGGTTGCATGCATGCGTGTGTGTGCTGAATTTATAAATACAACACACATACATACATATATGGTAATAACGATTTAATACGCGGTAATTCGCATACTAATTTTCCACAAGCATTTTCTACGAACGAAATTTTGCAATCAACCAGTGAATATTTTTTTGTTCAGTACTTATTTGTGAAGATTTACGAGGATTTAATTCTTAAACGTAAAACGCCACACATTTCCTACGAACGCTGAACGTGCAAATCTCCTTTAAGAGCATTTGAGTGCGGGTATTTATGTGCGGTGTTTTTCAGTGTGTATGTCTACTGTAAGTGCGTGTTGAAAAAACTCGTTGAAATTCTAGCTATAAACAGAATTTGAAATGTTTTGATAGCATTTTTAATACGTTCTGCTTCTGTTACTTCAATTAACTTAAAAACTTCAAAACAAATACTGTGTGCGATTAGCGAATTGAAACATTTGTTCAACTTTTTTACCCGAATTGCAAAGTTAGAGAACTTAACCTAAAACCCTAAAATACTGAATGCAATTAGTCTTCAAAATAAAAAATAAAGCTGAAAAGTTTAAAGTAGCTTTTTAGAAAAGGTAAGTCAACTATTCTCTCCTTTTTCCATATTTGCTTTACTTCTAGATAATATAATCTGCGGAAGGTATTTTATCAATTCTTTAAAGCGATTATGTTGTAAGGGCAAAGAGAACTTGTGCTTAATTTTTCAATTGGCATTTAATTTCATTTACATTAAATACAGTAGTTTCAACAAGAAAGCAATCGGCTTAAATCACTGAAAAAATATAGTTATCTTAAAAAAAGTCCACAGCATCTTCAAATGATTAATTATTCATTGCGGAAATATAATAATATGGCGTCCAGTCGCCACCATTCTTTGTAATTTCATTACAACGGAAATGCATGCTATCGACTAATTTTTCAGCATATGATCGTGTTAAACTGCGCCATATTACCCTAAGAAGCCGTTTCAAATGATTTATTGAACGTATGTTTTTTCCACGTAGTTTTAACTTCATAAGAGCCCAAACATTTTCGATCTGATTCGCATCTGGTGACTGTGAGGGCCAATCCAATGAAGTTATGCCGTTTTCCTCTTTCCAACTGCTACACAAGCGACTGTGATGTTTTGGGTCGATGTCCTCTTGAAGAACCCAATCTCGGCTTCCTGCCCCAAACCACATATCCGTTGATGGCAGAAGTCTACGACGGTATATCGTGGTCATGAAGTAGTCATCCAAATTCCTCGTGAACATGATTAATTTGCCAAATCCTTGTTTTGTGAAGCATCTCCCAACATGAACCTTTCCTGGATGTTTCACTGATCGCTGGAGCATATTACCATCTTTAGTGGAGCAAGCACGCTTAAAGTGTTTGGCATCCAAAAGGAGGACTCGCCTGTGAACACCACTTGGCTCCAATCGTCATCCACATGTTCAGTTGCCCACTCTTGGCGTTTTTTTATTTGCTTTGCCGTTAGTAAGGGTTTTACCGTCGTTGCCCAAAATTGGATCTGAAACTCCCTCAAACGGTTTCTTATTGTATTCAGAGCGACATTTATGCCCTTTCGAGCCAATTTTTGTTTAGCTGCTTTCAAGTATATGGCTGGATTAGCTTTGAAAATCCTCTTTACAAGCAAGTCCTCCTGTTTCGAGGTAGCTCTGCAAATGCCGCGATTTGGCGAGTCGTCCACATTTTTGTGCACCAAAACGCGTTGGTTCCAATGCTGGACAAACGCCTTCGACTTTTTTAAGTACTTCGAAGCACTCAAGTGGGACATCTTGGGACCTTTTGGGATGGGAACAAAGAAAGATTGCTTCAAAACGTTTCGCGTACAGAACTCATTTCTTAAATATGCTCTTGAGACGAAAGCGTATAATGGACTGTTTCTACAAATACATTGTGAAATTTACAATGAAATCAAGTTTTTTGAAAATCAAGGCCTACTTGATATTCAAATTATTTCATGCAAAAAAGCCGATTGCTTTCTTCTTGAAAGTACTGTACTTAATAAGTACATAATGGTTAATAAATGGTGTAGCAATTAACCAAAATTTTTGCTTAGTTGAAGACGAAATATTTAGAGACAATTTGTAGTAGAAGTAGGTTCAATTGTCTATAAGTAATACTTCGGCTTAGACCCTTATTGGGATTTTGTGCCTCTAAAAGTAACAGCGGAAGTACTATTTAATGTGGGAAGTAACCATTAAATTTAATGTACACTGCAGCTGTGCTGTTTTAGATAATTCAATGGAATTTAATAGACTTGATACGCTATGTATTTATAACTAACTTTTCGCATCCACTCATGTTGTGCGTGTTATATTTGTACATGAATGGAAGGGACCTACTGTTTAATGCCGAATCCAAACGGCGAAGTGAAAAGCTTTTCATAGCAATTTTTACTCTTGTAGGTTTGCCATTGCCTGCCAAGAGGTGGTCCCGTGTAGAAAAATTATTTTTTCTACTTTTTGATTTTGCCTGTGCCGAGATTCGAACCCCGGACACTCGGCGTAGCAGTCCAACGCACTACCACTACATCACAGCGACCAATTTTATGATTATGTTAGTTAATTTGTTGAGTAATGAGGTTGGTTTTTTTGATTCTATTTAAACAAGAGTTTTAGTTATCAAACACGAATTTTGGCGCCAAAGAATTATTTGAAACTCTAATGTAATCGAAAAATCAAGAGCACCGATTTATATTAATCGTTGCTGATAAAGGTAATTTTACCCACGGTATAAACTTAAAACTGTGTAAATATAAAAATTTAGCAATAAGCTTAGTTTTTTGATATATGAAGTCTTGGAAAGTATAATTTTTTGTTTTTGTTTTTTGGTTGATACATATTTTTTTGGACGAACCTAGCTGATATGCGTTAAATATTTAAATAAAATATATTTGATTTATGTAACTTCTGTTAATGAAGATTTTTTGCTATTTTGGCATAATTCAAAAGGCTAAGGGTTTTTCCACCAAGATCGTGTGATTTAACCCCGTTTACTACGAGGTAAGATTTTAAAAATATTTAGAAAGTGGTAGTCGAATGTTTTACTCAGTAGTAGGACAACTTTAAGAATTATATTTCGAAATGAATAGAAAACAAATTAAAAATCACGTAAAAGTAGGCGATGTATTTGACAAATTCTATTCATTTTAAAATTTTATTTGTAATTTGTTGCAAAATTTTCTTTCTACTAAATTTTATTAATAATAATCTTAATAAATAAAAACCTAGCCTTTACTTTTTTTTTAATGGCACAACAGCCCATGGAGGGCCTAGGCCGAGCTTTTCGCATCCACTCATGTTGTGCGTGTTATATTTGTACATGAATGGAAGGGACCTACAGTTCAATGCCGAATCCGAACGGCGAAGTGAAAAGCTAGCCTCCAAGAGTAAAAATTGGTTAAGAAAAGCTTTTCACTTAGCCGTTCTGATTCTGTAGGTCCATTCCATTCCTGTATAAATATAACACACACAACATGTATGAATGCGAAAATCTCGGTCTATGCCGTCCATGGGCTGCTGTGTTGTTAAAGAAGAAGTAGTTACTACCATAAAATACGTATGGACAGTAAATTATAAAGAGTGATTTTTTTGCTACTTGGATTTAGACGTTTATATTTCTGACAGTTCACGCATGATGCTTGACATGTGTTAAAGTAAAAAAATGCTCAGTTTGGTTTGCCATTCCATCATGAATAGACTTATGCCTGAACAACGTTTGCAAATTATTGAAATTCTATTATCAAAATTCGTGCTCTGTGAAAAATGTGTTTCGCAAGCTACTTACGTCCATTTTATGGTCGTCATCTGGGGTTTGCGTTATCGCAGCAATTGAGTTTGTGTTATTCGACTACCTGGAAGATTTTACGCAAAGATCTCGATACAGATGGTGCAAGGACTGAAGGAATGGGCCTTAGAAAAGCTGGATGAGGATCTGTTTTCTTATCGCAAAATTGTCTTCACTGACGAGGCTCATTTTTGGTTCAATGGATACGTGAATAAGCAGAATTGGCGAATTTGGTATTTGGAGTGAAGACCAGCCATAAGCAATTCAGCAGCTACTAATGCATCCCGAAAAATGCACTGTTTGCACTGTGTGATTTATGGACAGTATTATGCGGCATCATTGGGGCGTACTTCTTCAAGGATGATGAAGGCCGCAACGTTACGGTCGATGGAGAAAGGTACCGTTTGATGAGAACAGACTCGGCCGACATACGGTTCCAAAAGTACGATGCCACATGCCACACTGCGAAACCATGCATCAATTGAGAGGCGAATTTGGTGAGCAGTTACAGTTAATCTCACGTTTTGGTGCAGTCAATTGGCCAATTGGAAACCAAGATAGAACGCGTCATTGGTGAGACTCCGGCCGAAATGTGTAAAAAAGTGTGCCAAAAGTGTGTAAAATTTCTGAGTTTTTTTTTAATTTTCAAATCTAAGCTCTTAAAAAATCACCCTTTATAATCACATATACATATGTATGTATGTATATGGCGTATATAGGATTTTGGAATGGCGCGTTAAGATTTTTTGGAAAAAAGTCGATGTCGATTATATTTTATATATAAAAAATTTCTAAAGGGATGTATCCCCTTCCCCACTATCTGTGCCACTGATATATAAAAAGTATGACAATAAGGTCGTTTCTCAATAACCTCTGAGGAACACAAGGCATTTAAGGAATTTAAGGAACATTCTAAATACCTTTATCTTGAAACCTCGAACCAATATGGAAAAATGATTGACAGCTACCATCACTATGACAATTCTTTGGGCCCGAATTAGACAAGATCAGTCATCAAAATCTATGCCCAGATTTTGTTAAACGCTGATTTATAAATAGCATAATGTTTTAAAATGCAAAAACTTAATTTTCAATAAATATAAAAACACACTTTGCACATCTTTACTCGACAAATGAAATGATGATCAAAACTGATCTATTGCACTGGTTTTCTATTTTATTTTTTAAAATATTTTATGAAGCAATACATCTCCAATATCTTTTTATCTATTCTAAGACCAAGTATACAAATTGTAACAAGATGAATTGCCTGTTCAAATGAAATTTGCATATTTATTTCATCATTTCTTTTGCAGACCATTTATTTTCTTCTTGTAACTTCATACATATACCAAATATGAATTGACCCTTTTTTGTGAATGCTTGTTCAATTCTTATTTATAAATCATAGTAATGCATACATAAGTTTTATTTCTAACGCTTTAAGATATAATAGCGGGTGGAAAATTATTTAAATAACTTCTGCGCTTTTAGCTGTTTCCATGGAAATCGTTTCGTGTTTCCTACTTTCCTTTGGCGATTCGTTGTAGAATATTTTAAAGCGGTACCACAAGCTTGACTTTGGAAGGAAGGCGATAGAACTGTTTGATGACTTCTTAAAATTATAGAAAAACCGAATTGGAATTGATGGTAGGCTTTTGTGTTAAATATATAGAACATAATTTGAAGATAGTTATAATGAAATAATTCTGAAAATTGTATAAAGAATCACCGATATTCGATTTCCGCAATTCCTAATGATACCTTCTATGAAATTGGTTCCACTTTCATTAATTACGTTTCGTTGACGTCCTTAGAAAAGTCATGAAAAATTTACTTTCTCTAGCATATCAAGTAATAACAAGTTATTTTCAGTTCAGTTGTTTCCATTTTGTTATCAAAGAAGTCAATAAATAAGTAAATATTAATAATTGTACGAGTATGTATGTATGAAATCTACACAGATTTAAAATGTTTGACATTTGTGTGGGTAGGAAATTTTAAATTAAAAACAAAAATTTCTTTTGCGAAGTATCCAAATAAAGGAAAGGGAAAAAAGCAGAGGACGAAAGCTATGAAGGAGTATAGTTAGCAGCAGCTACATCGATTCAATTTAACTGTAACACATTCCTAGTGCCAAGTCAAAGCAAATTGAAAATTTAATATTTATTATAAATTTTTGTACATATACATATGCATATACAATCCGAGTATAAATGTATGCTACTTGTTTTTATAGATGTGTTTAAAACAGATTTGTAAAATCGCAATACCAAAAATAGACAGAAACTCTTTATTCCCACTCACTTTTAATGGCTTGTCTTGTAATTTTTCAAAATGTCAGCTTCAAGATATTTTTATCTATTTTTACGTACAAGTAACAAAAATCATGTCACTGTGCGAAATATTTAGCTGGTGGTGCTGCTGTTGTTGCTACTCCTGCCGCTGCATGAACAATGAAAATGGAAAATAAAGCGAAAGTAATAAAATATCAAAAAGAACGAGAATGAAAAAAGGAATCGTCACATACATACACAATCCAAGAAAGACACTTCCTGCTTTTCTTCTATGTACATCTTGAAGATAGCTAACGTTTACATTTTATCTTTCTCTCTCTGCTCTGAGTATAAATACATGTGTGTTTGTGTGTATGTATGTGCATTGTGACTTGTGTGTGTTTTACACTCACATATGCTTTAAATGTGTATTTTACTTTTGGCAATTTTTTACAATTTTGTTATTCCTGCAACCAACGAAATATTTTTGATTTACAATGGCGCACACAACTTCCCTTTAATGTCCGCCGCATTAACATATTTCATGTTATTCTATTCTATACTGATTTTTATATAGCAACAGGAAATACAAGGAAAAACAGGAAAAGTATGTAGGGTAGTGTACATGATTCTAGTGAAATCGATTATAGCATTACATTTTGCTTTTCAAAACTTTCGATTTTCTCTGGCACACGTTCATGCAATGCGTTTGCTTTACAATTTAAAAGCGGTGTTTGTCCTTAATAAATTTTTAAATGCAATCGATGGGGAAAATGGAATGGTAAAAACTTTCTCAAATATTAGCAAAAGTTTTTATAATCAAATAACAAGACAAGTAAGTAAGTGCACAACATGAGTGGATGCGAAAAGCTTGGCCTAGGCCCTCCATGGGCTGTTGTGCCATTAAAAGTAAAAGTAAAGTAAGTAAATGTAATTATTGAAAAAAAATTAGAGTCTTATGTTTTCTTTTGTCATTTATAGGGCTCTCATTTGTGCAACCAAAAAGAAAATGTTTTATGTAATTTATGAAAAATATTTGTGAAATTGTTACTGCATTAAAATTATTGTCTTCCGTATGAGACCTGAATGTTGTTTGTTGCTTTTGGTGGATGTCCTGTGTTTGGTGGATAAACTTAGGCTAGAACGGTCCATTGCGAAGCATATGTTTGGACTTGCAGTTCAACGTCGGTACACATTTTAATAATTTTCATTCCTTTTATATCGGTAGGAATGTATAAAGGTCTTGAATAAGAATTAACCACCAGACTAAGACATAAATCGAACCCGCATCCTAACGGGTGAGAATTTAGTGCAATATCCACTAGACAATCGGGATCTGAATACCCAAAAATATTTTCAAAAATTTGTTGAAAAGGGTCGTTTTTGGCTTACCCTGAGGTGACAAAACTCATAAGCAATACCGTGTTATAAGTGTTATTTGGTATTAAATAGTACCTTGCGGTAGTTATTAGCTGCGTTTTATTAGCCACTCCCTTTGAATTAACGGCGATAATTGTATGGGAAACAGCAACAAAAGTTGGGCAGATAATGCATGTACGTGTACTATAACTATAATTCCAGCTGCTAGCTGCTATCTAGCAGTTTTATTGTGCAACAATACAACGAACAATAGAGTTAAAAACTTGATCGTTTTATTCGCACACGAATAAAAATCATATATTATAAGTTCCATAGAATATGAAATGTGGATAATAGCACTTTTGCTCAAATTTGCCTATTTTTAAAATTTTTTTGCATATTTTTTTTTTACAGTTTTGTCAAAAGTATTTTCAAAAAAGCATGGAAATTTTCTTGGGAAAAAATTTGATATTTATATATTATTATTGTATTTTTGATGAATTTTCAAAGTTGCTGTACGAGTAGTTCAAAGAAGCGTAAATCCTGATTTTAAAGATGGCAAGGCAGGGAAATTACGTTGTCTCAAAATTCTTCTTCTCATAGGAATATCCAAATCAAATAGGCAGTAAGAAAACTTCGTTAAACTACTTTTCAGCTTTCGTTTCCTGTTCAAAAACTTCTGCCTGTGAAGATATTTTCTCACAAAGCCAATCAAAATGTAATAATCCGTGTGGATACTAGTTATATTGCCCGTTTCTGTGTTCTGATGGTTCTGATGGAGCTTATCAAGTTTACAAGACAGGATAAGAGTCAGTAAATTAATCGGGACCTTAGATAACTGGCCATAATTACAAACTCCTATTCTTAATAATATATTATGATGAGTGATTGGTGTTGTCATTGTGCCAATGAGTTTCCTACGAATACCTTTAGGATATCTTGGATAAATTATAATGTACATTCTGTACCGGGAATTAGTCATACACAAACACAAAATATTTATTTTTCATTCAAAGCTATTCTATCGCCTTCAAAGAAGGCCCGAAATAATACACATATGTCAAAGAATAATTCAATCATCCAAACATTTTTCAAACGCATTTTCCGGAATCGACTTCTTTTCTCGCCGCTAATTCTTTTTTAATTGAATAATACTGGGAATACTTAAATTCTATGAGTTTTATACAAAAACATATTATTTAATCAAAAAATAAACAGTTACACCTTAGACAAATTTGTCATAAAAATATGTTGAAAATTAAAATTGAAATATAAAAATATTTAAAAATATGAAATTGGAATTTAAATATAAAATTTTTATAAAAAACTCAAAAATTAAAAAGTGGAAATTATAATCGGAAAACAGTTAACAATATAAAAGAAAAAGCAACAATTCAATAATCAGTTATGGCGATATAATTTCCCCTGGAAATCGGGCCAGATAAATCTCTACACCTCTTCTTAGGAAAAGCCTACACAAAAAAAAAGTGGAAATACAAAATCCATACAGTGAATCGACTTTACCTAAATCACGTGAATATGAGAGGTATAGTGCTTTCAAAAGCGATGATATTTGTTGGGTTTTAGGCCGGAAATTCGTTCACAATGATAGCTTGGTGAGATGATGCGTCGTGGTGCAAAATCCAAGATTTTTCTTTCCTTTAGCCTTAGCCTTTTTCGACGAATTTCCCCCCTCAAACGCCACATAACGCTCAGATATATTCTTTTTTTTACCGTCTGACCTTCTGTTAAGAATTCCGAGTGCATAACACCGTCCAGAGCGAGGAAAATCTTCCACCACATCTCGATTGCTTTTGAATGTACTTTACCACTCACATACACGTGTTTTTGATAAAGCCGATTCACTGTAAAATTTTTAGTGATTCAGCTCAAGAAATTCCATTGGCAATACCAAATTTGAGAACAATTTTATGTTCAATATTTTTGTTCATTGTAAAAACCGCAAAACACACTTGAGATGACCTGTCAAAATCGAGCACTGTAAAGAAGCTAAATGGTAGATTCACGTCAGGATAGAGGAGAATGGTGCCACCTTAGCGACAAAAAGTATTTTTACAATCCCTTTAGGCTGGCTTTTTAAATGATCATTTCCCGGTATTTTTTTTAAAGAATGTATAAAAGCGTATGAGGAGCTCTTAACAGCCATTGCTCGGATGAATAACACTACGCCATATCCTGGAAAAGACTCGAGAAAAACAGATCGACACCCATCATCTATTTGTCGATTATAAAGCCGCCTTCGACAGTACGATTAGGCATCACTTGTACGCCGCAATGTCTGATTTTGGTATCCCTGTAAAGCTCATTCGTCTTTGCAAACACTGACCAGAACCCCCAGCGCAGTGAAAATTGTTATAGACCTCTCCGCACCATTTGATACCAAAAGAGGTTTCAGACAAGGTGACTCCGTATCGTGCGACTTCTTTAACCTTATGCTGGAGAAAATAATTCGAGCTGCGAACATCGACATCTCTGGCACTATCTTCTACAAGAGTTCATGCTCCTAGCATGAACTCGAGCAGTCAGTGCAGCATTCTCCAACCTGGAAAGGGAGTTTCGTCGAGTGGGTCTAGTGGTGAACGAGGACGACACCTTGTGTTATACTTTTGAAGTCGTCAAGGATTTCGTATATCTGGGATCCAGCATAAACACCAACAATAATGCCAGCCTTGAGATCAAGCGGAGACTAACTCTTCCCAACAGGTGTTACTACGGGCTTATTAGGCAATTGAGAAGTAGAGCCCTCTCTCGACCGACGAAAATAACGTTTTATAAGTCCTTCATCCTTCCCGTTCTAATGTATGGCGCAGAGACGTGGACATTGGCCATCAATGATGAGAGGATAGTTCGTAAGATCTAGGGTCCAGTATGCGTGGACGACGTGTATCGAATAAGATGGAACGATGAGCTGTATGAGCTGTACGCCGACACTGACATAGTCAAGCGTATAAAAATTCAGCGGCTTCGCTGGCTGGGTCATGTTGAGCGAATGGAAGAAACCGGCTAGAAGGGTGTTTTCGAACCAAGGTGGAGCAACTCTCTGTTGGAAAGATCAGGTGCAGGGCAACCTGACTGCACTTGGCTTTATCAATTGGCGCCAGCGCGCGCATAGCAGAGACGACTGGCGAAGCTTTGTAGAGGCAGCCAAGACCGATCATCGGTTGTAGTGCCAGTTAAGTAAGTGTAAAAGCGTCATCAAAAACCGCCGCAATTTGTCAAAATAATTTGTGACCTTCTGAATTGTAATTATATTTTAAAGGAATTGTGCCGCACTGTGCAGCACCAGTACCACCGCCAGCAACAAATTGCAATTTTCAATAATTACGAATTACAAAAGCACAAAAATAAAAGCATTTCCTTGTGCCTTTGACTGACCGTTTACACACATGTTTACTTACATATATTTCTGTTGTACAACGGCGCAATAAAAGGGCACTGGAAAAAGGAGAATACTTCGGTTTGTGCGGCACCATTTTTAAAATTGTAATTCATGAGGTTATTCAAAACCGCAACAGAAGCGTTATTTATAACAAAAAATTTAATAAATACATATTAACAAAGTGTACAACTACATGAATACATATGTATATGTATATGTATGAATGTGCTACATAATGTAACTGCATATATGGTATTTACTTGAAAGGAATACAAAATTCATACTCTTATTCATACCTAGTTTGTTTGTTGTTGTTGGTTTTTGTTTGTCTGTTTTTTGATGACATTCAATATGAAGTGGAGTTATTTTAATTGCTTTTTTTGTAGCTGACTGTCGTTTTTGCGCTCAGCTTCCCCTTGCTCTTTCCAGTGTGTACCGATTTCCTTTTATGTATATTGGCATTAATAGCACTTTTTACGCCATGCCCAATGCAATATTGTCTGAAACACATTTCCGTATGCGCCTTTTCTCTCCTTTGTGCTCGTCCTCCTCCTGCTCTCTCGTGGAATTGTGTGCATGCTGACAATAGCGCGACAGTGAAAACGTTGACCACCATTCAACAAATACTACTGCTACTGCCACTGACCGAACACTAGCGACCGGAAAAGGTGACGTTGACTTTGACTGAGCTAAAAAAAAATTACCGCACACATATGCGATCATTGTACCCTTCTGAATTTTCCACCTTCTCCTCGCACTCTCTACCCCTTTCATTCTATTCTATGCCCTACATTGCAACTTAAATTTCAATTGCACTTTCAAGTTGTTTCAACATATAAAAAAAAGCAAAAAAAAAAAAATGGTAAAGTTAAAGAAAAACGTTTTGCGCTCTCTGGAGTTTAATTATATGCCATTGTAGGTCGAGCAGTGCGCAGTGAATGCACTAACAATTGTGAATTGTGCGAACAGTAAATGTAAATAGAAATAACAAAAAAAAAAAAAAAATAGAAAGGAAGGAGAAAGAGTAAAAATGTTGGAAAATCTTTTTGTTTCTATTCTTTTCTTATAAGTCATTGACTCACTGTATTTTCCTACTCTATGTCGGACTCGGAGTTGGCGTCTACATTTACGACTACTACTTTATTTTAATGTTAGCTTTTCTTTTGCTAAATTAACATTGGTAACACTGCGTGACACATTCATATGCAAATGTGCTGCTCCTTATCTAAATTAATTACACTTTGCTATAGCCAAAGGTGTGATTTTTATAGAGACGAGAAAGATTGTAACTTTGTACTCTGTGATGACTTGAATTATATGTTCATTTCGCCAATTGAGCTTGAATCTAAAATAATTTCAGTTTCTGATTTTCAAGCATTTAAAGTGGAGCTTATGTCGGAAAGTTATATTATGTAGAATAGAGGAGTTGTCATTTCATTAACATTGTTTTAAATTGTAGTCATTTTCTAACTTCACTTTTAACTTCTTAGCAGTGACATTTAATTTGTAATTGAAGGTATCTTATTCAGAAGGAACTACAGAAAACCAAAATACGAAAGAATATTAGAAGCGAATTCCGAGTTTAATTTAAAAAAAAATCCTAAACTTAGCTTGAAATTATATAATATAATGATAAAATATAGACTGCGGTGAAAAAATATGCCAGCCTATTCTGAGTGATTGCAAATTTTTTCCATGACAACTTCTAATGGCCAGAACATTAATGTAAAAACCTATACCCTGTCTGCTGTGCCAGTGCTATTAAAAAAGAAGTGGAAGAAGCTAATGGGAATAACAATTCATAATGAATTTCGAATTTGATTAAAAAATATTGGAAATCGGTTCAGGAAAATCAAATAATATAAATATGGGTATGGCAATGGTCGGTATTGTATTTAGATAAGCATCTCCTGTGCCAATGGCGACAATTTGTATTATTTTGGCCACTTTTTGTATGAACTTCAACCACTCTGTGCCAATGGTTGTAAATCAGTGTAATTTTGCACGTAATTCAAGAAGTACTCGTACATACCATAGACTTATAAAGTTAACTAAATATGTGCTTTTTAAATAATAAGTTGGATGTATCGAAAATATAATAATGCAGTTTGGAGCTTAATATGCAAATGTAAATTATTGTGCCTTGTTTTTTTTTTGTAAAAGTAAAATGTATAAAACAGTAATTTTGATGTTGCAAAAATGTACTTAATATACTTCTATGCCTTCTTTTTTTTGTCAGAAAACCATTTTCTATCGAAAATATATTACTTACTTTACTTTACTTTTAATGGCACAACAACCCATTGAGGGCCTAGGCCGAGCTTTTCGCATTCACTCATGTTGTGCGTGTTATATTTGTACATGAATGGAAGGGACCTACAGTTCAATGCCGAATCCGAACGGCGAAGTGAAAAGCTTTTCATAGCAATTTTTACTCTTGTAGGTTTGCCATTGCCTGCCAAGAGGTGGTGCCGGGTAGAAAAATATATCTTCTACTTTTTGATTTTGCTTGTGCCGAGATTCGAACCCCGGACACTCTGCGTAGCAGTCCAACGCACTACCACTACACCACAGCGACCACATCGAATATATCAAATATATAGTACCTCAAAATTACGTAAGTAATTAGGAAAGTTGATATTTGGGCTGGAATTCGAAATAGTTAGGTTAGATATAAGTGATATATAAAAGCAATTAAATTACAATTATCCCTCTAACTCCACAATTTTTGATTCAACTCATACATTTAGCGTAAGAAATATACTATAATAATATTTGTCGTTTCAGAATTTCGATTAGGTGCGTTTAAAAATATGCCTTCCGGCTCTAGGCTGACCAGGGACGTTCACATTAAAAATAACGACAGCTATAGGGAATAGAAAAATATTTTTATAGAGCTAAAATTGATGGTATATATGGGATATAGATATATAGGTAGATACATTTACATAGAAGAAGTTATTGACAAATATGAGAAGTAAGAAAGCAAGATTTTGTGATCAAATTGCATTTAGTGCAGTATGGTTGTGTTTCTGGCTTTCATCCCGGTAGTTTACACATCTTTTTTCCAGATCTGTCGGTAAATAAAGACCAATGGACCATATTGTCGTATCGAACGTCATCGGTTTGAATGTATTACTTATTATATAGTATAGCTGGCGATGGTGTGGCCACTGGTCGTTGAAGCATGGGAACAGATCGAAATCGTTCGTTGAACTGTTTTACTGCACTTTGCATATATAGTCTATATAGAATGTTTCGTTAACATTTATTCGTTTGAAGTTCCAATCAATTAATTTGTATTTATGAAAATTAAATCAAATAATAATTTGGTATACAATTTTAATTCGATTACCGCGTAAATTGAAATTGAAAAGAGCATTTAGCATATTTACTGTATTACTTACTTAGTTTTCACAAACTTTTTTGTTTTGCCTTTTGCTTTGTGTAGATATTTTTGTTGTCTTTCTTTCTAGTAGCACTTGAGATTCTTTACTTTTGTGTTTATGCAATTTCGTATTCAGGTATTTTTATTTCAGCTTTTTCCTTTTCTTCATTTAAACAATTGCTTCTATGTATTTTTTCTATGTTTTTCGTGCCAACAATAACAACAACAAGTTGAGCAGCAACTGCGACAACAATCTGTTTACCTGTTGTGCGTGCGCGTGTGAGTGTGCGTTAGCAGCTGTGTGTGTGTTGGCGCAAATTTGCAAATGAGCTTGTGAATGAGAGCGTAGTTGTTTTGACTTTTAATTGAATTTTGGCCTTTTGTCTTTATTGTGTGCGCGATTTTCTTCTCCTTCTTTTTTCGTCCACTTTTTATTTTTACTTTAATGCTTTTTTCGGCATGAAAGAAGAAAATTCCTTGCTCTTAGTGAAAAGTGTGCAGTAATTAATTTTGTTGTTGTTGTGATTTTTTTTATACGTTATTTTTTTCTTTTCACTCGCCTCACATTTTTCTCCTCCGTTTTGCCATCTTTCTTTAGTTTTTCTATTTGTCCGTTTTAGAATTATTAATGAGGTATTTATCATTTTTTTTGTTTCTTCGCCGAATGTTTCCACACCTCGTAAGTTTTATGCAAATAAGTTTTAATAAGCTTTAAGCGCCTTTATTTGTCTTGTGGCGTTATTTCTTTCTTAATTGGGTTTTTATTTTATTTTAAAATAAGAGAGTAACTACATAAATATATTGACCTGCTGCATATTTATGAAAATTTAGATTAATTTGGAAATATTTTCAGTTGTTCTTTAACAATGATTTGTGGTTTGATTGCATTTATAATATGTTGCTTAATTAAAATAGCTAAACTAACTTTCATTTGACAGTATGTGGTGTATACTTCAGAAATAGGAGATATATTTTTTGATAACTGGTATTTGCATTTATAATTTCTCTATTGACGGCACCTTAATGTTAAGTAGCCTCAGTTTTCATTCAATTACTTTCAAATTACAATTATATTAAATAGTAATTGAAATTTGTAATCAATTACATCAGAATCATGGTAAAGCAATTCCATAGAGTTATTGAAAAAGGTAATTGTTATTTTAAAATTGAAATAAATTGAAATTGAAATTTCCAATTCCCCTGTAATGAAATTTAAATTTTTTCAATTCCATTACAAGCCTTTTTCTTAAACTCCTTTTCAATTCCTTTGAGGAGACTTAATACAAATTCATATTCTTTAAATTTGATTCAAATATTTCCATTATTTTTTCATTTCTGCAAAATACTCCTATCTCGTATACAATGTATTCTTACTCATAAAAAATAGAATAAAAAAAGAAATGATATTTAACATTAGCTCCATGTGTGTCGCCATAAGAATTACTTGCCTCCTTTTTGTTCTTTTTTAGCTACTATCACTGCAGGCTTCCACAGTCCAAAGTCAATGAAAAAGGTGAATTTTATGGTTTTAGGCTTGTCAAAGGCCATTGCACTTAGGGATTTTTAATATACATTCAGATATTTGTAAATACATACATACATACATAAGTACACGGATAACCATACTCGTTGCTATCCATATTATTGAATGACTCTGCTTAAGAGAAAGTTTCTCAATATATGCAAATTGTTATTTGCTTTGAAACAATCATACTGTATTTAGTATAAGCTTTCTTTAGGGGATTTTCGAGCACATTAAAAAATGCCGAAAAATTTAAGAGCATACAAGTGTGTGCGTAAAAAAACAAAATATGTACCCATAAGTACATACTATACATACATAAATATGTACGTATAAATGATACATATATAAAATGTGTGAAGAAACAAAATGTGTGCAGAGTATACCTTAAGGTCAAAAATACAATGGAATTTTCAAAAAACAAAATCACCTATTAGAAAAAATATTGTGCGCAAACAAGTTGGAGCAAACAGCCATGTAAGTAGGGCAAATGTTCTTGTTGTGGTTGTTTTTTTTTACTTTTGTTTGAAAAATTCAATTTACTTACAAATAAGACACATACAAGCTATATGTGTGTGTATGTGTATGATGGGTATGTGTGAGAATGCTTGTTTAGATACACTTACATGTGTACGCTATGTTCCAGATTTCCGAAATACACACGTATTGTTAAATGTTGTACAAAACATTTAGAGAGACCTACTTAAAGTATCTCTGATGCCTGTAATGCTGATGCCTGATTTGGCAAGTGAAGTGGGTTACTAAAAGCATTAAGAGATACCTGGAAATACTTTCTTTTCCTAACATATTTTCAAAATATGCGAACACATACACCTGCTGTATGTGCTGCAAATGTATATGTATGTAATTGTGTGAGCGTACATGTACTTATGAAAATATTAATGGCATTTAGATAGTAAAATGATTTTCCTTCTTCCAAGAATTTGCTGTTTAACCTTCAAATAAATATCATCTTTTACTTCTACTTTTACTTTTGATTTTGCTTTTATCTCTGCCGACATTTCGAGATACAATTTACACAAAATTAATTTTAGTCCCTTATGTGTTTATGTAAGTGAGCAGGAAAATGTATAAGGTTTGAGTGGTGGTCAGCTTTGAATCCGCAAAGCAGTAACATTGATCGTAGATTATTGAGTAGAGACATGTTTCAGAAGAGATTGTAAAAGGCAACTTCTTAGTAAAATCGAGGATTGCGCCTAAGAACATAATTGTAGGAGTAAGTTAGGGGTATTGCTGGGAAAGGTTGTGTAAGATGATTATACAAGCAAAAGTATTTCAAGGAGTTGACCGTGCTGCGAAAGGGGGTCGAGGATATCTGCTTCTTCTTCTTTAATGGCACAACATTCTGTGGAGGGCATAGGTCGAACTCTTCGCATCCGCTTTTTTGAAAAGCTTTCCTTAGGCAATTTATACTCTTGGACGTTTGCCATTGGCTGCCAAGATGTGGTTTTTTCTACTTTTTGATCTTGCATAATAGTCCAGCACACTACCAGATTGTTATGATGAGAAAAAATGGTTGGTAGAAGTGAGCTATACCAGTAAAGAGCATTGTCTTAAGGAGAAATTATAGGGGTATTGCCACGAGAAATAATTGAATAATTCTTTAATGAAGCGATTAACAGAAGATATGAATTCCAGCTAGTAAGATTTCATTGGCAGGAAAACAGATTGTAATGATGATAGGTGGGGGGTGTCTACTCTAAGAAAACTGAATGCCAGCACAAGAGTTGAACATTGAATAGTTGAAAATTTTAGGTTTCAGTGTTTCATCCAAAATGTAAACAAAACTTCATGCAAATATTTTTGAGTTTCATTTTCTGTTCCGAGGATTAACGTTTTTATATTAATAACCACTTCCTACTGGGTATATATGCACATACTTAAATATTTGTTAACCATACATATGAACATTTAATTAATACTAATTATATATAAATAATTTAATGGTTACTGCTTTTTTATGTATTTTAAGTAAATAGTAATCCCTAGTTAGTTTAGTCGAAAAATACGTAGTAGTGGTAGTGCTTTAGACCGTTACACAGAGTGTTCGGAGTTCGAATGTCGGCACAGGAAAAATCAAAAAGTAGAAAACAAAAACAGTTTTTCTACACAGCACTACATCTTTGAAGGCATAGTAAATTTTCCTTATCTTTTTTACCCCACTCGTTGGAGCTACATTCGGTAATAGCCAACACTGATAAGGTGAAGTTCATTGTGGTAAAGGCATAACACTTTCCACAATGGCTGTCCTCTGTGATTGCATTCCCTTTCTCATTCTCCCTCCTTCTTCCTCCTACCTATCAAACTTCCTTCCTGTCAACACAATGCTTTGCATTCATAGGGTTACAACCTTTTTTTTTGGTACAGTCTACACAAGACTGTACCAAAAAAAAGACGAAAAAAAAATAAACATGAATTTCAATCAAGAAACAATACATGTTGAATTTAAAGAGCAATATTTTGTAAGGGAAAGAGTAATGTGTAAATAAAGTGGGGACGGTGGGGGGGGGGGACTCAATTAAGCGAGAACCAAATAACCAGGGGCTAATACATCTGGAATATTAAAAGTTCTCTATCCTTCTATCATTTTGTGTTTCTATAGATCTGTCAATTGATAAATATAAATGAATGTATATTCGTATATGTAAATATAATTCAATGTCAGTTTTACACATGTCTTCGGAAAAATTAATATGATGTGAAATTGTCAAACAATTCATCGCGTACTGCCATACTGGAACACATACATACACATATACTCGAGCTCTACACAAGCATGCATGCATGCATACATGTATAGTTGACAGTTAAAATGTCAAGAGACAGATACAAGTTAATATGACGGGCGCATGCAATATGTGCATTTATGTACATATGTACAATATGTCTGTATATGTTCTGATATATTAGTGTGTATATGTTCATATAATAACTGAAAGATTGCTTTCTCTCAGTGTGAATGTGTGGGCTCACACAAACATACAACATATACATACATACATACATACATACATACATACATACATACATACATACATACTAGTACATATATAAACATATATAAATACTTATACTTGGTACATATGCAATTGAATTATTTACGCTGTTTGTTGTTCACTCATTGTTTCAGTATTTATTGTTGTTGTTGGTGATGTTTTTGTTTTTGTTTTTGTTTGGATTGGTGTTGTTTTCGGGTTTGTTGGCTGCTTCTCCAATTTTTTGTTATGTTTTTGCTTTGTGTTTTTTCATTTGGTATTCTATATATGAATGTGTGTTTATGTTCATGTTCATTTTATAAGTATAGTAGTATGTGATCATTCACTCGCCAGCTTGTGTTTGAACTCAATTCATGCATAAATAAAATAATACGCATGTAAAAATGAAAGAAATATGAAGTAGAATGTTAACAATGCAAATACATACATACAAGCATGTTTACATGCAGACATGTAAAATTATTGTTTATCTGTATGTATGGTATGTATCTATGTATGTGTATATATTTGATATGATGACACAAGCGGTAGACAACCAAAGCAACAGGATGAGCTTCGTGTCTGTAAATATGTATTTGGATTCAACAAAAAATTTAATATTATTTATTTCAAATGGAATTCGTTTTAATTTCCTTTCCAAATATCCATATGTATATGTTTGACTCCATATCTTCTTTAAATATAACAAAAAATTTATTATATAACTACCTATGAATAAATTTTCGTAATTTTTTTACAAAATATATGTATGTACTCGTACATACACAATATTTTGATGATAGCTACCTACATAAATACTCACAAACATGTTGGCAGTATACCCCACATACTGTATTGATAATGAATTGAATGAATGCCTCAGTTGTTTAGTATCTATTTGATTTAGGATTAAGCTCAAATAGCGAACAAAAAATTTATGTAAATTTCTGGAGGAAATTGGAAAAAGATTTCCTTTTTATGTGATATTCGTATGGTACCATATACTTATGAAATTTGATTTACAATCATAAATATGTTGTAAGCCTAAGGCATACTTTTAGGGGCTCTCATTTAACAGTTATGTAAAGGTTGTGTATGGTAATAACCCTGTTTTCGTGTTGTTCTTACCCTGTTCTCTTAGTCTTTTGTTTTGCACTTCTCCACATGGGATTCTGTCCAGCATTCATATAGAAAACTTCTTAAGTGCGGTTAGCACTTATCGAAAACAGAAATCTGCACCAAATTTAGTATATGTTTGATCGATTAATGGACATTTTTAAAATGAAATGCGATCTATCTAGTGCGAAAAAAGCCTATCAAGGCTAAGGGTAAAACAAAGTTGAATATTCTCATTTTGGGGGATTTTCTGCCAGGTTAATTGTCAAAGAAGCGAAGACAACGCGCTAACGTAAAATATACTAGGAAGATGAACTACTTAGTACGGACATAAATACTGTTACACACATTTGATGTTATAAAATGAAATATAATTAATTTTTTTTGGACCAATTTTTTAAAATATATTTATTGCAATATATATTATTGCGTAAAAAAAGCAATTACTTATTCGAAATGCCCGCCTTTGGTCTTTACGCACGCCTTAAGTCGCACTGGCCAGTCATCAATAGCTGCACGATCCTCGTGCATTGGAAAAGTGCTGACAGCACGAATAAAAGCAGTCATTAAAGAATGTTGGGGTATCTTTTGTGGCAAACCATATCCTCTAAAACTGTCCATAATTTGTAATCCAGTGCGTTCAGATCAGGGCAGCCAGACGGTCATTCTTCATTCGTCTTAGCGTTATGGGCTGGCACAGAATGTTGCTGGAAAGCCCACGGCTGATTTTGGAACTGGGAATGGTTAAGTGGCTTCACAACAGCTTTCAAAACGGTTTCCTTCTTAACTTTGGCCGAAGTTTTGACACCTTGTTTGCATAAATGCAAGTCAGTGCCCTATCGTAAGAGACACCCCACCAAACCATGATTGAAGCTAGGTGAGGACCCGTTTCGATCAGTTCAGATGCTTCCTTAGATGACCGTGCATACACCTTATAATTTTGCTTGTTAAATTGTTCCTGCACGGTAAAAATTTTTGCAATCATAAACAAGATTTTTCTGTGTAAGTTAGCGTGCTTCACTAAAAGACGTTTAGATTTTTCTACCCTATTTTTTTCCAAAGCTGCAGTCAACAAATGTCCGGTGGGACGTTTGAAGGCACCAAGTCCCAAGTCTTTTTCAATAATTCGATTCATGAACTTTTGTTTGATATTCATCTCACCGGCCATGATTTTCTGTTTTCGGAGCGGATTTCGCTGAATTCTTGATTTGATGGCTTTGATGACTTGCGGCGTGCAAATTGTACGTGGACGGCCCGACCGATGGCGGTCTTTGATATCTCCAGTCTCCTCAAACAGTTTTATGCATCGGTAGACGAACATGCAACTAATACCGAGTGGGCGGAGCATTTTGAAAGTACCACCTATTTTCATTTCACACTTTAAAAAAATGCTATAACAGCGATACGGTTCTCATTATCTGACCACTCCATGGTGAAAGCTGGCACAATTTTGAATTCCCGTTACAGACTAACGCCATAGAGGTTAGCTTTCATAAACCATGTGGTAATAACAGGGTATGTTCAATTCTACTATTGGTATGGTTGTGTTCAATGTTGTAACAGTATTTATGTCACTACTAAGTAGTTAACTAAAATGAATAAGTAGAATAACAGATGATAATATTTCTATCAATTGTCAAATTTGGGTATGGTAAAAAGAAAAATTGCTCAATAAAACTTAAAACCAAAAACCATTGGCTTAACATAATATAGCAACAGAACTTGTATCAAGCAACTAGTGAAGCAGGCCTGAAAAGAAGAGGTAAATATAGGAGGAATTTTTATAGAGGGCTGTCCCTTTAAAATTTCAGTGCAACAATAGACCGTTTCGTTTCTGGTAAAGCAAGAAAAGCGGATTTGAGGGAAAAAGTATAAAGCGAAGCAAAAATCTGTAAATTATGAGATATCTGGAAGTTTTTAAATCACTTATACTCCGTTGTAATTAATATATGACATTTTAGATATTTTCATTATTTTAATAAAAACAAAAAGTTGTAAGACTAAGCTTTTCGTGTAAACATGATTTGAATATAAGGGGCTCGTAATCTGGTCGTCATCTCTCCCTTTTTACCCCCAGGTTGGACACTGGAAAATACAATCGTAAACGAGAGATGGAGTAGGTTCATTAAGACTGTAGCTAAATCAGTCTAAGGCATCAGTTAATGTATTTACTTACATATTCATTAGTGAGTATGTGGTTTCTATTGGTAATTAAGTTAAGTTTTACTTCCTGCTGTAATTGAAGGAAACTACGGTCTCCATCTTCTGATGCTCTGGTATAATATCGTCAACGGCTAATTTACTCGTATTAGTTGTATTATGTATGTATGTGTTTCTGTGTATGAACACATGTTTGTATACGGCATTAAGAACACCAAGTAAACAAGTACACAAACCATAAGCAAACAATTGAAAAAGAAGAAGGAAAATTAAATTATGTTGACCATTTGCAAAAATAAATAGCAATAATAAAATTGAAAAAACTGAAGGAAACCGCATGTTTGTGATAAATTAAAGCATCTCATAAACGTTGTGGTTTTTATTATTCTGTTCTGCAGCGCGGCCATATGCTGCAGTAGGTGTGGCATAAACTAATAAATTGTATGCACACTAATGTTGCAGTTGCAGCAAACAGTGAGCACAGCGTGCGGTTTGACATGTTGCAATGAAAAATAAATAAATGTGTACATGTGTGCGTATGCAAGACTTGTATGTATATATATATATATATATATATGTGTGTGTGTGTGTGTGTGTGTGGATAAATACATCGCACATTTGATTAATTCTTCTTCTTGTTATTTTTCCCAGCTTTCTTTTGCGCTTGTTAACAACGACAACAAGAAAAAAAACCGTTCATGTGTCGTTGATTGTATGTGTGTGTGTGTGTGTGTGTGTGTGTGTGTGTGTGTGTGTGTGGGTGAGAACAAATGTTGCGCAATGTGAACATTCTGTTGAAAGCTGCAGAAAGATGAAAAAAGGAAAGAAACAAGAGCAAAAAATATATTGTGACCACAAGAGCCTTGCAACACTAGAAGCAGCTACAGCAGCAGCAATTGCAACGAGACGAAAGAACGTAATGTCGCAATTTCGCTGAGCAATGCAATTCTTGGAATACATTTTTATTTCTCGCTTTTGTTTTCCATGAGGAAAGCCCAAAAACAAGAGCAAAAAAGAAACACACCGCTTCTTTACCACATTCAAGTATTTCAATAACGTGTGTCCTTTTCTCGTTTATTCTTTCCTTATTTCTTTTCTTTTACTGCAAACGTTTCTGTATACATATGTATTCTTTTATATGTATGTGTATGTGTCTGTGTGTGTGTGTGTGTGTGTGTGTGTGTGTTTGGTATTTAACACCCAATAAATTGCAATTCGACATTGCTCCACAGAATGCGGCAGAATGCGACATTCGTTCGACACACACACACTCACACATATCTACTTATAGAGGCACTTACACATACACCTACAAAGTGCAAAATTGAAAATTAATTTGAAATTCTTTTTTATTTTTTTGTTTGTATTATATTTTTGTTGTGCTACAAATACTTGTAAAATTTTTAGAGCCGAATTTTTCTTAAATGCTTTTACAAGTGTCGCTATCGTTATCGCCATCGCTCTTTAGCAGCAACAATTGCTTTCACAATAAGGAAATAGACAAATCTCCTTATTGGCGGAGCCATTGTAAAGCTCTTGTAACAAGTGGCAAATAAATTCGTTTAAAGCAAATGAAGTGCATACACTGCACAATCACATCAAAACGAAAACGAAAAAGAATGCATAAAAAACACGAGAGCAGAATATAAAGGACATACATAAAAGTGTTTGCTTTGTAATTAAATCCTTTGTTTTGTGCTGATGGCAGTGAAAAAATAATTTCGATTACTTTATTTCTTTTTTTTTAAGCAAATTGTATGTAATTTTTCCTTTAATTAATTTAAATTGAATTGCAATTTCCGCATGGTTTCTTGCAGAACTTTTATACAACTATTTATTTTGCAAGTTTAAGAGAGATATTTACATCACTGAAAAGTTTATAAAGAAGACTGGAGAATTTCCATGCTGTTATATTTTTTCCGGGGAATCTCACGAAGTTTTGATTGAAATTGAATGCAGTTTTAGAGAATTTTTTTTTTTTACTTTTAGGAGGTGATATTTTGCTTTTCTTTCAGAAATGTTGCTGTCTAAATAGTTGGGTGTAAAGTTGAGCACAATTTTTAAGTTTTCTGTAGCTTGATTTCAAATTAATTTTTATCATTTGCTCAAAACAACTGAAATTATTGCATATTGTATTTTATTTATTTTTTAGTTGACTCCTCGTAAAAAATACTATGAACACAAATAGTAAATACCGACATTAATATTGATCATGTAGCGTTGGATTTCGTTTGAAAAAATACTATATTCATACCCATCTGTATGGTTATACCCTGAAAGTATTACTGACCGTGTAAGACCAGTTACATACATATAACCTCATGATTGTATTGGTTAAGCACTCGTTATATCTAATTTGCTCTACAAGAAATAGAGTTGGCATTTGGAATACATTTTTATATAATATTAATTTGTTTGTATTAGAATGTATTTCTAGTGTATACAAATGTTTGAAATCCGTGTAGTGTTAAAGACACAAGCTGGAAATATGCATGTATTTTAATCACGAACTAATCGTTGACAACGAAAGAAACGTTTGTTTTGAAAAGTTAATATAAAATCTGCTCGCACCTAAGCTAGGGCTAAGTTATATAAATTTTTAAATCAACACTTGAAAATCTATTAGTTAGCGTCGTACAGTGTAACGAGTTCATACAAGCGGTGGTCCAGTCCAAAATATTAAAGGTTGTACAATTTGGAACACACGATATCCTACCATGCCCACTTCCCATATACAAAAATTCCTTCAAACTCAAGTAAATCATCCAACTTAAGTCGAAGAAGGATTAAATTTGGTTCAGAAGTCTAGCACAAATATTTTTCAAAGCCGATAAAAATGGGCGGGCTGCTACGCATGCTAATAAAGTAAATGACTAATCCAACTTATTTGCCATCCTTTCAAAAATTTGTTCATGTTTTTATTGCAACAGAGATGAAAAATATGATCGAATATTTTCTTCGTTTTATTGCACCTTTGTTGCACGCGATGTTTGAAGCATGCGAAATTGTTCACTTTTTTCTACAATTTATTTTTAATCTATGCTCTTAATGCAGTTTGCTGTGTTCGCTGAACACCATGTGTCAAAGAGATTGCCAATTTTGTCAATTGTTCGATCATAACATAAATTTTGCCATTTAGTTTTTTTTTTCTTTCTTGATATACTTAAATACTTTCTATATACCAAAGTCTTTAGAAATTTTACTGGACACTTATGGAACAAATTTGTTATCTTTCTCTAAGCTGTCTTTTGTTGATTTGATTTTAGTATGTATTTCTGGATAATGGTACATTCGAATTGTAAATCTAAGAAAATTTAAAACGCAAAATTCTATAGAAAAAAATATTATTTTTTTTGGAAAGTCATCAACTGTTAAAATAGAAGAAAAATACAATAAGTTACACTTATTTGAAGTTTGTATAAAAATATTGAAGGTTTTATCATACTTTTGATAAATCGCAATATAAGTAAGTAATTGTACACCCTTGATTTTCATATATAGGAAGTTGTTCAAATGAAGGTTGTCAGGAACCAGGGTCAGGTGTCGGGGTTCAATAAAATTTTTTTTTATAATTCCAACTTTTATTTTTTCTAAATGTACTCATCCTTAACGAACATTGTAGAATAGACCGATCTGACGATGGTTTCGGAACCCGCCACAGTTAAACATTGTTTTTTTTTTTACTTTTTTCTACTTTGGCCGCATTCGTTACACTTAGAATGAAACTGCCTTTATTTGCAAAAGGTTTCCTCTGACCCTTGCTCGTAGCATTCCTTGATGAGTTGGTTTAAGATTTGCAATATTTCTGGACAAAGATGGCTGTAAAATTAATTAAAATTACTACATTTTATTGAAATTTTCAAACTTTCGCCTACTATTGTTGTATTTTTATGGGCTTGACTTATGGCTTAACTCAAACGCAGTGTTGTTAGTGTCCAGGTTGTAACTTTGGAAACTTGATTAGTCCCTGTTCTGCCAATTATTTAACATCTAAAATTGTTTCGCATTCAGATAGTCGTACTGGCCGGAATCTCACAATTTACCTTGGACAGTTCATAACGAAAGGTTTTCTGTAATTGAAATAATGTTTACCAATTTAATGTGGAATTCCCTGTACAATGCAGTACACAGATACTTTTAGGTATACATATGTAAATATAGCCCTTATTTTTATGTTAGAAAGCTGTACAAAAAATTGGTGCGCCAATGTGCAGTAATAACATGAGTTGTGCCTTCTATGATTTCTGCTACTTTTACTTTATTTTCTTCTTTGTTCTGCTGTTTACTGACGCTGTTGCCTTTTCACTGCTACTGCTGTTTCTTGTTTTCTGCTTCTGTTACTTGTTTACTTGTATGGAGAAGAATTAGGTCATTCATGACTTTCATCAACTTTTTCTCAGCGGCCAGCGCGGCACAATAGCATCGCGCGTCGTTTACCACTTTTGCATTTTGTTAGTTGACATTCGTGATTGTTTTGCTTTCATTTCTAGGATTTTTTATTGTTGCTGTTGATGTTTTACAACCCTTTGACGGGTTAAAAGAGAAAAAAAAATATATATATATAAATAAATAAAAATAAAAACGAATAATTTGCTTTATTTGTTTTTTCTATTTGTTTGTATATTTTTCATTAATTTTTGTTGTTTTTGTCTTCTATTATTCTACTCACTGAGTATGGAATATGGCAACTATGGTTTCCAACTATCATTATAATGTTAAATAAGGAAACAAGGTTTTGTTTTTGTTGCTATTTCTAGCTTTAAATGATGGAATGTTGATGGTTGGTGAGCTGTTGCCAGTATAATTTCTTTTAAATCTGAAATATATAGGTTCTATATACCTATTTGAGCTGAAAAGTAGGTAGTGAGGTCTCTAAAACTCTAATATTTTTCCAAAGTTAATGTTAAAAGTTTCCAGACGATTTCTAAACATGCAATAAATCTTTGATACATTTTCCTGTACATTTCTTAAAATTTTCAGGTTCACCCAGAAAACAGGCCAGATTTATTCACTGCTTTGTTTCTTATGCGTTCTCATTTCCATAGTTACACGAAATAATATCAATGTACGTAAGTCCGTCATATAAATTCATATTTTTATAGATAAAAGTTATTGATGAATGCATTTCATCGTTGACAATCTAAAGAGAAACGTAAAGCCATATCCAAGCATAGAGATAAATATCTAAAAACTATGTGATGAGAAAATTTGCAAAAAATGCACGACTATTGAATGAATGAAATATGCACACGTACGCACAAACACACATACTCTCATATATACTTATTGCACTCATAGCATGCTCATGTGTATTGGTTTCTGTTTCTATGTGAGCAAATGACAATGATGTCGAAAACAATCAACAACAATATGAAAAATCAACACAAAAATTCATATGCGCATCAGAAACGTAGAAAAACTAATAACAAAAACAAAGAATGAACGTACGAACGTACGAGTAAATAACAACAGAATAATGCAGTCACTATCAACAACAAAAACATCACCAGCATCATTCACGTCATTCACCTACAACACGGTTTCAGCAGCAGCAGCAGCAGCAGTAGCAACTGCAGCAAAGTCAACTAGTGTCAGACACAAACGCAAATTTATGTTATGTCAAAATTCCGTCATACCGTCATACGAGTATAGGTTGTTTTTGTTGTTGTTCATATTCGATTTCCGTTCAATTCGCTCAACTTTAGTTCACCGTGAGCGGTTTATTGTTGATTTCAGTTTTGTTATTTTCAATTTGTGTTTTTTAATTTTGTTTTTGTTTTGTATTTGCCGTGCTGTTTCTGGAATGTTGCTGTTGTTTTTTTTTTGCATGTTCTGCATGATCTGTTGTTGCCGCTCTCGCACTCATACGTGTAGCTATGTACATTTCATTTATTAACACTTTTTAAATGTAGTACTACTTTTGTGTATGTGCGTGTGAGTTCATATGTATGTGGTTTGGTAGCAGCAAACATGCCCAGTCAAAAATTGATTACAAAATGATTTATTACTCTGAAAAGTATGCTATAAAAAATAACAATATGTATAACACTTCGACTACCTCAAATACCTACAAAAATGAGCGCACACAAAAGGAAATTCACTTACACTGTGCTGCAATAACTTAAGAGATGTTTCCACACACACACATGTGAGTGAGTGTACGCGCGTTTCCTTTGTCTGCTTAAATACAAACATCAGTATCACATACAAATGTATCATTTTGTTTGAGTTTTTTGGGCTGCTGTTTTTATTTATTTGATGCAGCATTTACAAGCCGGTAGGTATGCTGCTATTTTTCGCAAACACATACACACACACATTCATCAATTGATATTGTCACATTTTATCGACTTTCAACACTTTTTTATGCATATTTAAAAAACTATTTTGTTTTTCAATTCTTTATTTTCACATCATTTTTTTTGTACGTTAAGCGCTTATTGAAATTTAACATTTTTTCCATTGTTGTTTGTTCTCACAAAAAAGTGAAATATATATATACACATACATATGTACATATGTTCTACATGTATATGTATATATATATATATTAATACATATATATATATGTATATAAATATATATTATGTGGTAAATCACTCTTGTTGATTTAATAACTGCGTACTGTTGATTTAATAGATTTTTATTTGATTTATAGCTTTTCATTTTGCCACACCATTTCGGTGTTTTATTTTGTTTCGTTTCATTTCAAACAATGTCCATATTTGTTCGCTGTTGCTCTTATTGTCGTAGTCGTTGCATTGAGCTTAAAAATATTTTGCAAAAAAATATTAACAAGTTAATAAAATTATATGTATGGTATAAGAGGAAAAACGATTTTAAAAATATTCCGATTGTTTATTTATTTATTTATTAAAGCGATAGTCACAATTTGGAATTATTTTCCCTTCGTATTTTACTTATAAGTATGTAGATATAAGGGAAAATTTTTGTACTTTTGGTTGCAAACACAAATACTTAAACTTTTCCACAAAGTGATTTTGACAAACTTTAGATTAAAAATACACAAAATATATGGGATAAATATTGTGTCATATAACAATAGTTTATGTAAGCTCTGTGCTGTTTGTATTTTTTCTATAATAATATCAAATTCTACAATTTGGTTGGACGTTCTAACATTTGTATCAGTTTTACCTAATGCAGTTATAAGTTTTTCGATTTGTTTTAATGCGATTGCTAGTTGATATAATTGAAAAATTTTTTTTGGAAATACTTATAAGTAAAATGAAATGACCAATATAGTATTTGTGTACATTAAGGTGGGCGGCTAAAAAAAAATTTATGTTTTTGCTCTACCTTAGCCAAATAACCTGACATAAATTTTTTTTTTCTGGTTTAGCGGTAAAGAAAAGGTTAATTTCTCAAACATCGAGAAATTTGTGAAGCTCACGGGGAGTGTTCGCAGTCGAAACACGGTTTATTGTGCTAGGTTCACAAAGCATTAACTTCTTTTCCGCCCACTTTTAATTACATACATACTACTTTAGACTTTATCGAATTTTCAGAATCTAACGAACATATTATGCTTCACAGACTTTTATAAGTAAATTTATTTTCTATCGTAATGTATTCACACCAAGTATTCACACCGCATGTTAGATTTTCCCTATCACCTTTGAATAGGTTAAATTAGGACTAAGGCAACCTGTGAATTTAGTATATTCTTTTCAGTGTATGTACTCGTATAAATTCTGCAAGCTAGCATCACAAAATAGAGTCCATCTAAATTGGGTGCCTGGACATAGTGCTATTGAGGGCAATGAAATGGCTCACGAGCTATTCAGAAAAAAGGGCATCAGAACAAATGTTTCGACAAACCCCGTGGCACGCCATGAAGTTTTGTCAAGCTCAATCTTAACACATGGCTGAACAGAAGGGTCCAGGCTGCCTGGGACGATACTTCAGGCAACAGACAAACAAAATCATTCATGCCAAGTGCATAAAATTTAAGAACAAAACAACTCTTGATGTTAAACAGAAACGAAATCCGAGCTGTTACAGGATTTCTTACTGGACACTGCCAAGTCAGGAAACATCTTGCTAACATGGGCATAACTCGGTACGAATTCTGTAGATTTTGTGATGAAGACGAGGAAACTGCAGAACACATTCTGTGGCACCTTTACTATTGCATACCCAACTACGGTTGAAGTGGGTAATATAACTAACAGGGATATCTTAGCATTTTTAAATGCTACAAGCCTAGGTAGTGTATCTTAGGATATTCAATGGGCTCTTCCCAATAGGCATTTTTAGGCCGCAGTTATTTGGTGCCTTGTGCCAACCTCTTTTTTCATCTAATCTAATATAATATATAAATTTATAATACCTTAGGCTGTACTTAAGCAATGTTTAGTTTATATTTTACATAGATTGATTAATTGTAGCATATTCTATACTATTCTGATTTTCTACACCAAAAATAATGAAGCTCCTGAAAATTCACCGATTTCAACTTGCCAATAATTAGGAATTTTATTTATTTGACTTTTCTATAATACATACATATGTATATACTTACGTATGAAGGTAAATGAATAATTCAATTCAACACCATGTAGTTTTTAGTAATATTGAAATCAAACTTACTAAAAACTTCTAAAGCCTGAATTACGTTAAAATAACTTTGATAATTAACTAAATTGAATGAAGCCTAAATATGTGCAATGCTTCATCTCATGAACTAACTAACTTATTTGGTCCAAAATAATGCAACACATTAAATATACATTTGAACTTATACGATACAGCTTTAAGCATTTCAATTTAACAAAATCTACCTTTCTATTGTGGTTTGGAAACAACATTCATAAATTTTTATTTTTAAATCCAATACCAACATTTTTTTCAATTACTTTTCTGCCAAATAAGTAAGAAATGCCAAGGAAAATGTTTTCCAAAGAATGAAAAATTAATTTGAAATTTCTATGCATACTAATACATACAAAAAACTATATAAATATAACCCTGTAACCAACCGGACTGGTGTTATACTAGACTGCGGGCGACCACAACTTGTTACATGTGTAGCCAAAACATATGAGAACAGACTAGTTATTTATCTACAGGCTGGTTATTGAGCAGGGCCAGTACTGGTCTGCACTTTATTTACTAGCCCAATAACTAATCACATTGGACCATTTCGTGGCACAAGAAAAAATTTATTATTAATATTTTTTATTTAACAAATACATGAATGACTTTTTAAATTTTATGATGTATGTTTAACTTTTTGTAGCTGTGATATTTTGTTATTTTTTTTGAAAAACAATAGAGAATATACGACGTATAAAACCAGTTTTCCATGCATTCGGCAAAATATAAACTATTTGTGCTCCCGATTTGCAATCGGATTTGTTTGGTGTCCACAAGAACGAACATCAAACTGGTCTATATCCTAGCATTACATTGCACATACTATACTTTGTACTAGTAAGCTGGACTAAAAAATTTTTTAGCTTATTTGACTACAAAGTGGTCTTCTGTTGGTTGCAGGGAATAGTCATTAGAAATATTATCAATGTTCATGTGCATACATTTATTCATAACTTACATACTATTGTACATAAAAGAAATAAAAAGTTATTAGTTACTGTAGATTTGAGTGCAATACATTTAATTGCATACACCCATACATACTTACATTCATATGTATGTATGTACATCTACAAACAAGAAACTTTAAATATTTATTTAGGCGATAGAATGAATGATAATTTTTTTCGAAAATTTCCGAAAAACTTTCCATAAACAGTTACACAACTGCTAACGATTACTTAGAAGGATGAAATGTATTCTGGTAGTCGAGTATGCAAATGTTGATATAAAATACATTTTATATATGCACATATGTATATAGGTACCTATCTACACACAAAGAAAATTGTTTGTTTAGCGCAGAAATGAAATTGGTTTTGGTTTTGCATGTGTAAGGTAGCAATTCCACAGTCAATTGTTATCAGAATTCCACTTAAGTGCAATACAATAATAAAAAGAGCCAAACAAAAAACTATTAGGAAAAAATAAAATGAGTTGCATAGGAGACACACTAATTGACATGTTTCTTATTCAGTTTTTCTAATACACTTTCATACTACTTACATATGTATGTATTATTTCTACTACTGCTACTACTTCATACAATATACATAGTACGTTGTACTATCTGCTGCTATTTACCAGTGCTATATTTAGTATCCCATGTAAACAATGTGCCAAGTGGTTTATACTTACTCAATGTTTTCTTCTTGTTATTCGTTTTTTTGTTAAGGTAAAAATGTATTTTTGTTTCTAATATGTAGGTACTGTTGTTTGTTGTTGTTGTTGTTCCTGCTGTTGTTTGCATTTTTCATGAGTGCTACTTCTGTAAACTATACTATTTATTTTCTACTCCCATATACCACTACTAGAGCTACCTTTTTGTTTAGTTTGTTTGTTTGTTTGTGTTGTTGTTAGTTCTGAGCTTTTGCATTTAGTATCGTATATGTACGAGTATGTATGTGTAAGCCCACTCTTTTTTGTTTTCCACTTTTGTTTTTTTTTTTAGATTTATATTTTTTCTATGCATACATACGTAATAGTGTAAAATATGAAAAAGTGGCTCTTGTTGTTGATGTTGTTGCTGTTACATTTTTTAAAAGGTCCTTGTATCCATACACTCTCGGCTCATACTCTGATAGGTTTCTCTATTTGGTTGCTGTCGTTATTGTTGTTGCTCTTGAAAGCATACTTTTTCGTATTAAAGTGTAATCTCGAGCAGTTGCACTAGCTAGCCCAAGTCACACGCTCGTCATAATCAGAATAATCATCATCATTGTCATCATCGTCGTCATCATCATCGTCAGCAACGCCAACATCACCTTCATTCACTCAAACGTTTCGTCCTTAGCGGCGTCAACAGCATCATCCTCTTATAGCGTAAAAGGAGCGTAAAAACGTTTGGTTGCCGAAGGATTTTAAACATACAAACATAAATAAGTACATATTTGCATATATGGAAGTGTATGTGCGTGAATTTGTGTGTATATCTACTTTGTATGTATGTGTATTTATAAAACTAGGTTATGCACATGTAACTGTGCGTGGATAGTTTGCCTTTGCAGGATTTATTTAGTTTTTCATTCTTATTTCTTGTTTATTTTTTTTATTTTTTAAGTTTTAATGAAATGTAAATATTTGTATGTTTTCTTTTAATGTTAGTTTTATTAGAGACTTTTATATTTCTGTGAAATAATGACCAAATGTTGAATAAACACAACATAGACCACGTACAAAATAGAGAGCAAGATGAAGAGGTTCAAATGTGTTTTCTATGGTATTAGATACTTTTGTTTTCTTCTTTTTTCTAGATTCTCACAAACGTTCACATATTTTTAAGAAAAATGAAAGCATGATACATTTATGGAAAAGAAAAAAAAAACTGTTTAAAGAAAGATTTTTGTTCTTCAATGTGTTTCATTAAGTTTTATTTTTTTCAAATATATCCATATTTAAAACTAATATTTTATACTTTTGCATGATTCAAATGAATACATCGCACATACAATACTCCTTTGAATATACATATAAGTAGATAAATGTACAATAATCGACGTTTTTGATCTCACAAAGCGCAGAATATCCGTTTTACTGGAATTCGTAATTCGTTTTAATCACTGCGTTAAACACGTTTTTAACTTTCTTTAAATCTTGTTCCTCTATTTAAATTTAGAGATTTAGTTATAAAGTTGCATCTTTATACACAACTTAAACCTACAGAAACTGTATAAATGGTGATTTTTTTAAGAGTTTAGTTTTTGAAAATGAAAAAAGAAAAACACAGACATTTTACAAAAGTGAATGAAATTTTTATTTGGATCGATAAATCAATTCCTGTCGTTTACTTTTTAAAGATAATTTCACTTAAATGTTGCCCGCGGCTACGCATCAAGTGGTCCATTCTGAAGGTCCAATTTTGGCACATTTTTCATACATTTCGGCCGGAATCTCACAAATGACGCGTTCACTGTTGGCTTCCAAAGTAGTAATCGTGTTTGGCTGGTCCCTATAGACAAGAGTTAACATAACTCCACAAAAAATAGCCTAACGGGGTCAAATCACACGATCTTGACTACTACAAAACATGAGTTTAACTGATCACCAAATTCGCCTCTCAATTGATGCATGGTTTCACGTGCAGTGTGGTATGTGGCATGTGGCACCGCCCGGTTGGAACCATATGTCGGCCGAGTCCAATTCTTGTAATTTCGCCAAAAAAGTCTATTTTCATCGAACGGTACCTTTCTCCATTGACCGTAACGTTGCGGCCTCATCGTCTGTGAAGAAGTACGGCCCAATGATGCCGCCTTTTCATAAACCGCACCAAACAGTTCATTTTTTCGGGATCCATTGGTAGCTGCTGAATGGCTCTGGCTGGTCTTCACTCCAAATACGAAATACGGCAATTCTGCTCATTCACGAATCTATTGAGCCAAAACTGAACATCGTCGCTGAAGACAATTTTGCGATAACACACATTTTTCACAGAGCATGAATTTTGATAATAAATATCAATAATGTGCAAATATTATTCAGGCGTATGTCTATCCATTATGAAATGGCAAACCAAAAAAACCACCTACGAAAAAAGTATTCCCAGATTGAAAACCACACTTCTAGAAAAAACACCCTTTACTTGCGAATTGCCAAAAAGTCAAAAGTCGAGTTTTTCCTTCCATTAAAATATGGTAAAAAGTTTTGCAGTTACACATATCAATGTACATAAATGTGTCATCGTATGTAAATAACATGAAAATTAAGCGAACATATTTCAATTTGTCCCAAGTTTTACACAAGTACACGCCGCATATGCAAAGCACTCGTACATATTTCATCTAGTTCTGCTCTTTCCTCATCTCAACCATCTATCACCAAATATTTTATTACAATCGAAATCAATAAAATTGCATGCTTACATCTTTTAGATAAACATAAAAGTTAAATATCTGCATATAAGCACACATTCGTATGCATAAGGACATTCACCCGGTCGTATGAGTGTTATGCGTATTTGGAGTCAAAATCGCAATATATACAAGCACAGTCAGTATTTTCACACGTATATTTGTGCATATGTTGCGCATCTTTGTAGTATACAAAAAGGTACCTAATGCAACTATATAGGTGTCCTGGTGATTCTCCACATACACTTACATACGCATCCATCTATATGTACCTGTGAGTGTATTCATCTTCTCGTATTTTACATTGCAGAAGAAAATTGTAATAAAAATTTCTCACAGTCATAAAACATGTTTATGTTCATTTGAGAGAGAGAGAGAGAGAAATGTTCTACTTAGTCGCACAGTTATTTTCGTTGCTTTTGTCGTAAAAATGCTGTAGTAAAACTTAAATAACTGGAAATGTGCAGTACAGCAAAGTAAAGTAAACTTGTATGTTGCACGTTTGCCCACAGCATAATGAATTTGTAAGCAAATCACTCTTTAGAGCTATTAATGTGTGTGAGTCTGAATTTAGTTTAAAATAAATTGCACATTTACATTCAATGAATTGCAACAAAAAGTTTAGGAAGTGAAAAAAGAAAACAGTAAATATCAAATACTGGAAAATAATTGTTTGTATGCTTGTATCTGTGAGTCTGTTTGTCTGTTTAAGTGTGCTGGTTATTAAAGCTTCAGGCTTGCTTACAATATTTATAATACAAATTTTGTGGTTATTTACTTATATTTGAGGTTACTTAGTTAGTCTCAGACTTTCTATTAGAATAGAGAAAAGTCTATGAAACTAGGAATTTATATGAAATTATTATTACTGCTGCGCTTTCTTTTCTGGATCATAATTTAGTAGACATTCGAAATGCATTTTCATTAGCTCTTTATTACTTTTCTTCCATTATTTGAGAAATATTAATACAAACAAAATTGGCAGTTATCCCACTGGTTTCAGCTACTCTCTCTTTTCCAGATAAAATATGATAGGACAGTATTATGTAAGTATTATTGTCGCCTTAGTAGTGTACTGGGCTACCACGAAAGGTTGACGGATCAAAAATTTAAAATAGGAAAGAAATATGCTGAAGAGCACACCTAAACTGAGGAGACCTTCCATTTGTGTACAAGTTTAACTTTAACAACTTTTACACAGAATAGAGGTTTTCTATGGGCTATTATGCCATTAAAGAAGAATGTTGTGGAATCGTGATCTGAACATAATAAAAAAGACCGAGGAGTTGCTGACCTACCTTAAAAACTAAAGTGCATTTAAAAGGATGTGCATTGTTTTAAGTATATATCCTGCCTCAAACATAATCGGGTTACCTTCACTGAAAATTATACACACACTTACATCCATTCAAATAATAAGAATCAAAATCTTTCTTTCACTGTACACATATATTGGGTCATATAAAAATAAAGATGCACATGACAATAAATCTGTCATGTGCATCTTTGATATCGAAATTTCGGGAACAGAATGCGAAAAGCTCGACCTAGGCCCTCCATGGGGTGTTGCGCCCTTAAAAGTAAAGTAAGTAATCGATCAAACCACTCTTGGGTTGGCTTTCACTCACAGCATCCTCACCGTTATGTTAACTGTTACCTTTCAAACACGTGTGTTTTACATAATCGGCCTAGTGTTGCCAGATTTGTGGGTATCAATACCACTGTGGTGTAGTTGGTAGTGCATTGGCCTGCTATGCAGAGTGTGTGAGGTTCAAATCTCCTCACAGTCAAAATAAATAAGGAGACAAAAATTTCCACACGCTACCACCTCTTGGCATACAATGGCAAACCTACAAGTGAAAATTACCTATGGAAAGCTTTTCATTTCGCAATTCGGATTCGGCATAAATTCGGTGGTCCCTTCCATTCATATAAAAGTGTAATACACACAACGTTGGGGGATGCGTAAAGCTCGGTCTAGACCCTCCATGGGTTGTTGTGAGATTACTTAAATAAAAAATTATTTACATATATATTTTGACTACTTCCATAAGATCTGGTCCAAAATGTTGGTACAAAAAGCCTTTAATTTATCTATGCGGGGATATGCTTCAGGTCTGGTCAATTTATTAAGTACCATAGCTATACACTTGTGAAAAGTATTTACATTTTTAAAATATCAATTGAAATCAATCAGTTACATAAGATACATACAAACTGGTATATCTATATGTACTTAAGTACTAGACCGTTTTTTCGCCTACCTTTAATAAGTATGTAGCGCATTGTTCAATTTTTGCCATGCTGTTATCTGTGGTCGCTGTGGCGTAGTGTTAGTGCGTTGGACTGGTACGCAGTGTGTCCGGAGTTCGAATCTTGGCACATGCAAAATCAAAAAGTAGAAAAAATAATTTTTCTACACGGCATCACCTCTTGGCAGGCAATGGAAAACCTACAAGAGTAAAAAATGCTATGAAAAGCTTTTCTGTTCGTCATTCGGATTCGGCGTTAAACTGTAGGTCCCTTTCATTCATGTACAAATATAACATCCACAACATGAGTGGATGCGAAAAGCGAAAAGCTCGGCCTAGGCCCTCCATGGGCTCTTGTGCCATTAAAAGTGAAGTAAGTGTTGTCTGCAGATAATGTCTCTACCAAAATGCCTACAAGTTTCTGTTCCAAAAAAACAACAACCAGCATATATTCTTACGTACTTGAGGTCACTTAATACTCAAAATGGTTACAAAAAAAAAAATGTAAGAAAAGAAACGAGAGAAAAAATCGTTGTCGGAGCACCAAATCGTTGCATGTTTGTATGCGTGTGGTAAACAAAGCAAAAACATTTTTACACATATTATCAGTTGACATTTTGGCTATGGTCTGTACTTGTATGTATATGTATGCGAATATGCATGGGTGAATGTGTGCTGTTGTGTGGTAAGCTCGATATTTTGGAGTTATTTATTGCGTCTTGTTGGCACATAAAAGCCAAAATAACTAGTTTAAAAAAAACACATACATACACAAAATGCATGCATGTTTAGTGCTTAAACATATCAATCCTATATATCCGTATGTATGTGTGTGTGTGTATAGCAGCCAAAGAAAAAGGAAGTCATAAAAAGTTTGTAGCTACTATAAGAAAATTTTTTGCTATGACGTAAAATTCATATAAGTTTCGTTACGCTACATACACACATATGGCACATATGTACATACGTTTCAATATGTAAGTATTTATAAAGACTTGGATTTCAGTGGTGGCTTCTTGTTGGGTGGTAGTTACTTGTCACCAATAAGTGACAAACATGGCATAATGGTGGCAGTAAAATATACTTACTTATTTCGGTCGTATGATCGTAAGTATTGTATGTTTTCATATGACTGTATGTGTTTTATATCATATTGTTTTTTATTTCAACAGAATCTGCTGCTGTTTTATGGAATGTGTGTGCATGTGTCGACCAAACATACAATGAGGACGACAAACTCAATAAAAACAAAAATACAAAAATACTGTCATTTTATTGAAATTGGAAAAAATGTCAACCTGAAATTCTCGACTTTGTTTTTTATTTTCATATAGCATTTATTTTTTATCACATACATTCTAATATATAGGTGTGGTCATCGTTGCTTAATTGATAGTGCGCTGGCTGCTACGCAAAATAGTGACTGGGGTTCAAATCTCGGTATATGCAAAAAACAAATTTGAAAAAAAAAATTAATGTTTACATGGCACCACTTTTTGGCGGGCAAAGGCAAACCTTCAAGAGTAAAATTTGCCTAAGGAAAGCTTTTCACTTCGCCGGTCGGATTCGGCACAACTTCTTGGCGGGCAATGGCAAACCTGTAAGAGTAAAAATTGTGCAAGAATCGCCCTTCGAATTCGGCATACAACTTTAGGGCCCTCCCAATCGTGTACAACTACTTCTATAACACGCACAATATGAGTGGATGTGTGTAGGCCGACAAAGGAAGAAGAATAAGGTGTATAGGTACCAGGATTGTAAACCCCCACGAAATACTTGTTTGAGTGTATGAGTATTTAAAGCTATAGTTTAATAATACCTTCATATAAGTATAGTGGTTTATTGTGGTTGCCATTGCCATTTTCTCGCAGCCATTATTAGTTTCTGTCATTGCAATTTCACAAAAAATTATGTAAAATATAAACTAATGCAACTCAAAACTTATGATGCACTGCGTTGTTGATGAAATGTCAAAATGACAATCATAGTACGAACAACCACATGTGAATACACACATACAAACAGCAATCCAACTACCACTTTGTATTATAAATCTATGGAATATTTCACAAATATCATAAAGGTAAACACATACACACACACACACTCACACACACATATAAACATATAAACATATAATAAATAAATATGTGTATAGTTAAAGTTGACTTCTGAAGTAAACATGTGAGATTTTGATCATGGGAAATTCATTTGTCAAATTTTTCAGTGGATGCGACAAAATATGTTCCGGCAGCCAGAAAAGACACATACATACGAGTATTTGCATGCATGCATGTAAACGTATAGAGGGTAAAATATGTTTATGGTTGGCTTAATGCTTGTTGTATGTGGTAGTTCGGTTGTTGTTGGCTGTAGTGGTTCTTGATATTGGTGGCTTTTGAAAATTCGACGTATGTACGAGTATCTATCTATGTATGTGTGGGAAGGAATTTTCCAACAGGAATATTAAAAAAAGTAAGATATTCATTGAGTAACGTGACTCCTTGTGAGTGAAAATTTGATATTGTCATTTTAGGTTTTTTTTTTATGGAAAATATTATATCACAACAAAAAAACGTTGTAGAAAAATCAAACTTTTTCGTCATGGATTATAACGTAAATTGCGGTGGCATCAGCATCGAGCCACGTTGATATTTCTAAAAATTGGATACGTGTACAAAATTTTAATGTGCTGACAAAATGCTGCATGAATGAGAAATATGTAAACTATACTCGAAATCGCATTTTTTTTTTGTGTTACAGCAGAAAATTTGAATAGTTTTGCCGCAGGAAATTATTAACTTCAATTAGAATTTAATATTTTCTGATATCTAAATATTTAATTACATAGAGCAGCAAAATTTACTTTAAAAAATTGTGCAAGCAATTTGAAATTTGATTTTATATACAGGATCGACTACATTCACATGTATGTCTGCCATCTCTCAGCAACACATTGTTATCTTTTTTTATTTTTGGGTCATAAAAGGAGGACAAAAAGCTTATTCACAAAGTTCTTAGAAAGTTGGAAGCATCTGATGGAAATTTGGAAAGTGTTGCCAAGCGCAAAAAATATGAGACACGTTCTGTTTGTGCAACAAGTTCAGGGCATTATTGACAAAGACCTTTCAAAGTCCATAAGGGCCATATCGATAGACCTGCTTAATTTCTGAACGTACAATCATTCGCATTGTCCACATCCGGTACAAATCCTACGTGATGCGTAGAGGACATGTTATGTTGGCACAATCTCGAGAAAAATTATCATCTTGCTCCAACGACTTTTAAACAAGTTAAAACATGCTGAAATGCCTGATATTATCTGGTTCTATTCTGACGGAATAAATTTTGATTAGGACTAAAGAATAAAATGACGAAATAATAGTTGGTCATGTTTTGATCCTTCAGATATTACCATGTTACGAACACAAAGTTTCCAGCAGCTGTAATGGTTTCGGGAGTGGTGAACAATGAAGGGTACGTCATGGCACCTCACTTCTTTCCTCAAGGAGGTTTTGGAAACAATTGTGAAACTTTGAATAGATATCGTGCGTGGTAAGAGGCCATACGTATTCTCTGCTCCTTCTCACAAAACCAGTACGACGATATATTCGATGTCCGAGAAACTGCATGATCACATAACCTTAAACTTGTAGCCACCTAGCTCCAAGGATCTTAATCCTTAATCCTAAGACCAATAAATACCCCCATAATAGGCTTGATTCCCTAAGAGCGGCTATTACCAAAGTAATGACGGATATGGTTAAGGATTATGTCTTTACAGATGCAGTTGAGGGCATCATGGGGCATACAGGCTCCGGACTTTGTGTATGTACACACACTGAACAGGGCATCATGAGGACTGCTTGTGAGCCTAGAAATATCTAGCCGACATCATCAGGATACACTTAATAACGCGTTGGTTTTGATAATGCCAAGTCTTCTTGATATGGCAAAAATTAATTCTTAAGATCGCAGATAGAAAATATCCGAAAAATATCTCTTTTAGATCCATATCTAGCTAGTTTATCTATCTTCTCAATACTATAGTAATGTTGAGCCATTTAATGTTGTCATTGAAACAAATTATAATTATGAAAACTAAAGAGAGAAGTTCTTCTTTGCAACCTAACTACATATCCTCTAGTTATTTTTATCGTTTTGTGTATATGGTTGCCAGCATCTCGTTAACAACTTTTTCTCAAGTCTGATAACATCCATTATTTTTCTGCCAACGACCACTTTCAGTCCGTTTGTCGAACAACTATTTATTGATGTTTCTAATTTATAAAATTTATAACAATTTCATTGCTAAATTGCAAAGCTTAATTCATTTTGTTCTTTAAAGTAGCAACGCGTTCTTGGCCCCAAAGTTAGCAGGACATTCGTGGAATTTCTGAAAATGTTCGTCTTGTCCACAAGTACGTAGTACGTTTCCAAAGAAAAATTTTTATTTTCTATTATGTCAATATTAAATCTCTTAGCTATTTTTAATATAATTTCTAAGTATATGTGCAATCTCTTGAAATTGAAATGGTATATTTAACCAAAAACTAATTATTAATTGCAGCAATAAATAAGGTGATCATTTATATATTTACATACTTTGAAGCTCACTCTCCTCTCGTTAAAATCAATTTTAAATTGCAACGATACCACAAACGAGAAATAATAATTACATGAAGTTGCGCATAATATTGTGGTATTTACGTGTGTACGTGTGTGAATAAATTTACATGCATTTGACTGTAAAATTACCACGCAATACTGGTAAGTACCACGAAAAAAAACTCTTCTTTTTACGCTCTAGTGAAAAAAAAACAGGAAAAAATGGCAATAGCAAAAGCAGCTTACAAGGAAAGTAAGCGTAAAAATTGTTGCATACTTTTGTGCATTAGAATACAACAGTGTTAGCGCGTCGCGTTGCACCCAACAACGACAACGAGAATAAGACAGCATTTGAGTATTTGTGTTAAAGGGTAAAATTATATTTATACATACTCCCATACATGGAACGATATGCAGATGGTTTTAGTAGTAGTAAATGTAAGTGTCATGGTTGCCATTGCGGGCGCACAATTTTATTCTTTTTGAACAATTTTCATAGTAAAGTGTTTTGTTTGTTTGATATTTCCGTGCATTTGTTTGCTTGCCTGCTTGTTGGTTTGTTAGTATTTGTGGTGGTGCTGTTGTATGCCTTTGAAGTGTTTGGTTGTTTGAGTGTACGCTTCTCACAGGGTATTTGTGCATCTTTAGTGTTGCGTTACAGTGAAAAAATGCGAAACTTTTATACGCACATGAATGCGTTTTGTGTGTTCAAAACCTAACTAAAAAACCCTTGCACTTTGTGTGCCTCTCTGTTGTATTTGCTGAGGTTGCTTGTTATAAACTTTTTTTTTTCATATGTATGTTTAAATTGAAAGTGGTTACAAATAAGCTAGCTTTTAGTCTCCTTTAGTCGAAAATGTCCTGGAGTTAAACGATGATGTTGTTGATAGACGTTAGAGTAGTTGTTTCATTCAGTTATTCTCTATCAGCTTCTAAAAATTGCTATATATATTTGACATTTTTGTTAGAATTTGAGAAAATGAGAGCATTGGAAGAGTATGTAATATATTTGCTTGAAAGCTTGGATTTTAATATTATAGTTTTGGTAAATTGTAGATGACATAAATATTTAAGTAAGAAACTAATACTCGTACAAAACTTTGAACCTATTTTTATTTCAGAAATATTCCAATATAACAAATTCTAGTTTTATCTTAAAATTTTAATGGTACTCGATTTCGTTCTTATCTTACCTATTAAATTGTTTTAAAATAATTTTTGGTGTGATAAGAAAATTTTTAGGGGTATTTTCACAAATTTCCAGGTCACGCTTTCCGGTTAGTTTATTTTTAGATGTGTTTGAAATGAATTTTTTTTTAGCAACGGTGCGATTTGAAAATTTTCGAAGACGAAAAAGGTACTAACCCTTATGCTACTATTTTTACTACTTTTCTAATACAATTTCTACTACTCTATTCTGCCACTATTTGCTACTACTTTTCAACCATTATTTCTACTACTTTTACCACAACTTTTGAACTACTATTTCAAATATTTTTCAACAATTAATTTCTACTATTTTTTCTTCTACTAGTTTTATTACTTCTTCTAATACTTTTTCACCTACTATATTCTACTAATTTTTGTTTTACTACTTTGCTATTTCCATTCTCTACTACTCTTTTTAACTGTCGTATAAATTGAATTTGTCAAATTGATGATATCAAATCATGTGACGAGTACAGCAGGAACTTATTGTACATAGTGTTTTGTATATATATATAATCATTTTTATAATAAATTCAAATTTCTCTTCATACTTACATGTCTATATTTAAAATAACAATGAAATGTTTGAAACAGAGCTTGATCAAGATTTTGATGTGAGTATACTAAGTATATCTAACTAATACAATTCTATTTATATACGCCTATTAACCCTGCTGTTAGGTTAGAAAAAACTTACGAATGTTAGGTTAGGGGACCATTTGGTCCATACTGCAAATCTATTTTGCTTCAATACTTCCTAAATATTATTAATCTATTCTTTACTCAACACAGCTAATGTAAAAATTAGTTGAGGGATTCCCCTTTTTGAATTTTTCATCACTTGCCATAGATAATGTAAAAAACCAATTATGGGATTCCCCTTTCTTGCTTTATGTAGTGAAGAAGCGCGAATATTTGCACTGCATCGTTCATTTTGTGTATTGTTTTCAATAGTTCGGACGTGTTTTACTTACGTGTTTTGAACGAAGATGAGATACGAGAAGTGCTCAATGCAGAAAGTGACTCGGACATTTCAGATTCGGATATTGATAATATTTCGGAGAATAACGAAACAAGTCTGTTGATCCCTTGTTTATTGCTAAAAACAAAATGGTATGGAGTGCCAGTCCATTACCTCAGCCTATTGGAACTGCAGCTGAGAAGTTTTGGTTATCGGTGGACTCAAAGTCAGGCTACGTATGGAAAATACAACCATACCTTGGTAAACCTAGAAATGGAAAGACTGAAAAGAACCAAGGAGAACGAATTGTATTGGACTTGACAGAAGGCTTGAAAGGGCAAAATATAACAGGGCACAACTTTTTTTCCACATTTGAGTTGGTAAAAAACTTCGTGAAAGAAAACTTACATATGTGGGAACAGTACGCAAAAATAAAACAATCATTCCTCCGAAATTGCTGACTGTTAAAAAACATTTGCATTCATGGACATTGCGACATTAGTATCATACATTAGCCACAAAAACAAAGCAACGATATTAATTAGTACAATGCATAAGACAGCTGCAGTTGAGATGAGACTGGATTGAAGAAAAAACCAGAGATTGTTTCTATGTACAATTCAACAAAAGGTATACAAGTTATTTATTTGTTCGCCTACAAGTTTTCATGCTTCATCTCTTTTAGGTGGCGTTGATACTGCTGATCAAATGATTGGCTCCTACACCACAAAACGCAAAAAAAATCGATGGCCAAACATTCTATTTGCAAACATACTTGATATATCCGCTTTGAATGGGTATATACTGAATTTTCTGAAAAATATGTCTCATGGGCCCCAGCTGATCGGAATCGAAGGAGGCCAGAGTTTTTGCGGCAACTAGCACTTTCTTTGCCTAAGGCGCATATTATGAAACGGACTAGTTTACCTCAACAAGAGTTTTCAGCAGAGTTATTGAAAGAAATACGAACATCATGCACAGTTTCAGTGACCTCACCAAATATTGTTACTTCTAGTTCAGGGGCTCGAAAGCGTGGAATTTGTAATTGCTGCAAGTCTAAGTCTGATATAAAATGCTCTATTTGCAGCAAATTTATTTGCAAAACTAACCGAAAAACATTTTGCTCCTCATGCAATGACAAATACTATCGAACAAACTAATAAATACTTATTTTTTGAAAGTATATGTAAAGAAAATATACTATGGACCAAATGGTCCCTTAACCTAAGATTCGTAATTCTTTATTTTTCTCAGTCCTCATCTAAGTAAGCATTGTTTTATAAAAAGACCACGAGAGCTGACAAATTAAGTCAGTATATATCACCGTTCAAAACTTACAAAGGAAACAAACCAAAAATTGGACCAAATGGGCTTAACCTAACAGCAGGGATATAATATACGAGTATACTACAATCATTTATATACTTACATAACTTTTGAATATATGGAGATACTTTTATTAATATTGTAAAATTTAATTACAAAAAAAAAAAACTACATTAAAAGTTTTTAAATTGGGGGGCTCGTGGAAGGAATCCCTGCTATAAAACAAGTCATATATGGCGAGAAAGCTAATACTTATTTCTTTGAAGTTGTATATTTTTCGCAATGACTTTGTTAGTAAAATAAGTTGAAAGTGTTTGATTCCACAATATCTTTGTAAAATTTTATGTCGAATTTATATAAGTATGTCTTGCCTTTAATTTTCCCGAACTATAAAACAACAATGATACCCGTTTAAACTTTACCTTAAAAAAGATGGTATTGTACAGAACTAAATTATTTTCAAGAAACAATTATCCCAGCATTGAAACCGCGGAGATCAAACTGAAGATGTGGGTACCACACCCACATATTTCCAATCGAATCAAATAAAATGTAGTCAACGAAAAGTTTATCACATTTATAAAGATTAATATATATTTTTAAAATATAACTATTTCCATTATAATTACTTTAAACTCCATTTTGGGAAAATTATATAAACACAAGCAAAAAAAAAAAACTTTTTCTTTGCATAAGTAATTAATTGTGCTTAAAAACCAAAAATCTCTTTAAAATTTGGTGAAGAATGAAATGTTCGTAGTTGTTTTTATTCGCAGTAGTTGGTTTTCTTTTGTTTATTTGTATATGTGTGTGTGAGTGTGTGTGAGTGCATATTGAGTGCCTTTAAGGCGTTATGGATTTTATTATTTCTGCAAATGCATTTCACAATAGAAATTGAAGTGAAAAGAAAGTTTTGTGTGTATGTGTGTGGGAATGCATTTTGCATAATTGGATTTTGATGAAATTTATATTGTTGTTGTTGTTCTTCTTATTCTGAGAGGAAAAGTTTTCTCGAAAACAGGAATGGTGAAAATAAATTTGATTGTTATTGTTTTTGTAATAGGCTAGAAAAGTAAAAGGAAAAGAGAGAAAAAGATGGCAAGCATTGAACGGAAAAACAATAGCAAATAAGTGTATGTAAAGAAATGCATGAAATCGGGGTATGGGAGCGTATGAGTGTTATTAAATATTTGCATGAATTAGTACAAAAGTACAAATATTGTAGAATTGTTTTGTGGCTCTTGTTTAGAATAAAAAAAATTTTAAAAAACAATTAAAATTGATGCTTAATATTGAATTTTTTAATTAATTTGATTTTCCCTCCAACTGCCTACTACTCTTCCTCTTTTCCAGAAACTCCCAATTTCACTTTCTTTCAACAGTCACGCTTTCATTCTCTTTGGCGCTAATTTTAGGGTTACTAAATAATTAACAATTCCCCAACTAATTCTGTCAGCATTGGTTACAATGTAGCAAAATGTTGAAATTTATATTACGCCCAGCATGCCCAGTGTTGCTGCATTGTTTTCATTTTTCTCTCTTTGTTGTTGTTGGAATCTTGTGCTTTTAATTAAGTGCCAAAAAATAAGTAAATAAATCTTCAGAATTCTTTTTCATCTAAATATGTAAAATCGCCTATACAACATTCTCTGAAAAAGAAAACTAATCACATAAAAAATACATGAAATTTTTCTCCTACCCTAAAAGATTTGTCGTTGGTAAACAAAAATAAGTTGAAGTATAAAAAAAAAATTCAACAGCAGAAGAGGAACTCAGTAGTACCAACAACACTACAACAAACATGAATTTACTGGAAAACTCAGCTCATTAAAATGCAAACATGAAGATATAGTTTCATGAGCTTGTGACTTTGAGCGCTTACAGAGTAGCAGTAAAAGTTTAACGAAAAAAATCTAAACAAAACCAAAGAGGTCATGAAGCACACGAAATGCTAAACTTTTCAGATTTGACAATCTTTTCCATAAAGATCCACACACACACACACATTCATATAAAATATATACATAGCTATGTATGTATATAAAATTCGCTCAACCAATTCTAAATCCCATCTGGCTGGCAGCAGCTCCGAGTTTTGCAGCAATTCCAGTTTCTAGCTTCACCAAAATTAAGCAATACAAACAGATAACATTTAAGTGTAACCACCATCTTCTTAGAATGGATGGGTGCCTTAACTTTTTTCTACTTCCAGCTTTTCGTTACGCGTTCAAGCAGAAATAAATACAAAAAATTGGAAAAAAATGTTTAAAAATATTTTCAATTTTAGTTTATTTTGTTTTGTTGTTTGTTTTTTTTTTAATATCTGTTTTGTTTTTCGTTCGAATTTTATCTTCTAAAAAAATATTTGCTAGAGGAAATTTGTCTAAGGAGACACGCGCGCACAGCGTTACTTTCCGGCGTAAATCAACAGTTTTGTGTTGTCGAGTCTGACTGGCTCCGTACTTTTTATGTACAGACTTGCATCTACACAGCTGCAAGTTACTTGCTGCTTCTGCTTCCTTGTTGTAACTATCTTCTGGTTGATGTCACTCTTGTCGTTGCTGTTGTTCTGTGGCATTGCCACACTTTTTCAGTGGCACACGTTATTTTTTGGCGTTTTTCTGACCAGTTAACTTCACTTTTTTTGTCCTTCTTGTGATAAACTTTTACTTCTTTTTAACTTAGTTTTTTCCCACCCCTTTTTACTTTGTGTTAATTTTTTTAAGTTCTTTAGAAGTTGTAAAATGATATTTTGTTTGCTTGAAAAAATTGAATTTTTTTATTATGTTGACATTAGAGGACGAGAAAGGAAGGCAGGGCGTCGTTAATCAGTTTTAAGCAGTTTTTCGTATTGTGTTGAAGTCAGGATAGAGGAAACTTAGTGCGACTTGAATTGAATTTCGAATTTCAAAAGTTGAGTGCAAAGAAGAAATCTTAAATCGCATATATAGATTTTTAATTTCTTTTGTAGGAATTGCATTTTGTATTTTGCTTCATTAAATCTAGGAGCTCTTAGTTTTTTTTTGTTGTAGACGTTTTTTGGTTATTGTATTGTATATATATTATATATTGTTGTGTTAGAACTTCCATTGAACTGAGTCGGTTGGACCATTGTACTTTTCCACTAGACTATCTACTTAGGTTGTTTTTGTTTGCACATACGAGAAGCTAACAAGTAAGAGAATCTACACTACCTGACAAAAATAAAGTGAAATTACTTTGCACCGGGGATCAGTGCACGTTAGACCTACAATAGACAGACATTAAAAACTGCATACCCGAAATTTCTAATACTTCCTCAAAATCTGGACTTATGAAGAAAAAATTCCGTTTTTGGGAGGTTCAAGTATATACTTTGTCTTAACATTGTTTGTTTTTATCCGATCTGTAAATTTTATGTCCTTCAAAAGATAACCACATATAAAATGCCTTGAACAAGAAAACAAAGTTCGGAGCAAGAACCAAAATATCACGATTAATTACATTTTCTAATAATATTTCGGTTTTTAACGACGTTTTAAACGTAAACTTTGTTCAACAGTGTATTTCATTAATAACTAAATTTAAACTACATCTATACATATGTAAAATATTTAATACAGTTTTCAAATAAGTTTATAATTTTTATTAAGATTTCGTTGAGTAGTTGAACTTCTAGTACTTGCACAAACAAAATTTTTGTGTTATCACTTTTTAACAGTTAATTTTATGTATAGCGCCCAAAATCATTTAAATTTCTTATTTACTAAAACTTAATTAAAGTTCACACGTTTCAATCCAATTGTTTTACACGGAATTGAACAAAGTTTGAAAATCGAACAAAAGAAGCTTTGTGAGTAAAATGCTTCAAACATAGAAATGAATTTTAAAAAGTGATGTTGTCGAAATGACTAGGATTACAGTTTTAAGATCGGTATCAATATTACTATAATATGCAATATAACATTAGAGTCTGTTCTTCTTCTTTTATACAGAATACAAATATGTAAAATCGATGGGGTTGTTTGGCTCTATTTAAGTTTGCATTTTCAGAGTATAGTCGAAATTTCTAGTACTCTCTTGGAGGTTTACCATTGCTTGCCACGAGGTAGTACCGTGTAGATAAATTGTTTTTTTTTACTTTTTAATTTTTGCATGTTTGCACATTTTTACCAATAATTCACTATAAAATTCAATACACAAATTTAAATTTTTTTCCATTTATTTAATACGAGTATAATCAATTAAAATCCCAAATTTAAATTTCAATTTAATCATTCAACAAAACAGTATTTCCTCCCCAGACTAGTGTTCGTTCATCCTTGGATATGTTGCACAGTACTCGTTCAACAATTATGAAAGACTTATCAAAAGAAATCAATGCTTAACAATTGAAAAGCAATCAATATTTTCACTTTAGCTTTTTGTAGGTGCACACATTAAAGATCAATCAAAAAGTAAATATGTAAACGTTTTTCAAAAAATTTCTATTTCAGACTTACAAGAATACAATGTAAAAATTTATATGTATGTGTACTATGTATGTGTATATGTGTATAACATAGCAACAACATTTCAATTAAAAACTATTATATTTATTATTATTGCTTCAAAAATTGCTGCTTCTATGTACGAGCTAAAAGCAATTGAAATTCATACTTGCACTTGCACTCGTATGTATTGAAAAAAAAATCGATAGGTCAAAATCATATGAGAAAGAATCAATCGTAGAAATTTTATATAAACATTGAAGTGCAAGTGCACTGTGAGTAAGAAAATATTGCTGCAGGGCAAGAGAAAAAAAGAACTAAACGAGACCAGATAAAACGAAATGGATTTCAACAATCGTACAATTATTTTATTTTGATTTTTTATACTTTTAAAAATATTTAACTTTTAAAACTTAATTGAACCAATTTTCTGTTTCTAAGAGGAAATTTAAAAAAGTTTTTTATTAGACCGACTGCTGACTTGATGATTGAAGAATTAAAAATAACATTTTTATTGTGTAGTTTTTCTTCATCATTCACCTCTTCCTCCCTTGGATATACTACTACTATTGACCTCTATCTCTGTTTATATACAAAATTTTGTAAGTTTTACAAGTGAGTGAACGCTTTCCATTGGGAATCTTAAAAATGTATTTAAATTATTGAGAGACCAGGTTTATAAAGTATATGCAGCTGTGGAATTAAATTAGTGAGACTCTAGTTCCCAAGCAGTCCTCCCGACAGCCGTCACCAAAACTGGTATAATAACCACCAGAATAGTACTCTGGAGGTACACTTTATAATATCGCATAATCAAAATAAAAAATGTTCGAAAATCTGAAAAAATAAAATATATAAATTGAGTTTGAAAATTTTGGTTAACAATAAAAACAAATAAATAATATACGTCCTGTGATACTAACGGTATATAAAACTGTCTAAGACTAGCTAAGAATAGGAACATTTAATATAAAATGTTTAACCATTAAACATTTATATAAATAAAAATAGCTAACAGGCTCAAACAATCACAATTGCTTTGAGCGATCCCGACTTTATAAATCCACGCCAATTAATTTTTGTAAGTTTTTTAAAAAACATGTCTGTACTTTTTACATCGATATTCATCTATTACAATTTTTTAAGTAAATCAAAAATTTGGGAGATAGAAGGTTAACAACTTTTTTATTTATTTATTTATTTATTTGTTTAAGCCATTGATTTGAATAAGATCTACGTCTAGATTTTACAAAAAAAACTTTTCCCTCAATAATTAAAAATAAAACTAAAAGTAATTATTATTTACAAGTTCTTTGAACATGGATTTTAATAGAGAAAGGTCAATTTCAGTAATTGAAGCTAATTCATTAAATTCAATAAGAGACCTCGTAAGTGGTTGATTTAAAACATAATTTGTTTTATAGCACTTAATAAAAAAAATCGTAGTTTGACGAGTAGTCCTGATTGGAACAAAAAAATCAATTTGGCTAAGCAGCATTGAGCAATCAATATTGCCACTAACGATATCATAGACAAACATTAAAGAATTAATAAGACGTCTACTCTCTAACGACTTCAGATCGGTGAGTAAACATCGCGACTTATATGAAGGAATCGGTTCCTGGAAATTTAAGGAGAAAAGAGCAACTTTTAAAAATTTCCCTTTCAAGGCGATTTGTATGAATAGCATAAAAAGGATTCCAAATAATTGTCGCGTATTCCAACCTTGATCTCACAAATGCAGTAAATAGAAGCTTATACGTATAGGGGGTTCCTAAATTCGTCACTATTACGTCGTAAAAATGCTAACAGCGCATAAGCTTTCGGTATTACATAACTCAAATGATTTACAAATGTTAATTTAGAGTCTAGCAAAACACTCAGATCCAGAATTTCTGCTACTACCTTTAAACGAGAATTTGCAATAAGAAATGTAGAGACAATATTACTGTTTAATTTCGAGAAAGTGATATGAAAACACTTTTTAACATTTAAAGCTAAACAATTTGTAAGGCACCATGTATTTAACCAATTTATATCATTTTGTATATCACAAACATCGGACACACATTAAACTTTTAAAAATATTCTTAGATCGTCCGCATATAAGAGATAATTGCAGTTATGAAAGCATGATCCAATATAATTAATAAAAATAATAAAAAATAGCGGCCCAAGGACACTACCTTGAGGAACACCTGAAGAGGCAACAAATGATTTAGATTTCGTACTATCCAACAGTACATGGCATAGTCTAGTTTCACCATTTTTAAAACAAGGATTTTATGAGATACCTTATCAAAAGCCTTTGAGAAATCAGTATAAACAGTGTCAACCTGAACTGGATCCTCAAAGGCTGAAAAGCAATAAGCTGCAAAAACTGACAAATTACTTAGTAACAGTTGGCCGACCAACAACAAAACCATGCTGCTGGGGAGAAATACTACTCGCTAGAGAAAAAACCATGCTTTCCTTCACAATAACTTCAAATAATTTTGATATAGTTGAAAGTTTTGATACAGGACAGTAGTTCGAAATGTCATTTTGACTACCAATTTTAAAAACCGGGGTAATATGCGCTATTTTCCATTTATCAATAAAAACACCAGCGGACAGAGACAGATTAAATATATGGCATAATGGAATACAAAATGAAGAACCACAATTTTTAAAATACAATGGTGAGAAACCGTCCCTATCAGCCTTAGCAGACATTTTTAAATTATGTATGCCTCTCATTACATCACTTTCACTAATTCTCAGAGACCAAAATCAACAGAAGAACAAACATTATCAAAAGAAAAACTGTCAATGGAATCCGGATCAGTTTCAAAATTTGACATAAAAAATATTAGCAAAGAGATTAGAAATTCCAACAACAGAATTCGAAGTAATTCCATTGTAAGTCATCCTGGATGGAATATCTGATCGATTTTTTTTGATTTAACAAACCGCCAAAACAATTTCGGATTACTTTTTATGCCTTTCTCAAAATTCGAAATGTAGTTTTTGTACAGAAATTTCATATAATTTGTTATTTTATTTGTTATGGTATTTGTTTTTATCGATTGTTACATTTATACTTATTGAAAAATGTATTCCTTAAGTTTTTTAATTTTTGAAGCCGTTTGGTATACCATGGCAGCTTTTATACTTTTGGCTGTACCAGAGGAACATTCTTAATGCAAATTTTGTTTATTTCAGAGCAAAACAAATCAAAACAGCGAGAAGTATCGCTATTAAAAATTTTTGATTCCAATCAATACTCTCAACAACAGCATTAACATTTTCATAATTGCATAAATTAAAATTAAAGTTTAGCTTATCAGAACTCTTAGGAAGACTTAAATACTAAATAAAACTCAATATGTAGAACGAGTGGAACATGATGCATGTAGGAGAGACCTAGTTTATTTGAAAAATGGTTTATCTGGACGAGACCATAGCAGAAAAAGCTATCAAGCACATACATTTCATTTGTGGTATTAACGTTTATTGGAGTGAGATTACACTCATTTGCAATGTACAACCAAGAGAGTTTATTGAGATTAAAATCGCCTAAAGCACAAAAATTAACATTGGATTTATCTATATCGGTTAAATTTAAAATATTATCTACATGAGCAAAATACAAAATGTCTGAGCTATTAGGTGGTGGTATATAGGAAACACAAAAAATAAATTGTTCTTTCGATTCAAAAACAGAAACACAAAGCTGATCAAGCAAAGTGTCGCAATTACTTAGATTATGTACAGATGAACGCAGCGTACGCCTTACAGCAATCATAACACCTTCCTCTATGAAACCCAGTTATTAGAGCATCTCTATCTTTACGAAAAACTTGGTAAAGAGAGATATCAAAAAATTCACCGTCGCCAAAATCTTCGTTGAGCCATGTTTCCAAAAGAACAACAATATCATAATCCATTTGAGATGTAGTAGGCAAAACAATATTCGATTTTGTCCTAAGACCAGATATATTTTGATAGTAGATCTTTAGGCACTGTAGCTTATCATGTTTTATGTTGTTTCCTTGAAGACGTCGATTTTTGAAAAAAATCTAATGGACGAATTTTAATATTTGCTGGCCAGAGCGTTGGAGCGAAGAGCTTTTCATACCGAGTGGAAGCTAACCCAACTTAAAATTTATGTTTCGTAAGCTATCAATATTCGCATCTTTTTTTGTCAGACTGTAGCAAGCCAGATCATTTTCGTCTATGTTTGCATATTTTTGAACGTACGTCATTATTTGAGCGCTTGTAACTGATGGCTTGAACGAAGAGAGGTGTACCCATTTCTTTTTTACAATTACATCTAACTCATTGCTTTCGCTGCTCCCGACAACTACATTTTTATTATTCTTTATTTTCTTTTTGTTCACCTTATTCCATGGTGAACGAGGGGTGAGAATCAGCAACAGCCAGCGGGTGGGGTGCAGCATTAAAAACAGAAGGAGATGGAGTGGTCGCTGTGGCGTAGTGGTAGTGCGTTGGACTGCTGCGTAGAGTGTCCGGGGTTCGAATCTCTGCACAGGCAAAATCAAAAAGTAGAAAAAATAATTTTTCTACATGGCGCCACCTCTTGGCAGGCAATGGCAAACCTACAAGAGTAAAAATTGCTATGAAAAGCTTTTCACTTCGCCGTTCGGATTCGGCATTAAATTGTAGGTGCCTTCCATTCATGTACAGATATAACACGCACAACATGGGCTGTTGTGCTATTAAAAGTAAAGTAAAAGTAAGGAGATGGAGAGGCAATAAAGGCACAGCAGCAGCAACGATTTCGGAGAAGGTAGGAGGAACGCCTTCAGTGCAGGCGACAGAAGTAGCAAGCGATGTTGAAACAGGGACAGGAGCGGTGCATGATGCATTAAATTCAGCAGGTTTAGTGTGAATAGCGGAGGCCGACAATGGAGAACTTGAAATATTGGCAGAATTAGCATTCAAAAGACGCGGGCCAATATTATTTTTCGACTCAACAAGTGTTGTTTTATTATTATTGTTTTGCTTTGTTAAATTAGTATTAAACAGTTTAGTCTAATGGTTTAGGGCATCATAAAGGGTTCCGCGTATAGTTTTCACTTCATTTGTAAGAGAGCAATTTGTAGACGTAGCATAATTTTGGGCTAATTTATTTTTTTTATTTAATAATTTTTTCTCATTTACAAGAGAGCTTATCATTTAAAGAGCGCGGGCATTATCAGATTTAAGAGAAATGACTTCGCCATAAATCAATTGAATAGTTATTTCATTTTCGGATTATCGCTGGGTTGAAATCGGTTTAGGCTGTTGTTGTATTAGCTGAGCATTAAATTTTGTTACATTGCACTGCACTTGTTGCTTGGGCTGAGTGACTTTTTCTATTGAAGAGACCGTAGCATTGTCATTATTGTATTTTTCTTTTCACGGGATGCAAGCATTGTTGTTATTGTTGACAGCGTTTTGGTTCATATTAGCTACCAGTGGGGGCGTACGTATGGAGTTTCGCCGCGCAACCGAACCTGAAAAAGTTCATTGCATATTGTACGAAGTACCGTGGGTTGACTACATACACAAGGCATAATTAAAATAATTTAAAAATTTGCACAAAAGTCAAAATAGTGTCCAAGTGAACGATTACAGCCGAAACGAGATGGAAAACTAGCTCCAAAAGAATCGATCGCTGAGAACGTGCTCGCGGTGGATATATTTTGAGATTTAAACTGCGATACTGCCAACAGTGTTGCACCACTGATTGGTGGATCCTAAGTGGACCTTAGTGAAAGTACGTTAGTGACGCTGACACAATAACTGTGACAAGAACAGCTGATATTGCTATTAGTTATTTCCGATACGACTGTCTCTATCAGTACTGAATTTTATTGATTTACTGTTTTTTAATAATCAATTAAATTTTAAGATTATTAAAATTTTACAAATTAAAAAGCTAATAAGTGCAAACAAGATGGTTTGCTTGGACTCAAAAACACAACAAAATCGTAATACTAGCGCCTCGGATTAAACTGTGCGATCTTATATTTTGTATGGTTTTTTGGACATTTCAGAGGCTTAAAAAACACATTGTGCTTCGTTAATTAGCATGCGCTTCTTTTCTTCTTCTTCTTCTTCTTTTAATGGCACAACATCCCGTGGATGGACTAAGAACGTTGTGCTTGTTACAGGAAGAGACCGAAAGTTTTGTGCCGAATCCGAACGGCGAAGTGAAAAAGCTTTTCATAAGCAATTTTTAATCTTGTAGGTTTGTCATTGCCTGCCTGCCAAGACGTGGTGCTATGTAAAAAAAATTAGTTTTTCTACATTTTGATTTTGCGTGACACGTGCATGTTAGCTCAAAACCCAAAAATTCCTTTCAACATGATAAGTGATTTAAAATGAAGATTAATTGTAGACATTTGTTAACCCCCCAATCTTTTTCGCAGATACATAAATAACCATACACTCGCTCACCTACTTGAACTTCAAAAAATTATTCCAATTTATTGGAGTACTTAGGTACATAAAATGGTTGTTTTACTTTAATATTTTCTGACCCAGCTGGATTTTTACCGCAGACACTATGCCACTTTTCAGTATCTGCATTTTCCTTATGATATGATGTTTTCTGTTGTAATTTTCATTTTTCATTGACTTACTTTTCTTTAGCTTTTCCCAAATATCCTTTGAATTATGTATTTTTATATTAAGTTAGTTTTAATAGAAAATTGTTGTTCCTGCTTTTTGTTCTTTTCATTTATTCTTTATTGGATTTTCATTTGAGAAGCAACGCCAGTTTCAAAAGCTTTGCTGCTGTCAGTTTTTTTTTTAATATTTATTTCACTTTGGTTCTTTCCGTGTAATTTTTCTATGAAATTCTGAAGGCATTCAATGGCTTTATTTGTGATTTACCAAAGAAACCCAAACGCAAAGGGAGAGAAAATGGGAGAAGAAATGGGAGAGAGAAAGCGCAAGCTCGGCCGTCAATAGCATCAATGTATGGTGTACTCACAATTTTGCTCCATTGTGTATTAAAGCGATTGACTTACACAAACAAATATTCATCCTTAGAGTAGCAGATCCAGCAAAAGACTTTAGTTTTACTTTGAACTTTGGTATATAAAATTCTCTTTGCATTAATTTCTTGTGCTGTGGTTTTCCTTTGACTTTGCATAATAATAATTTAATAATTTTTAAACCAGCAGTCAAGCGTGAAATTTGTTTTGCGCCCGGAACGACAATCAGAAATAAAAAAGCGAACATAAAAATAAAAAAAAAAATGAACGTGTTTTATTTTTGAGAAATTAAGTGGTTAGAAAAAAAGATTATTCTATTAAATGCAAATTATATGCAAATTATTTGGTACAAGCATTTAGAATATGTATGTATTTTGTTACCGGATACTGAATATGTTGTATAATGTATTACAGTATAAAGCTAGAACGAGCTCTGAAAATTGAAAATATCGAATATGGCTCAGTGTTAAGAGATAAATAAATTGAATGGTTTTAAGTTTATTTCTTAACACAGGAGTAGTCTCTCTGAGGACGACTTCTAGTCTATGGGTTTGATTTATTTCTAACCTGGTGTTTATTTCTCATAAAAACTTCTTACACTCTTATTACAAGTGCAAGAATAGGTGCAAAAATATTTATAAAAATATTTTTACTGCATATATACACTGATACCAGGTTAATTGAACCGACAATATGAGCAAAAATCGTGGCAGAAAATTGTCCATTAACCGGGAAATTTGTTATTAGTTTTGAACTTAAATAGAAAAATTATCATCTTAAAAAAAAAAACGACAACGCAAATAACCGACGATAACCAAATTATTGTAACACCAGCAAAGTACATGAATAAATGAATTCACGGTATTTTAATGCTGACTTGCGTGTAATCAAAATTAGCCGGAAGTGTTTCCATTTGTTTTTACCTAGAAGCATATTAAATCAAGATTTAAAATTTGCAGCGTACACAACACAGCCTCCACTGACCGACAGCAATTACTCAAATTGATTTAATTTCGGATTTGTCGCTTCAACGGTAATTAGCATAATTTCATTCTTTCTCTCCCTTTTTTTATTAAATTATTTTTGTTTTCTTTTGCTCTTTTTTTGCTTTTGGCTTGCAACGAATAAAATTTATAGCTTAATTATAATTTTATTTATTGAACTTCTGAAAAGTGCAAAAAGGTTCATTATTACAATATAATTTTATTTTATTTTTTTTATAATTTTTTACATGAATAAATATTATATATGTATGTAAGTAATAATATATAGTTTTAATATATTTATATGCTAATTGATATTAAAATTATGCAAATTTCAGCAAATGAAACAAAAAGAAAGCAATAACTAAAAGTTAGTTTCATTGTTGATTTTAAAAAATGGGCAAACAAATCTGTAGTTATTGTATGTTATTATTAAAATTAACTGCTCACAGTGTCAATATATAAGTATTTGTCGACCTACATGTATACTATAATTGAGGATGGGCTGCTTTGGAGTAGTTGGTAGTATGCTGGACGGCTACGCAGAGTGCCTCGGCACAGGTAAAGATAAAATAAATTAGAAAAACTATTTTTCCTAGAAGTTAAATAAAAAATATTAGATTAAACCCACGCCAAATGTGCATAGCAGTGCCACAAATTCGTAAATTTGAGTAGTAAGTTCTTTCCGTGGCCGTAGGTGCTACAAATTGTACTAAATATACTCAGGGTACGAGTAAAGAGTGACCGCTCACACACGTTTAAAATTCTCATTCCAACTTCTCAACCAACTAACTCAACCAACCATTACTGTGAATGTACACACTGACACTCACACACACACACACACACACACACACACACACACACACACACACACACACACACACACACACACACACACACACAACACAAAGTTTTTGCCATCATAAACAGTTTAGCAAGGATTTCGCTATTCATCAATTAACCAATTTCACTAATGACTGCTACAAATCATTTTGCTGAGAAAAACTTTTCAAATTTCCTCACTATCAATTCGTATGCCAAAGGCAGAGCGGTGACGGTAGAGGGGTAACGAGAGTGGCGACTGTTGTGTATAACAGTTTGGCGCCAAATGTATTGCACAACACCGTGCCATTATTATGCTACTCACTCTTTGCCTTCCCTTCACCCTTTCGTCATTTGACTTAAGGCTTGCAAACATACACACTATCACACACACACACACTCATTCACACAATAGAAATCACATTATCAACAACATGTATGTGAGCTTCCTCTGTCAGTTAGCTATGTGCGTCCCCCTTTTCCCTCCTTCTATCTAGTCAATCGTTCCTTACCGTAGTCGATCGACCGTTCACCGCCTCCTTACTCACATTCCTTTAAACAAAAATGATGTAGCAAGAAAATTATTTCTATTACTACTAACTGCTGTTACTTATTGCTGTTGTTGCTGTTGGCCAGTGAAAGGAGAATGTAATACGATTTCCGAAAATAATTTATTAAAAGTGAACAATGTTTGGCAACTGATTATGTAAGTTTAAATAGAATAATTTAGTTGGTCGAGAGATGACGAACTTGTGGTAGTTCACTTGCTGTTGATGCTAAGTATATAAGTGCTCGTGTATAAACAATACTAGTTGAATTATTTTACAATTTTACTGGTTGTATGTATACGAGCATTAACTCACAAAGAAAAACTTTTTTGCTATTGGCTATTTATATTTGTTGGTTATCTACGTTGTTTCTTTTTTGAGTAAAGTTGTTTCTTCATATTTTGGTCTTTGGACATAGCGTACACTTGTTTGCCGGTGAATTTGGTGCGTTTGGCGGTAAGGAAGTTAGTGACCGCAATGATTGCTGTTAGTAGGAAGAGTATAATCAAATATTCGCCTAGGAGATTCGAAAACGATATCGAAATAGAGTTTGATAAGATTAATTTAAATTTTAAATGCTTTTTAGTATATAAGTTTATTAGCAGATTTGTGTGGTAAGGTAGTTTTTGCTTGACAGATCAAGAAGCGTGTTTATTTTCAATGTAAGAAATTTAGCTTGGTGTAATAAATATGTGAAATATAATAAGATACACTCGACCTAGTGAGTTTTTTTGTAATTAAAAATAAGTTTTAAAAATTAATTAAAACTTTTTATAAACAATACGGATACTTCTTTATTTAAGAAGTATTCATTATTCCAATTTAAATAAAATTTAGTCTATTGTTTTTTAACATTTATCGAAGTACAACACTCTATGAAAGTGGATTAATCTCCTTTGATCATCACTTAAACTAAAAGCATTTCAAATATGAAGCTATCAAAGATCGCTCTAATACAAAGTTATAATTAAAAGTAAGCATTTGTAAAATACTTATCTTCAAGGATTCACATATACATTCACACACTTTTCTAGTAAAATTGTATGCATGTATCTAATATGTCAATATTTCCATTAAAACAATTTCCGCCTCCATTAGCATTAGCACATAAACTAATAAGTATGTAAGTTCAAAATGTAATAATCTAGCAAAACACACAAGCAGAAGCTGCTATTTCTCTAGCCCTAGATAGTCGCATTAAGGTGCCCATCTTAACTTCTCTGATACTTAATGGGAGCATGAGTATAAGTATAAAATATGCACTCGATTGGAATTTATGTGATTTGTGGTGTCTGTGTCAGAAGGTTATCGTTACCAAAGACTACCATGAACTGCTGCTGCTGCAACACTTTATACACTGTGGGCTCAAGCATTTCAGCAGCCAGCAACATTCATAGAAGAGAAAGTGAGAGATAGTAAAGGGGAGCAAGTAATTTTGAGCCTAATACTGAATATTTCATTTGCAATGAAATTACCTTGAATGAACATGAGCACATGAGTTGGTTAAGCATAAAATTTTGTTCATGTGTGTATGTGAAAGTATACGTAAATTTGTGCGGGTGTGGGTGTGTGCCTAACACAGTTTTAACTTGACTTGATGGGGATGTACATACATAGTACACTTAATAACAATCACAGTAATAAGAACAACAGCAACAAAAACAACTACAACAATATCAAACAGAACAAAAAACAAATCCATTTTGACACATAAATAAAAAAGTTAAACAATTAAAGTTAATTTGGTCACAAGGAAATAGGTCTACGAATTATTATTTGTTGTTGTTGTTACTTTTGTGTATTTGTAATTTTTGTTTAAATTGGGGTTGATGTTTAGCACGAAGACCGCCTTTGATGTTTCATGGGGGTAAATAGGCACCTACATATTTACAAACTTAGCTCGGTTCTCTACTTTTTTATTTTCTGTTTGCTTTTTGTTTGTTTTTTAATGAAGCTAGTTACCTTTATAATCCGCTTTACACAATTAGGAATGCAAGTCTATTTCTCCTTTTACTCACTACCTTTTGAACTCTCTCTCCCATCCCCTCCCCCAGCAGTTCTTTTATGGGTTTTCGTTGTTGGTTTTTGTGTGCGTATGTTTTGTGAATGAATATGAGAAATTGAAATTTTCTACTCTGTTGCTTGCTTGTGGTTAGGAGGAAAATAATTTGAGCAGAGAAAAAAAGATTACGTATATATAATAAAGGATTAAGCCGTACTGATTTAAATTGAAATAATTTAAAAGAAAGTTGCATAAATTTCAAGGGAATAATGAGCATTTTGTAATTTAATTCGTATTTTTATCATAGAGAAAACTTAATTAAAAAGCTATGAGCTTAAAAGGGTTTCCTTTTTTGTTTTTAATTTTTGTGAGACATACTTTTCAAATGGAATCTGTTTTCAGAAACTGTAGAAGGTGAAGTGATGAATAGTAAAACAATAGCCATTTCGGTATGCAGGCATGAATTTCATAATGACAGAACTTTGCTTTGGATTTGACGCGATAGTATCGGAATTACAAAGTATGGTTTCCTCACTGAAAGCCAAAGGCTTGTACTGGCAAGAGTTCCAATAATATAGAGCTCAATTATTCAGGCAGTCAAGTTGGAAAAAGTTTAAGAGAAATTCTTTACAATTGCATGAAGATAAATTAGTTCTTGAGATACTACAATTTTGTATTAAAATACTCACTCCTAAACTAAGTAATTCTTTATTGGGAACTCACTGCGGGTACAAAGGAAATGGTTGTGTTTAATCCATCAAAGATTCGTTTGATTTTCTGTATCGACTTTACTTCATATTCACTCTTTTCCCCCTGAATCAATGGTTCTGCTGGTACCCCAGATAGTATATAGTAAAATATGTATTATCTGCAGTGCTAAGTATATCTGTTATAGCTCTACCGAATCTTCTATCTGATTTCATTTTAGTTTACACTCATTTGTCAATGGTTGGTTGGTTGTCAGTATCAGTCTCGTATTAGGGCCAAGAGTAAGATGACAGACTAGACTTGATATGAGTTGTTCATTAAATGCTTGTAGCAACGATTGGTGAGTAAAACCTTATAACTTACCTTAAAGTTACCCTGTGTGCTACAGTCAACAGCCTCGTGTTAACATGACGGGTTTAGATTGAACTTGTTGTTGTTAGTCCGCAAAAAATACTGTCCAGGCCTAGTGAAAGAAAAGTTTGCTAAATCTTCTATAGCAATGATTCATGAATTGCAGGGTAAATATATAATTTTTATAATTACACAATACATCAACTTTCATTAATTGTGCACCTACATTTAGAAATACATTAATTATATATATATATTGATAATAACCCGCTAGCAATAAAGCTTCAAATCAAAAGTCATCAGCCTATTTCGACCCATATTTCAAATGGATACATAAAGAGCTAGGGAGCTACGGAGAGAGCGAGAAAGAACTACGGAGAGCAAAGACACTCGCATTTTCATATGCTGTGCAACACACAAGCGTTTACTTTTATAAAATTCAAAAGTTTATAGTTGTGGCGCCATGGTTGGAAACATACAGACACGCACACGCACACATCCATAGACAGACGCACACATAGCCAAATATAAATATGTGTGCATGCCCTGAGATACACAGACTTTGTAGGAAGAAAACTGAAATGCTTGGTTCGTTCGCTCTCTTAGGCAATTTAAAATGAATTTATCGTACAATATTGTATGACACACATATAAGGCACATACTACACTCTCATACACACATACATGCAAATTCACATAGCCAGTGCCAAAAGCTTTCACGCCCACTTACATAAATGCGCTAAACTTGAAGCGTGTGGTAATTTTACATTTTATTAAGGATACTGGAACCACTGGGTATTTATGAGCAGAGCAACTGCTAAAGAGTGTATGTGTGCGTGATAATGTTTGAGAAGCACATGAAGCACTAGCAGGAGGTGTGAGGATATGTCACTTAATTAATTGCCATAACGTTGAAAGTATTATTTTTAATTGTGTGTTTATGTAAAAGAGACATAGTAAAGGAAAGAGCGAGACAGAGAGACTAAGCGACTAACGACTGAACGTTGGAGAACTTCACATAATCTTCTGCTCCACAAATATGAATGTACACATTTCATATGGAGTTGAGTAGCATACACACGTTTTCATACTGAGCTTATTTATTTTTTTGTTTTTTTTCTTTGACTTTTAATATACACATTATCCTATGAAAATTATCGTTTCGCTATGTGACTCTGCTCTGTTCTCTGTTCGTATTGTTGTTCGTTGTTTCTTTACCGATTTTACTGTGTATCTTGCTGCTCATAAATTATGTTTATGTTGAGTTATTTAGACATGGCTCAGAATGTACAGGCATACAAACAAACATTTCACTTGTAGTGCTTTCGAATGCACATATTTAAGTACATACATGCATATGTACATATGTATGCATAAACCAATACAAATCTATACATATATACACAAATATAAAAGTGATATAGTAATAACACCAGCAATGGAAGCGGCAACAGCTTCAGCTCAACTAACACTAACACTGCCACTGCCACTACCACTACCATCACCATAACCATCATCACATTGTACTCCTCGTCTTCTTTAATGTCGTAACTCATGCATACATGAGCAGCATAAAACACGTATAACGCCCGCATTCTTCATAAGCGTAGTCGTTTCCTTTGTTTGTATGTGTATGTGTGTGATCTATTTTAGCCAGGCATTGCTTCCTGGTTTCGTTTCCCTTTTTTTTTTGTTTCGCCATCCACTTATACTCACATGCTGTTTTCATATATGGCACACATGTGAAGCAGCAGCGGCAACTTTTAACTGCACTTGCGGTAATGATGGCCGCTTCTCGATGAAGTATTTAATGTTAAGCGGGTTGGCCGTACTCTGGTGGTTGTTGTTCTTGTTTACTTCGTTTTACTTCTTTGTGTGTGCTTGGTCCATTTTTCTTCTTATGGCCATGTACGGCATGGTTATGTTATGTTAGATGTTGATATGAGAATTATGTTTCTATTTGATTGCGGTATATGCGAATGAATAAAGATTTATATTTCCCTCTCGTTCGCATATTTACATAAATATCAGGAAGTGAAAGAGTTATAAACATAGGCATGTAGGTACTTATGTAAATATATTCATTGACTTTGGGAAAGGAAATTGCATTCGATCATAAATCTAAATTCAAAAATATTCACTCTTACAAATAATCAAACATGGTTTTGGCAAATTAAATGCGTTTGATTTGATCAACGATTTCAATATAATCATTATCAAAATCTATTTTGGTTTCGTCGTGGCGTAAGTGGTAGTTTTATATGTACATAAGTGCAGAACTGCCATGTAGAGTGTTTTGGTTCAATAAAACCATCTCATTTAACTGGAATGAAATTGCCAAAGGAAAAGCGTATGTAGGATTCTGTTGGTAAGTTAGCTGGTCCAGCGGTTCACTTCCGGCTAAAATTATATGAGTATAGCTTCGTAGAAGCCTTAGCCTTTCGTTTGCCAGGGCAGATATTGACTGGTGAGGGGCCACAACCTGTACGAGGTGACCCTATTCTTTCAAAGTACATAGCATACATTAGACTGGGCATTCGATAGACTGGGTAGTGAAAAAATTCGGGATGTCCCGTGTTCATTCGAATAGTTTGCCGTAAGGGATATCAGTACTCTATTCTTGCATCTCACTCAAGCCGGTGTGAACCTGAAGGCATACCGTGATAATGGAACAATGACAAGGTGCATTGTGTCACATTTGTAGATATCATATGAACAAAAGATAGACCATATTAAGATACTAGCAAGTTCTTATACCGCATGTGAACTGGCCGATCAACAGGAGCTATTCAAAGATTCTGATTCTCAGGTTAAGAATCAGGAAAACTGCAAGACTCTCGGAGGGTGAAGGTAATAAAACTCTTAATTTTGCACCAAAGACAACGGTAGTAAGTATAGCGAGTAGTGAACGGAAGAAAAGTATCCTTCACTTACGCATACTCGTGGAAGGCATATGGGTAATCATCAAACACCAGATGCCAATTTGAATTCCATAGAAGTAAGACCATTACTAAAATTTCTATCGGAGTTTGGACTTATAGAAGTATTACGGGCACAGTAGATCTATTAGGTGGCAACAGGTCAAAGTTTATAAAAAAGAAAATGTATGTGAAAATAATGTTCGAGTTCAGGAAAGTAGTAGTGGTCTCTGTGGCGTAGTGGTAATGCGTTGGACTGCTACGCAGAGTGTCCGGAGTTCGAATCTCGGCACAGGAAAAATCAAAAAAAAAATAGATAAAATAATTTTTTTACACGGCAGGCAATGGCAAACTTACAAGAGTAAAACTTGCTATGAAAAGCTTTTCACTTCGCAGTTCGGACTCGGCATTAAACTGTAGGTCCCTTCGCTTCCAAATATAACACGCACAACATGAGTGGATGCGAAATGCTCGGCCTAGGCCCTCCATGGGCTGTTGTGCCATTAAAAGGAAAGTCAGTAAGTAAGTTCAGGGAAGTTTTTTGCATCGAATAAAATGATCACATACCCAAAGGTTTCCTAAACTTGTTTAAAAAGGGAGAGATTAGAAGGTATCAAAAGGTTAAATATTTCACTGATTGAAATAGCTTAAAAGTGAATTCATTTTTTAGTTATGAACTAGAAATAATAAAATGATTGTAAATAAGAGCTAGTTTCATGTTCTAATTTGATATACACAAATTTTCCTCTACTTCATTTTAATTCACATTAATCCTATAAAATTTGTCAGCCTAAATGGAGAATTAGCAAAATTCATTGATTTTATCAAGTCACTACTTACTTAGTTACTATTCCACAGTGCATAAGTGCAGGTAGTATATGTAATTAAATCGGATTAAATCAATGTGTGTATGTCTTAAAGTATTTGAGCGTATTTTATTTACGTGCCATTCTCTTCTTACACTTCGAACATAGAGAATTAAGAATATGGTACATATAATATCCTAAAGCTTTGAAATGCGTTTCGAAAACACCTGAGGCGTATTGTATATCCCGCCATACACTATATGTATTAGCGCGATTTGTTACTTAAATACACTTGTTACACACCGAAACATACCCGCAGGCATTACATTCATTCAAATAGACTAATACACAAGCAAACACTCACACACACCCACACAAACACAAACTTAAACGTATATAAAGCAAATAGCACATGAGGTAACTGAATACAACAAACAAATGAACAAACAAATAAAGTCCATAATAATAGCAAATGATATCCTTGATATATCCGAGAGGCAGACCTACTTAGCAAATAAACATTGATTAATTTGTTGACAATATGTGCGGTTGTCAATGCGACCGTTTATCAATTTGAATGGGTTTGCAATCGACACCAAAGGTTGCTTTTTGCAGCCAGGCAGGCGATGGGAAATGATGATTATACATGGAATGGACGCATTAAATCTCTTCCTTTACTCATACTGTGAATGTGTGATGTATCTGTTGAATAACGAAAGGATACAGCTACAGCAAGCTACATCGACAATAACAAAAAAAAAAAAAAAAGAATAGTAGAAAGCTACTGAAAATGAGCTACTTGCAAAACACATACACACATAGAAATATACATACATACATATACATATACATACATATATAGGTGAAAAGGTTAAGAATAGAATGAAAGAAAGCATATTAATGGATCTCGTAGTAGCATAAATCTTTTTAATGACTTTGACAAGTTAGCGATATATTATACAGAAACAGATTGTTGAGTTGACAATATTGCAGGGGTATGAGTTCGAGAACAACATACGTTTTTATAAATACATACTTGCTTTGCTTTTGGGACACTTAAGATTATGGGCTTTAATGGAAATGGCTGAATGGCATTTAATGGATGCATACAAGTTATTGCTTTTGGAAAGTGACAACGTTGTGAAAGCAATGTGAAAGGTTATTATTTTTCACTCACTGCTACTAACTGTGAATGCTGCATTCGACAAATCAAAGCAACTACTTGTGCTGTCAGTGAAATCACCATCACATTGACTCTGCCACTTAAAGATTTCGTGTAGTTAATAAATTTGGTTTTAGTAAAAATAAACACAAATTTCATAAATTTCCAGATCATGAAATTAATAAAGATCGTTTGAAATAAGCTCTACTAAGCTCTAAAAATTATTTGCTCAAGTGCTCTTTAAAACTTAGGAAATCACTTAAAAGTTTACCAAAAATGAACTTAAAGCATTGAATTAAAGTTATGCAGTGAATAGAATGGAATGTGAATATAAATTCAATTTCCAAATATTTACAAAGTTAAAGATCTTTAAAAAGTTCTTGCAATGTCTAACGTAAATATTTTAGATATAAGTGCACATACGAGTATATGGTAGTTGCAATACTATTTCACTAAATGTCACGTGCTGCACACACGACTGTGTCATAGTGTTGTGATGATGATATGGGTTAAGACACACGCATACATGCATACAAACACGCAAGGGTATACCAGCAACACAGCAAGGGAATGCCAACTAATAAAATTGCGAATCACACAGATTACGTACACGCAGCTTACATTTTAAAAAGATAATAGAACAACGTGAAATTTGAACCCATTTCAACGTTGAAAAACGCAGAAACCGTCACTGTGTTTACTAAAACCTACGAAGAAACTAAAATTTAATAACATATTCTTTTCCTGCTTGTCTTATTTGTACCTAGTTTTGTTTGTTCTTTAGTTTATTTATGATCCTTACTATTGCTGCTGTTGTCGTTGTGTTTTGTAAAAAGTATGCAATGCAATTTATTTACAATTTCCAAGAACAAATTTTTGATTTCAGCTGCTTGAGTTTTGGTTTTAAAAGTATTTATTTTACTTTATTTCACTTAACAGTCACGGTAGTCGTTTGCGTATGTACATTTATGTTTTCCCAATGGGAAACTATTAGCACATTACAATTTAGCTCAATTAAAATAAATGTATATCTTGTTTTTAAATTGCATTTGATTTCAGTTTTGGAGGTTTTTTTTTTGATAGTACTATAAAAATTTCTGTTTGGAAATAAATCAAAAGGCACGATGCCGCGTCTATCTTCTTTATCTGCACCATTATCTCCCTTTTTAACTCTATCTATAGTAGATTTAATTTCTTCTTCACTGCAATTTGGTGGAGGAAAATGAGATTTTGTTGCGCCAATCTACACCTGAGGCACTCCTCTCTATGTGTACAGATTTTTTTTTTTTGTAAAATCCCATATGTTGCGACTACAGCGAAAATTGGGGGATTTGAAATAAAAACAAGTGAACGGCAACTCTTAACGTCGAGTAAAAGTTATAGTTTTACAGTCCAACAAATTACCAATTTGTATGTACAACAGAGAAACTGTGGTGCAACACGACTTGGTTTTTTACCTGTATACTACAGTCAGATTTGCCATGTCAGTGTAATCATCAATGTAATCAATTGGCAAGTATATAAAGTTCATGTGCCACAAATCAAATCTCGGCATAGGTTAAATTAAAAAGTAGAAAATACAATATTTCTACACGGCATCACCTCTTGCCCGACAATGGCAAATATACAAGGGTAAATATTGACTAAGAAAAGCTTTTCACTTCGCCGTTCGGATTCGGCATAAAACTGTAGGTCCCTTCCATTCACGTACAAAAATATATCCCGCGCAAAATGAATGGAGGCAAAATGCTCGGCCTAGGCCCTCCATGGGCTGTTGTGCCATTAAAAGAAGAAGAAGACAAAGTTGATCCTGATAAAAAGGTACACATATTTTATTTTCAAATCAACCACCTACCTCATTCCTTTATCCGTATTCTAGATGGTTTTTAGTACATTTTTTTAATCAAATTTGCGAAATTTTTTAATTACATAAAGTGTTGAGAATTTTTTTGTATGTTAAATTTACTAAAACTACCTAATTATGGGTGTGAAAGTAGAGAAAGTAGAGTGTTGATATAAAACAAAAATTATTATCTTTTCATCAGGAACAACTTCGTGACAGAAATGACATCGCTAGCTCTTAAACCCTATAAAATGACAGAGTAAACCTGAATACACATAGATTTTTCTTAAACACGAATCATTGCTCGTTTTGATTTGCATTTGAATCTCCACATATTAGTAGCTTCTGTAACAATTTCTTTTCCGCTGGGTATTCAATCTTTACATACTTATGGTATGTATGAAAATGTGAATTTGCGTGTTCAGGTTATTTGTTAATGTTGCAGAGGCAACAAGGACAAACAAAATGAACAAAGAAGAGAATAAATATAAAACTACTGCTGGAAATCTGTACAAGTGTGTGCAACAAAATAAGAATTTGTGCTATGAACAGACAGAATAATTTTCTTTTAAATTAAAAACAAATTTAATTAATAATAAATTTAATCCGGTTATAATTGAAACGTGAATTGAATTTTTCAATACAACGTTGTTGGGTTTTGTGGAAAGTGTATAAAAACTAGTATAATTTATTTCAGGATTTAATATAGAATAGTATAGAATCATTTCGGAACCAGCCCTGGTTCCTCATCAGCCATCATAGTGATAATTCAATAATCCGCTCATATTTAATCTACTCATATTTTAAATTGTCAGGAGTTTTTTAAAGCGTTTAATGAAATCCCTTTAGAACTGAAGTATTTTCCCTATGCTAACTTAATTTTTGATTTAAGGACTAGCAAATCCTATATTTATCAATCTTAAATAATGTTTACAACAAGCGCAGTATGTATTTACGACTATCGTTTTCTTTGTTTCCCTAGTACGTATGTACATAACTTGATGCCTGGCGCGACGGCCCAATCTTCTCTCCAACAGATCGATTTTCCATCAGCATGTGCGTACAACCTTAAGCCATGCTAATTTGATATACCATCTCTCAGCTTAATAATGTATGTATTTTGTAATGGGCCTCATATTTTCAAATGTGACAATAAATTCACGCCAAGAGTTTCAGCATACTTCATTTGCAGCCATATCAAATGTCGGATCTCGTCTCGCATTGCTGCAGCAGCAAATGCAGCGATATAGTACGAGTAAGTAGAAGGGGTAGAATAGAGAGAGAGAGTGAGAGAGAGAAGTGCAGAGGTATGGAATAGAAGCAGAAGGAAGCAGTTGATTGCAATTGTGTCATAATATACTTACATAAATATATGCAAATATACACATACATGTAAATATGTACGAATGCATAGTGGGTGCTTGTTAAGTGTGCCACTGTTGCAATATCATTTCCTAAATATGACACCAGCACTGCGACAACAAATATTAATAATATTTGTAGCAGCAGTTGTTGATGACGCCATGCGTTGTTCTGAGCGAGTTGGTTTCTAGATATCTAAATACTACCTACACAAGTATATAGTTAGCAATTGCGCTGATTGGTGGCAAGAGCGCAAGCAAATGTGAATTTAGATTCACGAAACACACTACATACATACATATACACTTATACATATGTATGTGTTTTATGTAGTACAGACTTACCTACAACATCGTGTCAATTTAGTATGATTGTATTGACACTGACAACTGGAATCATCATTACTAACACCAATACATAGACAACTGCCACCACCACTTGTTACCAGCGTGTAATTTGATCTTCATTTAGCACGTTACGCTTACATTCAACTACCCACGACTACACACAAACAAACACACACTCGACAATCCAAATATCCTTTATATGCATTCGCTCGCCTTGGTATCGGCTATTTTCCTTATTCGTTTTTGTTGTTGTTGTTGCTGCAGTTGTTGTTATTGTTTAGGGTGTCATATATTTCTAACCATGTTCATTGTTGATTTCTAAATATACATATGTGTATGCATGCATGTATGTATGTATATGTATATATTGTAGATTCATTTCTAAGCTTTCATTTGTTTACCATGCGGAATTATCGTCTCGACGCATTCGTGTAAACAGCTACAGATCTTCTCTATTTGGAATTGTTGGAGGTGTGTTTTTGTAATTGTTGCCTTGCAAATCGTTAATGTTTGTATTTCCGATTCACACATCGATACCTTCATTAGTTACTTAATTGGCAGTTAATTGTTGTAGTTTTCTTTTTTGTTTTCGGTTTTAATTAGGGTGTGAGTTCATGTACAAACATAACACGCACAACATGAATGGATGCGAAAAGCTTGGCCTAGGCCCTCCATGTACTATTGTGTCATTAAAAGAAGAAGAAAGATGAAGTGAGTTAGAATGTAGAACACACTGCAAGGCAGTAGATTAAATTTGGCATTTTGCATTTTTGGGGCAAAAGTGTGATTAAGGTACAAGTGCATTTAAATAATCGTCATCAGTTAGAATTAGACCCTAATTAACATTTACATTTTTTTTTTACTCAAGAATAAAAAAAAAAACTACCAAAAAATACTTTTGCGATGCAGCACTAAAAAATTAATTTCTGAATCATAAAATGTTTTATTTTTTATTTTTAACTAAATTATGGCACATTTTTACATCTCCGTCTAAAAAAAAACAAAAATTTCATTTAGGGTTTTTCTAAATGATGATGACGAGTTGCAGTGTTCGTTCAACGAACTAAAAACAGCAAATCTCCAATGATATCCAATGATATTGATATAATCAGCACTATTCTTTCCTATAGCTCCATATCAAAACTTATTTACGTTAAGCATATTGAGATTATTATCTTTTTCTACAGTGATAACTGATGGTACAACGACAAAAGTTACTAATACGCACGGTTGCCCGTTTATGAGTAATTACTTCTCTTAAAATTTAAACTATGTAATGTTTCAACAAGTGAAAAGCAAAAAATTGCATTTATTTCCGAGAGGTAAATTTTGTTAAAAAAAAATATTTTTTTTATTAAATTTCATCCTCGCTTTAATTTACATACCTGCAAAAGTGCAGTGCCGTATATTCTCAGCCAGATTTGGTGTGCATTCATTTTCTACACAACAAGCTAAAGTAGAGAGCGCAGAAAAGCACAAAAAATGTAAAATAGGCCGCAATATTACTCTACATTCATTCACTCACAAAATTTGCATCACTTAAAATGTCTTCTTCAGGTAACTACTTGACTTGACTCTTGGCTTGGTTTGGCTTGCCATACTTTGCAAGCAGCGCAGCAACAGCAGTTGCTTGCGCTTTTCCTTTGTGATGATGTTAACTTTTACGGTGGTTATTTCATGGTAACAGCAGAATGCACTAAGGGGTGTTGGGTGTGGGACGGGGTTTTTGAAATAATTTGCATTACAAAGGCACTGGGATGCTGTGTATACATTTTGTGTGCATGTAATGTAATGTATGTACATATGGTACATATATTTATGGATGTGTGCTTGGGTGTGTGCAGAAGCAGTAGTGCCAAAAAAGAAAATAAAAGGCTATAGGGGTTTTATGCATACTACACAAGTACATACACACGCACATACATAGGTACACAAAATAGTACGTTTAGTTATGTACTTTTATCTAACAGTGCGGATCATAAAGTATGTTGCTGAAAGCGTTTTTGATTTTTCTAATAAAACGAGTTTTAGTAAATATATTTATGTATGCGAATGCATGTATGCATATGCTTTAGTTTACGAGGGTTGGAATGTCGCCCCTGCAACATCTCGATGTATGTATGCAGTCGTTGTGTGCCTATATTTGCCAGCTTTGTTTCAAAATACTTGATCATTCATGTGTGTATTTGCTATTTATGAAATTTTTGAAAGGTACACTCTTAATTTTTCTTTATCAAATGCAAATTTTTTTCTTTACTCAAAATTTATTCTTTGTATGTATGTATCTACACTAAATAAACGAATGCACCTAAGTATTTTCGCAAAAAAGGTGCATAAATACCTATGTGTACATATAAACGAAATTAAATAATTTGAAAGTCTTTTATTTTTTTTAGGAAGTATACAAATTACGTTGATGTAGGAACTGATAGTGAAGCAGAAAAGTATTGTGTGGTAGAATAAAGTTAACAAACTCGTTCCGATATTAAGTAGCAGAGTGGTAGGTAAAGAGGCTGAGTGAGCTGATTCACATTTTGAATGCTAAAAAGGCATCTAGTGGTGAAAAAATATAAACAGTTATTTTTCAAAATGTGTACTATATTATCTACTAGTAATTTTTAAACTTTTCAAACTTAATCTTAGGATGAAAATTTCAAGGTAGAAACAGTCCCTAACTGTGCGAATCAAGAAAAGCTGTGAATGTAGGCTTGATCAGGAGCACTACCTGAACTTTTTCATTATAAATTCTTCATTACTTTCGTTGCAATTGTTTAAATTTAAGTGTGAGTAAAAGCTGATGCAGTTGGTGTACAAGTTGCTATACTGATCCTTTTGTTGTCAATGATTTATTTTTATAAATATTTAAATTGTCATATGTCGTTCGCAGCATTTTACTCAACTACTAGTCTCGAAACAATTGCCATGCAGACAAAGTACCAGTATTTCTTCTTTAAAAACTCAAAGAGTATACCATAGGTAAATATAAATAGAAATGAAAATAAAATAAAAAATTTATCTAAGGGTAATACAGTGCAAACTTTTATGAATTTGCATATTTTCATACTCATACAGAAAGATTCTTTTATAGCAACTTTCTACGATAAGCAAACGAGGTTGAAGTTTTGTACGCATGTTTATTTTTTTAAGTCTATTTCTCTCCTTGCTTTAGATCTTTTGTAAATTTTATGCTTGAATAACCAAGAATTTTGAAAAAAAAAATGCTGTCTATTGTGAGCCTTTCATACAATACAAAATAGTGCAATGAATAGTTGAAACTATGATTATTACAAATATCCAATATGAAATCAATGATGGAATTTTGTATGCCATTGTAAACGGTTGAAGTATAGAAATATTGTTTCCTTCTTTTTCTATATTTGTAAGTTTAGATACTTGTTGATATTGTCGTCTCATTGTTGTTTTTTTCCTGTTACGTTGTGTTGCTTTTGTTGTTGCTACTGCATTGCATTTAGTATGCAGTTAAACAGGATATGTAGAAATTTGAATATTGTCTACAAAATGAGGAGACTTTGACATAGAAATTCTATGCTATACATGTTGCTGCTGCTGCTGCTGTTGTTTTTGTTATAGTTTATGTACCATACTGAAGGAGTGAATGAACACAACAGAAAAATAAACAAAAAATGTGCATTCTTAATAAAGTCAACAACAAGGAGCATGGTTTAAATACACATCTATTGTGTGTTTTGCACACATACAAAAATTTACATATACATACATATACTTACTTACATATTACCATAGTTGTGTTGGGAAAGCTTACTATGAATTCTTGTGAATATGAATGTATGTGTGAATCTATGTGTATGTACGTTTATAAGTCTGTACTCACATGCATTTATGCACGTGTATACATAATATGGCTTGAGTTCAAAATTGGATTATATTATTGTAAATATTATTAAAAAAATGAAAGGAAAATCCTTTGGATTACAGCATGGAAATATTTAAGGAAATAATATTCTATACACAACAAAACAATTTAGAGACTATTTTATTAAATTATTAAATTTCGTAATTTTTTTGTGCAATGTTTGCTTTTTAATATAAATATCTATATTTATTTGATAGACAGCTGCAGCGATGGATATAATATATAAGTTCAGTCGATGCACAGATTCCGAAAATTTGTTATTACTAAACGTTATAAAGGGATTATCATTTCAAAAATGTGATTTTCCAAAGGGGGAAAAAATGCTATTAAATGCATCTCAAACAAGACAATAACAAATTTCACAAGAAACAAGCGTCCTTTCTGACCCCCCTCCTTTTTTAAATAATTTAAAGTCTTTAGTAGCGTTACCATAACTGACAATTATAAAAAAGAGTACTTTCGAAAATTTCGAAAAAGAGGACAAAAAGTAGATGTAAAGTGCAATAGGTAAATATAGACTAGAAACATTTTGACATTAGAGTAGCCAAGAAAATTTAAAGTTTATTTGATTTTGAAGGGCCGGACATTTGCACTTATTTCTTACATTTCTTGGAAAATTCTTTGTTGGATAAAATACAACTTTGTGTTATATTTTGATAACAAAACAAAACAAAAATAGAACTAAAAAGAACTCAAAGTTTTTCCAAAATTGGGAAGTCCTTTTTAAAAGATATATGATGGTAAAAGAGCAAAATCATGGGGTTAAAAGAGCAATATTTTTTCAGACAAGTGAAATTGGACAAGAGTTTTATTTTTCTCAACAAATATAATAATTTTTCTATTCTATATTTGTGGATATTTGACGAAAGAACCTAATTCGAGATATGTCAATTTTCCATGATTTTTGTTGTTAACATAAAATTCTAATACGCTTCTTTTGGTGTATTCATTGTACGACTTTTAGTTAAAAAGATATAGCTACGGACAATTCAACCTCTTTCGATTTTTTATAAAATTGTATTTAACAAAACAAGTTCTTTCAAAGAGTTTAATAGTCAGAAATTCAAAAGGAAAAATCGTAATGTCTTTTTGACAATTGCTCTCGACCTAAAGGCAGCTAATTTTTTTAATTCCCTTTTGGCAAAACCTCTTCTTTGGAAAGAAGTTCTTTTGGAAAAACTTCTTCACTCGACATAAGGTGGTTTTTCAATTATTTAACCGTGAGAGTTCATTATGCAGTGTGGTCGCTGTGGCGTAATGGTAGTGCGTTGGACTGCTACGCAGAGTGTCCGGGGTTCGAATCTCGGCACAGGCAAAATCAAAAAAAGTAGAAAAAATAATTTTTCTACACGGCACCACCTCTTGGCAGGCAATGGCAAACCTACAAGAGTAAAAATTGCTATGAAAAGCTTTTCCTTCGCCGTTCGGATTCGGCTTTAAACTGTAGGTCCCTTCCATTCATGTACAAATATAACACGCACAACATGAGTGGATGCGAAAAGCTCGGCCTAGTCCCTCCATGGGCTGTTGTGCCATCAAAAGTAAATTAAAGTAAGTAAAGTTCATTCTGCAGAAACAACTTGTATGGAATAATCTGATTTTTTCTTAAAATCCATTTGACAAAATATCATATATTTTATTTAAATTTTTGTAAAAAAAACCATTGCTCTTAAAAAAAATGTAATTGGAAAATATCTGTTTAATATTCGTGTATAATACCAAACTATGACATTTCTTTAAATATCCACACTAAAAAATTTGCGAAGCAGTTTAATTGTTATTTTTAATATATGTACATATAATCGCTGTTCTGAAAAGTTGGCGATTTTGAAGGAGGTTATTTTGTCAAATGTCCACAGATTTTCTGAAGCATAAAAACAATGTTAATTCTTTACACATTTTATTTGCAGACTTTGAATATACGTATTAATGCATTGAAAGGTAAGTCAGTAGTTATTGACATATTGTTACTTTTTAACGTATTCTAATTTACCTCTAACAATATATAACAGATCGAGAGCAATAATCACATATTTAACATCAGAACAAAATAAAAATAATGAAAAAGTAATACGTGTAGCCGCTTAACATTGAAGAAGTGAAACCTCTGTAGATCTTTTATACCTGCAATTCTCTCTACCTTCTCTCTACACCTGTTTCGAATCATCATTAAATACTAACTGCCCATCGATATACGTAGGTATATGTACATGCACACTGTTATCTAGAGAGACCAATTTTTATACCGTATGATACTTATACTATAGCTATATCCGTCTGTCCGTGGCCACGATCGAGTAAAGCTCAAGCAGTTTCAATCAAACTTCGCATAAAAGATCCTGATAAAGAGATTAAGTTCTGAACTTCTTATTTCTTTTAACCTTCGCACAGACGGCAATTTTTGGGTACGCCAGTGAACAGTATTTACCTGGGTAAATATTTTTTTCCTGTGTCCAGGTTTATTGTTTAGTAAGGTTTTTCGTGTACGTGTGCTTACAAATCGTTTTCAGATTATCATTTGAGGACAAACAGCGTTGCTGCGAAAGAATTTTTGCAGCAGCCGTTTCTGAATTAGAAGATGACCTGGACGATGCAAACTTTGAATCCGATGAAGATTACTTATTGATGCCGAAGAGAATGAAGAAGTTGAAATGATGGAACTGAATGACACTGCTGAGTCTGAAGCTGATGAGGAGGACAATATTGAAAACGGTGACATAGAAAGTAATGACGGTGACAATTTTCCATCGACTGTAGACTTTTTTACAGGCAAAGATGGGACAAAGTGGTATAAGCATCCACCAGCAATGCAACGTCAGGGGTCGCGTAATATTTTTCGAGACAGTTTGTTCGTAGGCGCTAAGCCGTCAACTAAAAATTTAACTGAAAAGGATACTTTTTACTGTATTATGAGTTCAGCCATTCAAGATGTTATATGCAGGTATACTAATAAAAGGGACGAAAAAATTATAATGAAAATTATTATATAACTGGGAAAATAAGTAACAATAGAGATGTCAACCAAGGAGAACGCGTTGTGAAGGAGCTGGTTGAACCATATAAAAACCTTGGTGGGAACGTAACAATGGACAATTTTTTCACCTCCTTACCACTTGCCGAAGAACTAGTTTCTTGGAGGTTGTCAGCAAAATATACGTTATTTGCCCAACGAATTCAAGGCATAAAAAATCGAGAGGTCTTGTAGACTGAGTTAGGATTCGCTCCCAACATTACATTGTGCTCTTACGTTCCCAAAAAGGGCAAGGCAGTAGTGTCAACTGTCAACTTTACATCGAGCAAAACGGTTATCTTACCAAATATGAAACCCGAGATTATTCAGTACTATAAATCTCAAAAGGTGGAGTAGATAGCATGGATAAGATGCTAAGTCAGTACACCACAAAGAAGAGGACTAATCGGTTGCCACTTGCAATGTTTTTTAACTTAGTGGATACTGCAGCTCTGGCGGCTTGGGTTATTTATTCCGCAAACAATTCTGAAGGTCCTAATGTGGTCAAAAAAGGTTGTAGACGTAAGTTCATTCAGATATTAGGCCAGCTCTTATGTGAACCTCAAATAAAATACAGAGCACAAGATTGACGAGTAATGGTACATTTTTCCATAAGAAATGAGGTTGAATGCATTTTAGGCCAACCATTTCATGCCTTGAACAAAGAAAATGAAGAATTCACTTTTGATGACAACGATGACCGTGATTCCACTGACCGAAAGAGAGTCAAAGCAGCGTGCATTTGAAATGAAGAAAATGCAGTTGAATGCATTTTAGGCCAACCATTTAATGTCTTGAACAAAGAAAATGAAGAATTCACTTTTGATAACAACGATGACCGTGATTCCACTGGCTGAAAGAGAGTCAAAGAAGCGTGCATTTTATGCTACGAACTAAACAAAAAAAAAAGCATAGTACACGTAACGTTTGCATAAAATGCAAAAAAACAATTTGTGTAGAACATCGGTTTACGCGAACGAAATGTGAAAAATGCCATATGGCTTGAGTTACATATGTATTTATATAAACCAGTAAACAAAAACAATAAAATATTGAAATAAAACATAAATAATAAATTTATAATTTATAAACAAATTTTATAGTTTTTATGTATTTTATGTATTTTACTTCACGGATTTCTAAACATGCTATAACAAGTCCATTAAAATTAATTTAATTACCCGGGTAAATACCGTTCACTTGTGTAAAAAAAGTAAAACAATATTATTTAAAATATAAAGACATTTTTTAATAAATTTTCTAAAGAAAAATCTAAAATTTAGTCACTGAGCTTGAACCGCATAAGTATTTGTAGGATGGGTACTTTTTGAGTTATTAATGAAAGAAAATTTAGATATTTACCCGGGTAAATACTGTACATGCGAAGGTTAATGGCACAACAGCCCATGGAGGGCCTAAGCCGAGCTTTTTGCATCTAATACTATTACTATTGTGCGTGATATATTTGTACATGAATGGAAGCGACCTACAGTTTTAATGCGAATCTGAACGGTTAAGTTTCAAGGTTTTCATTGGCAAATTTTAACTCTTGTAGGTTTGCCATTACCATTGTTTTTTCTACTTTTTGGTTTTGCCTGTGCCGAGATTTGAACCTCGGATACTCTGCGTAGCAGGCCAACGAACGTCACGTCCAACTACACTACAGGTATACACAAAAAACACCCTTTACATATGAAGTGTCTGACGCAGAAAAAAGATTAAATTTGTTGAGTATTACTTATTATGTATAATTTACATATGATGAACAAGAAAAAAATAATATACTTTTTAAGTGAACTTATTTTTTATTACCTACACATATGTACATACATATTATTTATCAAGTCGAAAAATGTTCTCTCAAAGTTCTATTCCAAACAAATACAGTCAAATTTGAAAAGAATAACTTTAGCACTAACATTTTGCTACTTGTTTGTATGGGAAAAGGTTATGACATTTAATTAAAATGATTATGTCAAGTCGAGCTGAAAAATTTGTATATGTAAATTATTCAAAATTGAATGAAATTGCTTAAAATACAATGCAATTTACGCATAAGTGCACACATAGGAATAATCATATTGATTTTCTAAACAACAAGCAGATTAGAATGCATACAAACTCGACACGCATGTAAATTTTACATGAAACCATGTATGTATGTATGTATATGTGCGTAATATGTGTGTGGTTGTGGTATTATTTCATTTACCTGATTGTGTGTGTATTTATATGCATTGTGCATATGTACATATATGAACATATGTATTACTGTGGGCAAAAGTTAGTAAGACTTTGTTCATAATTTCAAATTTTTCGTCCCCTTCAAAGTAATCCCCCCCGGCCCCAATACACTTGTCCCAACGTTTTTTCCAATTCTCGAAACAGTTGTTAAAGTCAATTTCCGGAATAGCCTTCAATGCGCTTAGCGATTCATGTTTAATGTCTTCAATTGACTCAAAACGGTGTCCACGAAGCGGTTTTTTGAGTTTAGAAAATAGCCAAAACTCACACGGTGCTAAGTCAGGCGAATAGGGTGGTTGCGGAACGATATCAGTCGAATTTTTGGCAAAATGATGTTTTAAAATGGTTTTCACTGATCCTTCCGATATTCCAACGATGCCAGTAAGGTCTCTGTTAATCGTCGATTCTCGAGCACCAATTCCTTGATTTTATTGACGTGTTGATCATCAGTTGATGTTGATGGCCATCCTGGACGTGGTTCGTCGTCAACGCGTTCTCGACCATCTTTGAACAATTTGCCCCAATCAAAAACACTTGCTCGCGGCATACAATTATCACCGAAGGCCTTTTGCAACATTCTGAACGTTTCGGCACCAGAAATTTGATTCTGCACACAAAATTTAATGGAACTTCTTTATTGAATAATTTCACTCATTGTGAAAATCGCCGAATGCACTTTTTGTACTTCAAAAAGACAAGCGTAAACTAAACTCTAATGATTATTTTGATATCACATTTGGCACAGATGTCACCGACAGTCATACCAACCTTAAAAAATAATATTTTGATGAATGGGTTTCCGCGCGAAATTTAAATTAAAAAGTCTTACTACTTTTTGCCCACAGTAGTATGTTCTATACCTATACTATACTATACCTATACTATACGAATATATTATAAGTACAATAATTTTCATTGTTTTCAGCACACATTTTTTGGGTTAAGGCTTACAATATTTTATAAATGTACATTTGTATATATTTATGTATGTAAAAATCAATAAAAAAATGTAGTTATGGTATAAACAAAAAACTTAAAGCTATATCAAAAACTGTACACTAACAAAAAAGAATACCATTTAACTTAATTTGTATTCAATGTAATGTATAAGGTTTCGGTTTTTGCTTTTTTGTTTGTTTGTCGTTTTTCTGGCATGGCTGTGGAAAAGGGCGGTTGGTAATTAGTTAATAAGGATAATAACAAAATTAACAAGCAAATAAAAGCAAGCAAAAGCAATTAGCATGTTTAAAAATAAAAAAAAGAACTCAGAGCCTCACACATTCATGGACATTTACACAAGCATATACACGGTCATATTGAGACACATGTATGTACATACACATGTATGTATGTGTGTTTACGCGAGCACGAAAGGCAAAAAAGTTCATGCGCCACAAATAAAAACAAATGTTTTAATGCAAATATTTGTGTTTTATTTTGCTGTAGTATGCTGTAATTGCTTCTGTTGTGGCTGTTGTTATTGTTACAATAAGTTGTTTTTTGGCCACGAGCTGTATTATTTTATTAATTGATTATACATTATAAAGCACTCTGCTCAAGCATTACTTAAATAATTCTCGAGTTCATGATTAAGCAAACCGGAAACGGACAAAATATCGTATCGTAATTGTACTGAAAATATTAACTATTATGAGGCTGGTTAGAATTAATATGAGTTTTATTTTGGAATTTACATTTGAGGGATAGCAAAAAGGCATTGGATTTTTAAAGTAAGTAATGGTAAATAATATGTTGAATACAATATGCATGTATTTATGAACTTAGTTCAAACTTTGATAAAATAAATAAAAATTTGGCAATAAAAATTCATGATATATGAATATCTCTTAAGTTTTACATTAGCAGTAGTATAAACTACTCATTTTATTGTAAGTAGTAGATGATAATCTATTTATTGCTTCTGAGGCAAAAAAGCTCAATTATAGTTTATTCAGTGTAAGTTTTTTGCTTTTGGCTTTAGCCTTGCTAATGTAGAAACTTATTTTGAAAACCAACAACAGTACCAAATCATAACAAATCAGAATTTATTCAGTTCAATAGAACTTAGGTAGATGGTTTCGAAGGACCTGGCGACACGAGGGCAATTGCGCAAGTAATATTTTTTAGTCTCTTTGCAGCAGGTAACTGCCTGACAAAAAATTATCCAAACACGTTTCACCCTCTCGCTTAAGAAATTCGATTTTTATGTAGCATAATTGCTCTCATTTGGCCTGGCTAAAATGGATTAGAGAAGTGACTGGTCTATTCTCAAACAAGATTGAGAATGAAAGATTGAGAATTACACGATTTCTTTTCCTCTATTAAATGTATTTTATACATATTTAAACATTCGTTTTCGTATGTGTGCATACTTTTATGAATGTGTATTGGTTGTCAACAGAAGGCAGAATAATAATCATTTGTATTTAACATATGTAGATGTTACCTAAAAGGAATTATTTGTGTACACAATAAAATCAGTTATACACATATTGTACATATGTATTTGTGTATCTTTATATGTATGTATGCGTGTGTTAGGATTAATATATAATATATAGCACTGGGTATAATAAATATAAATTCTGTCATAAAAGTGCAGGCGAAAATAAAAAATATTGGTTATTAATTCAAAGTTATCGTATCGCCTTCAAAGTAGGCCCGAAATAATACACTTATGCCAAAGAATATTCCAATCATCAAAACATTATTCAAACGCATTTTCCGGAATCGATTTCAATTCAGGCTGGGAATTCTCTTTTATGTCTTCTATCGACTGACAATGGGTACCTCAAAATAGTAATTTTTAATTTAGGAAAGATAAAAAGTTAGCCGGAGCCAAATCAGGTGAATATGGTGGTTGGTCGTTGATATTAGTTGAGTTTTTGGCCAGAAATTCGTTAGCCTTGTGAGATTGTGCGATGTAAAATGCAAAATCAATGAGTTCCTTTCCACGAACTTACAGACTTGGTCTTTTGCGACGAATTTGTACCAAAAGAGTGCACTAAATTCCTGATCGACGAATGTTTTTCAAAAGATTATAGAAACAAGTAGTGTGCACATATACTCGTACATTTCTTTACATTTCAGTAATGATGTTTATTTTTAGTATTGTTAATAAACCAATAAAAATAAGAAGATTAAGTTTACTCACTATTTTTCTTTTTGTTGATATTGTTGTACACATAAATAAATTTATAGATAGATCGAAGGTTGTAAGTAGTAATAATATGAGAACTTTTATTGATTTTCACCCATACATAATACATAAAAACGCGCGCGTGTGTGTGTAGCTGTGTGCACTAGCATGTACTATATGTTTGTAAGTGTGCGTATACACACACAATTTAATGACTAAATTAATGTACTATTGGATAATGTTATTGTTGTTATGTTTTTGTAAATGAACAAATGAATTCATTCAGTTTTTACTCTTTGTCATTAAAATCACAATTAAACATTATTAGCTTTTTTGTTGCTACTGTCATTGTTGGCTTTACTATTTTTGTTATTGGTTCCTTTTTGTTGTGATTACATTGAATAGTTCGGGGGAAAATGTTCGAAAGCTAATAAAAACTTTACTACTTATTTATATACTAGCTGGGAATGTTATTTAGATTCAAAAGACACGAATTGGTAAATAAAATGCGAGCCAAAGACTTTTTCCGAATTGTTAGAAAACTCTTAATTAAAATAGGTGGGTTTAAGGCACACAGAATATGGAAGACTACTTTATTGAAAACTATTTGATAGAGTGTTTCGACCACTCTTAGTCATCAGAAGCTGATTAAACTCAAATAGAATCGAATATGAGTCTTCCTAAAGCTTAAAAAAATTACTCAAAAAAAAAAGAAAAAAAAAATACTGGTTAATTATTAAAAAAAAAGGTAATAAAAGACTCTTCAAATTGGATTGATGCTTGAAATACTTGTCGATTGTGTGACGAAGTAGTCTTGTATTATTGTCAGTGCAAATGCGAGAAGTCCTGTAGTCTTAAATGCAAGATTAGACTAAGACAGATCAAAACTGTATGCATTGTTGATTTGGCTTTGTTCTCTGCTTAGATTAAAACAGTTCCCAATTTTTTTATCGTTCTTTGCAGGCCAAAAAAAGCTGTTCAAATTACTCTCATCTTCACGATTTAATTCTGGTCGTTGCTTTAGCAAAGGTAAATCCTGCCGGCTTTTCTTCAAGAGCTGAGTTTCAAACGAGTAGGTAGATACGAAGGTCTTATTTGCTAGAGTTCTTTACCACATAATGTGATATTCGCTAAGTAAGCCAATTCTGGTAAATAAGTCATGTTTACCAACTTAATTGTGAGGGCGTACTGTATACTCCTATGGTATATACAGTAGGTACATATATATGTAAGTTTACACATACATACATATATGAATAAATGTGCTTAATGCGTATGTATTAGAGCGGATATTTTGTGAATTGTTTATTTGTAGTGGTGTTTTATTGGTGGTAAAAAATTACACTTATGGCTTGTTCACACACTTACATTTACCAAACTCAAAAACACTTTTATGTTAAACATGTTAAGAGGGAGTTTTCTCGGGAAAAAAACAGAACATCACGAAAGCTATTACGAAAGAAACACTCAATAATACTTAGGTAGCCAAAATTAATTTATGGATATCTATGTGTGTATAGTTGTTGCGGGAATGTACATACAGTAAACCCCGGTTGAGTACCACTCTCTTAAGCGCTTAAGTGCCTGCAATTTAATACTTTTATCTGCAAAAAACCATACAAATTTTCACTTACGTATAAGTGGTTTCCCCGCTTGAATAGCTCAGAAGCTTGACATCTTCTGTTGAGGTACTTAACCGAGATTTACTGTATAAACTTTGAGTAAGTAGGTATTAGGACAAAATGATGGCAAATCAATTATTTTTGCTACTAGAAAATGTATATTTTATTAGAATTTTCCCGAAATAGTTTTCCTAAGAGAATGTGGCTAAACCTGCACATAAATTGAATTCAATCACCATTTTTTTGATTCAACATGACAAATAACATTAATAACGCACACGATGAGCTGTGGAAGTACATACAAATATCATTCTTATTATTAAAAATTTTAAAATAATTTAAAAAACCCCCCCCCAAAAAAAAATATGAAAAAGCAAAAACAAAATTTTTAATTTCATTATAATACAAATTTGCTGGTACCTAATTCATGACTGCAAGGAAGCAACAATTTCCGTTTAAATAATAAGCGAGAAAGAGAAAAGTCTTGCATAAATAACAATGCCATTTATAATTTACACGCCTCCGCCACTGGCGTCAGTTCACGAACCAACCTGTCATTACGAATGCCGAACGGAAATATTGCCTATTTGGCATTTATTTTGTCGGTATGTAAATATATGTCCTTATGTATTAATTTGTAAAAAGACCTAAGACAAATTTTGAAAATTTTTCAGTTTTGAAACTTTAAACTTTTCAGTTTTGAAACTTTAAACTTCTCAGTATTACATATTTTAGAAATATTTTTAAAATATTATATGCGCAGCTTTAAAATTATTGACAGAGACGCAAATGGATACGCATAATCATAATCTATCAAAAAATCGATTCTGAAAAATTGTATGTTAGGGCTTTTGCAAATTGAAGCAGATGTTAGTAGGCATGTACATACATACATATATATGTATGTATGTATGGTAGCAAGGTTGACAGTTAAAGCTATTAATTATTGTATATTTATATGAAATGTTTGATAAGAATTCTGGAAAAAGCAAAAATCTTTTGCATGACAAAATGCAATTTGGAAAAATCAAAAGAAAACAATTTAACTTTTAATTGGTGTATAAAAAGTTTGTTTTTCTTTATACATACATACTGGTATATTTGTTTGTATGTATGTATGTAAATAATATTTTACTTTGTTGTTATTTTAGTTGCTGTTGTTTTTGTTGTTGTTAGTAATATTTGTTGACAATTTTGCTGACGTAACAATTTATATTAAATAAACAAATTTATTTTGATATTTATTATATACTTATGTACAATGTACATACTATAAACACATACACATTCATGGCTACATGCTTATATTTAGTATATGTATTAATATGAGACTTGAAGAGTCAACAACAACAATCATTAGAATAATAAGTTTGGTAATAGCGAGAGCATGCGGGCCATGATTGGATTCATATGAATAAATGAGATATTTATGAAAGCTTTTGATTTATGATAGAGTAAAAACTACATTGAAAATAATATTTGATATATGAAATGTATATATGTATGTAAATCGTTATATTATTATTTTTTAAACTATATTATAATAATTCTATCCGCTTCGAAATCTGCCGAAAATCAGATTATAGTTATTTAGTTTTTCAAAACTTAGACAACGAAATTTATGTTATTGGGAATTTACGACGTTATTTGAGGCCACTATTCAGTTGTTTCTCTAACCCATGAATTAATATTTGCAGTTCTGAATTACTTTCTTAGTTCTCATAATAATTTTTTCAAGTGTGGAATAATTAAAATATTTACCTTCTTTTGGATATTCACAATCAAAAATATGTACCTAAGTAAATGCGAAGAATGATATTCAGTATTCACAACTCACGGGAAATACACAAACGCAATGCAAAGGTATATAAAATATGTATTAAAAATGGCATTGTCATTCACATACACTTTCGCATTTTATGCTAAATCAACTGCAATTTATTAAGTTTTATCACGAATTCTCGTTGCGGGGCGCTGTTGTTCTTGTTTTTGGTTCAAGCGATGACAACACGAAAAATATTAAGTTTTTGGCATAACTGATAGCAACACCAACAACGCCAACAACAACAACAATCACGACAGCGACAGCAAACTGCTTGGATACATAATAGATAGAAGGAAAATTACACAAACAACAATAGCATTACAATGTCACTGTTATAAGTTAGCAATTTTATACAAAAATAAAATACATACTTAAAAATGAATTTTTCCTTTGTCATAAGCGTTTTTAAATAAAAACCCCCACCTTCAAGTTTGTCCGCATATTTCTGTGCCTCTTTATTTTTTGGGAAATAAAAAAAGAATTCAAAGAATTCGCACAAACACACACACGGAGCGTGGATTGAGGGTAAATACGAAGGGCGAGTGAGAGTTTGAGTTTGAGACATAACAAAAGTCAATAGTTTTATGGCAATAACAAAAGTTTTAGCAGAAAGTGTGCCACCAACAACAACAACAGCAACAACAACCAAACATGCTCAAGTGGAAATATTAACCGAAAAATAGTCGAAAATATTTTTTCGTTTTTTCCTCAACAAAAATTATGCCGCCAGACAATGGCAAATAACACGTTGCTGCTATTCCTTGCCGCTGTGCCTTTTGCTTTTGTTTAGCTGTTGTTGGCAACAACAGACACAAGCAGGAGCAGCAGCAACAACAGCTTATGCCATTAGTAGTGAGTGGAGTGCAGCAAGTTGAGTAAACAAAAGTTGCAGACATGCCAATAACTAAAGTAGCAGTAAAAATAAATTGTAAGCTTCCTTCCTGGCAATTCCGATTCTACAACATACTATACATTGCTCAATGTAAAACGTTGTTGGCACTAACTATTTCCACATTGCTACATTGGGAACGTGTTGGAGTATGAGTGGCATCGAAATATCTATGTATGTAGGTATGTACGAGTATGTTTAGAATGAATGAAATGTCAGCATAAAAACACTAAAATGCTTGCAATCAAATAAATTCAAACGTGACCAAAAATATCACATGACAGTCGCTGTATGCACGCGGAAAAATATTAGTGATGATGAAAATTAGATCCAAAGTGAGGAAGCCAAGTACATGCTTGAAATTATAACAACATTTTGCTAACAACATACTCGTAGTGAGTGCTTCAGAAAATTGGAAAAGCTGATCAATTGCTTGTGGTTACTACTTTTGAATCAGATGTAGTTAAAAAATTAGAATAAAATTTAAAATCAGTGATTTTTTGAGAAAAATCAATCAATGTCATTGAACAATTCATTGTTCATGTTCTTAGCTGCAATAAGTCCAGAGTCATTGTTACTTCAACAAAGGTGATTTTGTTTTTCTTATACCCTGCTAATTTTTCATAATTTCTATGCAGCTACTCGTGTTAGAAGACAATGTCTCTACAATGAAATGATATGTAAAACGTCGTGCAATAGAGATATATATATATTCTAATTTAGCTGCTACGTCTGGAAAATTGCTTATGTTAGTGTCACTTTCCACATTTCTGTTACTAGGTAGGTACAGCCCCTTTAAATATTTGAAAGCAACCTTGAAGTAGCAGCTTCATACTTCTTTCGAAATATTTTAAGAATGTAATTATATCGGAAAGACATCGTGGTGGTCTGAAATCAGTCGAAATATTATAAAATCTTAGAACTGATCGAGACATGACTGAATCTTGAGAAAACCAGTTTGTAAATATTTTTTTTTTCATTATCTTTAGGATCCTGCAGAATCTACCTAGAGAATACTTAATATGTGAAGTATTTTCACCAAGTTTATTAACATTTTTACTTTCTGTGTTACTTTAAAGTAGTCAAAAATATTTACTGCAACCGCCGCCGCCTGCCTGTTTGGCTGAAATGCCTAAAACAATAAATTCCATGCACATAAATACAAACAAAAATAAATATGCATATACTATTTTTGTGATGTCAATTCGTTCGTGTGTGTGTGTGTGTGTGTGAATATAAGTATGTATGCTCGTATATTTGTGTATGCGAGCATGTAGACATGAAAATTGTATAGCACTGCAGTATTTAGAGTTTAATTCAGGTAAATTTGTTGCCATTTAATTTGCTGGCAGACGGAGACAATAATCTTTTTTATTTCTTGTTTTGTATTTTAAATGTGTTTTTTGTGAGTGTGTAACTTATTAAATTATTATGATGGCGACATTGTCTGTTCAGTTTTTGCTTATCAATATTTGTAATGTTGTAATGTTGGTTGTATGCTTGCAGATAGTGACCATTTTTTGGCAAACGATTTTATTTGTGGCATAAATGTTGTTGCAATAATGCAAAGACTTAGGAAGCTAATAAAAATCTGAAACATTGGCAGTTACGAAATTTTTATTGATATGTAATAATATAGAAATTAAACTTTGGTAATGTGATAAATTTGGAGGTTATGTTGAAAGAGGTAGGCGCGCATGCTGGAAATAATAACAGACATTGAAAATAATAATAGACTCCAAAAGTCGCAGTGACAGACAAACTAATTTAAATAATATTTTTGTGAAGACAATAAGGGCACAACTTAATTTATACTGAAGAGTTTTACAAGTTTTATAATAATTTTTCGATACTCTTAAAAGTTATTTTACCTTTGCAACTTGGAAGGCAATAATTTGAAGCAGACTTGAAAAAAACAAAATTCCACTGTACTTGCTGGTTGTCAATGTGATTATAGAATAGCATTGCTTTTATGATTTTTGTGGGTAGGAAACAGGATGCAATTATTAGAAATAATGAATGACATACTGTCAAAACGTGATAAGTCAGAATTTAGAAAATTTACAGGAGAACAAATAAATTATCACATTTCTGTATTTGTTATATGGGAACTTAGTAAAACTAAATTTTGGAAAAAATGTTTTTGAAAAGTACTCAACAATTTTAAAATCTGTTAATAGCAAAATGTCAGCATAATTTTGAAAAATAAAGCAAAAAAAAAACAAGTTTAGAAAAAAATGTACCTTATAACGTTTTGACTGCATGCCCTGCATGAATTTATTCTTGTGCAGGGTGCGCCGTTTTTTATGTCGGTATGCGAATTTTAAATAACTTAAAAAACAACTGATTGCCATATATGAGGTATTTTTATTTAATTTGGTCCTTTACAAATTATTTGGACTAGTTTTTGATTACAACATCAATAAAGTGGCCGCCGTTATTGACTAAAGCAAAATGTGTCCATTTTGTTGCGTTTTCCATCACTTTTCGAACATCTCGGGAGGTATAACGATGATTTCGGCACGAATGTTTGCCTTGAGCTCGTCAATGTTCTGAGGTTGGCTGGCCTATACTTTGCTTTTCTAATAACCCCACAAAAAGAAGTCCGGAGGGGTTAAATCTGGAAATCTGGGTGGCTAGTCAATGTCGCCATTTTTTGACACCACGCGCCTAGGTAATTTTCGTTGCAGAAACTGCATTGCTTGATCGATCTGTAGTGAGGCATAGCGTACCGTATTGTTGAAACCAGTAGCCGTCCAGAACTTTTTCACATATTTGTGAGTAGACATAATGATCCAACATCCACCGATATCGATTCCCATCGACTGTTTCGCCTCTTCTGGATAAAAATGGCTCAATGATGGTTTTGGTGCAAACGCCGGCCCAAGCAGTCACTTTTTGGTCACGTAGCGGTGTTTCATGGATCTCGTCCGGATTCTCCGTTTCCCAAATGCGGCAATTTTGCTGGTTAACGACGTCAGAGAGAGTTAAATGGGCCTCGTCGGTCATCAAAATTTCCTTCCAATAATCAGGTTCAGCGTCAACCATTCGATCGACTATTTGGTTGTATTCCAAGCTCGCTGGACGGTCTTTCGGCAATATTCCTTGAGTAAATTGCACTTTATACGGAAACAAATGCAAATCAACCTTCAAAATGCGCCGCATGTGGTTACACTGACGCCAAAATGATGAGCGCGATGACGATACCACACTTGTGAGTTCTCGGCAACACTCTCTCTTACCGCTTCAACCAGTTCATTGGAACGTCTCGGGCGTTAATGAACGGGAAAGGCTTGTTGAAGAAATGCATTTCCATGGCATTTGTTTTGGAGGTTCGCCATTACTCCCACTGCTCCCTGCTCAACAAAATTCGACCCCAAACAACGAATAGTGTTGTCAGACTGGGCGTGTTGGCCACGATACTTTCGACGATATGCACGTTGAGTTAACACAACTGATAGACTATTTTCAATGTAGAGCGTCACTATTTCGGCGCGTTGTTTCGTGTGAAGTGATTCATGCTTTAAATTGTACAGAATTGATGTTTCAAAACATGTTTAAGTCAATCGGTTGATAAATGATAAAATTATTCAATGTTTGTACACCGACATAAAAGAAACTCTACTATGAACTTGATGTCAATCCCTGTTACTTTGACCCTAACATATTTTTATAATGATTTAAGTAGAAACAGCAAGTAAGTCGAAGTGTTTCAAAATAAATAGTTTGGCTGTCTATGCACTCAAAACCGAAATTTATAATTTCCTTTTACCTGAGCGTTCTATAAGTTAGCGAAATCTTTTATTTTGTGCTATTTTAGTTGTATTTTCCTCTTGATATTGGATAACAAAATATAGGAAACGGAATAGCAAACAGAAAATTCATAAATAATTATAAAACAAATACAAACATCAAGAAATAACCTGAAAAACCATTTGAATGAACTTGCAGCAAAAAAATTACAATCAAAAATTGAGCCAACTTCCTGCATAATAAATTTAATTTTAAAATTGCATAATCTATGGTGATGATAAAATTTATCAACATAAAAAATGAAAACGAAAAAAAAAAACAATACACGATAATAAAAAATATGCTTCTACATTTTGTGTATGAATGTAGAAAGAAGTAATAACTACAACAAGAGCAAAAAATTGTATAGCAATTACAACAGCAATATCATAAAACAGTGATAAAAGGATTAAAATACTAAAAACATTACAATAATCTCTTCAAATGGGACGTTTTGTTTAAATGAAGTTGGCTTTTAGTTAAGTAAGCAGTGACTGTTGCAGTGTCAGCCTTCGCAGCAGCAGGCAAAACAACAGCCAGCCACTTGCCATCCAAAAATATTTATTTAAGCAGCAGTGATGTTTATGGGATGGAGGTAAAAAAAAGTATTGGTGTGATGGTCTTCCACGTGCCAGCAACAACAGAAGCAGCAGCTTATTACATATTTAAATTTTTAAGTGAATGAAAATATTTTAAAAAAGCAAGAAGGAGGGTGCGGTGGTTGAGCAGGATGGAGATAGTTTGTTGTTGGTTTTATTTCGGAGGTGTGTATGCAGTGAGCCGTTGTCCAGATAACCGCCAATTAGCTTTTGCCGCTGTTACCAAATAACATTTACTGCTGCGGGTTTTAATTTTGTTACTGTTACTGCTACTACGACTACGAGGTATATTACTGTTACAGGTGTCGTAGCCCATAACTTGCATGAGTGTGTGTGTGTGTGTGTGTGTGAGTATGTGTGAGTTAAAAATGTTTTTATTTTTGAGCAGACTAAAGTTGTAAATTTTGTTCATTTTTTCTTTCAATATTTTTGTATGCACTCATTTTAATAGCTGAACATTTTAGTTAATGAAACAATCGAGAACTGTTGTTTTTGTTGCTTATTGCTATAATAATAAGTTGGTTATTGTTGGGCGGATATTATTTCCGTGGCCACATGTATTTACTTGCATGTATTTTAATAAAAATTTAAAATTTACTGACGGATGTTTTAAAATTTCAACTTACTTACTGTCATAATTTAAAAATTTCTTCTAGGGAAGCTTCAGTTGATGAAGAAAGCTTAATTTTGTTATATGGCTGTCAATCCCTTGATCGGTGTCCTGTGTGATTTCATTCCCTCTCTGATTCTCCCTCCTTCTTTCTCCTACCTATCAATCTTCCTTCCCTTCAACACAATGCTCTGAATTCATAGGGGTACACCCTGAGTGTTGAATGTATCAATAAAAAAAATAAAATATATCTTAATTTTATAAAATATATTCCGGATTATCATGGAATAAAAATTGAAGCGATCCAAAAAACGATTTTTTTTAAACTCTTGTATAGAGAAGGCCTTGGCTGCCAAATATTGCTGGCACCATAAAGGTCTGAGAACTTTCCTTAATGAAATTCTTACGGAAAATTATAACGATATTTCTGTTCTTTGCCAAAACTTTCCAACATTTAATATTACAAAATTTTTAAATTAAATAAAAGACAAAAGAAATTTTCATTTCAAGTATTAATGTAATACATACATACACAAACTAAAGTGTTCAAAATATACGAGTACAATATTTTTGGACATTTTCATGATTTTGTTTTAAATTTTTTCAACCGGACGTTTTAATAAATTTGTTCATTTATTTGAAATTGTTGTCGTTTTTTTTTTTTTGATGACAATAACAATTAGTTTCGTTCACCACCCACAAGCAATGCCAACAACAACGATATCAGCAGTAAAAACAGGCAACAGCAGCAGCACCAACAGCATCAATTAAACTTAATACATATATAAAAAACACACACACACACATACGAGTACAGACATACTCGTATATCTATGAAAATGACCAATGCAACCACAGAACTTGGAATAATTTTGTTTGTGTAAAATACACATCCATAGCCACTTAATTTTATTAGTTTTATATATTTTACATATGTATGCATACTCGTATGTATGTGCATATATGCACATGTATATACATACATACATATACTTATGTATATATAAGTGTATGTATAATAAATATGCTTATGTATTTGTATCTGTTTTTTGTGTGTTTTTATTCCGCGGGGGTTTTTTTCTTTGTTTGTTTATTTTTCGTCATTGCGATAAATTAATTAATTTCATTAAATGTATTTTATATTTTGCCACGATTTTTGGCACTTCTCTTATTGTAATCATTATTATTATTGCTGCTGCTGTTGTTATTGCAGTTAAAATTAATACCTTTAGCTTTGAAAATTTATGTATTCTCATTGATATTTACATATAAAAATATAAAAAAATACAGAAAAAAAAGCATTTCCATCCTACACTGTGATGTAAAAAAATAAACACACAAAAAACCTTTGCCATTGTAAATTTGTAGTGAAACAATTAAGAATAATAAATTTATAGATTATTATCTGAATGCTACTTATAAAGTAATCTTTGTGCTTTTGAATTGTATTGAAACTATAGAATGCCATATTTTAAATTTAAGTGTACGTTCATTATTAACGCTTAATATTATTAACGTAAATACTTATACAACAAACACATTAATGAAATGTAGATATTGCAAAAATTATTTAAATTTCCAACAGGTTTTTACTTGTTTACTTAGTTGGCACTACAACCGATGATCGGTCTTGGCCGGTTCGATAAAAATTCAACATTCGCTTCTGCTATGCGCGCAGGCGCCAGTTGGTAAGGTCAAGTGCAGTCAGGTCGCCCTGTACATGATCTACCCAACGGAGATTAGGAAGTCTTCTTCTGCGTGTTCCCCCACCGTGCTCGGAAGAAATCCTCCTTCTAGCCAGAGCGAATTCTTTTATTCGCTCAACTAGACCCAGCCTGCGAAGCTGCTGGCTTAACTATGTCAGTGTCGGCGTACAGCTCCTGGTTCCATTTTATTCGATACACGTCGTCCACGCATATTAGACCATAGACCTTACGGATTATCTTCCTCTTGAACGCTCCTAACAGACTCTCATCATTGTTGGTCAATTCCCACATCTCAGCGCCACGCATTACGATGGGAAGGATGAGGGACTTATAGAGCGTTATTTTTGACGGTCGTGAAAAGCTTTGCTTCTCAATTGCCTACAAATTTTAGAAATTATTACAGAGTTGAAATTTGAACAGTTTTGAACAATTGTATGTTGTTCTATGAAAATGAGTTAAAGTTGAGTACCTATAAATTTTTAGAAATTTTAGAAATTATTAAATTTCTGTACTTCTTTGCGTGCTGGTCGTGATCAAAATGACAGAATGCATGCCGTTTCCGTTCGTATAGGATGAAGTGTGTTATTTTGTTTTATTACAGTTCAGTGGCAATTAGTCCGAAATTCGATTATATTTATAATTTACCTTACACAAAAATACACTTGATTTAAGTATAAAAACGAAAAAAAAAAATCCATTGCATTATATATTTGAGTACATGTTTGAGTATGTGGTTACCGTTAAATTCTTATAAACAAGTACCTAGTTAATAAACCGAAAAGTTAATGGAAAGTTCAGCTCCAACTTTAGAAACTACTGATCTTTGGAATCTATTTGAAGAATACAAATTTAATAACATACATAAGTTCATGATTCGAAATGAGAAAAATTTTCGATTTCAGCAAACTTTAACTTGTTACTGTCCAACAAAGTTTGCAACTTTAAAATTGTAATATCACATTTTCAAATAAGTTTTACATGCCGATTGAATTTTGGATAAAAATATAAATGCTATTATCTACTACTACATAAATATACAAAAATTTAGATATACATAGACTGTGTACTTAACTTGAAACTTTTATAGCCTAAATGTGGTTTTAATTCGAAAGTTTCTCCTAGGCAGACTGGCTGCTTCTCGGCTCCGACCCTCTGCTCCTTCAATATAACTTTGACATATTTTTGCAATATTTCACGCAATTTTATTACAAACAACTTTTTTTTGGGGGGTCACCGTCACCAACAACGCAAATAAATATTTTGCCGATGGTTTCGTGTTTTTTGTTGGTGCCTTGCTGGTGAAAAATTTGACCAGGACAATATACTCAAGCGTGTATGCAGCGACGTAAATATTGTATGAACAGTGCGTGGCAGGCGAGTGCTTGAGATTGGGCTTCATATCGTGTGAGTAATAAACAAAATACAGAAATGGAAAAATAAGCAGATGAAAGAAGCAGCAGTAGAAATTGGTTTTTCAGTACATAAAAAAAAAAAAAAAAAATAAATACAATCGAGGATTTAGTAGCAGGAAGAAAAAGCAAGGAAAATAATAGAAAATGAAAGATAATGTTTTTACACGCTTAGCGTGAAATAATAGAGGCGAAGCACCACAACAGGAGAAGAGCGAAGCAGAGTATAAAGAAGAAGAAGACGAAGAAGCAGAGCAGCAGTAGCAGCGGAATCACACTTATTACACATTCTTCAATGCTATTCTACTTATTTCTATTATTTTGATGACGTCGTTATGTAGTAATATTATCTTCTTATTTTCGTTGTGGATGTTGTTGGTGCTACGCTGACTCTGCTGCTGGTGCTGCTGCTTCTTGGATGGTTGTGGCACTTGCTTCCGTTTGCTTATTTTTTGGTTTTCCACTGCCTTTACTGCCTCATCTTTTTAATATTTTATATTCTTTTAATAGAATATTGGACGCGCTCTGGAAATTGTTTTGTTTAGGGGTGCAGATAATATTTAGAAAATGTTTGCCTTGAACGATGGCGACTCTTGAGCCAAAGGACAATGAGTAAATGAATGAATGAAACGGAAGCGGTGCCCTAATGTGCTTAACGTGTTACTAGAAGACGAGCAACAGCAGCAGACAACGACAGCAGTCAAGTAAAATTGAGAAATGAAGGCAACTTCTTTTACTCTTCATCTTCCCCTTTTTTTCTTTTCCTTACGAAACAGCCTTATGATAAATCAAAATTTATATCTACCATCGCCATCATAGCGCATAAAATAGGTTAATTTTGTGTACTGTTGACATTGAATTGCTAACAAAAAGAATAGCCTCAAGCGGAACAAAAAAAAAAATTCCTTTTATTTCTCTAAATAAAAGAGTTATTAACATTTAAAAAATTTCAAAACTGCCTGCCTGGTGAAAAAGCAAAATAAAGACAGAGTGAACACATTGAAAAGGAAAATCCACACAATTTCAATGAAAAATTAGCAAGAAATTGAGTGTGATTGGTGTTACTCAAAACACCAAAGACATTTCAGATTATTAAATTTAAAAACGAAAGAATTAATTCTGAAGTCTAGATGTGAATACATGAAGAAAAAATTTGACGACGCTTGTTCTTGGTGATAGATATGAGGTGAGCTGAAGTGAAGTGAAGTGGCATGCGAAAGTGTCATTTTAACCTTTTAACAGTTTTGTAATTAATTTCTACCACTTCTAGTGTCAAAAGTAATTTACACAAAAAATTATGAAAAGTAAAAAGTTGAGTTGAGTTACACTTTCTTGTGTTTCTGTTGTTATTGCTATTATTATTCATGTTAGAAAATAACAAAAAGTAAATTTTGTGTCACATTCTTTACAGTGGACATCAGATATCATTGAAATTGCCCTTTTTTTTTGGCGATTTACATTGTGGAGAAAATGTGCGTAATATTTGGGATGCAATTTGAGAGAAAATCTCAATAAAAATACTATGAAGTAAAGTTAATTGTTAATATGTTTTAGTTAAATTTTTGAAGAAGAATAATCGTATTCTTGAAATTAGTTTAAAAGTGGAAAACCTGGCACTTGCTCTGCAAAGTGCCATTAATAAACGGGAAACAAATTTGCAGATAAGGAGTAAGGAGTCTGGTAAGGAGTCGTCATAATCAAAAGTATTAAATAATATTCTTCTATAAAGCAAGAATGTTTAGCAGAGTATATTGGTGTGTGGATTACACTGGCGCAAGCATGAAAGACTGTGCGAGAAATACGAAAGCAAAAAAAATGCTGAAAAGGGTATTTTTAAGGGAAAGCAGAATCTTAATTTTTGAAGGATACTACGACGTGTTTAATTAAATCGCACACTCTATCACTTAAACGTAATTCGTGATGGATTCTTTAATGGGACAACAGCCCTTGAAGAGTCTAGATCGAACTTTTCGCATTAATTCATGTTGTGCGTGTTTTATCTGTACACGAATGAAGGGACCTACACTGTAATGCCGAATCCAAATTGTGAAGGAGGTAGGCCATGTAAAACTTGTTGATTCTTTGCTGGGACGAAATTTCAACCAGGATAGCAGTCTAGCTCACTATCAAGTATTCCACGGAGCATGGAGGTTCTTTTTTGAAATTTTGGGTGCTAATAAATCATATTTTTGAAGAAATACGAAAGCTATAAAGAGTTCAAACATTCGCACTGATACGCTTTCATGAAGCCTTAAATTAATGAAATTAAAGTATTTTGTAAAACAATGAATAACACAGCTGTGTGCTGAAAAATCTCTTTTATATTCAACAATTTTATTAATAAAATGGTAGGTAATTTAAAAAAAGTAACATACAAGTTTCAACAGTATTTCAGCTGTTGTAATAAAGTCATCGATCAGGCATGCTATAAAAACAACGACACAACAAATTTGTGGATAAAACACTCGCAACATATCTATACACCATACATTTATAAGTAAACACACACACACACACACACTGATACAAATATATTACATATATATGTTGTGCTCATATGTCTTTTGTCTTCAACTTTGTCTAAAAGTGCGACATAAAAGAGAAAAAGATTTTCACGTTTATTGTAACGATGTTGACGATACTGATTCCCTTGGCTCCTTTCATTGTTATACGGTACGTGTGTGTTATAGTTGCTGGTTATGTGCAAATGCAATTTAACCTTGTTGTGAAAATAAACTAAAATTTACACGCATACACTCAAGAGAATACAACTGACATTGATGAGGCTAATAGAAATAAAAAAAAAAAACAAAGGAACGAAGAAGAAACTTTATACACAAAACAAAATACAATGAACACAAAAGTTATTTCGTCCGCAGTTTTGAGTGTATGTGTGTGTCTTGGTAGCAGAAGAGTATCTGCCACATTTGTGGCAACAACAGGCAACAAAACAAATGACAATGCATCAATCTTAATCTTTACAATTATTATTAAAATCTACTCGTTTGTAGTAGGAGCGAGGAGGAAGTTGTATGTGTGCGTGGCATGGCGCCGTCGTTGCTGTTTGTTTATACTCAACGTGTTTAACTTTTGACTGTAACTCATTACAGAAATTAAGCCGCGAGTTCTTTGTTTCGTATTTAGTTTATTTATTTTTGCGCCATTCAACAATTCAAGGATACGTATTTTATTTTCCGTTCTAATTTTTGGTGTTGTTATGATTGTTTGTCGTTGTAGAGAGACACAAGAATTATTAATTCAAAAATGGTCTTCCCTCTATGTGAAAAATTACTGATAATTAATTTGATAAACCGCGTGCAGTCGAGATATAGGCATAGGAGATACTGTGATTGATGAAATGTTGAAATGATGAAATGAATTGAATTAATATTAAATGAAAGTGTCGGCCAGAAATAAAATACATAAAAGGGGCAAAAGCTTTTAAGACTTTACACACAGCATTGCTAAAAAATTCTGTGCACGAATTTCATTAAAAAAAAAATGATTCAAATGAAAAAATAAAAACAAAAACACTAAATGAAAAATATTTACCCAAAATTTTTTAGTAGTAGGAACAATTGTGTTGCATATTTTAGTGCGCTTACCAGTGTAAAAAAAACCAATTCAACAAAATTGTTTTGCTTGTCGTTTTTGTCAACCTAAATGTGTATTAGTGGGTCAATGTGTGTTAGTGTTGTTGCAAAAACTCTAGTATGCACACACCCAAACACCCACACACATAAAAACTTGCAAGCATGTACATAAATCGAGTCCAGTGCCAACATAATAAATACGTCTGCATTTCAACAAAATGTATATGCGTATTTATCTTTTCCGCTTCACACACACACACATTCACATGCCATAATATGTCGTAGTATGTATGTTTATCTTTTTTCTGTGCATGTGTGTGCGTCCGTCATTAACATAAATATATTGGTGCCAACGCACAAATTTGCAGTCAAAGCACGTAGCTGTAGTTCATTTGGTTGATGTCAGTGGTAGTTTTTTTTTGTTGCTGCTATTACTACTACCACTATTTCAATGTCCGTCCGTTTGTCTGTCCAACAGTTGGTTTTTTTATTCCACTTTTTCATTTTGGTAGTTATCACACCAACATGCTAAAAAATGTCGCTGTACTTCTTAAGTTGTGTTGTGTGCTGGTGTACTGTGGATATCGTCGTTCGTCCAAAATGAATTATGTGTAAAATATTTAAATTTTATATCTCATTTGTGAGCATAAAAAATATAAACTCTGCAGAAAAGAAAAAAAGCGAAGCGCAAAAAAAAAAAGAAAATACATAAATAGAACTGAATACTGCGACACATTAGGCACACCACAAACACACATGAACGAATACTCACATGTACGAATTCCCAGTAGAGTATGAAACGATCCATTAAAATTTATTTACACTGTCTTTGACTTCATATTTCCTATTCCGGCCCTTATCCAAACTGAATATAAGAATGTAAATCTAAAGTTGAAGTTACAAAAACTTTAACTAATATGTTCAAATTATGACTAAGGAATTTGAATAAAAGATCTAAAAACTTCCGATTTTATGGTTGATATAATTTTCTCCGAACGCTTGAAAAGCTCCTACTTAAAAGGATATTACCAAGGCACTGACCTTGAAACTTGTGGCACTCACTTTGTGACACTCTGTTTGTGACACTCTGTTATTAACACAGGAATTGAAACTGTTACAATTTCCTACTGGGTATAAATATATCGGTATAAAACATACATTTGTACACTGAGAGACCTCCATAACATAATGTCTCATCACCCACTGGACTCGTCCTCGTATTTAAAAATATGTGTGTGTCAGGCACATTTTCAACATAACTACCACTACTTTCACCACTATTTTTTCTATAATATTCTTTACTGTTGTCACCCAATGTCCTTGTGTCATTTGTCTAATATATACATAGATGTAATATTCATTTTGTGTGATATGCTGGTCGTGCAAATAATTCAAATACAAGTGGTAACGTAAATCACAGTCGTAATTTAACTTGTGTCACCACTTTAGCCAGTGATGTGTCAAGGATAATACATATCATTACAATTCCTTTTATTTTGTTTGCTTGTAGAGCTTCAAACAAAATGCGCATTTTTTTATGTGTCGTGTTTAGTTTAACAAAACTATTCTACTTACTACTCTAAGTGGAAGGATTGAAGTGATGGAAAAAAACAGAATTTGGTAACCAAATTGTTTTATATTTGCTTAATATGTATTGCTTAATGTTTTTAGCTACAAAACAATTGAAATGCAACAGGTCGTATGAGTAACATTTAATTGCTTATGCCCTAAAAATTCTAAAGGTAAAGCTAAAAGTTTTGATATTTCACGTAAATTGCCATTATTAGTACGAGTAGCTTACGATGAAAAGAGCTTACACTACGCCCAATATGTTTAAATGAATTTAGGAACAATTTATTTAATTGATCTATGAGCATAAAAAAATAACTTTAAAAATTAACCACGATATTAGGTTTTGTTAATTGATGTAAAATGTTATATATATAAGCAAATTCTTCATACATTCCCAAAGTTAAAGCTGCAGAGTTGGTTAATAAGGATGACCCCAAATATGGCTCCTGAACCACTCTAACCTCATTAGCAACATTGGCGCTGAATAGATAACATGACCTTTGCAGATGAATGCAGATTTAACTCCAGTCGATCACATTTTCGATATCATGTAGCTAAGTACGCTTTTCTTGAAATTGTCAATATTTTGTCACATTTAACTAAAATTTTGTTTAGCTTCTTTGGTGTATGCACAATATTTCAGCTAAAATATTTTAAAAATATATATAATTTCGACTAGTCTAATCACGCATCTTTATAATTTAAGAAATGTCTTCATACAATCCACTGCTTAATACATATTTCTCAACCCAACTAAAACTAACCCATATTATTCACAACTACAGTTGCTTTTCAATTACTTTCTACATTTGTATTGAATTTATACGCTTTTTAATTTTCGCAAAACTTTTGCAACACCTTTTCCTTCACACGCACACATACAAATATATGCAACAACATCAATGTGAATCAGCAACTGCAGCTTCTCAATACTCACATTGCAAACAATATGTACTTCTGCTAGACAAATTTCACTTCATTTCTACTTCGTTGACCAATTAACTAAACTAACATCAAGGAGAACGAAATACAGCAAAAACTTTTTTCGCACTCGACACAAGAAACTAAAACAATTAAAGTAAATTCTAAAAAAAAAATGAAAGAAACAAAAATGAGAACACTCAGCTCAGCCCAGTCGGTATTGAAGTTCATTTAGATATCGAGTTACCCAAAAAAATGTGTGCAAATAAGAAACTAAACTCACTACGAAAATTAAAAAAGTACAACAACAAAACGAAAATCAAAACTTTACACAGCAGCCAAGTCAAAGTTAAGAATCATAAAGTGTTTTCTACTACAAAATTTTACTTTTGTTGGCCAGCGTCAACACCATCAGCATCACCAGCACAATTAAGTTAAGGTTATTTGTGTGTGTGTATATATACATATGTGTGTGTGCGCGTCTGCTAAGCCACCCTATCACCTTTTATCTCTACTTCCTCCAAAAAAAAAAACAAAAAAACAAAAATGAAATAAAAAGAAATAAAAGCAAAAGTTATTTGAAGAACATTTCATGAACGAAATAAGTAAATTGGGTTATGCTCTTCAATGCTTTTCTTCTGCTGGTACGCTTTCTTCTATATATGTATAGGTGCATATACATACATACATACACATACACTTATATATATTATTTTTTGAATTGTTATAAAGTAGGAGAAATTTTTCGTACTTTGTATAGGTTAAAAAGAGTGCAGAAAGTCAAGTTAATAAATTGCAGAAAGTTCAACTATTTTTTTCGGACGGACGAAGGCAGCCCGAAAGAAAGAAAAATGCAGGTCAAAAATTGTATATATGAAAAACAGAAACAAAAAAAATAAAAAACATAAACAAAAAATGTGGAAGTTCGTCGTCATGCAAAGAACACTGGAACAATAGCAATACTGGAGAACTGCTCTGAGCTATTGGAGCAGCAAAGCTGCAGCATCTTTCCCTTTGATGATGTTTGGTGTTGCTTTTGATATTTGGTATATTGCCTAAAGTTTTTTTATTCTCGCATAGATGCCTGCTACCTCATCTTGCTATTGTTTATCGTTGTTTTTATTGTCGTCGTCCTTTTTGGTTTTTGGTGCATCACTTGATAATATCGCTTCCTGCAAATTGTGTCAGCAATGAACGAATGCATCATTTATTCACTCCCGGCGAATAAAAAATTTCGCTGATGCTGTCGCTGAAATTGTTGACGGTAATGAATGGGTCACAAGTCGAGTCAGGCATTAAATATAAAGCTGCTAAACTTTTTGCATTTCCTTGATTTCCTGAATATGTTTTATATGTACTTACTTAGCAATAGCAAGACATATATAGATATATATACTACTGTGGGCAAAAAGTAGTAAGACTTTGTTCATAATTTCAAATTTTTTTATTCATTCTTCTAAATCTATTTCGTCCCCTTCAAAGTAATCCCCCCCGGCCCCAATACACTTGTCCCAACGTTTTTTCCAATTCTCGAAACAGTTGTTAAAGTCAATTTCCGGAATAGCCTTCAATGCGCTTAGCGATTCATGTTTAATGTCTTCAATTGACTCAAAACGGTGTCCACGAAGCGGTTTTTTTAGTTTAGAAAATAGCCAAAAGTCACACGGTGCTAATCACACGGTCAGGCGAATAGGGTGGTTGCGGAACGATATCAGTCGAATTTTTTAGCAAAATGGTCTCGTAAAACCAATGCAGTGATTTTGGAACCAATCGTGCATTCACTCTTCTTAGGCCCACATGATGTTTTAAAATGGTTTTCACTGATCCTTCCGATATTCCAACGATGCCAGTAAGGTCTCTGACTGTTAATCGTCGATTCTCGATTCTCGAGCACCAATTCCTTGATTTTATTGACGTGTTGATCATCAGTTGATGTTGATGGCCGTCCTGGACGTGGTTCGTCGTCAACGCGTTCTCGACCTTCTTTGAACAATTTGCCCCAATCAAAAACACTTGCTCGCGACATACAATTATCACCGAAGGCCTTTTGCAACATTCTGAACGTTTCGGCACCAGAAATTTGATTCTGCACACAAAATTTAATGGAACTTCTTTATTGAATAATTTCACTCATTGTGAAAATCGCCGAATGCACTTTTTGTACTTCAGAAAGACAAGCGTAAACTAAACTCTAATGATTATTTTGATATCACATTTGGCACAGATGTCACCGACAGTCATACCAACCTTAAAAAATAATATTTTTATGAATGGGTTGCCGCGCGAAATTTAAATTAAAAAGTCTTACTACTTTTTGCCCACAGTAGTACCATATGTACATATATGTATCTATGTGTATATATATGTAAGTATGCATTCAAGTTTACACACCCAACAACTATATATAATATATATATAATACTCCTGGGCACATGATTACGCTACCAGTATAATGTTTGTTTGGTGGCACATATTTATATTCATATCATCTAATTGCACTTAGATTCTGTGCGGGTCATTTGGAGTTTCTTAAATTACTATTTCCTTTTTCTGCATGCGAAGTTATTAACTTCTAAAAACTGCTTGAAATTAAATTGCTGATGTCTGAAGTTCACAAACACACATCAACACATACATACAGATGCATCTATACATTTAAAACAAAAGCGCAGAAAAGTATGCTACAGATTGTGAATGCTGCATGCATACTCTGCAAACACGGTCTCTCTTGTCTATTCAGTTTATGTGTATGTATGCAAAAAGCAGTAAAAATAAAACAAAAAACGAATGAGTTGAAAAAGTTTTTAATGAATAATGTTCATTTGACTGAATTTAAGCTTGTCCCCAAAAAAAAAAAATTAATACAGAAAAAAATTCTAAAAGCGAGCAATGAAAAGTTAAAAAAAATATACCATATAAAGTTCACTACATTAATTACTTACTTCATTAGTGATGCTAATTGTACGCCTCTAAGCGCATAGTCGTTGTACTGACACTTTTATTCGTATGTTCATGTACATACATTTTTACAGTTAACTACTTCTTCTTTTGGATAAATGAAGCATATGTATACGTGTATCTAGAAATATATCGTCTCCCAAACTAACAGAGCACATAATTTAATTTGATGTTTTTAACTATTTTTGGTTGTTTTTTTCTGTGTGTTTTTGTGTCGCCAATCAAGCTAAAAGTTTTATATTTTTGACGAGCATGGTATTTTGGTTTTTCTAATAGAAACATTCTCGTATTTCACAAAAAATAACTGCAAAAAGTTACAAAATTTGAAGAATAATTTGCATATTTTATTAAAAAAATGTTGTGCATGTCATTACAATTTTTGAAATCTTTACTCTACTGATGCAGATTACAACAACTGAAACTGTTATTACTGACTGCTTGTTAATATTTTATAATTGACAATTTGAAAATAAATAAATCACATCGAGTATATATTTGCAGTTATAGGATGATGCGAGATGCTGTTTTCAACTTTACAATTCGACAATACAGCAAAAAATTTAATAAGTATAAAATAAATTTTGAACGAAACACAAAATGACCTAATTTCTCCAAATAACCAAAATTGAAGTCGGAGCAACTTATGATTTGTAAAGTCAAACAGCTAAAGCTGGCTGCTACGACAACGAAATGGAACAAAACCTATTCAACAGGTGCAATGGGATCAAAAAAGAGCAAACACAAAGTATAGAAACTAATATCATACTGATTATATCAAAATAAAGTGCATAGAGAACTGACGCAACCACTCATTTATTTAGCTCATTTGAGTTACAATGCCTGCTGGGCTTTTTATTGCAAAAAAAAAATGTACTGGTGAAAGTCTCTTATAGGCGAAAAATGTATAAGTTTTGCACTGCGGTGAAAACTACCGACTGAGTCTTGTCTGTTACTCTTCAAAGTTGTCTTCGAACAGATCAAACAAACATTTGTGCTAGCTAACGCCACGAGATACTTATTGGTAAATACTAGTTGGAGCACTGGCGGACATCGAGGAGATTTTGTGTTAGATTTATAAGTATGACCCACACATACTTCCTCCTCAAAAAAAAAAAAAACAAACAGACAAATGGATTAGATACAAAATCAGTTTGTAAGCGCACTACTCAAAAGAAAATTTTATCTACTGGAAAGGCATTCAATGAAATCAAAATCATTGCGAAATATTAAAATAATGCTTCGCCATTCCTGCGTTACGTTTATTTTTATTTTTATTTTTTTTTTTTTTCGAAAACCGGCACAACAAAGTTTAAAACCTTATTAGCAGTACCGGCAGCATGTAGCATAAACAAGATTAAATACGACTTATAATATATATTGCACGACATACAAATTTAAACTTTACTTTAAAATTAAACATTAAACATCTATTACAGCGAAGAAAGAAATAAAGCTAGTTTATTTTTGAATTGCACAGCATTATTACCAGATCTTAAACTATTAGGAAGTGCATTCCAAAGACGAACAGAGTGTACAAAAAACTGCCTTTCAGACGTTAAACAAGAAACACGTAAACAGTTAATCATATTAGTTCGATTGGATATAGAAAAGTTTAATCTCGAAAACAAATAACTGGGTTCTGCATTACATATAATTTTATGCAACAATAAAAGCGTTCGATAGTTCAGTAAGTTATCAAAGGTTAAGCCATGGATTCTTTTAGCATACTGGGAAACATGATCTCTTCGTTTTAGTCCAAACACATAACGAATAATGTTATTGAAAAGAATATTTAATTTATTTTTACTTAGACTATCACAATTTGCAAATATTTCGCAGCCATATAGCATTGTTGGTATGACATATGCTTTAGCAAGTAGCATTCGAATATAAAGAGGAGTAAAGTACTGCGTCGTCCAAAGAACACGAAGCATGCTGTAGACTTTCCCAACCGTGTTACTTATGTGGTTATTCCAAGTTAAAGTTCTGTTGAAGGTTACCCCTAGATTTTTTGCAGAGTCTACGTATTCAATATTGCTTCCGTTTAATGAAAGGTTAGGGGCAGTGGAAATGTCAATGATTTTCTTCGCAATTACCAAGCATTTGGCTTTGCTGGATTAAGGCTTAAGCCGTTTTTTATTGCCCAATTACCAATGTTTTCAAGAACACTATTCAGATTGTTGATGCAGTCATAGAGGTTCTCACGCTTACAGTTGACGCACAACTGGACGTCATCTGCGTACATATGGATCTTACAGTTTTTCAAAACACTAGGTAGGTCATTTATGTACATAGAAAAAAACGTTTATAATTTTTATTTGCATTTTCAATTTTCGACTCTTAATTTTCGAGATGCGAACCTGTGCACGGCACAGCAACTGCCAACTACGCCACAAAAACAAAGCATATCAAATTTTAAAAATCTACTACATACAACGCAGATTAATCTTTAAACCTTTGTGGCCACTCCGTGCGTATGAGTGATACAAGTTGTATTTGAATTTAATTTTTATTATATTAAATTACACGAACATACATTTTTTAACACATTTAAGCATTCAATTAAATTAGTTATCAAAGTGTAAATAGTGTTTAAGTGCATAGTCCAAATAATAATAAAAAAAAAATGAAAATATAATATATTTGGTATGTGGGTAAACACAGATACACACAATTACAATGCCAGAGCTAATTAATTTTTAATAAATTATCTAATTAAAATTTTGAATTAATAAACATGTAATTTTTATTTGCCTTTCATATGTTATATGTTATGAATACAATTTTTTTTTATTTACTTATTTATCTAACTAAAAAGCGAAATAAATGTTCCAAACACATATGCTACATAAATACATTCATATAGAACATGAACTATTTGCTTTTTCATAAATGCATAAAACTGCAAAGTTAAATGTCAATTTCAATTTAAAAAAAGAAAAAATAAAATACCATTGCTGCTGTACAAAACAAATAGAAAGAGAAAAAGTCAACAACAAAATGCTTTTTACATGTCAAAGTGAAAGAAAATGTGCACTGCAATCAAAATTTTAATATTTATTTAAGTACTATGTATGAGACTGTGTCACATGTGACTGTGTAACGTCTTTCTATGTGTGCAGTGGGCATTTTTAGTCAAAGCAATTGGTAGATATTAAAATGTAAATGAATATTTTCATTTCAACACAAAAAAGCACCTGAAATATTACTCAAAAACCTTCTAGTTACAAATTTAATCCCAGCAACTAATTTATACATATGAGAAAATTATTATGTACATATGAGCGTTACTATGAGAAAAAATTAAAGTTGTAGCAAATATCAAAAGTAGCTAAAAGCCATAAAATCAATAAGCGTTAAAAACTCTTTTAAAATTTTTTGGTTTTTTTTGTTTTTGTTAATATTTTATAGTATTTTAGTTTTTGAATTGATATGATTATGTAAAAGGAATACCATTATTATATCTTTAATTCATGAGAATTTTACTAAGATCACTTGAAAGCTTTTACACTGTAAACTTCGATGGACCACAACCTCCACAATTTTGAAAATAAAAATATAAATAAAAGGCGAAATTAAATGTTTTAAACTTAATTAACACTGTCATTACTCCAAATTTCAATTAAATTAACTTTTGACATTCTCTCTAGCTTTGAATTTTTTCAAGTGAAAAATATCATATGTTTGTTAGACATTTTTGATTTACGGTTTTCACATAATTTGGATAATGTAGCGTAACTGACGAGCAATACATACAATATTCAACATTTCCTTTACAGCAATTTTTTTTTTTTTATCTAAAAGATATTTTTTTTAATGCCACTCTTTTATCATAGTTACGTTCTTTGAGGTAGATTGTTCACATTTACCAGTCACGAATGCATTTTAAAGAAATTTTGGCATTGAGTTATAATAATTAAAGTTCATCTAGTTTTCCACTTTAATTACTTGTAAAAAAATGGTCTAAAAGATGCTTTAGCAAAAGCTAAAATCAGTACATATTATTTGTATAAGATATTTCACGAGGCCGCGTAGTCACTGGCTTACTTTACTGTGTGATAATTGAGATCTCATGTACTTATTACCAGAAAATACTGCTCAGTTATATTATTTGGTAAAAATATCTTTGCCCTTTTGAGCAGCTGCATTTCAAAACAGCTTCAATAGCGGAGAAAAATGCTCAATATAATTCGTGGCATCTTAGCAGTGGTATTAATTTATGCATTGTGATATAAGAAATTTGAGGGTATTCACTTAAGAGTATCAATGCAGACTTTTTGTGTATTTACATATCTTACTTGCTGCACTCTTTTCTACATTTGCTTTCTCTCTAAAATATGTGCATCGTGGCATTTTGAAAGTAGACAAATTTTTCAATAAAAATTTCTAAATACTCAATATGATATCTTGTATAAAAGTTAAATAAAAATGTTGCTTATAAAAGAAAAAAAAGAAATTACTATTTTAATTAGAAGAAGAAGTTAACTGTACTGCGTACAGTAGAGAGCAGTAGTCAAACTGTCAAATTTGTTCGCACACCCGCTTGCTTGGTTGCTTACTGCATTGGTAGTTGCTTCACTTCAATTACATTGAAAGTCATTCGCATCGTCATTTTTTAGTGTCACCATTTTTAATGGCAAACATTTTTACTACCATCAGTTCCCAAATTCAGCTCAGTTGTGTGTGTGTATGCGAGTGTCGCGTTGAGTCGCAAGTGCCATAAGCTTTAGCGTCAAAACGGGAAATTGACAAAATTGAAATTGAAATTTTGCAGGACATACTTTCTGCGTCACGAGTGTTTAAAGTGCAGATGCAGCTGTAGCTGCAGCGCTCCCTACACTTACAACTACGAGTATGAGTAACTTTAATGAATGCCTGGATGTGTATTACCCAAGCTACCAGTAGAGTGCTATCGAAAACTTGGGTTAGGAATTTTGCAAATTTGTGGTTCAGCAGTGCCTTTGAGTATATTTTTGGGCGTGCATTTGTGTATGTTTTCCGGTTGCTATGTGTTGGTGCTTCTACATGTGCCAAACAGCTCTGGGAGTAGTAGCAGCACGGTGACTGTGGATGGTGTGTGTCTGTGAAAATTTTCGTATGGCAGCAAAGAAAGAAGAGAATATGAAATGTAAACAAAAGCGAAAATAGAAGGCAAACAGTATTTCAAAGAATAAACGGAGCCCGCAGTGCAGCAGCAGTCACTCTCGGTCTCTCTCTCTCTCTCCTACTCAGCTCATCTCATTTGATCGCACACACACACATACATGCATATACAGGCACATAACATTCAATTGCATTTCATTTTCTATCACGCTTTCATTGCATCATCAACATTGATGCAAATTGCCACTGAGCATAAGCGTAAATGAACTGTGAAACATAATCATGAAGTTGGTTGGGTTGGCAATTGTTTTCGCCGTCATCATTGTCGTCAACGTTGCTTTGACATCTTTCTTTCTATGTGTTTGTTGATGCTAGTCGTGCTAGTCGTGCTAGTTGCATCAGCAGCGGCAACTGCTAGCTGCTGTGGGAAGTAGAGAACAGCCGTTTCCACTCCTACTACTTACTACTCCTTATCATTTTATTTCTCCTCCATTCTTGCTCCAGCAACAGTACATTTTCAAATAGCCCCAAAGTGCATTCATTGTTGTTGGTGGGGTGCGCACGTGATGCTCTACTATATAAATTATTTGGGTCATTTTCTTTATTCTATGCTCGCTTGCAATTCCCAAGCTTTTCCATTTAGCAACTACACAATGCGGCTTTATTTTTTGACATTTTATACACTAAACTTTCCGCCAGCAGTTTGTCCAGATGAGCAACAGCAATTCAACTCATTTCTTCTGATTTCAACTGAAATTCTCACGATTAAAATGTGTTGATGGACATGAAATGACATGAGTTTTGTGCTGCTAGAGTCGAGTTTATGCTCTCACCATTGTGTATTTAGCAAAGTAACCAAAAGAAATTATGTAAATTTCCGAGAGAAGTTTATTTTATTAAAAATATGCACATACTAAATGTGCGAGTATTTGCAAATTTTATTCTCAAACAAAAACAAAAATAAATATTTTATAAAATATGCCATTTCATTATTATTTTAAATAAAACAAATAAATTGTTTGCATTCAAAATATCATTTCCTCCTTGCATCGGTTTTGTTGTTGTTGCTATTGTTTTCAGTGTCCAATTTATATATTTATTATATTTATTAAATAAATAAATAAATACTCATGCTGATGCAATGCAAATTACACTTTATTTGAAAAATATTTTGCAAAATGAAGAAGATAAATATTTATCAGGTCCACTATACTGACTAAATATGCAGAACATCAACCAGCCGCGTCAATTAAATTATAAATTTCAATTCATAATTGTTCTATCAAATTTTTTGTTTTGCAAATTTTTATCAAATTCCCAAAAAAAAATATTTGCAATGGATGCTTAGTCAGAGTCCAATAGGACTGTAGGGTCGTAAATTCAAGCATTGAAGAATGGTAAATTATGTGCCTTAACCAAAGCTCCATTCGTTTTATTATAATATTTACTAAAATGATATGTAAGGAGTGAGATCGAAAAAATCGGATAACTTTGAAAGATCAATGCTTTGAAACTCTTCATCTGAATGAAAACTTTCAAACAGTAGGCTTTGCGTTGGGGAAATTCTGATGAAATACAATCACATGTTTCTTGACTTGTGAACTTTCAGTTGAGTCATGGCATCGGAAGTGGAAAGACGCGATTTAGTTGTTGAATTATTTCGAGAAAATCCGCAGTGGAGCCAGAAAACCATTGCAAATAAGGCGAAAGTTGCACAAAACACTGTCTCGATGATTCTTAAAAAATTTAATACACACTTAACAGTTACTAGAAAATATGGTTCTGGAAGGAAATGCGGTTTCGTGTCTCCACAAAAGGAGAAGAAAGTCGTTGCTCTCTTGGAGAAGAATCCAGCGTTGCCTAATCGAAAATTGGCGGAAAAAGCGAGTTGCAGTGAGTTTTTAGTTCGTAAAATTAAAAAAGATGCGGGCATTAAAACATACAAAGTGCAGACAGTACCAGTACCCAACAGGAATGCTACTAAGAACTTGGTAGCCCAGAGCCGAGCTAAAAACTTGAAGACAGATTTTTTCCATAAATTCGATTGCTGTGTTATGGACGATGTTGTCTATATTTTCTCAATTGCCTGGTCAAGAGTTTTACAACGCAAAGGAACGAGAAGGAGTTGAGGAAAGATTTAAGACAAAATAAAAGTCCAAGTTCCCGAAGAAGTTTCTGGTATGGCAAGCGATTTGTAGTTGTGGGCTAAGGAGTAAAAGTTTCGTAAGAAGTGGCACTGTTAACGCCGAAATTTATGTGAAGGAATGCATCTAGAAGAGATTGCTGCCCTTCATTAGAAAGCACAATGTATCTACTTTCTTTTGGCCTGATCTAGCCTCCTGCCACTACAGTAAAGTAACCCTTAAATGGTTCGAAGACCAAAACATCAAATTGGTAACAAAAGTCGCCAACCCACCAAATTGCCCAGAATTTCGGCCTATCGAGAGATATTGGGATCTAGTGAAAAGAACATGAAAGGCAACAAACAAAGAAGCTAAATCCATGGAAGATTTTAGAAATAAGTGGAATGCTACCACCAAGAGAGTTATAAAAATGACAGTAAAGGCGCTATTGGCAGGTGTACCGGAAAAGCTGTCCGAATTCTGTAAAAAACAACAAACAAATTAGTTTTATGATCATTTTATCAGAAATTAATTTCTTTTCAAAACTGTTTACATTTTTTTATTTGTATGAGGGATTTTAATGCTAGAACAATTTAAAGTTATCCGATTTTTTCGATCTCACTCCTTACTAACATGATATAAGATCTACCTTCATGAAACTTTATCCTCTCTTACAAAATAATTTTAATAAGGTGGTAATTCAAACTGTAGTGGCCTTACAGGAAACCTGCTGCAGCACCATCCATACTTTTTTTCCATAGGTTTAAAAATTCCCATAACAAATAATGTACAAACATTTCTTGCTATAGTTGCTGTTTTATTTATATTAATATGTGAATTTATAAATATTTATTTTCGCAAATAAGTATGTATGAATTACAACAGTTCAAATTGAGGTATGTATGTATGTGTTTGCGTGTGATTGCTATTGCTGTTAAGTTATCGATAACGGTAACCCTAGTCGTATTTGTACGTGTGTGTGAAATTACAATTTTATTTATAATAATAATAAAACTATAAATATAATAGTGTCAACTATTCATTAGTAATATTGCACGCACACATGCACACTCCCAACTCCCATATAAAAAAATATTAAAAACAATAAAAAATATGAGAATATTGTAATGCAAGCTGTAAATTTAACAACACATGTGTGTTCGTATGTGTGTGCACCTTTAAAAGTGCATATGCAAATTTTCCACAACAAAATTTAACTTCTTTTTTATATGTCATACAACTCTGAAACTTTTATTTTGAATTTTTTTTGTTTCATATCGCAGTTTTTTGAATGCTCTAAATTTTATTTTATTTTTTATTTTTGTTCTTTACATTTGGGCATAATAAATTCTACTGCGAACATGCTTGCATAGGTTCGCGATTTCGTTGCTGACTTTTTTGGCTTTGCTGTAATTCGGAACCAAAACTGTGCTAATTACATAAATGAAATTATAACTTTCCGTATGCATTACGTACTCGTTGTGCTGTGTGTTTTTCGTTTTCGGTACACACTCATGTTTGTGCCTTTTTATGTAACTTTACGTAAGGATATATACAAGAACAAAGTATATTCGGTATTGGCGACAGTCAAATGCATCATAAGAGTATGTTGCAGTTTCAGATGAACTTGCACCTATTTGATTGATTGATTAGTTAGAGTTTATGACATTCACAAACACACAGTATGCACATGATGAACAAATATTTCTAGGAAAATTACCAGCTTGAAACGGTGAAATACAGAAACGTTACATGTTTTAGATTAAACTTTAAGCCACTCTGCATGAGTTTTTCAAATTTTAGAACTTAGCTTATATGATACATAGGTCCTGCATAGCCATAGCATGCCACACATAGAAATCCTCAAATATAAGTATATACCACATTTCGTTAGAGTAGCGTACAAAAATTGAAATTTTCGTTCTTGTTTATGAAAGCGTATGTTTCTATGTATGCTGTTTATTTCTTCTTTTTTGTTTTTTTGACCAGAAGCTAGAGTTTCTATTCGGAAGCTGTATGCATATTTTATTGTTTGGAACGTATGGGGTTTTGTATTAGTATTCGTTGGATAGCAATAACCCAGTAGGAAAAACTTAAAGCCCTCTGCATAGGAGTAAAATACTTTTATAAATTTATTGCTTATTCTGGAGCAGTGAGAAATATTTCATTAAGTCGATTTCATTAAGTGGCCGCCGACTCTTGGCAGGCTATTTCAAACTTGCAAGAGTAAAAATTTAAATAAGAAAATCTTTTCACTTCGTAATTTGTATTCGCCATAAAAGTACAGCTCCCTTCTATTCATGTTCAAATTAAATATAACACACACAACGGAAATGAATGGAAATAGGATGGCCTAGGCCATCTTAAGAGAGAGAGAGATCTTGAGATCTTGAGATCTCTCGCTGTAACTGTTGTTGCTCTCTTATTTTGTCTTAATTTCTTTTTATTATGTGCGGTTCGTTTATGTTGAGCGTGAGTGAATTATTCAAACATGTACTTATGTACATTAAAGCGGGTTGGTCCCCATACAAAAAAAAAAAGTATGAAAAAACCACCCCCTATCTAAAAGCTTATGTTGAGAGTTTTTCAAAATAATTTTTGTTTTTTTGGACCACTCTAAAAACCGACAAAATGAATTTTTGTTTGGCAGTTGATGTCCGATATTTATAAATGATATATTGGTGTAAAAGGCTCAACGATTGCTACATTTTCTTCTTAGGTGTTATTCATCTCCGAATTCATTTGTAATAGTTAGGTCGCGTACTCAGAGTTGTACCCCCCTAAAGGCATTAAATTCTTGCCCAAAAAGTGTTCCATAAACGAAAAAGTTATAGCTGCTTAAATTTTGGTGCAATTATTATTGTAAGTACTTATGTAAATAATTTAAATTTTTTGTTGTAGCTCAAACCAAAAACCAATATAATTAATTAAGCCAATTAATATATTCAATACTTATTGTTATTTAAAAATTATACATTAATAGTTAAAAAAAAAAAAAAACGTAAACTAAATGATTAACTATGAACCAATAAATATTTTTTTATTGAGATAAATTTTGATGTGATTCCAGATGGCTGTAACACTCATGCCTTTCCAATTTACTTAGTATATGACCTACATGCTTCTCATCTGAGACTGCAAGTGCAGATTTATGTATATTTCTTAAGTTGCTACTTGCAGATATTACAACAGCATAAGAATACGAGCCTCAGAACTTTGCATTTTCTCACTGCATCAGCAAGAATGGCTACGCCGCTAAAAACGTTATAAGCGACAGTGGTCTCCACTGTTGCATACAACTTTCTTCACAGAGCAACTTCAGAGAAAAAGTGTATTGCTTTACTTCAAGCGATATATGAAGTTTAAGTGCAGCAAAGTGGAATGCTAAAAGAGAGCACTTTCATTCTACTCTTTTTATGTCGACCGCCTAATGCCTGAAGAACATGTGCTGATTTTCTGCATGTAGTGAAATTCAAATACATTAGTTCATATGGCGGTTAACTCGTGCAAACTCTGTAATAAAGTCATGCAGAGCTCGATGCACAAAATCTGCATATGAGTTTCAGGTATAAATCATGCAATGCAGAAAATATAATGTTGTCATAGGCTGAAGCGCATAACGCGCATTTGCTGCAAGACTGTTATAGCTTAAAAAACATTAATTCTAAGAAATATGAATTTAAACTTTTCAATTTTCCTGTCACTCCATACAATTCTTAAGGACAAATACTTTTCTCACGTAAGTTCTTGAGATGCAGATATAACTTTTTCATAGAAGTTAACGCACTTCATAATGGTTATTTCTTTGCATTTGACAATCTTGCAGCAAATGAGTATTGTGTTTATTGCTTTTTCACATAGTAAGTATAAGTGCTTTCAAAGGCGTTTCAGAGTGTTTGTTTTTCCGAGTGGGAAGCCACACCCATTGCCGGAAAAAACTATTTACACTTGAATTTTGTATGTAGCAGCGTGTATGTACATAGTTTGTATTTTGTAAAATATCGGAAAAAACTTGTTTTGTTTTTTTTTTTGTTTGTTTTGATATATTCACAGGTCTTTCAACTTTTCTCGAAAGCATAATTTTTAATTATGAATATTTATTTTTGTTTATGAGTTAATTTCATATGTGTAATACAATATAATATGGGAATACATGTATAATTTGTTTGGAACTTTAATTTAAAATTTTATCGTTAATAGTCTGTACTATCTAAGGAGGTTAATAGTGTAAGACTAGTAATTTAACACGAGTACTTTGGAGAAATAGTTATCAGTACAGGTTCACTATTATATGTTGTTCTTTTTATTTGAGAAAAAAAAAAAATCTTTTCCACATTAAGGTGGTAAAAAACAATAAAATTGCAATTGCACAACGTAGGCACATATGGCAATTTCAAAATCTTTGTACAGTGACTCTAAAATCCGATCGAAAGGAACAAGTTTTTTGGGCCACGTTTACTGACAACAAATGTTGGAAAATTAAAAAGTTGGTAGTCATTCAGATGAACAAGGAAAATTGGTATTGGTGTGAAAATCGGATAATGCATTTATTCAGTCCAATTTTAATAATTTCTAAAATTTTTCTGAAATAAATCTCAGTGTTTTTTAATTGCAATAAAAAATTTTTTTCTAAACGGACAATATTAATAGTTGCAGTTTTTGCGTCTATTTTTCTCTCCCGTCCCTTCTGATTTATTCCTTAACATTTAATCCCTTTCCTTTCTTGTTTCTTGTCTCTAAACCTCTGCTCTCTACAACCTCTCTCTTTGACCTTTCTCTATTTTTCATTTATTTCCTTGTCTCCCTCCCCCTTATTCACATGCTGTGGAGCACCGAATCCAGTTCTCATACGTACACCTGGAATGCATCATTTTATATTTGACTGCTTTATACGAATTGCACCAACTCTAACACAATTAAAAAGGATTTAGTTCTCTTAATTATTGTGTAAAACATAATCAGTGCTATTTATCGTGTGATAATTATGTGGGTGCTCACTCACCCTGTAATGTAAATATATACATTATAAACATTCATTAACATATTTTGCTAATCAAATGTAAAACGCGTATAAATTATATTTTTTTTAATTGATTATTGAAGTGAATTTAAATAAATATTAATTGAAAATAATAAATTTTTTATTAAAATTCCAAATAAATACACTAAATTTGATTTATGAACTTTTATTTGGTAATCAAGTTGCGGCATTTTTGTTGCTTTGCCTATGCTACACAATAAGTAACTGTTTGGCAGTTAATTTTTTTTATTAGTTACTGATTATACTAATGCACAAATCTAACAAATAATTCAATTTATTTTATTGTATGCATTCATTTTTCAAAAATTATTTATGTGTTATTATTTCCGTTTGCATATGTAAAACCATTTACACGTGCAATAATATGTGAATACTGGTATTAATTTAAAAGTTAAGTTTATGAAAAAAAAAACATATATGTGAAATTAGCGTCAGACACTTCAAGGGCTCCGATCACCTTGGCGTACTCAGTGTTTGGGAATAACGTCAAAGTGTTGAGATATTTACATTTAAGAGGTTCTGATCACCTAAAAAACAACTTTACATCAATATTTTAGGGAAAAATATAAGTATGCAATCTACCTTACAAAATTTACTAACTTACAAAGGTCTGTTACACAGAGTGTCGGGGGTTCGAACCTCGGCACAGGCAAATTCAAAAAGTAGAAAAAGTCTGTGTAGCACCACCTCTTGGCAGGCAACGGTACATTTTCCTAATCTTTTCTATCCATGTTGTCATAGTCGACACTGATAAAACTGAAGTACATCGTGGTAAAGGCATAACACTTGCCTCAATGGCTGTCAATCTCTTTATCGGTGTCCTGTCTCATTCTCCCTCCTTCTTCCTACCACCTATCAATCTTCCTTCCAATCAGCACAATACTGTACATTCATAGGGGTACACACTGTGTGTTGACTATACCAAAAACAAAAATAAATAAATAAATAAATTACTCAATGATATTAAGACCTATAAGACAATACGTATAGCAGAATTGGCTACTTCTTCTTCGTTTATTTAGAATTTTTCTGTAGGGAACTTGGATAATATTTGTTCCCATTTACTTTAATATTTTTGATATACTTACATATGTTAGAAAAAGGGTCTATCGCGTCAGCTACATAAATTAGAGGAACTAGTTTTAATTGTTTTTGCTGTGAAAATTTATTTTACTTTAGAACAGAGAAGATATAAATATATTAGAAACATTTAGTTTATTCAGCACAAGAAATGTCCGGAAAATCTATGATTCTGTATGAAAAATTGAACATCTATGAATAAAACATCACATTAGCAGCTGTACTGATTAAATATTCTCTCTTTGTAGTTGAAAAAGGTTTATGTATGTATGTACAGTTTATTTAAGTTGAGGATTACATAAAAAAATTTTCATGTAATATTAGCAAAGTTTATTTTGTTTTGCTGTACCTATCATTTTAAACTGATTTATGAATTTTACTTTCGCTTTATATGAATTAATAAATTTAATTTTGATTTATACACACAATAGGCTCTTCAAAGAAATAGAATCACAACAACTAAGTACATACATTGCTAGTGATGCGTAGCAGATGTTCTACTGTCTCCTCTTCAATGGACTTACTTATTGCACTCAAATGTGCTGTTCTACTGTAAATGATCTTCAATTAATTTGAAGTATAAAGTAAAGAAAGTATAAAAGAAAAGATATTTTGCAATCCATCTAGTGGAATGGTTTATATATAACACACTGTATTCGGCGCACACATTCTACTTATAGTTATGTGCCAGTAAATTGATGAAAGATCTAAATAATAGCGTCTTAGAACCTCTCTACACAGCTCTCGCATATTGTATTGTGGTAAATTGAAATATGCGAAACAAAATTATAGAACTTTTCAGCGAGTCAAAAAGATGATGATGTCTCATCGTTGTATACATACATACTGCAATATGTGAATAAGTATAAGAGTATTCATAGAGCATTTTAAATGACTTGCTATGTGAAAGTGATTACTTTCTGAATGGGTAAAAAGTAAAACTATCATGTGTGTGCATTTGATGTATCCCAGCAAAAAAAAATGGTATTTCTAATTAAACAATTCTCTGGCTAATCAAATTCTACTCTGCCTTAACTAAGTCATTGACATTTATATATATTAAAATTTGAGGTTATTTTTTCATTTTTAATATCTTATCTTATTTGGAAAGTGAGTTTTAGCATTTTACTTATGTTCTTTGCAGAACAAACATTAGAAACCGATGATTTCATCATTAAACTTGTATTGCAAGCGTGCCATAGTGTTTGGTTTATAAACTTCAAAATATGATATTTATGAATTTAATAAGCCTAAATGTTCACAGTTTTGTAGGCCAAACTTATGAATAATTCAGACAGAGGTACATAAGTATATAAAAATATTTTCTAATATCATTCATTTTGCTGGGCTTTAGCACACTGGAAAATGCAAAATGCATGCTTTCTGGGATAAAATAGAAAAAAGAAAAAATTAGTAGAAAATGTCACAAAAGAGTTACATGCACTCTATCTTTTCTTCTAAGTAGAAAATGATTCTGTTTCAATTTGTATTTCAAATGCTTTCAGATAGTTGTAGAAATATGAACAAAGTAATTGTTTACTCCAAGAGTAAATATTCATGCCACCGTGCAGTCAACATCCCAAAATGTGAACCTAATTTTTGAAAACGGCATATTCCAAAGTCTTTCGTCATTAGTATTCTCAAACAACCCGAAGAAGCAAAAGCAGCAACCATCAACAATCAGCAATCAATCCAACTAAAATCGTTTTACCCATCAACTCAATCCCGAATCCCCAACATACACATAAGTTTCACACACAAAATAGCATTTCCTTGTACATATATTATCACATAAAACAATACGTAACGTAAAGTGAACAAATAAAAACATACAGTCTAACTTTTTCACACTGTACAAAACTTAAAGTAAATTGAATTTCCCCTAGAATACAATTATTTAATGTCCCCCTCCTTAAACCCACCCTTCCTAAGTAATGAAAACAAAACTTATCAGCAAAAGTTCTGAAATTGCTTTATTTAAAGGAAATTTTTTTTTATTTTTTATTTACAGTGTTATTAAGCAAAACAAGAAAATCAATATCAATTTCGGTAAGTTGCAATCAAACAAACAATTATAAAAAAAATTGGGCATACATTTTCTTCTCAGTAAAAATATTGTGAAGATTATTTACATCTGAAGAAAAAACAATATAAAACTCTTTCTTGAAAAATAGTTCTGACTAATTAATGAACCAGTCGTTTTATGTTTAGTGTCTATTTTCATGTGTAAAATTGAAATGAAAATATTTATAGTAATTAAAATGCGAACACATTGTTGAAATTATTAAAAATACTACTTATTTCCGTGTGCCGTGAACGCGTCTTTCGGCCCTCAATTATTTTTAAAAAGTAGTACAAAATACCATAAAGGGTAATTTGCAAGGTACATTTTCCAATAATATTTTGAACTACTGGATATTTTGAGTATGTCATTCGTATTATCACGGAAATTTTGTTTTGGCGAAATAGATACGCTAGAACACCGTTGGGAAATACTAAAAATTTACTGGCGAAATGGTGAATCTCCTACTGAAAGTGTAAGAAAATTACATTCAAAATTCGGTTGACACGAATTTCCACTCTATTTGTGGATCAATTTGTGAAACGTGTGCGTGAAACTGGATATTTATTGGATAAAAAACACGTTTTCGTACTCCTACAGTCTGCACAACCGAAAAAATTGCTGTCATATCAATTCGCCAACGTTCTCAGGAATTGAACATTTCGCGCTTACACTTTATGTCAAATTTTGCATAAAGACGGCATGAAGCCGTACAAAGTTCAATTGGTACAATAGCCACATGACCATCTATAACGTTTTCGGTTCGCTAATTGGGCTCTGGAACGCTTGGATGAGGATGAACATTTTTATCGTAAAATCATCTGACGAAGCTCTCTTTGACCTCGGTTGTAAATGCGCTGCAGTGAATAGTGTACGTTACTGTACATTGATAACTGATTATTTGTGGTCTATTTTAGAAGATATGGAAGATATGGTTGTTGTAGCGTATCGGCAGTGCGTTGTACTGTTACGCAGAGTGTTCGGAGTTCTAATCTCGGCATGGGAAGTTTGAAAATCGCCTTATTAGCCGTTTTGGTTGATATGCATTGGCCACCACTCCGTTGGACTATTATTTGTGGGGAAACGGTAAAGATAAGTGTAGTGCTAAGTGTAGTGTAGTGTTCCACAAGTAACCGGATGGATTGTACTTTCGAATAATAAAAACTATATTGAAAAAAATTATTCGTTTCTTATTTACACCAAAATCAAATTATAAATAGTCCACCCTTTATGTACAAACACACTACTTACTATAAACATTTGTTGTTGTGATAGCAGGGATATTTGCATTTGCAACGATACAATATCATTTGCGCCAAATTGTGAATACGACTATTGTTTTAGCATTACATTGTTTTAGATTCGCACTACGGTTACATACTTACTTTTACTCCGTACACATAGCCGATAGCAGCTACATAAACACATGATTACGAATTGCAGTCGGCTTCATCTGACGCCGTGTAGACAGCTACTTGATCACAATGAAAGCGGCAGCAGCAGCATAAACGCAAGCAGTGCTCTTGACACTCTCTCTTCTCTTTCTCTTGTTGTTTGTCAAATTAGATATAGATTTAAATTGGCTACAGCACAGTTGCGGTCGGTGGTCACGTTGTCGTGTCGTCGCCAAAATACTCGTCTCCATAAGAACATGAGTTTTTACGAAGTTGACAAATGTGGTCGTGTAGCTGCCGTCGTCAATGTTCATGAAGCATTTGCTTTCATTTAGTGGACTGATGATATCAAGTGTTAATACTTATTGGGTATAAACAAGATATATCCACCATTGTTATTCCTTTTTCTTGCTCAACCTCTTTGTTGAAAGCGTGAATCGTATGGGCTTTGTTTAAAATATTTCCCGTAGGCTATTGAAAAACAATTCAGATAATTCTTTTGTTAATTTTGTACTGCTTAATTGAAAATCGTTCATTTAAAAATTGAAAATTTTTTACTTTCCTTTGTAGACATACAATTTTTGGTATTTGGTTAATATGTATGTAAATTAAATAAATAAATAAGTATGTATATAAGGAATTTCTTATTTAACGTAGTTGCTTAATTTAAAGATAATGGCGCTAGTTGTGTAAAGCAGTTAACGACTTTCATTCCTTTTGCTGTTTCACTATTGCCAACATTGCTGCAATGCTTACTTGAAAGCAATATTTTGCCTGCGGTGTGAATTGGTTTCTTTTGTGTATTTCATAGTTCTTTTATCTTTATATTGTTTATTTATCTGATCAAATAAGTATGTACTTACGAATGTAATTCTGCTGTTGATACTTACTGATATTATTTTTGATATCTGTGAGTGATTTGTATGACAAATCTACATGCATTTCAAAAACGCGACTTATGTCAGACATGAGCTACTCTGTCTTAGTGACACAGACATATGTGAACACAATGTTGTAAAAAATGGACTAGAAGATACTTTCAACAAATTTTCAAATTTTTATGTTTTCATAATGTATGTTAGAGTTCAAAAATCTCGTAATCAACGCTCCGCAGCATCGGCAACTGACAACCAGTAAACTCGTCCATAAAATTAAAACATTTGAAAAGTGCCAGATAAAAAACAAAAAGCTGCAGCAACAAAGAATGAAAAAAATTATAAGTCTTAGTGAAAAAAAAAACGTGAAAACAAATCCATTTAAAAGTTTCAGTGAATAAGAATAAAATGAAAAAAAAACATTAAAATAATACAAAACTTTTCGAAAAGAAATTGCTGCGTCAAAGTTTTCAAATAAGCTATACTACATCGGTGCTGCTGCTGCTTGACTCTTGCTACTTGCTGCTGCTACTACTGCCTTTTTGCGTAGCGTTTTTTTTCTTGCTACTGTCCGTTTTTTTTCCAAATTTTTTCTTCAGTTCTTCGCTTCCAGCAAATTGCAAATTAAGAACTAATTGGCTTACAAAAACACAACCTAAAGCAACTTTAATACAAGAAAACCCTTAACTCAACTCAACTTAGCTCATCGCATTCAGCATTCAACTCCCTTCTTTATTACCTTTTTCAGTTCTTTCCGTTATTGTCCTGCTATTGTAATAGTTTTTTTCTCTTCTCTTCTCGATCTTTTACTTAATTTTTTCTTCTTTTTTTGGCTAAATGAAAACTTTAGAGAAAAGGATCAAAAATTAAAATTAAATGAAAAGAAAAGAAAAAAGCAAATCCAACGAAAAAGAAAATACAAGAACAATAGCAACAGCACCATCTGATAAATGTACAAAGCTAAGGAGTGTTGGATAAGAGAGAGCGCGGGGTTATAACCATGAGATAATCTTTCCGAAATGAAATTTTCACAGCAATCTGTGAATGGATGTATGTATGTGCAATTTTTGGCTAAGGTTTGAGGGCCAGTATACGAATTGGTGAGGTGAGGTCAGTAAGGACGTTCAGCCAATCAATCAGTCTGTAGGTCAGTCATCAACACTCCTGTTCATGCGGAAAGGTTTCTCTGGTTGCTTTCATGTTTTTATATACAACTTGTTCTGTTTTTCGCTGTTGCGCATATTTCAAGCTGAAAGGTTTCATGTTGTTAAAATAATAGTCTCGCTGTTGCTGTTGTTGTTGCTGTTGTCTTTTGTTGCTGCTGCTATTCATCTGTTTCTTGTGTAGTATTTACGATTAAGTATTGTTAGCGAATTCTTTTAATTCTTTTCAAGCAACAATAAACAACATTTTTCTTTTACATTTTATTAACCAGCAAATGATAATAATAGGATTCCGTTTAATTTATTTTTTTTTGTTTTGTTTTTGTTTTGTAAATAGTAGTGATTTTTTAAGAATATAATATAATATAAAATTTTATTTAATTTTTAACCATTAGCAACGCTGTGAGTTGAGTAATTATTAGTGAATCAGCAGAACATTCTTTGTGGGAAAGTCTATTGAATATGTCGTTCGTTGGAATAATCACTTTTTAGACATATCATAAAAACCAGACCAGTATTTCGACATGATCTACATACATACACATCTCTAACATATGGATTCCCAACCTGATATCTAGTTTTAATTCGCATATGCGAGTAGGATTCCCGAACTCGACTGTTGAGACAGAAGGATTTCTTACTATAGTTATTGGTCGCGTTGAAATGAAGCCAAGTCATGGGACTTTATTCAATTCATATTTCTCGCTATCTCTCAAAGTTTGTTTCTCTGTTAATATTTTTCCTGACTTTGATCAGAAATCAAATGTTCAGTCAATCATAACTTTTCTTTCTTCTTTTAATGACACAACAACCCATGGAGGGCCTAGGACGAGCTTTTTGCACCCACTCATGTGCCTATAGTCTTATGCCGGATCCGAACGGCGAATTGAAAAGATTTTCTCAAACAATGTTTATTCTTGTAGGTTTGCTATTGCCTGCCAAGCGGTAGTGTTTTTTCTTCATTTCTATTTGTCCTTTAACGCAAAGAAGGCTTTCATTTAAATTTTGTTAGTTATCATGGACAAATAAAAAACTGGTAACTACAAATGCCAGTATTAGATTTTCTCCATTCTCAGGAATAAGTACTTATTTATTACTAATATATTCTATGTATATATCTATTTTTTTCACTCTACTAAATCTACTAAATCTACTATTATTATTTGTAATGCTGCATGCAGTGGTCGCTGTAGCGTAGTGGTAGTGCGTTGGACTGCTACGCAGAGTGTCCAGGGTTCGAATCTCGGCACAGGAAAAATCAGAAAGTAGAAAAAAATAATTTTTCTACACGGTACCACCTCTTAGCAGGCAATGGCAAACCTACAAGTGTAAAAAATTGCATATGAAAAGCTTTTCACTTAGCCGTTCGGATTCGGCATTAAACTGTAGGTCCCTTACATTCATGTACAAATATAACACGCACAACATGAGTGGAAGCGAAAAGCTCGGTCTAGGCCCTCCATGGGCTGTTGTGCTATTAAAAGTAAGAAAAAGTAATTCAAATGTATGCCATCAATGTTGACATAAAATTCCTTTTGCGTATAAAATCATATGAATACGTGATACCTTTTCCAAATCCAAAAGCCAAATCAAAAATGTGCGTAGCTCTTCCTGGTGGGTTCACGCAGAAAAAATAAAATAAATATGAAATTATGTATAAAAAATATGTACAAAGCTGAAAAACAAAACCCACAAATTTTTTCTTATTTTTTTAGCATACCAAATGTGAAAATGTACAAAACATGACATAAACATGACATTTGACTTTTGTTTCTACATATTTAAGTTGTTACTTTTGTGTGTCACTTTGTTGCTTGCGATTTTAGCTAGACTTGACTTGACTTGGCTTGACGCACGTGACCAAAGCGCACAAGTGAAATATTCACACGTATATATATATATATTAATAAATATACTTATATATTTACGTATATTATAAACCTACATATGTTCGTACGTATGTTTATACAAATTTTTCCTACCTCTATCAAAAATGTGTCATGTTGCGTTTGTTGCATGCAAATAAACCATTACAGAGAATTTTAATAAATTTAAAGGCTTTTAAAAACTTCTGTACTCCAATTTTTCTACTAAAAAATCATTATGCATAGCAAATTGTAGTGTGTAGTTGAATTAATAGTAGTAGTTGCATTAGTACCTACATATGTAGTAGTAGTAGTGGCTTCCAGTAGTAGGTAGTCAAAGTTGAAAATTGCATTTTAGTGTAATTACTAAATGCTTTTAAAAATGCATGCATGATATTTTTTCTACTTTTTCTTTTTTAATATTTCACTGACGCCATTAAAATTTTCACAAAATGGTGGGTGTATGTGTGTGTGTGTGTGTGTATAGTCTCACTCATAAAGAACCCACGAGACGTGAGCCATACATAGTTTCAATTTAGTTTAAACTCAATTTTTTTTTGTGTGCATATTCTATTTTTATCTCCAATTTTACGCCGTTGTTCTCATAATTTCGACTGAAGTATTTTCAATGAAAGTAAATATGTATCAGTATATTTCTAGTTTTTGAATAATTTATTCGAATAATTGCGATACTTTGTGCCGCCATTCTCCGTAATACAAATAGAATCGTAATAGTATCAAAGTAAAAATATATTTATAAAAACATTTTTAAATTAAGTTTTCCACGAAATACTCGTATTTGATAAATACACAATCATAATGGCAAAACTATATTAAAAAAGAAATTAAAAATATATTAATATTCAAATATACTTGGGCAATTCAAAATATAACTGAGCAGAGCTGTAGTAATTTAATTTAATTTTTACTCATTCAGTTAAATTTCAGCTGTCAAACGAAATCGTTTTCGACACGATACGCAAAGAAATGATAGACAAATGCAAAATGTAATTTTTGAAAAAGCATTCGATACATGATTCTTTTTATTAACCAAAGCAAAATAATCTTCGCCCGTTTCAGCCACTTTCAGCGAATATGCTTTTATAACTAACTCGCCAAGACTGCGACGAATCTAAATGAATCTTTCACTTTCAGCATCGCTAAGAAACCACTCTGACAGCTAGACAGAGCGATAGTAGAAAGATTTTTAATTGCAACAGATCACGGGAAATGAATTTAAAACACTTTCCTGGTGAAACAATCTGTCAGTTCATTTGTATCTTTGGCTACCACGGCTGCCGATGGATTCTTTTCAATTAGACGTTCAATGACGTGCAATGTCATTGCTGACGTGAATGCCATACATTGTCAATGATTTCAGCATCTGACTGGGTGAGCGAAAGCAATTTGAAGCCATCAGGATAGCTGGAAAGGAAAAGAGAAAGGTTTTAAATTTTATCGAAGTGAATGTTTGAGTCCTATGTATATACTCACTTTACTCGTGGCCTGGTATATGAATTCAGTACAATCTCAAGCTATTCGATCTTCAATAGGCGCGATGTCTTCAACACAACATCCCGCAGCGATTCTGGAAACGCGCGTATTTTATAGCCACGTGCCCAAACGAATGTTTTTAACGCCTGTGAAAGCAATTCTGCATTACCTACTGGGTCTAATGTATTTACAAAAAGTTGGAAGCGATCCCTTTTAAATTAAAAAATTTTATATTATCATAATATAAACCCGGCTCACATATTTTTATGATCCGATGGTTGCCACAGTATATTTTGTTTTCGTATATGTTGACGTTAACGCAGTTAAAAACAGGTAAGAAGATATTCTACACATAAGGGTAATTTTTTTGCTACTTGGTTTTTGATGTTTATATTTCTGACAGTTCACGCGTGACTCTTGACATATGTCAAAGTAAAAAATGCTCAGTTTAGTTTGCCATTTCATCATGAATAACGTTTGCAAATTATTGAAATTTACTATCAAAATTCGTGCCGTTTTTTTATTGCAAAATTGTCTTCAGCAACGAGGCTCATTTTTGGCTTAAGCTGAATTGCCGTATTTTGAGTGAAGACCATACCAACCAGAGTCAATTCAGAAGCTACCAAAGCATCCCGAATAATTCTCTATTTGGTGTGGTTTATAGGCAGGCGGCATCATTGCAAAAAATTACATTTCAATATTGGGCTAACCCTCGTCTCAATTGTTGGACCTATAAAGTACCTATATTCCACCTATATACTTATTCAAAGACGATGAAGGCCGTAACGTCACGGTCAATGGAGAAAGGTACCATTCGATGATAACAGACTAACTTTTTTTTTGCCGAAAATGCAAGAATTGGACTCGGTCGACATGTGGTTCCAACACATGCCACATACCATACTGCTCGTGAAACCATGCATCAATTGAGAGGCGAATGTGATGAGCAGTTAATCTGACGTTTTGGTGCAGTCAATTGACCATCAAGATCGTGTGATTTGACCCCGTTAGATTATTTTTTGTAGAGCTATGTTAAATCTCTTGTCTATAGGAACAAGCCAAACACGATTGCTGCTTTGAAAGCCACCAAGTCATTGGTGAAATTCCGGCTGAAATGTTTGAAAAAGTGTGCCAAAATTGGACCTTCAGAATGGACCACTTGAAACGTAGCCGCGGGCAACATTTAAGTGAAATTATCTTTAAAACGTAAATGGTAGGAATTAATTTATCGATCCAAATAAAAATTTCCTTCAGTTTTGTAAAATATCTGTGTTTTTCTTTTTTTTTTCAACCAAGCTCTTAAAAAAAACAACCAACAGCAAAATACGTGAGTATTCAGAGTGCGAGAGCACATGTATTCGTGTGTTGAACGATGCAGAGCAGAGAGAGAAGAGTGGTCTGGGAATAGGAAAAAGGAGAGAGGGGAATTTAGTTTTTCGAAAGCAATCTAGATAATAAAACATAAACTTGGATTATCGAACATAAAAATTGGCCACAACGGAATACTTGTTTAAATTCTTAAGTTTGTGAAATGCTTAATATTTAGGAAGCAATTTTGTATGAAATAGAAATACAGTAAAGATCAATGGTCGCCGTGGCGTAGTGGAAGTGCGTTGGACTGCTACGCAGAGTAACCGGGGTTTGAATCTCGGCACAGAGAAAATCAAAAAAAAAAAAGTAGAAAAAATAATTTTTCTACACGGCACCACCTCTTGGCAGGCAATGGCAAACCTACAAGAGTAAAAATTGCTATGAAAAGCTTTTCACTTCGCCGTTCGGATTCGGCATTAAACTGTAGGTCCCTTCCATTCATATACAAATATAACACGCACAACATGAGTGGATGCGAAAAGCTCGGCCTAGGCCCTCCATGGGATGTTGCGCCATTAAAAGTAAATTAAATAAAGATCAATTGGATGGGTTATTGTGGTTACATTTTGTTCCAATTTCATCAGCAATTTATGTAGTAAGCATGCCACACAAAACAACCCCATTTAATTATATTTTTGCTCTAGTTATAAGACAGAACCACTTACAGCTGACAAAAAAAAAAAAAAATTACACGTTTTATCTAACATTCTGTTTATTTGCACCGATAAATCAAATAGTCATCACATTATCAACTCACCAGTATCAAATACAATCTAGACTCGCGCCATTTATTATATAAACTATAAACTTGAAAATATTTTAATTCTCTTTCTTTTTCATACCATTTAATGTAATTATCTACTATATAAATATAGTATTGTATCCCATTGAGTTCTTTGGCCAGTTTATACGATAATGATTGCGTAATTCAAGTAAGTCCGATAGTTTATTTAACGCGGTTTACTTGTCCATATTTTCTATTTTCGTAGAAATTACTCACATGAAGCTTTTCCTTACAAGTTTGCTTTTGAACTGTTTGAATTTATGTACTACTTAACAGTTGGTTTTGTTTATAATTATTATGGAGAATATAAGTATAATTAATAGAAAACTACGCTCAAGTGCACAATGTAATGCTTAAGGTGATGTCTATATTTAGAGAAAAGGGAATTTTTTAAATAAATAATAAATAAATATATATATTAATAAAAAAACCGAAATCAACCAACAGAGAGTGAAAACATAATTTTTGTAATCGAGGAACTTGTATAAAAAATTGCTAAAAATCTGATTTTATTGACAGCGTTTCCGATTTTTTTTTACAGCATTCAATTGAATTTCGCTAACGTTTTTTTTTTTGTTTTTTAATATACTTAAACAGGCTTAATAAAATGAAAGATTTAGCAGAGAAATAATAACAATGTATAGAGATTTTTCTTTAAATTTTTATGTAATCAATATTTATTAGGGAATTTTTTATTTTAAATTAGAGCGATCTTTATTTTTTTAAATAGTGGCAAAAGTATATATAAGTGTTAACTACTTTTAAATTCTGAGTGCTATTAAGCTTATGGTTATACCTTCATATTTGTTCCGTGCTGAAATTACAACTACTTAACTTAAAACCAGTGTCACCATTTGTTTGAACTTTTCAAAATTATCCAAGTAATTTTATTAAAATATCAAACAATTATGGCTTTATATCGATTTGTACTTATGCTAAGCATTAAAGCCAAATGCATCTTAGACCAATTGTTTAATGTACTTATAGATTAAAGCTTGAAAGCTTCTCGTATGCTGCTATTACATATAAAAAATGAAACTGATAGTGCTTATTTACGTAAGTATTGCATTATTTGTTTGCAAAAAATTTACTATACATATGACTTACTTAATAGGCAAGCACATATTTACACCGTACAATTTTATATTGTATTTACAGCTCCCAGTGACATTCAAATACTTTATGTTGTTTTCATTTATAAAGTGAAAAAACTGCCGAGTTATGAAATTAACCTTTAATGACAAAATCAATAAACGTAATTTCTTATTTCTTCTGTTTGGCAATTTATTTTATTTTTAAGTTGTTGTTATTTCTCACAATAGAGTGGCTAATATATGTGGAACTTTATAGGTCCAACAATTGAGACTAGGGTTAGTCCAACATTGAAATGTCATGTTTTGCAATGTAGGGAGAATGTTGATCTCCAAACTGAGGCTAAGGTCAGCATTTAATTATATTAACGTGTAATATGAGTCAAAAAAAAAAATTTATTAGTTATAATGACAGACTATTAAGTAGTTAAGTAGTGGTCGCTGTGGCGTAGTGGTAATGCGTTGGACTGCTACGCAGAGTGTCCGGGGTTCAAATCTCGGCACAGTCAAAATCAAAACAAACAAAAAAGTAGAAACAATAATTTTTCTACACAGCACCACCTCTTGGCAGGCAATGGCAAACCTACAAGAGTAAAAATTGCTATGAAAAGCGTTTCACTTCGCCGTTCGGATTCGGCATTAAAACTGTGCGAAAAGCTCGGCCTAGGCCTCCATGGGCTATTGTGCCATTAAAAGTAAGTAAGTAAATGACAGTGGTCGCTGTGGCGTAGTGGTAGTGCGCTGGACTACTACGCAGAGTGTCCGGGGTTCGAATCTCAGCACAGGCAAAATCAAAAAAAGTAGAAAAAATAATTTTTCTACACGGCACCACCTCTTGGCAGGCAATGGCAAACCTACAAGAGTAAAATTTGCTATGAAAAGCTTTTCACTTCGCCGTTCGGATTCGGCATTAAACTGTAGGTCCCTTTCATTCATGTACAAATATGACACGCACAACATGAGTGGATGCGAAAAGCTCGGCCTAGGCCCTCCATGGGTTGTTGTGCCACTAAAAGTAAGTAAAGTAAGTAAGTAAGTAAATGACAGACTATTATTTTTTAATGACGGTATTCCTTTTTATAATCGATGTTAAATTTTTTGTAATCCACGTGTGAGTATAAAATTTAATCAACACTATAAAAAACACAATGGACGATCCAAACAAAAAAAAAAAAAAAAAAAAAATAGCTCTGTATTTAGCTTACATACACACGAGCTTGACAATCAAATATTTAATCTATATAGGCCAATTCCTGGAAAGTCTATGACCAACCTGCGTTGGCCTATGCTAGGAAAGCCTTTTATAAGATGGCTTTGTTGAGCTCGCATGCGTTACGAAGCTATTTCCACACTGGTTATTATTGACTATTTGTAATGGCGGCTGATATATGTAAGATAAATCTTCAATATAAATAAGTGATATTCCAATAGAAAAATAAGTAGTACCTAAATAATTATTTATACGCATATAATAAAGTTGAAAAAGAATTACAATTTCAAAAATGATAAAAAATTAAATGAGCATTTTTATATGATCTAACAGTCACATATGCTCATTACAGCGCAAACAAATAAATGGAATTTGAGAAGAAATCACTATTCAAAGTAGAAAAAGTAGAAATAGCAAGCAGAAAAGGGTGGAGAACTATGAAAATGAAGAATAAATATGCTGGAAAATTGTAGTTTTAATACTATTTACAACTACGACTGCGCTCATTTTTCATTTTTAGTTTTTTGCTCAAAAGTGTGAAATGCAAATATTTTCAAATAAAATGAATCAAAGGATTCTGTCGAAGAAGCATTTTTCTTCTTCTTAACGTTGGCAGAAGCTGTGCGCGTGTAAAACTTATGTTCTGCATAAATACGTTGCAAATATGTGTTTACGATTGTGCATATGTATTGCATGTAGCTGTGTGTGTATGCGTGTACCTTTGAGTATGTATTCCCAATGGGAGATAAATGGTTTTATTGTGAGAGAGAGAGCGCACATCGTTTGCCGGCCAATATTGATGACGTTTCTTCTTAACTCTTTATTATTTATAAATATTTAGATATGCAGCCACAAAGAAAGTCGTGAGTGATAAATTTCCACTCACTACTAATCGAAAGCTCGCAATCACGTATACAAACAGCTCTAGAAAAGGAAACGGCCTATGCACCTATTATTGCCTTCACCAATTAATGTGTTTAAGTAAAAATGTATCCACTAATCTTCCAGTAGTTCAAAACCAAATCAATACTCTTTAAAACAAATCGTCCAAAACAATCCCGCCGGGTTAAAAATGTATGCGTTGGTTCAACTTCACGTACGAATAGAAGAAGCTGGAAGTACTGCGTAAATTTTGAAAAACAATTGCAGAGAAATTGCAGAGAAAAGGAACAGCTCTAGAAAAGGAAACGGCCTATGTACCTATTATTGCCTTCACCAATTAATGTGTTTAAGTAAAAATGTATCCACTAATCTTCCAGTAGTTTAAGACCAAATCAATACTCTTTAAAACAAATCGTCCAAAACAATCCCGCCGGGTTAAAAATGTATGCGTTGGTTAAACTTCACGCACGAATAGAAGAAGCTGGAAGTGCTGCGTTAATTTTGAAAAACAATTGCAGAGAAAAGGACAAAAAAGAAGTTATATATACTTATTTATGCAAAAGCATGAACAACAACAAAAACAACAGTAGATGCAAACGATGTGAAAATATGATATCAACAATTTTACAGCATAAAATATTTGAAACTTTCAGTTTTTCCTAAATTACAACAGTAACAACGAATAATAATAAAGAGTAATAAAATAATTTTTCCGCGGCAATTGTAATTTCAAAAATCATACTTACCTTTCTTCTATTCGTATTTAGCAGCAGGAGCAGCATATAAAGAGAAGTAAGAATAAAAATAAATAAAATGGAATCACTTGATTCGAAATCTACACTCAGTGCAATTTTAAGCCAAAATTAATTCTAAATTATGCATGAGTGAAAGTGAAGCGGAAGCAGCAAAAGCAATAGGTACGAATTTGAAAAATATATATATGTATATACATATCTTCTACCTATTATATACTAACAATAGGTAGATATGTATGTCAGTACTAACCCCGGGATCATGTTGGCATGTTGGCACCGTTGGGATTTGAAAATGTTCACCTTCTACCATTAACCCAGAAACAAAAAATAAACTCAGAAAGAAAGTAGCAAAAGAGCAAATGAATAATAACACAAGACTCAGAAGCTGGAAAAAGTGGCAGTCTCTACTCTTCTAAGGAGAGAATCATTGCCCCATCCTGAAGTAGGTGGTGGATGGGTACATAAAACGCGTACTACTACAAAATGAAGAACGAAAAAAATTTAAGTGAAAAGAAATTGAATTTTATAGCAACGAAATACATTTTAAATGTGCGCTGAAATTGTACGTTGCTGCAGCCGCTGCACTGCTACAATCATGTATTCAAAGATACACACAACTCAGATCTTTGAAAGCAACGCCATTGTAGATTCTCATAATATTATCGCACTACTAACAACATTTCTTCTTTGCATGTATTGAGTAATAAAAGCGTATAGTTTCAACATCATCTTGCCATACTTAGTACTTGTCTTGCAACCTTCACACAAACTGGGGTTATCTATCTACCTTGCCTGCCGACAGCTCGACCTTCTTTCTTTACTTCCTATCATAGAGGCAATGAAAGAAAAGTGATTTGAAAATTTAATAAGCTTTTAAATTTGTGTGTGAGTGATGCACAGTAGGTGATGGGCAATATTACTCATTACTGATTTGGTTTGGTTTGTGAGATACATTTCCTCAAAATATGAATAATTTTGTGAAGTGATTTTGCCAAGAGTGAGAAATAACTGGGACCACACTAAGATTGGGCGAGTGATTCCATGCGCGTTTCGGGAAGATACATCGCTCATAGTCTTTGGAAGTGTATCCACCATATAAAAATGTATTGCATATTTCGCTACTTTTTTAAACTGTGCGAGGGTATGCTCGCTTTCTTAGATGATACCTCTATACGTCTAAAACTACCTACATATGTGCATACGTTTTACTTTCTGAATTTATCTACTTAATGTTCACGTTAACTTTTGCGCCTTGTTGAATGTGGGCGAGCGATTGCAATGCCATAAGCAGCAGTGCCACCATCAACAGTCGACAAACACGGCACCCCTGAAGTGAATCCTTTGTGTGCCATTGTCGAAAATTGAATTTCAAATTATTTTCACTACCAATCTTGCCCATGTTAATACATATATATGTACATAGACAAGCACACACATACACACGCACACACACATGTATATCTACTTACTTATGTACGTAGGTTAGTGAAGTTTGTATTTTCATTCTTAGTTTCTAAGCTTACAATTTGTTGTTGGTACTTTATGTTGAATATTTAAAGATGCTGTTTTAATCGTTGATTTATTAATTTTTTATACCATGTGTTGTTATTTTTAGCGCTTTTTATTTTCCCATCTAATGATATTCTGGTGTTCGATCTTTATTCCCTTTGCTCCTTCTATTAAAATGTTCATTTTTATTTACCATATATCTAACCTATTAAACCTGAAGATGCTCACTCACCTCCTGTGGGAACTTGTTGGTGTATTATTTGTATATCTTGGATATATAATTTATTTGTACCTATATTATGTTTTCACAAAAATTTATTTGCCTAAATTTGTTGGCTGCTGCTGCTGTTATTGTACTACAAAGGAGTAAGTTATGTACATATGTATAAAGTTTCAAATTTATGAAATTAAAACTTTGCATTAGAAACAATTTTTATTTAATTTTCCAGTATATGCCTTTCGTTTGCAACAGCAAGCACCTCATCTCTTTTCATGGCTACTTAGTAAATCTTATAAGCAAAATACTTAATATTAAGTTTTGTAGTATGTGGCACACACAAACACACCTACATACATACACTCTAGTTACTACTCCTACTACTCATGTATGTTCATATGTTTCAAAAACTATTTTTGGAATTTGCAGCTTGCAACTTTACCTATTTTCTTTAGACTTCTTACAGATTATCTATGTTTGTATGCGAGAGATTTGCAAATGCATGGTACTCGTACTGCCAATCAAGTTGTGGGTTAAAACTAAACTGCAAACAATTTTGTGCTAATAGAGAACAAATTATATGCAACATTGCTGAAGAATTTTGGCGCACAAAGCAATTACATACATAAATAGTTAGACAGAAATTCGTTTTTTCTAAATTTAATATACCTCGAATTTGTTAGTACCATGTATATATGTTTGTGGCAAACATAGCTACAGTGATGAGTGATGATAAAACTGTCGACATGAAAAATCATTTTTGCAACAATGTACATAGCTTATAAAGTCTTCACTGTACATGTAGCTTCATTTTGCGTGATGATACGTATGTGTGCATATTAATTATTGTCATTAGACAGAAAACAACATATTATTCTCCATTCCTTAAGGTAAATATGTGAACTTGAAGAAAGCCAAAAAATACCTATTTTTAAAAATAACCAATCCAAATTCACAACCAAACCATTTCTGCTTGTAATTAAGTATCAATTAAATGCAAAATTGGTCCAATCTATTAAAATGCTAAAGTAAACTGACGAGGAAAAACTAGGCTTTTAATATTTTACCTGAGAAATTACTATAATGTAACTCCGACAGTAAAACTAGTATAAAACGTAGAGTATATTTACTACTATAGAGTCAAATAAATAGGTTTTTTGTTTTTTTTTTGGTATATCTAGTAAAAGGCTAAGCATTTCTCCTTGTTGTGATCGGCAAAATGATTACCAATATCGTGTTGCACTATATTAAATTATAGTAACATATTGGAAAAACACCCCAGAAAGTAATTGGGTGGCAGTAATTTCTATTTTCTCTGTCTTCAGTCGAGCTGTAGATAATATCCTAATACAAAATTTTTTAGACCAAGTATATCCAAAAAGTAGCCTTTACAGTCTTTAAACTCAAAAATCGCATCAAAACTTAAACTTAAATAGAGTTTAAGTATTAGTTAAAAACTGTAAAACTAAGACTTTAAGAGACTCTGTAAATAAGAATTTATATGAATATAATTTTTTGTCATAACTTTAACACTGAATTGCTGATCTTTCGAAAAATGTTACTAAAGGAAAATTTAAATTTGCAACAGGCGACGCCTTATGCTACTGATGTCATTGAAAATTAGTGTAGCTTAATTTTGTGTGGTGACACGTTGCTTCATGTGAGAGTACGGTTGCTTATTGGTTGACTAAATTGAGAAGTTGCGATCATTTTGTAAATTGTGCGAATGGTTGGTATAACTGTAAGTTTTTATTCGATATGTATTTGAGGGAAGCTTGAAAAAAGTACCATCATGGTCCGTAGCTTTTGTTTATGCTTTATTGAAGTTTACTTCTTTAGAATCGTATTTTATATTTACGCTGGGGGTAACAGATGATCGTCGCAGCGAAAATTGTCACGGAAATGATGGGCATCAATAGAGTATGAATAAAAAGAGGATGCGCATGTGCATAGACATAAATAATGTGCAGCGCCTTCTATCAAAAATAGTATGTGAAAAGAACAGTATTGATAGAGGTCGACTGATGTACAAAATTTTTTTATTTTAGTACTCGACCATTAAATTTAAAGGATTATTTTCATTTAAAATTGACAAAACCTTGTCTTGAGCCAAATTTAAAACGCCCACTCAAACAAGTGGTCTTTACTGTACCAAAACAAACAACATGTCACTTGTGCCCATCTCAAAACCGCAGGATTTCGTCACATTGTTGAATGGACTGCAATCGAGTTTTTGTGGAGAGGACCGTAAGCGACGAAAAGTAACAAAGGTAACACTGGCTTTGGCAAGAGATAACGTCTTATTATTACTTGAAGAATGGTGACATTTGGCTACTCGCGGAAGTTTAAAAACTTTGTTTACTTCATAATGGATAATTCTACAAAAAGTGCAAGTGCATCAAATCACCAAAAGTGTCTGCACAATTTCATTGCGTCAAAGGAAGTGAAGGAGTGGCCCAGAATATGGGATATACTTATCGGTTATTTTCCACTGCAACAAAAACGCTGTGACCAGGTCTGGAAAATAATACTATCCGATTGATTTATGAGAAAATCAGCCACTTAGGGATAGAGAAAACATACCACCTATTAAGAAGAAACTATTGCTTCCCAAATATGATGGGGAAAATAGACATGTTCATAAAAATTGTATACGCTATATCATGTATGCAGCCCTAGCTCTAATAAATAAATCAACGCAACTTGTATAGTATTCCCAAGAAACCGGTACCATTAGACACTTTACACCCAGATCATTTCGGTCCCCTGCCAATCGTAAACTTAAAGCGTAAGTGTGTCTATTTTCGGTTTTTATACTACAACTTATATAGGGTGTGGAATTTATATTTACTGTCTTTAGCATAGTTGCAGCTAATATTGCTATGCACAATTTTGCTGCAGACAGTAAATAGGAATTTCTTACTCTTTATAAATTATGGGCAAAAGACCGAAAAAAGTTGCACTTAATTCGACTCTAGAAACAAAATCACTCTCTAGAGGTGTTTTCACGATATTGTATGTATTATTAAGTTGTGTGAGGATATTAGCTACAACTATGCCGAAAACATTAAATTGAAATTCCTTACGCTTCATAAGTTTAAGCCCAAAAATGAGAAAAAGTCGCACTTAATTCACATCAGCTCAGCAAAACAGTTCTTTTTCCCCTCTTCACAATACCGTTTCACAATACCAAAGACCTTAGTTAAAGTTTGTTTTGTTTTATATTATTTACCTGGTTTCTACGAGTCCTTCTACACGGATGAAGGCGGAGTCTTACTTTTACTTTTAATGGCACAACAGCCCATGGAGGGCCTAGGCCGAGCTTTTCGCTTTTCGCATCCACTCATGTTGTGCGTGTTATATTTGTACATGAAAGGGACCTACAGTTTAATGCCGAATTCGAACGGCGTCGTTAAAAGCTTTTCATAGAAATTTTTACTCTTGTCATTGCCTGCCAAGAGGTGGTGCCGTGTAGAAAAATTATTTTTTCTACTTTTTTATTTTTTTATTTTGCCTGTGCCGAGATTCGAACCCCGGACACTCTGCGTAGCAGTCCAACGCATTACCACTACGCCACAGCGACCACTGAAGGCGGAGTCACATACAATAAAATGAGAAATCGTCGTTGCGTACTCGTAACGGAAGCAAAATTGCCGAAAGCGGAGATTATACAATATAGGAAAAGTGGAATTATGCTCAAATGAATGGTATTATTTGAAATGTATGAGATCGAGAAAGTAGGGAAACCAAAGAGAAAGTTAGTTTTCTTTTACATCCATTGTTCTCTTACTTACTTTTCAACACTTTTATGTGCAAAATGAAATAACTACTAACCAAATGTCAAATAAATATAAATAGGGAAATAGGCACATGGGACCCCTAAAGTTACTCTAAATCTTCGTAAATATCTAGAGTCACCTACCGGATTAAAGAAATAAATAACCCCACTCGATGAATTGAAATATATATATTTGACAGCTGGTGCCCGACTTAAAACTTTTCCAGGACCTTAACGAACAAAACAAAAAAAGAATTACGGAATTCTACTCATATGGTGGCGGGTTCACACAGAAATCACAAAGAAAAAATGCTCTTTCAGCTTTTCACGAATTTTTTAAATTTCCGGGTAACTTTTCACATTTTTCTTTCCGTAACAACCTGATCCGGACTATTAGTTACTTATCTGGCACTACAACCAATGATCGGTCTTAGGAGCTGTTGACAGAAAAAATGAAGTAGTGAAAGTCAAGTTATATGTAAGTTGTAAACAAAAATCCAGTTACTCGCAGTAAAAATATAGAAATTGCTAATGCAAATTATAATCTGTATAGAACAAAATTATTTTATTGTTGTAATAATAATATAAATTTTAAGGCGAATAAAAAACTAGATTCTCTAACCAAAAAATTTTTTATCAAAATGTTTAATGAATACTATTTGAGACCTGTGAGACCAACTGAACCTGCGGTTAAGACGTTTGTCATAAACTGAAAAAGAAAGGTTACAACATTTGCATGACTAGTATATGCATAGCTAAAGGCCAAGTACATAGGCCATAGGCCAAGTACATAGGTCACCTATGATATTGTTCTTGTGCGTAGAAAAAAACAGGCGACTTAAGAATGTGTGTAGTTTATTAATTATCGTACCCTGAACAAGCTAACTTACTTACTTACTTTTAATGGCACAACAGCCCATGGAGGGCCTAGGCCGAGCTTTTCGCATACACTCATGTTGTGCGTGTTATATTTGTACATGAATGGAAGGGACCTACAGTTTAATGCCGAATCCGAACGGCGAAGTGTAGGTAGGTTTGCCATTGCCTGCCAAGAGGTGGTGCCGCGTAGAAAAATTATATTTTCTACTTTTTGATTTGGCCTGTGCCGAGATTCGAACCCCGGACACTCTGCGCAGCAGTCCAACGCACTACCACTATGCCACAGCGACCACTGAACAAGCTAACAGCCAAAGATAACTACTCTATTCCGCTTACAAATAGACAATTTTTTGGATCGACAGGTGAATAAAATGATTTTTACAAAATTAGATTGAATACAGCTCGATTCAGTCAAACATACTTTGTTTACAAAATCCTTGGCACAATTTGAATTTTTAAGAATGTCGTTTGGGCCCAAAATTGCGCCTTCAGTTTTCCAAAGATCATTGGCCCTTAGGAATTAGAACTGATTGTAACTCTTAGACAAAAGTTAGTGGAATCTCCAATTCTTACATGACCCAAAGGCAGGGAGTGTGATGCTCCTCTAAAGTAAATATGCGATGTTCTATTTCTCAAAAAGAACAGTAGAAACGGAGTCTAAATGTCAACGCTTTGAGCTGCAAACACTGGCAATTATAACTTCGTTGCAGCGCTTTCGCGTTTATCTTCAGGGCAAACAGTTTAAAATTGTAGCAGACTTTAATTCAATAACAATGACCCTAAATAAATAAGAGTTAAACCCATGGGTTGGTGTTACAGTTGCAAAATTTTGACTATATACCACAACATAGAGCTGATTCTCGCATGCAACACGTGGACGCGTTGAGTCGCTGTACTAATCTAATGATGCATTCATCGAAGTTGTGTCTGTGAATTCGATATTGAATAGTAGGCATACATCTTGTAAATGCAATAAATATAAAGCAGAGATTTATTTGAAATTAAAACTCTTGTTTCTTTAATACACTCATCACTAGAGAGTACTGCTCCATTAGACTGAATTAATTTAAAAAACATTTGCGGCTTTGCTGCAGCTCATTTCAAAGTCAAGAAGCTTAATTTAAGAAGCTAAATGTAATGAAACATAAACATGAATGTTGTGCAGTAGTATAGATAAGGAAAAAGGTCAATAAATTTGTATTCCTTAAGCTTACTACAATATTCTATTGTTGTTGTTGCTCAGTGTTTGCTGCCAAACATAGCTACCTACCCATTTCGGTACATTATATGTAAATAGTGCACCCTACTTTCCACAAATTAAAAGCAAAATTCAAAAATATTTCTTAGTTTTTTGTTTTTATTTTGCGCAAATCTTAAAAACTTTGAATTTTTTCCCCATTACAAAAATACAAAATAAACAAAAAAAAAAGAACAAAAACGAAAAATTTTATCAAGTAGAAGTAAAAATATGTAATAACACTTTTAAAACAAAAACAACAACGGTAAAAAACACTTAATTTTGCTGCTAAAGTTTTCTTCTCAGTTTTTTCATTTTAGCCTTATTGAATTGTTTGCCATACTGAACTAAAGGAAGTATGAAAAAGAGTTTCTAATCTTAGCAAAGAGATGAAAAAAGAATATGAACTTCTTAAAGTTTGAAAAGGAATTTAGTGTCTTTTTTTGGTAAAGATATTTGTGCCTTCCTTGAAAAACAATTTGAGCTGACTTTATGACAAATGCAATACTTTTTAGAAAAAAATACTTATGATTCTGTTTCTTTTGCCGCTCGTTTGCTGCATAACTGTTATCATATAAAAAAATAAATAAATACTTTTGAGCTATGGTAAGTATACAGATAATAACTATTATTAGTGTTTTATCTTGTGTAAAAAAATATACAACGTATCTTATGAACTCTTCATATGAGAAGAAATTATTATATAAGTATTAATGTTATTATTAAATTTATGTAAATTAAAAAGCTTTAATTCGTTTATCTCAAAATTTGTTTTTTGAGTTATGACAGTCTTTTTTTTTTTTTGTATTGATACATTTAACACTCAGGGTGTATCTCTATGAATGCAGAGCATTGTGTTGAATGGAAGGAAGAAGGAGGGAGAATGAGAGAGGGAATGCAATCACACTGGACACCGATAAAGAGATAGACAGCCATTGTGGCAAGTGTTATGCCTTTGCCACAATGAACTTCAGTTTATCAGTATCGACTATGACCACATGTAGCGCCAAAGGCCAAGCTTTTCGCATCCACTCAGGTTGTGCGTGTTATATTTGTATATGAATGGAAGGGACCTACAGTTTTATGCCGAATCCGAACGGCAAAGTGAAAAACTTTTCATAGCAATTTTTACTTTTGTAGGTTTGCCATAGCCTGCCAAGAGGTGGTGCCGTGTATAAATTTTTTGTTGTTAGATTTTTTTTTTGCCTTTGCCGAGAATCGAACCCCTGACACTCTGCGTAACAGTCCAACGCACTACCGCTACGCTACAGCGACCAGCGAAGCGAACGAGCGATATATTGGAAATGCAATTGCGATACAGCAATCAACAACGCAAGGTGGGTTTTTTGAGCAGATAACTTCTTGCGATCATGTTATTACACACAAAGACCTGTGCCGAAACAGAGAAGGCTGAAAATCAATCGGCTGGTCGATTTTTCATAAAAAGAAGGCTTGCAGAAAAATTAAGTTTTTTATATTTAATCATTTTACATTTACATATTTTTATTTCACTATTTTCACTTTAAATTATGAGATCTGGAGGGGTTTTTCGTTTTAGTTGATGCTAGTTTTAGATGCTAGTTGATTTGGCTGGTTCAACATTCGTACTTGGTACGAATTAGATTTGGTCTTAATTTCATCTTTGACGAAAGGAACTTGTAAATCACGATGTAGTTGTAAGTAACATACCAAGGTGCGTTCACAATCATGCGAAGCATTTTGGACTGATAGCTTTGCAATATTTAGACATTTGAATTGGCGGCTGTACTCCACAGTTGTATGCCGTAGGTCCATATGGGTTTAAAGATCGTCTTGTAAAGGAGCAGTTTGGTCTCGCAGCATAGTTGCGAATTACGATTGAGTAGCCAGAAGATACTTCTCAGTTTAAGACCTAGAGCTTTGCGCTTCGTAAATATGTGCGTTTTCCATGTGAGACGTCTATCGAGATGCATTCCTAGGTACTTCGAATTGTTTGCTTGAGGGTTTTGTATTGCGTTTAATTGCACAGGTGCGCAAGTATTTTGCCGTGTTGTGAATGTTACTTGCACCGACTTGGTTTCGTTCGCCACAATTTTCCAATTTTTAAGCAACAAGGATATTTTATTTAAACATTTTTGGAGTTTGAGTGAGGCAGTGATAGGATCATCATCAATTGACAAGGCAGCAGTGTCGTCTGCGAAGGTTCCAATAAAAATTCCATCAGCTGTCAGCAAATCAGTAGTGAAAAGTAGATATAACATTGGACCCATAACACTGTCATGAGGAACACTGGCTTTTACATCATTAGAGATGTGATGTCATTTCCCTGTTTCCCAAAGAAAAGGCGATTTTCAACATACGATTTGAAAAACCTTCCCCTTTATTTGTGAAACCTTCCCCTGTGGTGGGACAAAGCATTGTAGAGTTGGGTTAGGAAGGTTATTGCTTGCTCTGGTAATTCCTTCGGAATTTTTCCTGTAATTAGATAATATCCTGGAGCCTTCGAAGGTTTCAATTTGTTTATAATTGACTTGTGAATAGAGATATCGGTAAATCTAGTTGATATGGCTGAGCTAAGAGCTCGGATCATCTTCATCTAATATTTCCACTGGCGGTTGCTGTTCAATTTACAAAATTAGATTGAATACATCCCGATTCAGTCAGACATACTTTGTTTACAAAATCTTTGGCACAACTTGAATTTTTAAGAATGTCGTTTGGGCACAAAAATGCACCTACAGTTTTCCAAAGATCATTAGCCCATAGGAATTAGAATTGATTGTAACTCTTAGACAAAAGTTAGTGGAATCTCCAATTCTTACATGACCCAAAGGCAGGGAGTGTGATGCTCCTCTAAAGTAAATATGCGACTTTCTATTTCTCTAAAAGAACAGTAGAAACGGAGTCTAAATGTCAACGCTTTGAGCTGCAAACACTGGCAATTATAACTTCGTTGCAGCGCTTTCGCGTTTATCTTCAGGGCAAACAGTTTAAAATTGTAGCAGACTTTAATTCATTAACAATGACCCTAAATAAATAAGAGTTAAACCCATGGGTTGGTGTTACAGTTGCAAAATTTTGACTAAGTATATACCACAACATAGAGCTGATTCTCACATGCAACACGTGGACGCGTTGAGTCGCTGTACTAATCTAGTGATGCATTCATCGAAGTTGTGTCTGTGAATTCGATATTGAATAGTAAGCATACATCTTGTAAATGCAATAAATATAAAGCAGAGATTTATTTGAAATTAAAACTCTTGTTTCTTTAATACACTCATCATTAGAGAGTACTGCTCCATTAGACTGAATTAATTTAAAAAACATTTCCGGCTTTGCTGCAGCTCATTTCAAAGTCAAGAAGCTAAAGTCAAGAAGCTAAATTTAAGAAGCTAAATGTAATGAAACATAAACATGAATGTTGTGCAGTAGTATAGATAAGGAAAAAGGTCAATAAATTTGTATTCCTTAAGCTTACTACAATATTCTATTGTTGTTGTTGCTCAGTGTTTGCTGCCAAACATAGCTACCTACCCATTTCGGTACATTATATGTAAATAGTGCACCCTACTTTCCACAAATTAAAAGCAAAATTCAAAAATATTTCTTAGTTTTTTGTTTTTATTTTGCGTAAATCTTAAAAACTTTGAAACTTTCCCCATTACAAGAATACCGAATAAACAAAAATCCGAGTGCTGCTTTGGAAGCCAAACTTGAACGCGTCATTGGTGAGATTCCGGCCGAAATGTGTGAAAACGTGTGCCAAAATTGGACATTCCGAAAGGACCACTTGAAGCGTAGCCGTGGCAACATTTATGTGTAATTGTCTTTAAAAAGTAAATGTCAGGAATTGATTTATCGATTCAAATAAAAATTTCATTCACTTTTGTAAAATTTTTGTTTTTTTGTTGTGAATTTTCAAAAACTAAGCTCTTAAAAAATTGATCTTTATATAATTTTTTGCTTGAATGTTTCTCTCTGTGACAAAGGGAAGAATACGTCACTTGTCGAGCGTTACTTTCGTTGATCGTTTACAAGGCTGAAAAAGTTGAAAAATAATACCAACATTTATTTGCCACCACATTTCAACCTTCAATTTCGTATATATTGGTAGTATTTAGAAAATGTACATATGTAGTATCTGATACCACATACTTTTCGCAGTTGAAAGATAATAAATATCTTTATAGAAAGTAGGTGGATCGCACTGAGCTAACAGCAGTAACCACAAATATATTGCAATTTCGCACGTTGAGATTAAAGAGACGACAGATGCTGCGGCATGCAATACACGTGCATAAACGGGCGGATTATTATCACACAAACAATAGCCGACAAGAAGCGAGAAAACGCAGGCAACAATTTACCAAATATGTGCAAACGAAACCTAAGTGAAATGTGAGTCCATAATTAATGCGTATGTTTGTGTGCGGATTAGGTAAGTGCATCTCATGTTCTATAAGCGAGAAACAGCGCGCATATATGCGAATGCAGCTTACAATAATGAATGTATGTGTGTATGAGTATTGCAATATTTGCGTACGTGCACTGTTCCATGCAATTTGCTCATTTGTTTTATCCTTTAGAAACATACGTGCACACACATATACATATGTACTTCCTTCCTTTCTTCCTTCCTGCCTTCCTTCCTTAAACCCACCCCTTTGCATTTACCTCATTTCTATTCAGTGGTTAATTCCGTAGTAGTATTCTTCTTTCAACAATTCAGCGCTTTGTATTTGAAGTAGCAGCAGCAGCAACATTTGTTTATCCAACAATTCAATATGCTTAAATCGTTTATCCTTTTATCCTTGTTTTCTTTGTTGCATTGTTTTACGGCATAATAGCATAAAATCAGCAGCATAGAAATGAATGGGGAGGGTGTGTGTGCAGATATGTGCACATATTGATTGCATAAGTGCAATACGTCCACGTATGTACATATATGAGTATGTATATGTGTGTGTATTTAGGATTATATCCCTAATGTCTATCAATATATATTTACTTTTAGTTGTCTTCTTTATATTGATTCATTTCTAACGCTATCCCTCTCATTTTTTAAATTGACAAATAACATGTACGAGCATAAGGGTGAAAACATCCACACTTTTCTATTCAATGTACTACATACACACATAGTTGTGCGTGTGTGCTTATGTATGCGACCCTTGACCCTGAGCTGTAATTTGAGTTTGACAGTTATGTCAATATTTGGTATATCATACATACATATATACACTCTATACACACGTTATTTTTTTTTTAGTTGTTGTTTTGATTTTGTATCTCTCATGCCATTTAGTGACACATGCATGTACGTATGTATGTAAGTAACAACCCTGCAACCAACAGCGTACCGCTTGGTGCATGTTTCTATTCGAACAGACAATAAATATTTCTAGTCCTAGGACAGATTAGTACAATGTAATAAACGTCATTTTAATTGACACCAAACAAACCCGATTGCATTTCGGGAGAACAAATAACAACCGAATTACTTACTTACTTACTTAGCTGGCACTACAACCGATAATCGGTCATGGCTCTAGGATTCATTGGGGAATATTTTGACTTGGTGGGTTCCAGGCCGACGCACAACCATTCATTCAAGGCCATGGAGAAGCCCGCTGTGTGTCGACTTGAAACATAGAAGCGCAAGGCTCGAACATGGACGTACCTGCGACTGTTACGATCTTTACCTTGTGTCCTACGCGCCAAGCCCCCCTGACTACCGACTTGCTTATACATATTTACACTGATACGTTGAAGCATCGGCAATGCAGCGAACAGCAGTTAATTTCTGTTCTGATTTGTACTTTGTATATCGCTTTTAAAACGATTTTACGTACAAGGATCACGTAGATTACTTAATAAGACCTTTGCACCATAAAATGCAGTCTCTGGTTCGATCCCAGTGAACTTAATAAAATTTCATAAGTAATTTATTGTTTAAATAAATAAATAAAAAACAAAATGGTCCAATGTAACTAGTTTTTGAACTAGTATTGTATATAAAGAAAGTGCAGGCCCACCACGGGCCAATGACAAGCCTGTATAAAAATAACTAGACACAGTACTTATAGTGGTGCCATGCGATATAGCATAATACTATAAGACTAGACTCATTTGTTTCAGGGTATGTTTGAGTGCTACATATGCGGTAATTGCTACACAAAAGTGATTGCGGTATCACAAAATGTGAGTATTATGTATGTGATATTTGTGTTTGTTTGTTTGCTTGCGTGATCTCTATCTCGCTATCTCCCTTAGCCTCTTAATCTACAATCTTTCTTATCTTAACGGAAAAATCTAAACACTTAATATAGTATTTAATTAGTTATATCTTTCTACATTTCCATATCCTGGATAGACTACCTTTTGAATTTTCTCCCGTTCGAACTTTGTTAACTAAATAGTATCATAAGTTTTGAAAAACATTTTATCTCCGATTTCTTTTTAGATATTGTTTCAACTTACTTACCAATAAGCTACATAAATGGCAACTTTATTTAATTTCCTCTTCTCGCTGTTCTTTTCTACTCACTTTTCCAGTACATTGATATACGCATATTTTTTTATACATCTTTATACTTTAATACTCTTTTATTTCCTTCCTTCCGACTTTGCATTTGCATAATTACTATAAATCGCTTTATAAACAAACACGCATAAATAGTATTTATAAAGGCAAATTTCTCTCATCTTTATATACATAATATGTCTATACACCAATGGAAAATTATAGTTAGTTTTAGAGCCATGCCCCAATTACATAAAATCAATCAATTAGTAACAATTTGAGGATCAGTAAAGCAGACGGATGAAGTTGAAATTTAAAATTCTGATGGAAAAAAAAAGATAAAATCTTAGCAAAGTAGGAATCTATTACTAACGGAATCAATTTCAATCCTTGAATTTCCTTACCTCATCGTTTTTTGAATTCTTCATTAAAAAAAATGATGTTGATTATTATTTTGCTCCTGTGCTATATGTACTTTAGTCCCCTAATATATATTAAAGCGAAATAATTAAATATATTTATTACAACTTAGATTCTTCCGAAAAAAAAGTACCTACAAAAAATAAATATAGTTAATATATTACTTTCCCAGTGTGTATAAAGGATGTTACGGAAGGATTTTTTTCTTTATTAAAATCATGCTATGTAAGGCAACAACAAAAAGAAAAAATAAAACTGCTACAAGAAAGTAAGTGAAAAAATAGAAACGTAGCAGCACGTAACTTGCATTCATTATGTATGTGTGTGTGTGTATGTATGTATAACGCGTTCCGCAATTCCTTCTTTCTCGTTCGTTTTTGGTGTAAGTAAATTATGAACGAGAGCACGTCTGGTCATTAAGCCAAATAAAACCAAAATAAGATTTATGATTCGCCCACGGGGGAATTTCACTACCTAAATTTGCGCACACACACACACATGCATACATGCATACATCCATAAGTATAAATACATACGAGTAAATGCGCGCGCGCGTACCTACCAACAATGCGACTGCACTCTGAAGACCAAAGTTATAAATTATTTGAACTTAAGTGTGTGTATGTGTGTGTGTGTGTGTATATATGAAAAAAAACAAAAACCGCAAATTTTGGCAGCAGTATTTTGACTTAATTTGCTTGATTTTATTAGATAAGTTAAGATAATGTGCTAAAATGAAGGATGCAAAGATGCGTGTGCAATTTTCGGGTCAATTTAAACACGCCGAAGAGACAGAAAAAGGATAGAGAATTTAGCAAAGCCCTGTTGTTTCTTAGTTAATCTTAGTTAAATTATAATTAAGAAGTTGGATTTTATGCACGCAAAAAATAATGAGTGGATTTCTTGGTTAAGTTTCTTCATTTTTTTTTATTGTGACCTAATGGAGTCACGTGAGTTTCTCAATAATTTATGAATGAATGTGATTAGCTTATGTGTACGTGTTTTTGTGTGGAAATGTGATTTCTAAGCTTATATACTTATATTTAATTTTGATTTGAAAATAGTTTGGGAAGTCTAAATAATAATTTTAATAAAGTAGTTAAAAAACAATGACTTTTTAAGAGGTAATATATATTTTGAAATAAAATCGAATTAGCAATAAACTGAAATTAAAAGAAAACTAATTCCAAATTAATATTTAGAAACTTTTATTAAGAATAGAAAAAGTCTAATTAATAAAAATGTTCAAGTTTTCGTTGTGATCATTTAAGAACATACTACAACAACCACAAGTGCAGCTAAGGGAAAGGGGAAGTATTGAAAATAAGCTCCCATCCTCATTGTTCCTAAGTTAAAATAATATTTCAAGGATTATTCATGTTGATTCCTTGAAATCAACATGTTTCAAATGTCCTGCTAGTAACAGTAACTCAATGAAAAATGGGAACAGGTTGTTAAAATTCAGTTCTATTGTTATTATAAAAAAATTTCAGAAAATTAGAGCTCCATATGAAGTTGGGTTGTACGAATAATTTTCATTCGCATTAAGTTAAGAATAATTCGCATAAGTTTCAATATTATCATTCGGTTTCAAATTCGCATTTTATTATCTGTTGTTTCATTCCGTGAAAGTTAAGTTTAATTTAACACTTCTTTTTGAGAAGTAAGTTTCTATAGACTGCGAACATCTAATTCTTTTAATCTTTTAGGATATTCTTCAGACCATTCCTCAACTTAGCGAGATATGAGAGTAATTCTCAATCCAATCAAAACTTGTCGTCTCCCCTTCTTTTTTGGAGACTTTAGCTATTAGTGAGTTTATCTACCAAAATATAACAACAATTAGATGTAGCTAAGTCTCGTAATTTTCCTCAGCCTTATAACAGCCCAACCTGGACAACAGATTTATAAACTTGTTCTTCGATAATCTTGGTCCGGGAAAACACCAAAAGAAGAAGTATTTAATAAGTTTAATTCTAGTACAAGTCATTATAAAGTAAATAAGTGGGTTAATAATAACCTTGCTAGGGTTAAAACTAGCACAAATCAAACTAGCGTAAACTCTTCCACTCACCCAGTGATTTCGCAACATTATCGTTGAGTCTAGCAAAACTTCAGAAAAGAACATTCATTCTAATTAAGTTTATTTAATATATTTTTGCACATATATTTTAAGCAAACACATTGGGCCATAAGGGGTTAGTTTCTCCCTAGAGACAAAAGATTTCATGTGATAATTCAATTAATTTAAAAGGTAAAACTTTCAGCCCGCAGCTAAAAGCAGCAGCTAACTAACAAAGACGAAAAGTAAAACAAGGAATATAAAAAAACAAAATAAAATCAACAATTTACAGAAGGCCAACATATTATGTACCAACAAAAGCAAACAAAGAAACGAGCAAACCAAGCATGCATAGGAGTCTATTCATGTATGTATATGTGAAAATATGTGTGTGTATCGCAACACTTAAGGATTTAATTCAATTAAGCATATTCATATCTAAACTACACATGCTATGTGACCCCGACTCCGACCCCGAACTGCCGAACGTTCCAGAACTTCCGCATTTCTTCCTCGGCACTTTTCCGCTTGTATGCACTAACACTCATTCACTCTTACTCGTACATATGTATGTGTGTGTGCATGCAGGCATGTTTTTAGTTAGCCGCAGTTAATTATAGCGCAAATGCACACGATGTTGTTGGTTTTAAGTACATTCCGTACGTACGAGGCTATACGAGGAAATTGCAACTTGCTGCCCGCAAGCGAACATGCTGCAAAAATGCTCTGAAAACATTACCAGCAAAATCAAGTGGATATATGTAAAGCTCAATGGGGAAAAGGGGGGATCAAAGAATTAGGGTAGTAGCTAAACTCAAGCATTCATTTTGATGAGTGGAAAACGGATGTGGCACTCACTCACTCTTACACTACATACACGCACACAACCACAGATACTCGTACACACTCATTCGCTCATGATGATGCAGTGACTACGATGAGTGTGCCTAAGCAGCAACATGCGAATTGCAAAAAAGGTCTTCTGCCATGTTACGCATTACACTGTGTAGTGCAGTTTCAGCCTGTGTAGTATGCGGTGTGTTGTGTGCAGTGGATTAAACTAATATCCGTTCTCCAGATCATTAGATCGGCTGGTAGTGGGAAACAATACTTTCACCACATTCAAACAACAAAGCTTGGCCAAGCTGCATACCTTGTTTTTTGTTTTGGTTTTAGCACTTCTACTGTCTTGCATGCAAACATTATCATATTTTATACCAGCAAAAAATTACAAGAATATTAACGCGATGATATGTGAGGTGAGGCTATGTGAAGTAGAGCAACTGACATGCGATTTTCTTATGATGAAGTTATTTGTACCTTATGCTCGAGGTGTCGAGCGTATGAATGATTGTATTAGCTTTGATTTGTTGCTGATGATACCAAAACATAAGTAAATTTCTTCGTATTTGAATTATGATACCGGTACCATTTTCGTGCTAATCGCCTCTTAAATATAAGATATTTCCTGGGGACTGTAAGTTTACTGAAAGCGTAGAGTTTCATAAATAATAAAGAATGATACTCGAAATTTCTGTGGTTAATATTTAAAAATAGAAGTACGAAATAGAAGTAGTGTCAAGAAATAAAGTTTAAAGGAGCACATTATGTGGTTATAAGTATATGTAGATTCAAAGAGTATGGACAAGTTAAGTTAAGTTTTGTATCTCTGCCATTTCATACCAACCGACTAATTAAAGTCGCTAGTAGTGGTTAATGCTACTCAGGGTACCTGGGTTCAATACTCGACACTGTCACAAACACGAAATAGAAAGAACAAAAACGAATTTGGCGGACAATGGAAAACGTCCAAGATATGAAATATGGTATGGTATAAAATATGATAATTATTACTCGCACCACTTGAATGGATGCAAACGGCTAGGACTTTACTCTGCGAAAAAATGTTCTAAAAAGCGGTCCTTTGATGAAAGTCGATAACAAAACAAGAGTGAAACTCTTTAATTAAGATTTTTCTTTGACATTGTTTTGTTCTTATCCCAAAAATATGTCGCTCGTTTTCTGCCAGACTGTCATATTTCAAAAAAAAAATTAATTCTGAAATATTTTAAATTTTAATTTTATTTAAATTTGTATGGAGAGAAAATACAATTTATAACGACAAATACACTTCTCACGTGAAGAGTTCATAAGATACAGTTATAATTTACCCTTACACTTTACATTTCTGTATACTTAACCTTGCTACAGCCTTGCAGCAAACGAGCAATATGTTCAAGACCGTTCTTATTTTAGGATTGATAGCACCGATTTAATTTTAAGATCGTAATTTCTATACCGCCTTTTAAAGTTTTAAAATAAGTTTTTCAGTTTTTAAATCAATAATATTGATTTTAATGTTTTTAAGAAATTCAGTTCTGAATAAGAATAGAACAAGTTAAATGTAAGTAAGTATGACCGGGCTTCAATTTAGCACCTAATTTTTCTCATAGTGTAGAACATTCATTGGCTGTTATGCCAGTAGAGGAAAGACCCAATAACGCATGGCTTGCCTCTAATAACTTCAGTATCACCAAGCAGCATATTGACTTTCATCAAAACTAGCAAGATTCGGTTGGTTGGTGTTGGTTGCTTCATTAATTCATAATGTGTATTTGTTTTATGAAATGATGATGAAATGCGAAGGCAATGCTGAAAAGGAGGTACCTGGGTATTCAAAATATCGCCGTTTTGTTCAGTGATCGTAAAAAGTTTATTTCTAATACATAGAATATTATGTGTAGGTATATATAACGTTATATGTAATGTTATTTATATGTATTAAAAATATATATATATGTATTAAAATATTAAAATTAAAAATATATTATATGTATTAAATTAAAGAAATTACATTCTCCGATTAAGTTGACATAAGTAGGGAAAGGGATTTCATGCACTAAAAAATGTAAAATATTCGCATAAAAATAGATTTAAAATTCCATAATATGCAACTGAAACTGTGAACATTGTTCAATAACTAAGTAACAATGAAAAAGAATAATAATTATTTCATGTGGTTTAACAAACAAAAAGTGAAACAATTTATTTGAAAATATAAAATACTTACTTACTTTTAATGGCACAACAACCCATGGAGGGCCTAGGCCGAGCTTTTCGCATCCACTCATGTTGTGCGTGTTATATTTGTACATGAATGGACCTACGGCGAAGTGAAAAGCTTTTCATAGCAATTTTTACTCTTGCAGGTTTGCCATTGCCTGCCAAGAGGTGGTGCCGTGTAGAAAAATTATTTTTTCTACTTTTTGATTTTGCCTGTGCCGAGATTCGAACCCCAGACACCCCAGTCCAACGCACTACCACTACACCACAGCGGCCACGAAAATATAAAATAAATGTATTTAAAAAGAACTAAAATAGGCTATGTTAGGTTGTTGAGACTTTTTGTAAAGAACATATGGATACCAGTTGGTCCATTGTGATATCCTATGGGGCGAGGTGCTTACTTTTAATCCTTCTTTTTGAGGCTTGTCTCAACAATGGCTTGTGGATTATGATCACTCCAAATGTGACAATTTTGCTTATCAACGTACCCATTCAACCAAAAGTGAGCTTCATCGCTGAACAAAATTTTCTTGTGAAAATCGGGATCGGTGGCCATCTCGTTTTGGGCCCAAAAGTTGTTCAGGAGTAAGTCTATACATTATGAAATGGCAAACCAAACTGAGCATAAATCAAGGGGCAGCTGTCAAAAAGACCAACTCCGAAAAATCCCTCCCTTTAGAAATCTATCACTAAAGTTTGTACTTCTGAATGTGAAAAATATATCATTATACAGCAATTTTTTTTATCATTTCTAGGTAGAGTCGCACTCCTCCTGTGAAGCTGGTTTTACCACGTACCAGACAGATTAACTTACTGCTGCAAATTACTTACATATATTGATTGTTACCGTAGTGCACACGCATATACGAGTACATACATAAGTACTACCAGTAAACTGAATTGTAAAAAATTTTAATAATGGACATTGTAATAAGTGCATAATTTCCGTTTGCTAATGCACACTTCAACTTTTTTCTGTTTTGTTTTAATTATAGCTTTTGGCAAAATATCAAAATAAATTGAAATACTTAGCAAATTTTTTGAAATTTTTGGCAAACCTAAAACCGGAAAAACCGGTGAAAAAAAACGAAACAAACGAAAATGCTTTACTCGGTTTCATTTACACTCAGATTTTACTATTTTAACCCTATCCCTATTGTTATGAAGTGGTCATGTATGGCATGCATGCCGCATGCAACGTGCACTCATGCTACCTCATCCAGTTTATTATTGGATGAGAGTTCCATTATTATTATTTTTTTCTCTGTGCAACTAATGAGCACATAGAATAATAATGATCATATGCACTTGCTGCCCATCATATCATTCATTCATTCATTGATATTGATTTGGATTTTAACTTTACAATGCGGACATGAGAGGATGATGTTTCAGTGTTATAAATGTGTGTGTGTGTGTGTGTGTATAAATGAAGAATTCTCTATACATGTATGTTTGTATATCTGTATTTGTGCTTATATAATGCACTAATCTGATTTCCCATAGCAACCATCAACAATATCCGAAAAATATGTACGTACATATGTATGTATGTATGTATGTATGTATAACAAAAACAAAAATAATAACAAATGCGTAGGAACAGCAACAACAATAGCATACCATATTATACTGTGGCTAGCCACACTTTTGCGCTTCATGCTCACTAAAGCTGGTGCACTTGTGTTGTTGTATCACAATCAGCAATAACTAAGCCACAGCAACAGCAGCAATGATGCTGCTCATTACCATCGAATTGAAAACAATAATGCACGTATTTATACAAATATAAATATACATGTGAACAATAAATAAAATCGAAAATGAAAATGAACGTTGTTAATATGAATAGCCATAAAAATACATACATACTTACTTACATATGTATGGATGTGCGTATGCTGCCCCTGTCATTTGTGCTGTACTGGTGCAATTGTAACCAACCCCTTTCTCTCTCCTCTCTGTTCGATTTGATTTTCCAATGCAATTTCCTTGTTGCATTTAATTGATGCATCTGTTGCATATTAAAGTCAACGTTGGTTCGAATCCAAATGGGCAAAACTATAAATATTTTATGTCACATGGAAATGCTATGAAATTAAATGTGAATGTGTTCTTTTTGTTGAAATGTGTACGAAATGGTAACAGGCGTGAGTGTTTGTGTGAGTGTGTTACCTATTTTAAAATATTTTCTATTTAATAATATAAAAGTTTTGTAATTAAAAGTCGGGAATTGTTACTAATTAAATATTATTTGGAAAAGTTAGTATCAGAACGCCATAAGGGGATTCGTGTCAGCCAAGTAATTTTTCACAATTTTCGCATAAATGAGCCATGTCTACCTTTATTCAAATTTTTAATATAATAAATTATGATAAGCGTTGCAAAATTTATTCTGCTGTTGTTTAGGCCCTAGGTAGCGTTACCACAACTGATGAATAAAAAAAGAGTGATTTGGAAAATAAAAAAGAGGACGAATAAAGGACAAGAAGTGAACAAGAAGAAAATTAATTCAAATAATAAATTCTTGTAGAAACACATGGACATAGAGTGTTGTACATACGAGTATATATTGGGTCATAAAAAGAGTATCCGCTGTTTTTCGTTACAAGATTCGTTACAAGATGATGTAAGTAGTCCGATAAGTCAAACGAACACATGTTTGAAAGCTTGCTCCACAAGCAGGCCGACCAGAGTGAGGTTCATCATTGATAACGAATTTTCCTGAACGGAATCGATCAAACCACCGGACAAATCATTTTCGGCATTTTTTTGTTGCGGTTCTACCTTTTCTATAGTAATAAAACATCACATAACATATTTTTTCAGATAATTCATTAATTTTCCAATCAATGTATCTTTTTACACTAGCGACGAATTACATAATTGTGTTCACACAAATGCAGCCACCTTTCAAACATGTATTCGTTTGACATAAAGGGGCTAGTGTTGCCAGATTTTTCACATGACCCAATACATAGACAGATACATTTATCGTTATGAAATACTACTTAATACTTATTTACTACAACTTAATCTATATTAACTACTATAATCTAAGCTCAGTACTTATTACTACGAATTCAGCAATAAAGAGACACTTATCCCTCTAGTTCCCAATTTTTTATATTGATCTAGAAATATTATAATAGATAAATATCGATGAAAAAAGCACAGACCTGTTCTCAAAAACTTGAAAAAAGAATTAATTGCCGTGGATTTATGAAGTCGGGAAGTCGGGATTCCTCAAAGCAATTATGGTTGTTTGAGCATGTTACCGATTGTATTAAACAAGCTTAATGATTGATTGATGATACATAGTGGTTGCTGTGTCGTAGTGGTAATGCATTGGACTGCTACGCAGAGCGTCCGGGGTTAGAATCTCGACATAGGCAAAATCAAAAAGTAGAAAAAAAATAATTTTTCTACCTCTTGACCGCTTGACAGGCAATGGCAAACCTACAAGAGTAAAAATTGCTATGAAAAGCTTTTCACTTCGCTATTCGGATTCGGCATTAAACTGTAGGTCCCTTCCATTCATGTACAAATATAACACGCGCAACATGAGTGGATGCGAAAAGTTCGGCCTAGGCCCTCCATGGGCTGTTGTGCCATTAAAAGTAAAGTAAGTGATGATTATTTGATTTTGAATAGCCGGGATTCTTTTGCACTTATGTATTTCTTGTAGTATTTCATGGAAATTTTATTGTTGGGTGAAAGAGCAACATCGCTTACACAGTGCGAAAAGATTTTCGGTATTGGCTGAATGATGACATTGCATTTTCAAAGAATGATCTATGTTGTGAGATATTTGTAACTAAAGTTCATTGTTTCATGAGTCTAAAATTTCTCTTAAAATTATTTGCCGAATTTTTGGAAAGTTCATCTATTATAGTATATCGCTGCATGTATTACAACAGGCTTCCATAAGCGTTAGGTTTTCCAAAGAGAAAACAATAACAATGGTTCCTCATCAGTGATCTTAATGGCATTTCTTTATGATTTCATTTACTCATATTTGAAAATTTAATCGAGAATTAAAAAAGAAAAACAACTTAAAAACCATTAAGTTACCAAACGAAGAAAAGAAATCTGAAACTGTCGTTGCAAACGTTTGACAATTTTTGGTTGGAAAAATACTTTCTGTCCTATATATGTATAATGGTAACGATAGCTCTAAATATTTCAAAGAGTGCTTAGGTTAACTGGTGATTCTTCGATCAATAACCAATGTAGGAAAATCATTGTTCCAATTTTGATCCATTGTTTGGTCAAAGATTATGTTGGGTAAGTTATTTTCCGAAACCTAAATGACTTATTTTTGTCTTTCTGTGTATTTTTGACTACTTTCCGTAAGAACTCCACATACCCCATGCTAGTGGAAACTAATTTGTCACACGTTATATAAAATAATCGACTTAATAATAAAACTTAAAATATTGTAGTTTCTTTCAAAACTTGTTAAAGTTACGCCACGTACTTAGTAAAAAAAGCCATTCAGATCGCAACAATTTAATAATTCAGATAATAATAATGACATAAATTAACAACTTTTTCCAGTAATTCTTTTTTCTTATATTCCAGGTTAGTGAAATATATTTGGTAAGTCATTCAATTTAATATACAGCCAATTGCTTTTATTCTTTTAAAAACAGCGGGTTGATTCGAAGAAATTTCTACAGATGGCATAACCTAAGCTACTTCGTTTTGACGTTTATATTTCTGACAGTTCCCGCGTGATTCTTGACATGTGTCAAAGTAAAAAATGCTCAGTTTGGTTTGCCATTTCATCATGAATAGACTTACGCCTGAACAACGTTTTGCAAATTATTGAAATTTATTATCAAAATTAGTGCTCTGAAAAAAATGTGTTTCATAGGCAAAATTGTCTTCAGCGACGAGACTCATTTTTAGTTCAATGGATACGTGAATAAGCACAATTGCCGTTATTGGAGTGAGGACCATACCCGCCAGAGGCAATTCAGCAGCTACCAATGCATCCCGAAAATTTCACAATTTGGTGCGGTTTATGGACAGGCGGCATCATTGGGCCGTACTTCTTCATTAGTGAGATTCCTGCCGAAATGTGTGAAAAAGTGTACCAAAATTGGGCCTTCAAAATGGACCATTAAAGAATGGATCTTTAAAAAGTAAATGGCAGGAATTTGTTATCGAATCGAATTTCATTCATTTTTGTTAATTGTATGTGATTCTTTTTAATTTTTAAAAACCAAGATTTTATCACCATTTATGAGTACATATGTACATAACTTATGTACCTACATATGTATTTTCTCATACTTTCTATCGACAAATAATAAAAACAAAACTAATTTAATTTTTCCTCGTTTCTATAATTTTATATGCTGCAATTGAATGCTCATTTTTACAGTCACTTCCACTCTATGTTGAAGGCGAAACCCTCTTTTTACAATAGTACGAACTCAACAAAACCCATTTAAAATCGATGATGGCAAATTATGCAAACTGAGCCAAACTAATGGCTACCATCACGCCTCTGCACTACATCAACCAACGCGTGTAAATCATGCAGATGTAATCAAATTAAAATTTATGACAAAATCATTAACAAACTTCAAGCTGAACAGTTGAACGCAAAATGAATGAAAGAGATGGAGGTGGAGCAAGGGAAAGCTCCCTGGGAAGGATAAATGACAAGACAGAGGCAGACCATAGTGTCTGTTTGCCTAGCTGGCTGGCTGCCTAACCAACAAAAGTAACTAAAGTGTCATTGCTACGTAATACTGCTTGAGAGCAAGTGTGTGTGTGTGCGCTTTTATTTGTGTGAGTACAATGCCCTCATTCTCCATACATTTTGCTGGCTGGTTAGCTCAGCCAAACTGACTAAATGATATGCAAAAGTTTTTCCATGTAATGCATTAAATTTTTATTCACTTTTTTCCTACAGCCAACCTTCGCTGCTACCCAACTATACAACTTATAATAGCCCAGCTATCAACTTGTCATTGTAGTCGATGCAGTGTAACTCACTGTTCTCTTTGTATAAAATAAAATTTGTCATCGATTTTATCATCAATGGCAATTAGTGTGCATAAAGTACATACTAAATGCTGCAACAATGTTCCAATTGCAACGCACCACACTGGGATAAATAAGACAGATCGATGGGGAGAAAGGGCGAAGGTGGGAGGGAAAAGCTAGAGCGTCTGCATGGCTATAAGAGCTGGTAGAATGGATAGCTTTCGTTACGCATACTATATTTAATAAAGATACGTGTAAATTGTGAAGGAAAAGCTACCCAGTTGGTAGCATTGTTCTCGAGATCTTGCTGACAGTCTTCCATACCAAAAATTAAACTAACTACTTACGATAATAAAATTCTCAAAATTCAGACATTTATATTAAAATTAAATAATTAACATCTTTACTTTAGTTTTAATGGCACAACAGCCCATGGAGGGCCTATGCCCAGCTTTTCGCATCCACTCATGTTGTGCGTGTTATATTTGTACATGAATGGAAGGAACTGTAGGTAGTTTTATGCCGAATCCGAACGGCGAAGTGAAAAGCTTTTCATTGGCAATTTTTACTCTTGTAGGTTTGCCATTGCCTGCCAAGAGGTGGTGCCGTGTAGAAAAATAATTTTTTCTACTTTTTGATTTTGCCTGTGCCGGGATTCGAACCCCGGACACTCTGCGTAGTAGTCCAACGCATTACCACTATGCCACAGCAACCACACAAATAATTAACATCACACTGAATGAATCTTGTTCATAATTTTCCTATTCTTTCTTTATGCCGTTTTACATACACACACACACATACATATGTATATATGTTCTATTATCTAATTGTATTAACTTTATTAGTTATCCTTTAATTTCTTAATCTTGCTTGGAATAAGGCAACACATTTTTTTCTAAGTTTGCAATTTTTCTTTAAAACCTTTTAACAAATTAAGTTTAACAAATTGCTAATTATTTTCGGAATTGTTTTCTAAGCTAAAGCTTTATAGCTCGTTAGCATGCAAAGAAATTGGCATCACTGCTTTACATAAAGTATCACTGCTAAAATATCCGGCTGGGTGTATTATTTTCCAATTGCATGGACAATACGTATGAATACAATTATAGCTTCAATGCAGTGTGAATATATTCCGATTGAGGTTTGCATTTCTTCTTGTCATCGTAGAAACAAAAGCGGAAGCGTACGGAGAAGCATGCGAATTATGATAGACGTAAAGCTCACTCCATTATAATTTTATGACTACGGTTTCAATGTCATCTGCTGCCACGATGCACAGACCGGCACTACAAAACGGTTCTAATGCTGAAAAGTGGCATTGCAGTATGGTGAAAATAGCGATGGCAGCGGTTTTTTTTCTTTTATTTCTCGTCCTGCCGCATTTTTGAGAACGCACGACGCGCTCGGTGCGCACATGAATTTAATAGAATTTTAATGATTCCATTGTGTCGCTGCTGTTGCTACTGCTGCACTGTACAACATAGCAGAAAAAAATCTTTTAAACTTAGTCTAAGACCTTTTTGCAAGTAATGGAAAATAGTTAAAGTGCTAACCACCTTCTGTTTCTACGGCGGCGGCCGCTGCTACTGCTGCTGCAAACCAATCTGTGAATGCCAATCTGTATTACTTTGCTTGGACAACCTAAGAAAACTATGAACGTGTGCTGGAATTCCACTGCTGCTGCTGCTGCTGCTGCTGCTTATTGTCTGCTTCTTCAGCCTCGTTGCTGTGCAGCCAAAGTACTTAAATGGTATTTTATTGGCTGAGCGTGAGGAATTTTCATATTAATTTATTAGAATGGGGTTTTCCCCCAATTTGCTGCTTGATAAAAAGCCAGTGAAATTGATTGTGAAGTGGAATGTATGTACTAGTGGTAAAGAGTGGAATGTTTGAAAATTGAGGAATGGGTGGAAGTTTTTCACATAAATTTTAATTACTTTAAATGTAGATAGTAAGTCAAAACGTATGTTTTTCGCCTTTATAAAATAGCAAATTTAAATTATAATTTTTATAGGAATAAGTAGTATGCATTAAAAGGAATAGCATGTCTCAGTCGCAGGAGTGTCGTAGTTGATAGAGATGTTCATACAGATTATTGATGTTATGATTAATTTACATACTTAAACACTTGTACATAGTTAAGTATGTATGTAAATATCTCAGTGGCTGTCGTTCTTTTCCACTTGGCTGGAACTAAAAGTTGATACCACTCGAATTTTACATATTTCTTTAGCAAAGTTTCTCAGAAATCTCGAACGAATTCCAATCTGATCATATAGTTTATATTGACCGACATTGAATAAAAATCTTTAATAATTAAAATTAAATTAAATTTAATACTTATGTTGATAAATAATTTTCTTTAAAAATTGATTTTTGTCTGCCGCATAAGTTTCCCCTCTCTACTCTCTAGTACCATAAATCCGAAATATAAAATATATGAGAATAATAAGGTATCATAAGCTAAAGTAGTGCATTGCACGCATACTCGTACATAATTATGTATGTATGTACTTATATGTACACAAAAACTGGCAAACACACACACATATGCAAATCATGATTTCCGTGCCACATCCGACACGTTAGACAAAATATAATATGTTGTTATTTATTTATGCATTGTTTGGTTGTACATATTTATATACATATAAATATACAAATAACTACCTTAGTTTGCTAACGCACTAACACTCCTTTTTAAAATTTTACAGCAAAAGAAAACACCCGTTTAAATTAAGTAAGATTTCCAAAATTTGTGATTTCATCTAAAAGAACAAAGCTACAAGTTTTGATATTAAGTTTTTGATAGAGCTGCTGGTGGATACGTTACGTTAAATTTCAAGTTAGGGCTGCTGTAACTTAAGGTATCGATATAAGTATGTATCTGTGCGTATATGCGTGTATTTGCCGTTGCTGCTGTGATGCCTGTTGTTGCGAAATGGAATGAAATTAGATATTTTGTAATGCCAGTTATTTAAATAACAGAAAACAACAGAAGAAAAAAATTCCGTTTGATGCTTTCTACTCGTACTTGCAAAGGCATATCTTTCTTCTAGCCACCCTCACGCGCTGCTTTTCCATCCATTCAGTGGCGTGCCTAGGGCTTATTTATAAGGCAAGCCCAGTGGATAAAATGTTAGACTTATTTTAAACATGTGAACAAAATCGAAAGGTAGCTTCCAATTCCAGTGTAAAATCCTACATACTTAGTGGGCGAAAAATTAAAATATTTTTAAAACCGCACTTACAAAACATTTCTGAAGTCGATGACCTCATTGCTAGTACTGTGATTTTTGTGTTGTATTTTAAGTTATGATTTTATAACTTTATAACAAATTGATAAATAAAGTTTTTGAGTTTTCTATAAGAATAAGCGAGAGAGCATGATGTGATTTTTGTATTTTGGTAGCTTGGTTAAAGCCAATATGTGAACATACGTTAGCATGAATGCTTGCACGTAGATATTTTACTATTTTAGCTGTTGAAAAGTATGGTAACACAAATGAAAACTTGTAATAAATTATTCCATCAGTTGGAACAGAAAGAACACATTTGTAAATAAGTATATGTATATATACCTACTGATTGGGATTCTTAGGTAAGGCCTTTTTTTTTTTGGCTGTTATCTGGGCGTACCGCCACTGTTATGCATGTATGTGTATGTTCACATAGTTGCTATGTCACAAGTCAACTTTTATATGCAGGATGTACTTATGTAGTACAAGTTCGCGTAAAGTATTTGCAAATGTTTTTCATACTCTTTCTTGTCTTGTTATTTATTTCATGCGTACGTTGATTTTGTCTTTAGCGTCTCTATGTTTTCCTCGTTTCCTTATTTTATTTATAAATACTCGTATGTACTCTTTTACTCTGTTTTATCAAACAATGAATTCTGACAGAATTTCTGAAATTTCAAAAGATGTGCAATTGTTTGTTTATTTTCATGTGATACCTATGATGGTATGTGATTTTTGGAATTTCCTTTATAGAAAGAAAAAATAATATTACATATGTAAGTATATGCTAGTACACCTTGAGAAATTTAATTATTTACAATACTTTCTTCTTGCTTTTCTTAGCAAGAATAAGAAAAGTAGTCAGGTAACATTTTCACATTACATCTGTATGTAGAAGAAAAGTTTTTACTTAACTTTTAATGTTTTATACATGTGTATGTAGTAGATATTTTGCTATACTGTAGATATAAAATGCGTCTTCAATGTAAGATGATCCAACTTACAATTTTGGATTTTTAAGTTGCTTACTCTGTTTAATCCAAGGATGGGCAACTTGGTCTGGTCAGGCCAAATTTGACTTTGACGTTGAATATGAAGCTGAAACTGCCTGACTTCTATATCTTCGGAATTCTTAGTCAAATGAAGCCATTTTTGGGCCAATAAATATCAGTTGATAACACAAAATTTCTGCTTAATGTTGAAAACAGTGCTACCAGTGCTTTTTCGACCAAATCTCCCGAAAAATTGTTCATTTGGTTTTTATTTCAGAGTTTAATTCATTTTGAAGACGCTGTTACATTTGATGGCACTGCCATTTTTTCAACTTGGCAACACTGTTTGATGATACATCTTCATTTTATCGATTGCTTAGAGCTCATTTCTGAAAACAACAGTTTCGATTGACTGGCACCAATTTACTTCACTTACACTTCATTAATTTTCGAAAAATTCTGTTTTTAATAAATTATCTGATGATTATTTCATTTAATTCTTTTTTTTTATTAATTATATTGTATATAGCAAGCTGGTATAAAAATCTGGTGAGCTGGTATAAAAATTTGGTGGATTTAAAAGAAAGAACTTTTTTGGAGAGTTATGGTGGATTTTAAAATCAAAGATTTGGCAACACTGGTTGAAAATGACTAATTTCATCGCCAAAGATGCTTACCCAAAAAAAAAAATTTATTCTATTGTCTACACAGTATTACACAAGTGCCTTAGCACCGTTTAAAACTAAAGAGGAAAAACTAGGTAAGGCAGCTAGAGCAAACATCCTAGTCAAATAGTTACTCATTCTAGAGTTAAGTTATCTAAGAATTTTTAATCATAAAATTTAGTTGCTAGAAAAATCGCACAATTTTGAACTGCACCGTTTTGCACTGAAGAAGATATTTTAGTTGAAACAGTACTGTAGGAGATATAAGAATATTTTCGAATATTTATTGCAGAGTTTTCTTTTTTTTCGGCGATGTTAGGTTTTGAAATAAAGTAAGTTGAAGTTGTATAGTATTATTTTTAATATTAAAGTATACTTAGACCCTTTACTGTGTTAAGTTAAAAACGTTTAGAAGTTTTTAGTTATTTTTGATCAGCGACCAACTTAGCCATAAAAACACTTTATTGATTCCTTATGCTGAAAAAAGGTTGGTTTGATGATATATGAGGAGCTCCAAATCGATAAGCAATAAACGACACTGAGTCAATATGTTTTTATTACATTTCAGTTTAGAGCTCCTCATATGATTTTAAAGTACACGACAAACATTTTAACCCATTTTGAATAGTTATCTAAAGATTTTTCTTATATCACTGCCCGTACCTTCATAAAGTCTTGTAATATAAGCAAAATATCCGTTGTTGAAAATTTATCGGTTAATTTTTAAAACCCTCTTCTCAATTGAAACTGTTAGTTGTGGTATTAAAACCATCAATCAGGAAAATACTGATAGAGTAGTTTACTTTAATTTATTGTTCCTCATATTTCACATATGAAATAGTGTAGGGAAAGTAAGAGATAAATTTTTCGCAATAAATAAAAAACACAGATATTAAAAAGAATTTTCAAATAAGTATTACCCAAATATTATTTTTGGCATGAAATCCATTCCATTGAATCTATTGATTCTTCCCAAATTGATTTTTGAGTAAATCAAATTATAAGAAAAAGATATTTAAGATAATAGAAAAAAGTTTACAGAATTTTTTTATAAGTACTTATTTACCTTTTCCTGAGTACTGTCGGTAATAGGAATCATTGTACTACAATGTTTAAATTAACAAATAACGGACAATTTAGCATTTAAATAAATAAAGTGCATAAACTCTGAAATACGAAATTAAACAATTCATTAATTAGCGTCGAATGAATTCATAAATTATCGGGAATATGATGAGTACAGTCATCTCTCTTTTTTATTATGTGGGTGAACCTGTTCTTCCGCGTCAAAAAACATTTTTAATTGTCGTATTTGTAACTAAATTTTTTCCTCCGGGAAGCATTTTGACACATTTTTCTTCTAGTTTTTTTTTTTTTGTTTTTGCGAAATTGTTTATCTATTTTTGTTATTGACAGTTCACAGTAGGAATGTTATAGAAACCAGGGATGGTAAACAACGTGCTAGTTATAAAGGGTGTTTTTTTTAGAAGTGTGGTTTTCAATCTGGCAATACTTTTTTCGTAGTTGGTCTTTTTGACAGCTCTCACTTGATTTATGCTTTCATAGTGAATAGATTTACCATTTTTGCCATTTCATATTGGATAGATTTACCCCTGAACAACCTTTGCAAATCGTGTAAATTTATTTCCAAAATAATGGTTCGGTTCGCGAGACGCATTTTGTTCAGCGATGAAGCTCCCTTTTAGTTGAATGGGTACTTTAATAAGCAAATTTGTCGCCTTTGGTGTTATCATAATCCACAAGACATTGTTGAGACGCCATTACATCCTCAAAAAGTTACTGTTTCATGTGCTCTATGGGCAGAGGGAATCATTGGTCCATATTTCTTCAAAGATGAAGCCGGTCATAATATTACAGTCAATGGGGAACGTTATAGAGTCATGAATAATGATTTTTTTGTGTCTTAAATTGAGGATGTTGATGTGGACGACCTTTGGTCTTTGGTTCCAACAAGACGGCGCTACATGCCATACAGCCAACGAAACAATCAATTTATTGAAGGAAACTTTTGGTGAGCGCATTATCTCGCGTCGTGGGCCTGTGGCGTGGTCTCCAAGATCGTGCGATTTAACACCGCTGGACTATTTTGAATGGGGTTATGTGAAGTCGCTTGTCTACGCAGATAAGCCCAAGACGATTGACTCATTGGAAGATAATATTCGGTGCGTCATTACTGACATACGGCCCCAATTGCTGCAAAAAGTGGTCGAAAATTGGGCCTCTCGGCTGGAATTTATGCGGCGGCCACTTGCCGAAAATCGTTTTTAAACATAATGGCAAATCCTTATCTTTATAATAAAGCTAAATTCTTGGCCATAACATTAAATTATATGCATTTTATATCTTCTTGAAAACCACACTTCTAAAAAAAACACCCTGTACATAACAGCTATAAGTATACGCGTTACCTCTCCGGCTTTTGTTTTTGTTTCCCATAAACTTATCGCTTATATACATACATAACTAATAACTAGAAGCGAGTGGCTAATAATAATACGCAGATATTATTAATATTTATTTATTAATTTATTTTATATTTAGCAACTTTACGAAAAACTAGCCACGATTTTACATATCTAATTTTTATTTGTAACTATCTAAATATAAATTATTTTCTGTTAGAAAATACTCAAGCCTTGGACACAGTACTAACTTCAAAAATTACACAGTGTTTGTTTTTCATATTTAACAGCAAAATATGACTTTATTGTTTTTTGGTGGCTTCTTACATTTTTAACACATGGTTATTTGTAAATGTTTGTCTTTAAAAATTCCTATTAAATCCTTATTTATATTTAAATTGTAGAGCTTGAAAAGTTTAAAATAGAAATTATCTGCAAAACTCGGGGACAATGTTTAATAACGTCTTATTACCCGCAACAAAACGCTGCTCACGTGCACGAAACCAATCTTAGGCACTATTATTCTTTCTATTCAAGAATATATGATTTAGATTGTACTTGACCTAGAAGAACTTACTTAGGGACATGTCGAGCTACCGACATTTGGGTACTATTTTACATGATACAATTTATAATATTTCGAAATGTATAGAGTTTTTTAATACCCCTTGTAGAAAAAACGTTTTACTTATTGGCTGTTTTTGGCTTTTATGGTTAGCTTGTTATTACATATCAAATATTAAAGAGGGCCACAAAAGTATCAATTTGCGGAGAATCACTCTTATACTTTTTTTATTCCTTTGCAGAAATTTTCTTTAGTAGCAGAAAATGTTATGATCGGAACTATTGTCTCCAGATGATATTTTTATTATTTCATTATGAAGTTTCCTTTTGATACTTTCTTGCCTCATTCGGTTCACAACCGTGATTATATAACAGAACCACAAAAATGTTTCTATTGCAATAAAGCCGCTCAATTAAGAATTTTATATTCTCGCATCAATTTCGTTACTCATTCATTCATTGTTGTAATTTATTGAATTTTTCATTGCCAATCAAAGAAAGTCTATTTATATCTATGCACCAAGCTCATTCCCTTCTTGAGTTATTTTGAGCCTATTCAGCACAATCTGTTCCATTCACAATTTAATTACGATTTGGGCAAGACAAATGAATTTCAGCGTTTGTAACAATATATTAACGCACACAAACGTGTTCTTTAAACAACTACCTGCGAACACACACACATACATGTATAATCACTTGAATACACTGTTTTAATATCCTAGTTAGCTTCAGGGTCCATATTACATATATTTACTTTTTAGTTAAGGAAGAGAAAAAAAAACGATAACTAGCTAGTAACGTCAACCAACACATAGAAAGAGAACGAGATACAAAGGTAGAGAGGTAGAGAGAGCGAGACAAAGATCAGGACAATAGAGAAAATGTCCTCTTTATCAATTCCTATTATTTAATAATGAAAATTGAATAGCTTGAATTTACCTGATGACTACGAAAACAATTTGGGATCTTTTTTGTTTGTGTGAATGAAACTTTAAGGCTCCAAGTAGAATATTAAATAAGCATAGTTCATCATCATAGGAGAAGAATGTAATACATACATATAAAGGTACATACATTATTACTTATTTGTATGTATATATCATTGCTTGTAATTGTATGTGTTTGTGCTTCTGTTTGAATTTGTGTAGCTGCTATTGTATGCTTGAAAGAGACTTGAGCATTGTATACTTGTATGGTATGCAAGAATGGCGTGTTTGCCGTTTTTGCGTGTATGTATGTAGATGACACTTGTCTGTATGTGTGTTTGTATGCGTTTGTATGTATTTTTGCTAAATGCACAATTGTGGTTTTCCTTTGTCGCTTCCGTTTCCGCACATTCTTATGCGACCTTTCATACACATACACTAATACACAAAAAACTAATACCAAACACAACGCAATGTCGTCGCAACAACAAAATTGAAGTAGGTAAATGGGTACTGTAACATTTGACTTGAGCTCACACCCACGTCTACCCTTACTTTTTCCAACCTCTTCCCTGCCCCTACACAAAGCAAAGGAACTTGACAAGCATAGGCTAAGCAGGGTCTTAAGCATACATAAATTTACCTAAGCAACCGCACACGTACAGAAATTTGTCGTAAATTTTTATAAATTCAGTGAACACACAAAAAAATAGAACTTAGAGCAACAATGTTTAGTAAAAGAGGAAAAAGAAGAATAAAGAAAATGAAATAAAAGTAAGAAAATAAAAAAGGGTTTTGTATTTTGAGAAAGCGTACTCGTAATAAAAGACTTTTGGAATTTTTGTTATGCGCCTCATAGACTAGGTACCTACAACCACTGACACTGCCTCTGCCTCCACAATGTTACATAATATGAATAATACTCAATGTGTAAGGATGCCGCACAAACACATCCAAACTCATATGTACATGTGAGCTAGTACACAAAAAGACACGCATATCCATGCTCTGATTAAACACACGCACATACACAGTATAATGAAATGTTGTCGTTGGTTTAGCTTGAATGCGCCAGCAGCAAGGACGAGACGACAATGACGACGACTTTTGTCGACATATTTTTAAGGAAATGCGGATGACTGAGTGTTTGCAGATGTATGTGAGTGTTTGCGTAAAGTTTTTTCTTCTCTATGCCAAGCACGCAAAGTAATTTTATAAAAGAGTAAAATAATAAAAGGCACATTCTACTGATCATTTTCCTTTTTTTTTGATACAAACATAGAATATATTTTTTATTTAACTTCGCACTCTGCAAGAGAGTTCCATTTTCCATTTTCGAAACACAAACAAACTGCCATAAGTAAGAGAAAAGTATAGGCTCCACTCAGCTTCTTCATACTCTGCTGTATTAAAAGGTGGATATCTAATATTAATTTGAGAAAATAGACCTTGCCGGTTTTGGTTTTGCTACTACCTCACTTATTCATACATACTCGTGTGTGAGTTTACATTGTGAATGCCTGAGGAAATATTTCGTAATTTGTAATGTTTAAAAAGTGGACAAAATATGATTAACTGCCGGATGATTTAAATTAAGAATACACAAAAGAGAATTTCCCGTTTGTAACAAGAGAAGGAAATTAAGATTAAGAAAAAAGTTACTAAATATGTATACATATGTATGAAAGTGTACATACAATCATAGACACATACATATAGGCTTGTAGCTCGAAGTAAGCTAGTCGTAGGTTCAATGGGTAGCAGTAACATGTAAGTAGTGAAGGCAACGCCGAGATTTTTTGTAGACTACTTTATAACCTCACACGTTTTTCTAAAAAATATACTTATGTTCATATGTACATATATGTATCATGTACATACGAGTATGCACGTATGTATTTCTCTATACTTAAGTATTTCGGTAAACCTTTTTCATTAACATCTTTACTTTTTAACCACAATCATTAGTGTATGTGCATGTGTATACAAGACTTATACAGTCATAAAACTCTGATGATGAGCGCTTTGTGGCATATAAATTTTCATCATAAGCTCACTTTATTATTTCTGCTTTATACTTAAACAAGATTTCTCTAACAAATTGTCGGTATGTTTGTGTGTGTATGTGTGCTTTTAATTACTTTTCACAATCACATAACTAACAAGAAATTATGTTTCGAGCAACTTTTGTGCAATTCAGCGAATAGAGAACCAACGAAGTATGCACCTAATGTTTCATATTTAGATTAAAAAGAAGTGTATAATATATTTCAAAATAAACTATATTGCTTTATTTAAATTTTTTTAAAGTTAAGACTGTTATGGTCGGAACTGGCTGAGTATTTGAATTAAGGTAGCCATAAAGGGTAAAAGATCTAGTAATTGGGGTAGGTACCTAAATAAAAAGCTATACAGTTTGTCTTTTAAAGTCAATCAGGGGAAAAGTCAATCAGAATTATTTTTGTGGGGAAAAATAACGGACAAAACATCAATTAATTACGATTAGTTTAGTCTTTACTAGAGAGCTTGGAAACAATGTATGTGGATTCCAAATACCGGTGAGCTCTCCTAAGGCAGTCGAAAAAGCTTCTGGCTTATTCAGACTCATAACTAAATATATTCCAAACAAGAGGGCAAGGTTAATTAATAATTAATAAACTAAAGTCGCAGTGACTAAAATCAATTTTTCAAAAATAATAAGGTCCTGAAATAGCATTTTGATAGAATATACAGATCTCGGTGTTTCAAAAGTTTACATCAAATTTTACCATAAGAGAGAGAGTTTGCCCGTTTCTTAAAAATTTTAAAAAGTTGTTTATTTTGCATCTGAGATTGTTTGCTTATAGCAGATTTTTCCGTAGAATATTTGCTGTTTCCACCCCATTAAAAAAAGGATCCATTTTCAGAATCTGGTTATTTTTTTAGTCTTGAATTGTGTAATTAGTTGCCACTAAGAAAAATTTACCACTGGAAAGCGATTACGATTTCTTTGATCTTTTATAAATTCAGTTTAAAGGTAACTTAGGATGTATAAAAAAATTCAGCAAACATAAATGCTATCAGCAAAACTGAAATTATAAATTTTTCGTCCTGCAAGTTCATCATTTGATATTTATCTACCAGAAAATTTTGCATTAGAAGTCGTTACATTTACGGAAAGAGGAAGAATTCAATGTCATTTCTAACTCGTTTCGTAATGCTTCCAACATACCATTTAGTAGTGAAAACGTATCAGAAGTTTCTTAATTAATTTCATACTGGAACGCCTTTCAAATAAGTTGCCGTGGCATGGCGTGGTAGTGCGTTGGCTGCTATGCAGAGTCTTTTTAAATTGATTAAAGAAGGCTTTTTGACTGTGCCGTTCGGGTTCGGCATAAAATTGTTGGTCCGTTTCATTCAAGTACAAATACCATATAACAAGCATAACATAAGTGGATGCGAAAAGTTCGGCCTAGGCCCTCATGGGCTATTGTGCCACCAAATAAAGAAAGAAAAAGATTTAATAATGCTTTGTAATTCTTATTAATTTTTTTTAACTTTTCAAAGACAGGTCTTCTTAGTATGAAATTTGTAAACCAGAAAAAAGACATGAACTTTACTAATCCAGGAAAACTGTGAATCCAGAAACCAGCTCAGTAGTTTTTCATATTTGAAAATCAGTAGTCAAAGCCCAGGTTGAAGACGACAAGTTGAATTTTCCAGGTGTACAAGTATGAAACCGATAATGACATCTCTGTGTCGCTAGGTAAAACGATACGCTCTGTCAAACCAAATCACTGGCGCCATTTCTTCGCATTTAGTTCTGTCAACAAAATTCAGTTCATAAACAATCAAGTTTCATACAAAAACATATGATTTTCTGTTTCCAATTGAAGAAATCTGCTTTGGAATCTCATCGAATGCTTGTGAAAGCTTACGGTCAACACGCTCTAGGCAAAACACTGTGCAACGAGTGGTTCAATAAGTGAGAAACGAAGAACGTGGAAGACCTCCGAAAAAGATGGTCAAACAAGCAAGAACAATTTGAAGAATAATTATATGTGGCCAAACAATGCATTTCTCAACGTTTAAAAGCCATGGGATTGATTTGGAAGGTGGGAAGATGGGTGCCGCATGAATTGACTGAAAGACAGCAAGAAAATCGAAAAACCACCTGTGAAATGTTGCTCGTCATGTAAAAAAGAAAGTCATAACTTCATCGAATTGTTACTGGCTATGAAAAATGGATCTATTTCGAGAATCTCAAACGTAAACGATCATATGTTAAGCCCGGTACACCGGCCAAATCGACAGCAAAGCCAAATCGTTTCAGAAAGAAGATAATGCTCTGTGTTTTCTAGGATCAGCGAGGTGTTATCTGGTTTGACCTTCTGAAACCAGGTGAAACAGTTACTGGTTAACGCTACCAACAACAATTGGCTGATTTGAACCGAGCTTTGCGCCAAAAACGTCCAGAATATCAACACAAAGTGATTTTTCTTGATGACAATGCACCATCACATCGAACAAAACAGACTCGGGAGTTGGTAGATTCGTACAGCTGGGAAGTCCTTCCCCATTCGGCTTATCCACCAGACTTGGGTCCATCTGACTATCACTTATTTTCATCAATGGGGCACGCACTTGCTGAGCAGCACTTCGATTCGTACGAAAATGTGAAAAAATGCCTCAATGACTTGTTTGACTCAAAAAACGAACAGTTTTTTTTTGGGGAGGCATTCACAAAGAGAAAGGGGAAAAATGTGTAGCTAGCAATGCCCATTACTTTGAAGATTGAATTTATATAAATTTTTCTTAAATAAACGTGCATTTTCAAAAAAAAAATTCGGTTTTATACTTGTACACCGGTATAGTGTTATTACAGGAAAATAAATTGAAAGATAGCAAACACTATATACCAAAATGTTTATGGCATGGGATCACGATAACAAGATAACAAAGACAACATAAGTTATACATATGTATACGCATGTATGTTAATATAGAGGATCTAAGTATGAGGTATGAAGGGAAATTGGCAAATCTGGCAAATCTTAAAGCTTTTTACAACATATTTACTTCAGCCAATTCTTATTATACATACGAGTATGTACAGGGTGGACTATTTATAATTTGGAATATGATTTTGGTGTAAATAAGAAAATAATAATAACTTTTATTTTTCATATTTGTTTTTATTATTCGTAATTGTCAAATGACCTCGATTGTTGCAAGGCTACAAACAATTATATGCATATGTGTGAAAATCTAACAATCACAGAATTCATTTCTCCCTTTTTCCCAAGGAGCTTTGAATAATTCATAATCCGCCTTTAGTTCAGGATAGTATTTATCATTAAAAGCTGTTCATAAGAATGTTAAACATGATGATGGCAGCAATGCTCATTTAATAATGCTTTAATATCACATTAGCCAAATCCGTCAACAGTAAATCAAAAATCAATTATACCAAATTATTAAGCACATCATCATTATCATTAAAATCATTGGTATCATCATAATCGACGTCAATCCGCATCAACATCAGCCGCATTATCATCGTCATTTCGTATTCAATGTGAAAGAACATATGTCAAATTTCGCAGCGTATATATCTATGTAAATACATATACATACATATATGTATATGTATGTATGTATAGGGTGTTTCATCTAACATATGAAATTTGTATCACTTATTTACAAGTTGTGGTCGCTGTGGCGTAGTGGTAGTGCGTTGGGCTGCTGCGCAGAGTGTCCGGGGTTCGAATCTCGGCACAGGCAAAATCAAAAAATTGAAAAATAATTTTTCTACACGGCACCACCTCTTGACAGGCAATGGCAAACCTACAAGAGTAAAAATTGCTATGAAAAGCTTTTCACTTCGCCGTTCGGATTCGGCATTAAACTGTAGGTCCCTTCCATTCATGTACAAATATAAGAAGCACAACATGAATGGATGCGAAAAGCTCGGCCTAGGCCCTTCATGGGCTGTTGTGCCATTAAAAGAAAGAAAGAAAGAAATTTACACGTTCTTATGACGGAAAATTAATTTTATATTTGCGGCTAACGAAATGTGTCGATATACGCTTGAACCACGTTGGGAAATACTAAAAATTTACTTGCCTTCCACACAATTTCTGGATCAATTTTTGAAACGTGTGCGTGAAACTGGATCTTTATTGGATAAAACAACAACAGCAAACAAGAGCGCACAACCGAAAAAAATGCTGCTGTTGCTCAGAGTAAGGAAGATGCGTTACAGTGAATGGTGTTCGCTACTGATGGCCTATTTTACAAGATATGGACTTAAACAACATACAACATACAATAGGATGGCGAGCCGTGTCACACAAGCAGTGCAACAATCGATCTGAAAAGTTTTATAACCGCGATATAAGACGTTTTGGTGATGTGTTATTATTTGTGGGAAGCCACAAATTGGTGAAACGATTGTGGCTCTTAAGGATGAAATCGGTGAATGTACTGAAAAATTTAGATTCATCGTTTAGGCTACTGCAAGGCCAGCCGAGGAAGTCATTTGAATGAAACAGAAGGAAAGATTGTAATTTCGAATAATAAAAACCACATTGAAAAAGAATTATTCAAATTCCAAAATATAAATGGTCCACCCTGTCCATCTACCCTCCGACTCAAAGCATAAAATTATAAAATTCTCATTTCAAATCCCCTGTAAGCTTCAATCGTGCATGCGTATTGAGGCATACAGGTACATACACACACAAACTCCTATAGACATTTACACACCGAACATTTCCACAATTGACATTAACTGCAAATCATAACATTTCAATTTTATCTTACTTCAACGCGGCTGCCGCTAGTTTGCATGTTGCCATATTGTGTCAATTTCCATCTACATACAAACATACAATGCCAACTGTAGCTCAGTGTCACGCGGCAATTCTCTTCTTCTTATTCCGGTTTGAATATCAATTCAGTTTGGCATTTCACTTGCATTTTGAATTAAGTCAAGCACCTGTCAATAAGCTTAAATTGCCTATCGTTTATCTTATATCACATCTCTCGCTCACACGCTCACTCTTTCTATTTGTACACCCACTGTGCCGCTGTCTCTTTCAGTTAAAAATTTTTTTTTCATTCACATACAAACAAATTCCTTTCGTTGTCATTCAATATTTTTTTGGTTCCTCCTCATACCAATTTTTCTTTTTTTTTTTGAGCTTTTGTGGCCTTGTGTCACGACTGGCGTTGCCGCTCATTGACAGACATTTGCCATTGCGAATGTCAAGCTTTGGTGGGTGCCATTCCCCAATACTTTGAAAGATATTTTTGTGCTATGTCATTGAGCAGCTTTTTTTTTTTTTAAATTTTCTTATTTGAAGGACGGACGGACGAAAAGGCTGGCAGGCAGGCAAACACCTTTTATAGACTTCATAATCTTTATTTTTCGGATTATTTTATTTTTGTAAATTTTATTTCTGCTTCTTCCTTTTATTTTAATTTATTCAAGATTTTCATGAAGTTATTAATGTAGGGCATCCCTTTTGCGTTTGGATTGTATCCTTTTCATGCAAGAATTTCGTTACACGGCTTAAATCTTTTTTATTAGCATTTTTCAGTTTACGGATACTTTAAATTCCAGTATTATTATGTTACGTTAGATGAGGAATACAATTTATCTAGTTTGAAATATCTAGTTTCCGGCAAGTGCTACAAGTGCATTTGTCTTAATGATATCTTGAACCGTTAAATTGAATTTTTATCTTAAAAAAAAGTTCAAAAAGACAAAACTTAAGAGCATTGCCCCTGCCACGATATTAAAATCGTGTTAGGCGACTTTAATGCCAAGGTGGGCAAAGAGAATCTCTTTAGTGCGACGATCGAAAAATTCATACTCCACGCCGAAGCCACCGATAACGGTATGAGACTAATCGACGTCGCCGCCGCACGAAACATGACAGTTAGTAGCATCAGGTTCCAACATAATATATCGAAACAGGAACGATGTCCGAAAATTCGTTGAAAAAATAAGACGCCTGACTGATGGTCTGAAGACCGGGGCCTCTTCCTGCAAGGATGAAGGCGGAAATCTGGTGAGAGATGTCCAGGGCATAATGAAATTATGGAGGGAGCACTTTTGCAGCTGCTTAATGACGATGACGGCAATAATCCCGCCATTGCGGAATCAACTCCGAAAACTCCAATCACTGACGGAGTTGAAGTACCACCACCCAATTATGAGGAGGTCTTAACCGCCATAGATCGGCTGAAAAACAATAAGGCTGCAGGTGAGGATGGCCTGGCTGCTGAGTTTTTTAAGACTGGAGGCGAAGAGCTCAGAAACCGTATGCATGAGCTTCTAAGCAGAATATGGTCGGATGAAAGCATGCTGAAAGATAATGAAACCTCTGCGTACTCTGCCCAATCCATAAGAAAGGTGACTCCACGATCCGCGCCAACTATCATGGAATAAGTCATCTTAATTTTGCATATAAGGTTGTATTGAGTTTATTGTGCGAAAGACTGAAGCCCATCGTCAACAAACTGATTGGACCTTTTCAGCGTGGCTTCAGGCCTGGTAAATCCACCATCGACTAGATATTCACACTACGCCAAATCCTGGAAAAGACCCGAGAAAAACAGATCGACACCCATCATCTATTTGTCGATTATAAAGCCGCTCCCGCCTTCGACAGCACGATTAGGGATCACTTGTACGCCGCAACGTCTGATTTTGGTATCCCTGCAAAGCTCATTCGTCTTTACAAAATGACACTGACCAACACCACCATCACAGTGAAAATTGGGACAGACCTCTCCGCGCAATTTGATACCAGAAGAGGTTTCAGACAAGGTGACTCCCTATCGTGCGACTTTTTTATCCTTATTCTGGAGAAAATAATTCGAGCTGCGAACATCGACATCTCTGGCACTATTTTCTACAAGAGTGTCATGCTGCTAGCATATGTGGATGGTAGTGACATCGTTGGCACCAACGTGCGAGGAGCTAGTGTAGCATTCTCAAACCTGGAAAGGGAATCTCGTCGAATGGGTCTGTTTAGTGGTGAACGGGGACAAAGCGAACGGGGAAAGCGGAGATTAACTCTTGCCAACAGGTGTTACTACGGGCTCATTAGGCAATTGAGAAGCAGAGCCCTCTCTCGACTGAAGAAAATAACGCTCTATAAGTCCCTCATCCTTCCGGTCCTAATGTATGACGCAGAGACGTTGACATTGACCATCAATGAGGAGGGGCTGTTAGGAACGTTCGAGAGAATGATACTCCGTAAGATCTACGGTCCAGTATGCGTGGACGACGTGTATCGAATAAGATGGAACGATGAGCTGTATGAGCTGTACGCCGACACTGACATAGTCAAGCGTATAAAAATCCAGCGGCTTCGCTGGCTGGGTCATGTTGAGCGAATGGAAGAAAGCGCTCCGGCTAGAAGGGTGTTTTATTCGAACCACGGTGGAGGAACGCGCAGAAGGGGACGTCCTAATCTCCGTTGAAAAGACCAGGTGCAGGGCAACCTGACTGCACTTGGTCTTATCAACTGGCGCCAGCGCGCGCATAGCAGAAGTGACTGGCGAAGCTTTGTGGAGGCGGCCAAGACTGATCATCGGTTGTAGTGCCAGCTACCATAAGTAAGAAAGTATGTAAAAAAAAAGTTTATCAAAGCTTTTTACAATTTCTTTTGAGAATAATTTGTTATTCTGGAAGTTCACATTTACAACTACACTGCTTCACACTGCTGATGCACCGATCAAATTTTAATTATAACTTTATTTTTAGCTCAAGTTCTGGATTTCAATTTAAATAATCACAATGTTTTCACGATTTTTATTATTTCTAAATCACAGCTGGCTGTTACCTTCATTTTGGTCAAGCTAGTCCAGAAGCTTGGGAATCACTCAATCATATTTGTTACTTCTCCAGGTATTTGAGTAGTTTTCTTAGTAGTAGTTTATGTATTTCGTAATTCAGTGTCATAAAGTCTTGATAATATCACAAATTTCAATGTGTTGCATTCCGAAGAAACTTTAGTTTACATTTCAAAATTGTATGTTAATTAGTTCTTCTTTAAAAAATATTAAAGCTTTCGCTTTGACATACTTGAAATCATTTAATAATTCGTGCTTAAGTATGCATTACTCAGGAATATATTAAAATTCCTCTTCTTTATTGGGTTAAATTTTGTATTTCTGTTTTTGGCAACAATTAAGAATGTCACGGAGTACCCATGCCTGCTATACATTGTTAAGACACAGCATGCGAACACATTAAAGAAGGAAACAGACGAAGAGGAAGAATGTATGAACAGGAATGTATGCATAAATAACAAATATATCCTTTTCGTATTGTTGTTGTATGGAACACTTGCTTTAACAACAGGTCGTTTGCAAAATTTCGCCTTCATCTCTCTGTTGCCAACATTATGTAGAGTGTTTGTGCGATGTTATTGTATACTTTTTTCGTTCCCTTCCAGTTTATATGAAATACGCCTTCAACAATTGCAAGCAGTTTGCATAAATATGCGCAAGTATGTATGTGATTTTTTCATTCCTTTCTTTTTTCTTTTGTATGTGAGTAAATCAAATTAAATGTAGCAAAAAAAAAAAAAATAATAATAAAATAAGTGGAACAAAATTACTAAGCATTCATTCACTTATACACCAAGATATAGACCATACCCTTAACCCATGCTCTAACATATTCTGTGGCCACAAGGAATAACAGCTGAACTCGAGTTAGGAAAAATAGAAATTTATTGCTTATTTTTTATTATATATCCCAAAATGTTGAGAGTTCTTGAGAAATGTTTTCAATTTGGCAATTCTCATAATTTTGTATTAATTATGGTAAACTCCAATAATTATTTAAGAACTTTCAATATTTTGGGATTTATAATGAAAAATATGAAATAAGTTTTATACCACATTTCCTAACTAGAGTTTAGCTATTATTCCTTGTGGCCACAGATTCATGTTTATGTACATAGTATATACAATACATAAATACGCACACGTATGTACATGTATGCATTCACAAGTATATAAATTTAAATTATTTTCGCGGTTGAATTTTTATGCATTTTTGCTTTTTTCTTTTTCTTTTGCTTGGTTGGGTTGGATTTGTCATCCGCTTTAATACTACATATATGTCGCCTCTGTGTATGAGTATTTGTATGAGTGTGCGTGTGTATTTGAAGTTGAGCCGAGGATCTGTACATGATTGTACTCATACATGGAAGTGTATGTGGCTTTGTGTCTTTGAGTATATGCGAGTTTATGTAAAGTGGGATTTGACAGCTCGTAAATAATTTTCGTGTTTCGTTGGCTGCACACATACGCCATATAACACTATACCACTACACTTACACACCACTTTTGACTCGTCTGCTGTACACACAAGCACAGGATGCTGACTTCTGACGTTTCTTCTTCGTCTTCTGCTTCTGCATCTATGTATGTCTTCGGATTTTTCTTCTCTTTATGCTCTTATATTTTACATTGATGTTGGTCTTGCCGTTACTGTTACTGCCTTTTACATATTTGATTTATATTTCGTTTCGTAAGCTTCAAGACTTAAGAAAGCATAAGAGATAATTAAATTTTAAGTGAGTATTACTGCAAAATTATAAATTCTCATACATACTCTTACATGAATGCATGTATTCCCTGCAGTGTAACCAACTAGCTCACAAGTTAGTTAATTAACTAGCTAAAAAATACATAAATATTTCAAATCTCGATCTCGTTTACACGCAACATACTTACTCTTTCCCATGATGAGTCCTACGAAAAGACAATTGTGCTATCTTCGATAGATTTTTTCAAATTAACTAGTTGCGCGTTCGTTAACTATCGACAATTGTAGCACCTTAACGATTATGGTCAATATTTAAAAAAATTTCCTTCAGTTCATTTTTATCAAAATAAAACAAAATAAAAGAGATGTTTGCAAATGTTTATAAATGTAGTTTTGATAAATTACATAACGACTCAATTGTTATGTTTTGGAAGTTTTAGTTTTATACGAACTTATTGCACATTCTTATATGTATCATATATAGTATGTATGTCGTATTTGTTTGAAACCCATTATTAATCTTATAATTTAAGAAAAAATTAAGAAATTTGGTGGAATTAGACCTTGTTTTCTCGCCAAGAGTCAAATTATAGCTCGATCTTTTGATGGTATATCAAACGAATATTAGGCTTCATGAGCCTTAGAAGTAGGGTTGGTATGGTTTAAACTGGTAGCTCTGAGAGCTAAAAATGATGTTTCTCAAACGTCGATTGAAAATTATATAATATTTAATGCTTTTCGTGTCCTAATATATTGCACAGTCTCATCCAAATGACGGAATGATTAGAAAAAAACTTTCAGTGGAAACAGAACTGGAGAGTGCCGGTCATTAAATGAACGAAGACAAGAAAATTCTGATGGATTTTATAAGATTTTTAATGTTATTAATAAATATATGCATGCTGTAATGTGGTTTAATTCCGTTAAATCCAGAATAACCGATTTTAAAAGTTTTTTCGCCACGTGGCACGGACGTTACCAAAAAAGCAGAGTCGGTGACTTTCCAATAACAACATCAACCACTTTTAGAAGCTTAATCAGACGATTGCAAACTCCTTTGTGAGATAACAAATTGCACTGGATCTGTGCATTGAATTCAATTCTATTTGAGAGAGACCCCACTCCAAGATTGATTATAGATCGATATTGAATGATGCTTATTCATAATATGTCTTTTACAATATCAATTTCCAAAAAGTTAATGCGTTTTGGAAAAATAGTTCTATCATTTGCAAACGAGTACATAGGACTTATTCTGAATGACAAAAGGTAATTAATGAAAATAAGACGATGAGTCGAGTATGTGGTCGAGCCCTGCTGTACTCCGCTATTTTCCGAAACTATACCGTCTATCACAATATGGATATCTCTAAGTATTACTTAGAGTGTAAAGGGTTTTTCATAACCATTTTGTATTTAAATAAAACACCGAATAATTGAGATATCGAGCTGAAATTTATTCTAGGTGTAGTACTTACATGTCTTACATTTAAGTATAAAATTCGATGTCGCTCATATAATCACCGCGAGCACACGTTTGCAGTGATAGATTTTTTTGGAGCCAATTTTCCACCACTCATCCACATATCACACCTCCGACATGATATCCACACCACATGATCACTTTTTGTAGATGCAATGGAGTCTCTTGAACCACATGTGGGTTTGTTGCTGTCCAATAACGCATATTTTGCTTATTGACGAAGCCAGTAAGCCGAGAATGAGCATCATCGCTAAAGACGATTTTTCGATGGAACTCAGGAATTTCTTCAAACGTTTGCAGAGCCCAATCGTACAAGTTTCGGCGCTTCATATGATCACAAGGCTTTACTTCTTGTGTTTATTTGATCTTGTAAGAAAATTTACCACAATGTGGATTGAGAGATTCCCAGATTTGGGACAACTGCCCCGAATTGATTGATTTGGCTAATTTTCAACTGAAGCACTTATGATTGCGATATTTTCCGTACTTCGACCGGTGCCCCACATTGCCCCACTGGCACTGGAACATTGAATAATGGATATGTTGACTCGAATTTATCCACAATAGGACGGGACGACCAGCATGTCGGGTGAGGCGATTATTACGACTAAAAATTGGAGTAAGCGCTCTTAAAGTTGCAACCACCGATTTTTTTTTAATTATTATAAATTTCTTGAATTTCACCAATGATAAAAATATAAACTTTGAATGACGTTGTGACATTGTCAGATCAAAAAACAAATCTAAAGGTGCTTTTGTATTTACTTAAATACATAATTATTATGTCCCTGTTGAAAAAACCTTTAGATCCACAACTGAAGATATTATCGACTCCAAGAGTACCCAATGTTCTTAAAAGAAACAATGAATACATATTTTTTCACGATCTCGACATGAATTTTAAAAAATCAAAGTACATATACTCGTATTCAAACACATACCAATCACATAACTCACTTGCATCTGTTTTATGGAACAAAATTGTTCTGACTTTATTGGGTATTCATACATACGATATATGTATGTTTGAATGTATCTATAAAATAACCTTATTTAGGTACATATCGATATATCATTGTTTATATACATAAAATATATGTATGTAAATAAACCGTAAACACAATTGGCCACCACTACAACCAACTAAAGAAAGAAGCAAAATGTTTTCGCCACAAATCCAACAAAACAATACAATAGAGTATGTACAACCAAAAGAATTTCGGTGTGGCAGCAATATCCTAAAAATATCTTTTGGTTATCACCAGTGTGAAGCCAACTCAAAAAAACCGACAACAACACAAATACAGAGCAACAAAACGCAAACATTTCAATTCGCAATCATACTCATAATTTATAAATTATTTCTATTCGTAAATTCATTCGATTTTCCGTACATGTTTTTCCAAACAATTTCCTTTTCGCGGTCAGATTTTCTATGTATGTGTTGATTTATTGGCTTGCGTGGGGGAAAAAGCGGTGCGAAATTACCGATGGGTAGACACAGTACCACTCACGGTCACAAAGTGTTTGGCTGCGAGGGTTTTCTCAAAGATTTGAAGAAATTATTTCACTTTGCTCTCACATACAAGTGCAAAGTGCACATATTTATGTATGTATGTATGTATCTTTATATATGTAAATGTTTGTATGTGGGATATTGGTATGCAAAAGTTTATGCTCTCTCGAGTGGTTTTTCTTTTTGAACATGCAGTGTCTTATGCAGTGACATATGTGTGTAGTGCACCCTACAACTCACAATTTGTAATTACTTTGTGCAGGCAGGCAATGCTGTTGTAATATTAGCACCAAGGAAATGGAATGTCGTGGCGAAGACTAAATTTCTCTTTTACACTATCCACTGTTAAATGGAAACAACCACGCGCGGATTGTTCGAGAAGAATCCGCACGTACGCAATACGCTTAGAAATTCCCAAAGCGATTTCTCTGCACCAGGAGCAGCTAAACCACACAGCAGCATTGGAAATTTAGTTTGCTATTTCTCTTTTTTCTATTCAATTTCGTTTTCAATGTCTGCTATTTTTTTTATACACTCGCCCACATTACGTTAAACAAACGTTATTGCATAATAACGTTTTCTTTTTTTAACGGGGTTGCATCGTGCTTCTTCCGAGCTTCTGCTGGGTGCTATGAATATTGCTACCTGGGTGCTGTATGTGAAGGCGTTGGGGTTATGAGGAAATTCATTCATTTCTAATAAAATTTCATAAAAAATAAAGAGATTTTTTCCGTATGTTTGTTTGCTACCATATGTTTTTTTTCGCTTTCCATTTTGTTGTTGCTCCTTGTATGTTTATTGAAAATTGTTTTCAGCACGCTATGTGAAAACTGTGAAAATGGCAGTATTGAAGTTAGCTGCAATTGTACATATGTATGTGCATATGTGTGTGGAATGTGAAAAGATGTGCATTATTGGAAGTGCATGTGTGCGGCGGATATTTAATTCGTATTGAGAATATTGCTGGAGCTGTTGCGTGATATCGCTACGGCATTCATTGAACATAGCAGCTAAAACAAACGTGCATGAATGTTTCTAAATTTTTGAAATAGTTTTGTACTCTTAAAGCTATTATTTTTATAATTGATTTTAATAGTATTGCAATTGACGTGCAGTCAATAGTTTGGCGCTATTTCGCACAAAACTTTGATCTAAAATTGAAGCAAGATAAGCACTTCTTGAAATTCAACACAACACTTTTTGAAATTCAACACAACATATAATATTCTTTTAAATTAATTTTAACGCATACTTAATAAAATAATGAATAAGTACATTCTAATTTTAAATTTCCTATTTCTTTATCCCCATAATTTTACACTGAAAACATTGACAAAATAAAAAACTTTTCAAAAAAAAACAAAACAATACAAAATTAAAAATGTTTGAGTTTTTGAAAACTGTGAATATGTCTAGCAGCAAAAGGTCTCTCAAACGTGTGATTCAAATCCTCAAATTTGAGGTAATGCAGACGAAAATGCTACTGGTGTTGAAGTTTGCAACAAAGTGGTTATGGACACAACTGAACTTGCAACGACAGAAATATACGTTTTAGCTTTGCGTCAACAAATAATATTAAAATATTAAAAGGCATTTTCATTAGGAACAATAGGAGTGGGAGTTTTGGTGGCAATATTTTAGGAGCATTGCGGAGCCCTCGGTCCAGGATTTTTAAAAAATTTCGTGCTTCTGTACCACCAATTTTATAAATTTTTAAAAAAATTTCTTACTTTTTCTTAAAAATTTGTTAATCTACCACAAAGTCTGTGAAAATTTTTATAGGCACCTGTGAGGTTAGTATTTCTGCACAGCCATTGTGGTAAGTGTTTAACACAAGTGCAGGCACTGCACAGTGCCTTTAACACAATGAAATTCAGTTTATCAGTGTCGACTATGACTGCATGTAGCGCCAAAGGCCAAGCTTTTCGCATCCATTCATGTCGTGCGTGTTATATTTGTACATGAATGGAAAGGACCCACAGTTTTAAGCCGAATCCGATCGGCGAAGTGAAAAGCTTTTCGTAGGCAATTTTTACTCTTGTAGTTTTTTCATTGTCTGCCAAGAGGTGGTGCCGTGTAGAACAATTTGTGTTTGTTTGTTTTTTGATTTTTTTATATATATTATTATTTTATTTTTTGTTTGTTTTTATTTACTTTTTTATTTTGTCTGGGCCGAGATTCGAATCTCGGACACTCTGCGTAACAATCCAATGCACTACCGCTACCTATAGCGACCACATAAATACCTGGATTTTAAGGAAGATGAGACCTACTTCTCAATTGCCTATTGAGCCAGTAGTAACACCTGTTGGCAATAGCTAATCTACGTTTGATGTAAAAGTTGACATTATTGCTGTTGTTAATGCTAAATCCTAGGTAAACGAAATCCTTGACGACTTCGAAAGTATAATTGCCAGCAGTGACATTGCGCCGGTGTCAGCGCCGTTTCGCAGCTCGAATTATATTCTCCAGCATAAGGTTGAAGAAGTGGCACGATAGGGAATCACCTTGTCTGAAACCTCTTTTGGTATCAAATGGCGCGGGGTCTGTCCCAATTTTCACTGCACATCACCAGTGTGTCAGTGTCATTTTGCAAAGACGAGTGAGCTTTGCTTTGATACCAAAATCAGACATTGCGGCGTACAAGTGATCCCTAATCGTGCTGTCGAAGGCCAACCAACGCCCACCAACGACGAATATATGGCGGGTGTCGATTTGTTAGAAGTTAAAAGATTGCTGATATAACAAACATAACACGCACAACATGAGTGGATGCGAAAAGCTCGGCCTAGGCCCTCCATGGGCTGTTGCGCTATTAAAAGTAAAGTAAAGTAAAAGATTGCTGAAGCTGAAATAAGATAAAACTTTTAGTGCATAACAAAAATAGATTATAATCAATACTTATCTTGATGTGCAGTGACGCCAGTGCGACTATGATGAACTGTACACTGACATAATGATAGCATTGTACTAACAAAGAAAAAAAAAGGAAACCAAAAGTAAAACATGAAATGACCACAAGATCCAACGATACTATACTTCAACAAAAAATAATATATGAAAAAAATCGTTGCAGTGATAGGAAAAAAACAAACAAATGTAGCAATCCTTAAAAACCGCAGAATATGTGGTAGCAGTAGATTTGATATTGTTCTTATATGTTATGAAGTTCTCCCTCTCCGTCCGATCCCCTTCCTCTTTAATCACCTAGTAGAAGGGCAGTAGAAAATCCAAAAATAGCAACAAACCGCTTACCAATTTATGTTGTTCGTCTGTATTTTTCTGTTTTTGTTTTTTCTTTGTTTTGTACAGCAACCACAAAGTCATGACTTCTCTCTGCGCTAGAATAAACTTAGTAGCACATTCACAAACGGATGCATATGTCTGTCTGTTTTTCCGACTGTCTTTCCATCAGATGGATGTTGCTCTTTTTTTTCTCAGTTTTGTTTCGTTGCTGCATGATGTAGCAAAGAGGATTTCTACTTACAATTCACATGAAATTGTAACATACCTGGGTACCTCGAATATTTTTCAAACTGACCTCTCTCTATCTCTATGCAGCGGAGATATTCAAAAGATACCATCTGTGCATAGATACTACACACACTAGAATGCAAGAAGAACCAAAGATTTTTTAGAAGTACATACATTACTTTTCTAGTTATCTCTCACAGTTTGCATTGTCACAAATATGTTTGTTAGTTGCCAACAGAAAAAATAAATCGAAAAAAGAGCAGACATTGTGTGCAGTAGCAGAAATTGCATTTGGAATGATAAAGCATTATACGTTTAGTTGTTACTAGGTGGTAGTATATACGAGCAGCAACATTACCTTTATTAAGATAGCCACTGTTACTATTGCTACTGCTGGACTGTAGGTATTTATTGGCCAACAATTTTGCTTTTGGCTATTGCTCAGTTGTATCGTGACTGAGTGTGATACACTTACATAGTTTAGTTTTGTTAAAAGAATCAAATAGAACAGAAACGATAAATAAAATTTTTTCGTAGCCTAATGCCTACAAATATTTTTTCTCATAATGTTCTTCAAATAATTTGGGTTGTTGTTCTGAGTGGGTTGGTTAAACTGTTGTTCATATCTCTTTAATATTTAAGATGTTTGCATACGTATGTATGTATGTAGTTTTCAAAACACCAAGAAATTGTTTCTGCATAAAATCACAAATTTTGCATTGAATGTTAGACTAAGCAACATCGCACTACGATTCAATCTGTGTAAAATTTTGTTAACACAAGTATGCATGATTCGAAGTGTTTTTTTTCGAAGTGTGGTTTTCAATCTGACAATACTTTTTTCGGAGTTGGTCTTTTTGACAGCTGTCACTTGATTTATGCTCAGTTTGGTTTGCCATTTCATAATGACTAGACTTACTCCTGAACAATGTTTGCAAATCGTACAAATTTATTACCAAAACGAGATGGCCACTGATCCCGATTTTCACCAGAAAATTTGTTCAGCGATGAACAATTTCATTTCATCGCTAAGCAAAATTGTCGCATTTGGAGTGATCATAATCCACAAGCGATTGTTGATGTCACTGTTGGGTGTGCTCTATGGGCAGAGGGAATCATTGCTTCATATTTCTTCAAAGATGAAGCCGGTCATAATGTTACAGTCAATGGGGAACGCTATAGGGCCATGTTTAATGACTTTTTCGTGCCTGAATTGGAGGATGTTGAATGAACGTGCAAATGAGAACAAGAACAATGTTTTTGTACAAGACTATTGAAAGATTATACTTTTCCGCACAAAATTCACCACAAATATTAAAAATTAGCCCAGTGTCTAATGGTGTTGATACCTGTCTGAAATTTTTCATGTCGTATTTCTTCAGCAAGTTCTTTATGTAAGTATTCCTTTTGACACGCTTCAATAGACCCTGTATCGCCTTGAAGCCCAATCTCCCACCCTAAGATATAGCTTAGTGACCCATTGCGAACCAGTTTACACTCCTTCTTCAGCAATTTTTTCGTCCACTATATGTAATTTAATGATGAGTTAAATAGAATAATATCATCAACATAAACTGCAATGAAATTTAACTTGCTTTGGTGTTCATTTTTATAGAAACACCTCTCTCTGCAACAGGACGAAAAACCAATCTGCTTTAATACGGAATCAAGCTTTAATTTGAGAACTCGATCTGAATGAGCCTTATATTGTACAATTCTAATCCGTTGTTATGCTCTACTGCTAATCGGATTAACTTTCGTAAAGTTGAATTTTGTATAACCGTTCGCAACAGCCTTCGCAAGCCTGAATTTTAAACACTCTATGTTCCCATCTCTATCTCTATTTGTATTGAACAAGGAAAGATTCAAAGATACAAAGAGTCACACTCTTTCTTCATTGCATCTTTCCATTCTTCAGCGTATGCACTACAAACAGTTTTATCAAACGATTCGAGAATTTCATTAGGTGTGAAACCAAAAATTTTTAAAATGAACGAAAAAAATTAATTGGCATGGTCTAGAATCAAAAGGCAAATTTGGAAGTTTGGTGGCACTGTTTTGGAATGAAATGGGGGAATCCCCGCAACAAAAGTTCTTCTCGATAAATATTGCGGCTTGTTTATTTTTTCAACCTTCAAATTGTTCTGGACAATAAAATAGGTGTGTTTTGGTAAAAATTCAAAATGAATAAATTTAAAGTGTTATATAGTTCCAGAAGGTAAGATTTCGATAAAAGTGAAAGGTTTAATTATAGTTTTTAATAATATTAGATGGGTCGTGGAGTTCATTTCAGTACAGGGGAGAGAATGCTTGTTCGTCAGCTCCGAGACAAAGGAAAACCCAAATCAATGGGACGGTCTCAGAATTTCGTTACAAATGCTCTCAAGCCAGAAAAAGCTATTGAAACGCGTGGAGCACCTAAAAAAACTTGATTAGTGACCGACAATCGTATCGTTACATTAGCTAAACGCGACCCGTTCAAGTTGCCCAGAACAGTCGCAGGCGAAATTGGGAATGTTGTATCATCACGAACCGTTCCAAGACGATAAGTAAGCGCAAATCTACCCAGTAGGATTGCTCGCAAAGTTCCTCTGCTTAGAACTGCAAATTTGAAGAAGAGGAAAAAGTTTGCATTAGTTCATAAAACGTGATGCGGTTTACTTACTTACTTTACTTTTAATGGCACAACAGCCCATGGAGGGCCTAGGCCGAACTTTTCGCATCCACTCATGTTGTGCGTGTTATATTTGTACATCAATGGAAGGGACCTACAGTTTAATGCCGAATCCGAACGGCGAAGTGAAAAGTTTTTCATAGCAATTTTTACTCCAGTAGGTTTGCCATTGCCTGCCAAGAGGTGGTGCCGTGTAGAAAAATTGTTTTTTTCTACTTTGTGATTTTGCCTGTGCCGAGATTTGAACCCCGGACACTCTGCGTAGCAGTCCAACGCACAACCACTACACCACAGCGACCACTGATGCGGTTTACAGGGAGAAAAAAATGGGGCAATATTCTCTGGAGCGATGAAACAAAAATAAATTTATTTGGTAACGATGCGGAAAGAAACGGTCGTCGCCCGAAAGGCAAAGAATACGGCGTCCGCTTCACCAAGAAAACAGTGAAGCACGGAGGTGGCAGCTTAATGGTATGGGGCACATAAAATTAATGGAGTTATGGATAGATTCGTGTATAAGGATTTGTTGGAAACGGTAATGTTACCATATGCCGAGGATAATATGCCGCTTTTGTGGAAATTTCAGCAGGACAATGATCCTTAACATTCATCGCGAGTTGTCAAAGCATGATTCCAAGGGGATAATGTAGACGTCCTTGAGTGGCCAAGTCAATCCCCAGATCTAAATCCTATTGAGAACCTCTGGCGAGAACTTAAACAAAACGCAGTTATGGGACAACATTCCTGTAGAAACTTGTCGGAAGTTGATATCGTCAATGCCCAGAAGAATCGAAAAAGCCATCACGAATAATGGTGGATATTCTGGGTATTAATGCGTTCTTACTAATTCAGTAAAACATGGGATCAATAACTAGCAAAATTTCAATATTTATTCCTAAGTTTTTTGTGCACACCTAAGTTATTTTTTATAGTTTTTAAAACCTTTTATGTTTTGTTATGACGCTGAAGTATGTTTATGTTGAAAACTAATTTATTTTTTGACGGATAATAAAAAATATATGAAAAACAAGCTTTTTTGAAAAAAAAAAGATGTTCACACCCATTATTTTGTCCAGGTGTGTATATAAGTGGTCGCTGTGGCGTAGTGGTAATGCATTGGACTGCTGCGCAGAGTGTCCGGGGTTCGAAACTAGGCACAGGCAAAATAAAAAAAATAAAAATTAGATAAACATAATTTTTCCACACGGCACCACCTCTTGGCAGGCAATGGCAAAACCTACAAGAGTAAAAATTGCTATGAAAAGCTTTTCACTTCGCTGTTCGGATTTGGCATTAAACTATAGGTCCCTTCCATTCATGTACAAATATATCACGCACAACATGAGTGGATGAGAAATGCTCGGCCTGGCCCTCCATGGGTTGTTGTGCCATTAAAAGTAAAGTAAGTGTATATTAGTGTTCTTAAGGCAAGTATATGAAATATGTAGATATGATAGCTTAATATGAACTAGTACGCTTTCTTAAAGTTCTCATTCACTTCATATCGATAAGAATATAAGGAGTTTTATCAGGCAAAAAAAAAATATATAAATAACTATCTGTCTCACACTTAGCCTCCGGGGTGGGAATCCAGTGCTCTACCCACTAGACTATCGAGGTCGCCTTGCATTGCATAATAAAAAAGAAAATATCTTAGGCAAATCAATGAAAACTATATTCATTAACGATTAACAAACGAATTTATTAAAATTTATTGGAATCATTTGGTTAAATTTGTTTTTTTTTTTCGACGAATCCCACGCCCACATTAATATTAATGGATAATTTTAGCGGAATTTTCATGCGCGTTCATAAAACTTAATGTACAAATTCATTAGAGTTTAATTAATTTATTGAAATTTTTGATTAATTTGCTGATTTTTAATTTAACCAATGATTTTTTTTAATTTCAAATGTAATTTTTTTCTATGTATAGATTTCAACCAATTGATTCTTATTTCTCTTATGTATGTAAATGTGCTTTATAACTTTATATTTGATTCCTTTTTTTTATTTGTTTTTTAACTATCTACCATGTGGTGAACATTTACTGAGGGGGATACTTAGGTGGGTATATTTTGTAAACTTTTGGTTTTATTTTTTTATGGAAAATAAACTTTTTCCCTAGGAAAATTCTAAGTGCATATAAAAAAATAACTTTCACTCAAATTCAAATGAGCATTGAATAAATTAAGTTCTAAAATAATTTGTAAAAATACAAATAAGATGGGGAATGTTCACATTTAAAGACAATTTCAATAGGCAAGTATGCACGAGTATATTGAAGAGCATAAAGCAGAAAAATAGAATGAAATAGGAAAGGCGACCTAGGGCGACAGGAGACATCAAATAACAGAGGCACAAACTAAAGTTAAACAGCGAAAAATTAGAGGCCATTTACAGTAACGATGCTCTATCGTGATAATAAAAAGAACGCATATTGATTTTTATTTGTTTGCCAATAAAAACCAAACACAATGAACAACATCAGCAACAAAACGAATACAACAACAAAATTCAAAAACAAAATACCAAAGTAGATAATAAAAGGAAAAGAAGTATGTAGATAGGTACCCAAAAGGCAAGAAAAAAAGTAATACACACTGGCCCAACATATAAAGGCCGAAGGGCAAAAACTAAATCCCCAATTGTCATTTCAACATGACGTTTGATAGCGGCTGCAGCACATCAGACATATACATGCACATCATACATACACAAAACACATAAATGAAAAAAGGAAGTCAAAATTATTATAGACAACCTTCGAATAATTTATAAGAAAAAAAAGATAAGCTATAGTATATACGAGTAAATACAAATAAATACTTATAAATAAATACTTGTATATACCCAGCAAAAATTCGTACTCTTAAAAAACTCTTTTTACAGGTGAATTTTCAGAGTTTGTATATGAGTGTTTTATGATAATTTGTACTTACTCTTTCGAAAGAGCAAAACTTTATATACCCTACAAAACATCTAAATAAATCATCTCTAAGCATTCAACGGTGTGTTAAATTGTTTTTTATCAGCCTGAATCACTGACCCAATGATGATATTTTTTGTATCAGTTATTTTTTAAGCTATTTTAACTGTGTACATACATATACCAAATTTCGTTCCATTTGCTTCACTATTTCTTTTGATATTGCCATTTGAAAATTTCACTTGTATGGGAAGTAGGCGTGCCCAATTTTAGCAACAGTTATTCAATAGATTATTACAATGACGTGTATCGAGTTTTGTTCAATTTGCTTTACAATATTACTCTGTGAAAAGTTCACTTGTATGGGAAGTACCACGCCCACTTGACAAATTTCACCCAAAACTAATAAATGTCTGCACTAAGTTTGGTTGAGATTACTTAAGTTTTACTCCAGTTATCGTGCACACGGACAGAGAGACAGACAGACATGGCTATATCGACTTCACTATGATCATTGATATGTAATCATGCTCATAACTTTCGAACAGTGTGTGGGCAATATGTAAGTATATATATTTCAATATATTAGATAAATAAAAAATTTGCAATTTATCATAAATGTGTTTAACCCTCCAATACGCCATTCTTTCATTTCGATGCATAGAACTGGTAAATGAAGTTGAAACTCAAGTTGGAGTCACAGATTTGGATCCAGACGAAAAGCTTGTACTCTCGATAAATAAAAAACTACATTTTTTTTTATTCTGTTCTGGCCTAAGTGTTTTCTACAATACAGCGACTTCAACCTAACCAACCCTCTATTTGGAATATATATATTTCGAAAACTCAGAAAGAGTAGACATAGAAGAGTGTTTTTTAACTTTTTTCATTACATTTTCCATGTGCTCATTATGAGTGTAAAACCTTCGATTTAAAAATTATTTTCAGATTCAAATTAGTTGCTGGGTACATAGAATCGCATACAAACAGAGCGATCAAAAGCAAAAATAAACTACCAAATATGTACATAAATATGTAAAGGGTGATTTTTTGATACTTAGTTTTTGACGTTAATATTTCGGACAGTTCACGCATGCTTTTTGACATGTGTCAAAGTAAAAAATGCTCAGTTTGGTTTGCCATTTCATCATGAATAGGCTTACGCCTGAATAACATTTGCAAATTATTGAAATTTATTATCAAAATTCGATCAGTTTTTTATCGCAAAATTGTCTTCAGCGACGAGGCTAATTTTTGGCTCAATGGATACGTGAATAAGCAAAATTACCGTGTTTGAAGTGAAGACCAGACCAGCCAGAGGCAATTCAGCAGCTACCAATGCATCCCGAAAAGTTCACTATTCGGTGCGGTTTATGGGCAGGCGGCATCATTCTGCTAGTCTTCTTCAAAGACGATGAAGGTCGCAACGTTACGGTCAATGGAGAAAGATACCATTCGATGATAAAACGCTTTTTTTGCCGAAAATGCTAGGACTCGGCCGACATGGGGTTCCAATAGGACGGTGCCACATGCCACATAACACACTGCACGCGAAACCATGCATCAATTGAGAGGCGAATTTGGTGGCCAGTTGGTGCAGTTAATTGGCCACCAAGATCGTGTGATTTGACCCCGTTAGACTATTTTTTGTGGGGCTATGTTAAGTCTCTTGTCTATAGGGGCAAGCCAAACACGATTGCTACTTTGGAAGGCAACATTGAACGCGTCATTGGTGAGATTCCGGCCGAAATTTGTGAAAAAGTATGCCAAAATTGGACCATCAGGATGTACCAGTTAAAGCGTAGTCGCGGGCAACAATTAAATGAAATTATCTTTAAAAAGTAAATGGCAGTAAATAATTTATCGATCCAAATTAAAATTTCATTCACTTTTGTAAAATATCTGAGTTTTTTTGATTTTCAAGAACCCAGCTCTTAAAAAATCACCCTTTAGAAGACTGTAAAACAAAATTGTTGGAATTCTAAAAAAGCACGAAATGGGACACAGGCATGTATTTGTATGTGTATGGATGTGAATGTATGTATATCCTTCAAGGGAATACACAACAAAAGGTAATTTCAGCAAATGTATCACGTTTGCAATGACCATTTCTTTCTTTTCTTGTGCAAAACTACAAAAATGAAATACTTCCACTCACACACACACATGTACATGAAATATAAAAGTAGAAGGGTTTAATCATTGTTCATCAGAAATGACATTGTTGAACAGTAAATATTGAAAACGTTAAAAAAAATCCCGAAAGCAAAGTTCGGGCGCGGCCGGTCTTTATATACCCTACACAGACACTCTGAATTAACACACCTTTTGGCATTCAACGGTGTGCTAAATTTCTATGGTTTATGCGTCACATATATATATTTTTCCAAATTTTTATACGGGAATTAGGCGAGGTTATTGCCCAATGATGGCAATTTTCGCATCAGCTATTTTTAATGTTATTTTATCTGTATGTAGCAAATTTGGTTCCATTTCCATCACTATTTTCTATGATATTTCCATTTAAATAATTCACTTGTATTGGAAGTAGGCATGTTTTTGCCTAATTGTGACAATTTTCAGAACAGTTGCTCATGAAATCACGTCTAGTTTCGAAAATTACAATATTACTCTTTGAAAATTTTATTTGTTGGAAGTACCACGCCCATTTCAGAACTTAACCTCTTTCTGTCTATATGAGATATCTGTTTGGTTGATATTGTTTAAATTTGAATCGAGTTATCGTGTATACAGACAGACAGGAGAACAGACGGACATGGCGCTACATCGACTCCGCTATAAATGATTATTATATATATATATATTCACGGTCGCTTAGTGTGTGGCGTAGTGGTAATGCGTTGGACTGAAAGGCAGAGTGTCCGGGGTTCGAATCTCGGCACAGGCAAAATCAAAAAGCAGAAAAAATAATTTTTCTACACGGCACCACCTCTTGGCAGGCAATGGCAAACCTACAAGAGTAAAAATTGCTATGTAAAGCTTTTCACTTCGCCGTTCGGATTCGGCATTAAACTGTAGGTCCTTTCCATTCATGTACAAATCTAACACGCACAACATGAGTGGATGCGAAAAGCTCGGCCTAGGCCCTCCATGGGCTATTGTGCCATTAAAAGTAAAAGTAAAGTAAGTAAAGTATATTCATACCTACTTACGATGCCTAATTGTGGTCGTTAAAAATAACCGTTACTCGATCACAACCAATATAACCTGTACACAGATAGTGTAGGGTATAAAAACCAGAAGAAACGAAAAAAAAAAAAAACAAATACACAAAAATAAATTAAAATTCTTAAAATTAATTTTGCTGGCAAATGAAACAACAATTGAATTCGAATGGGAGGATGTATGTATGCTAAACATATCAGTTCTTGAAAAGGTTAAATTTTATTTTAAATTTAATAAAGAAAATACAAAATGGAAGTAAAATTGTACAGAGGCTGAGCAAAATAGCATCCAATTCGCTTAGTTATCACACGCTTGCTGCGAGACTGTTATATGTATGTATAAAAATAAAAATAAATTAAAATAATTGGTAGTGAAGTATACAAAAATAACTGCTGTTTAATGTCTTATCTTATATAAAAAAAACATGTTTGTATCTTATAAACTCTTTACGCGAAAAGAGTATTTCTCCTTACCAGTTGCATGTACTTAGTTACAGGTAAATTGAAAGGTTTTAAGGCATTTTTCTTAACATTTCTGTTTTTTGAGTTTTGACAGTCCTGCAGCAAACGAGCGATATGTATTTCAGTTCATATCGTAGTTAAATCTTCCGTTGTTCTTGCCATCTCACTTAAATTCATTTTTCTAAAGACATCACTCTTGTTTGTGCCCTTGGTTTTGATCATTTACGAAATCCTTCATCTCTTGATCCTAAAGCGGTCTCAGCAACTTGTTTACAATTCATGTTACATCTTAAAGCCTACACACTGCAACATCAACAGGTACCATTTTTAACAATGTGTCAACAATAAATATATAATCAAATTTATTCAAATTTATTGGTTGCTAACGTGACGAAAATATTAAATTATTTTGATTTTACTGCAACCATTGCAGCAACTTGAACTGGGCCGCTTACGTATCAAAATTCGTATATCCGCATGCTGTATAAATGCTCTCACCGCCAACAACAACAGCACTCATCAAAACACCTTCTGCTTCGTCCTTAGGGAGATACTTGAGCCCTCCCTCCCCCCACCCTTTTATCAGGCCCGAATTGCCAGTTCCAATTAGAAAATATCTCACAAATCTCAGAAAACTTTTCACAGTGAAGATTTTATGTGGATACCACCTCCCACACAAATAAGATATTTAAAGAGCTTATCTTGGTCTCTTCGACAGATCCAGTAGAATACAGTAAGTTTACAATATATGTCTGTTTTTACTTTTCTATTTGGTAAATAGGAGTGACACCTCTCACATAATCAAAGTATTTATGACAGAAGTCTTAATACGAGTAACTACATATATAAAATACATTGGTATAATATGAGGCTTTGAGCGCAAAAATCAATTTGCGCCACTTATTCTCTACAGAACTCTGAACACATTTCGATGGCAATGAGTTCAAATTAAGCGTGGACCGACCATATAAAATATTAAGTATTAGCAAGTCTTTAAACCATTTTTTCGATTTTAGAACCTTTGTGGCTTAGTCCACTTTTGTAGTTGTTAAGTTTAATGGTTTTCAGCAAGAAATAATAGTTAAAATTTACTTTTATTTTGCAGGCAAAAAACAAAAAAATCAGTTGTGATGACTTTTATATTGTTAATGAAAGCAACCAGTTATTTTACGAGTTTTATTCTTTTTTGACAAAAATAATTAGTCAACCATATTTGAAAACGAACGACTCGCGCAATTAAAAAAACATGGTATCATTCGATTCGACTTATCCTGGCACATACATATTATTGGTAAAAAAAAGATTCCATTTTAAAGTTCCAAAACAACAGCTACAATAGAAATTAAAGCAATTTCAAAAGTAAGAATAGGCAATAGGGTACAAATATGAAAGTGGGACTGATCCAAAAAAATCGCATATCAGTTAAGTTATGTTAAGTTAATTTTAGTACATGTACAGCACTTTTCATGGTCTAGATTCTCAGTTATGCTTTCCATATATGTATGTTTGAGTAGAGTTCTATAAATATGAACATATACATAATATATATTCTATACCTTTGGAAAGGTCTCGACGAGTAATTTTGAAAAATATGGTATATGACATCGTGTATCACCAGTGTTTCGTTACCAGTGGCGTAACTTGTAAGTACTAAATCACATCTGGCAATTCTGTAACTACTTTCATGTTTTGGCTACGTCATGTAACTTTTGTTTTGATTAGGTATCAATTTGCCAAAGTGTAAACAACTTAACGTTTTTGAGCTACAAAGATGTCAGCTTACGTGCAAACTAAACAGGATTTGTTTGAAGTTTTGCTTTCCTTCTTTATGTATGTACTTCGAAAAAAGTGCTCTGATATTCATCGATTGTTCTTTGAAGTTACGGTTAATATATTCCATCGATTAAAACTTGCGAATTCTGGTTTCGACGCTTTAAATGTGGAAGACAACGAACGCTAAAATTAATAAATGCTCCTTCAGCGCTATAAAAATAAGTAGCAGGAACATCAACGCCGAGACTAAATATTTATGGCGCCAAGATAATGCTCTGTATTTGGTGGGATCAGAAGGGTGTCATCTGTTATGAGCTGCTACGTCTGGCTATCATTTATTTCGATCGATGCCCTTACTGGAATAGGCTTTACTTCAGTTGAAAGTTTATAAAAAATTAGAAAGAATAAAATCGCTCATTTTTAAGTTATAAGTATGTACACCCTTTATATCAACAATAAGAAATGTGTGAGAGGAAAGTAAGATAGAGACAAATGAAAGGAAAGTGTTTTTTCAATTCCATGAAACAAAAAATATTTACAAAAACAAATACAAAGGGAACCAAGAAAGTGTATTTTTAAATATTAAAATGTACGGATAAAGTATTGAGGTAGTAAGTATTGAGTATTTTTTATAGCAAACTATAAGATCTACGATCTTTTAGATTTGGCTGTATTTTGCTAAAAACCCGATATTGGTCAGATTATCGGTTTATGATGAAGAAACCGTTGATATTTAAGAACTCTAACCTTACACAGTAAACTTAACAATTGTCTAAAGAATTTAATTGCAAAATTTCATGTAAATACCTTGAGAAATATAGGAACCCAGTCTGACCAAACATTTATCAAGGCTTGATTTTATAAATAAGATTAAACTTTTCAAATAAAAAAAAAACGATTGTTGTAGGGAACAATTTTTAGTTGTTTGTGTTACCCCATTGCAAGTTGCAAAAGAAAGAGCATCAACAAATATCAGTAACTGCATCATTCGATTTTCAAAAACGAATCAGTTATAATAATAATGGAATTTTTATTTTAGTTACTTAATATTAAATGGAAAAAGATTTATCTTTATTTCTTAAATATATCCTTAAAAACAATACTATTTACGTCCTTATAAGAGAATCTTCCAAAGTTTACTCTGACACTAACTATTTCACTTTGCAGCGAGTAGCGGATTAGGTTAGGAAAAACTTTTCCAATAACTTTCTTTCCAAATCCTATTTTTATGCAAAGAGCTTTCAGAGAAACTGTGAACGCATATGCAATATCAATCATATTCTGAAAATCCTATTGAATAATGATAAAATGCATGTACATGAAACTAAGTACATATGTACATAAATGTGTGTTTGTATATATTTTGAATGGTTAAAAAAATAAACGTATTTCTACCAAAACGAGTCAAATTAATAGTAAAACAATAAGTAAACAGAAACAAATAAATATTTGATGAAGTGGCCCATCCTGGGAATTAAACCCATATCGTCAGTGTAGCGGTTGTGTTGGAACTCCAAAATCAAATCATAATGCCGAATCGAATGATACCAATATTTTTTCAGTTACTTACTCAAGCCGTTCATTTACATAAGTACAAATAGAGTTAGGAGATCATTTATTTTTTTCCAAAAAATTAAAGTTAAAGTAAAATAACTGGTTGTTTTTGGCCAACAAACTAAAAGTCATGGAAAACATTGTTTTTTTACACCCGATAAAATAAAATCCAAATATTTTTAATTAATATGTATTTCCAAAAACCATAAAAGTCAATAATTTAGTGTTTTATTTAGCGTATTATAATAAAAGTCATAAATTTAATAATTTTTCGTTACTACGACATTAGTCGCTTATATTCATAAGTTCCAAAATCTACCTACAAATGTCTTAAATGTTAAAAATAATTGGAGGCCTGTGTAGTGTTCAGTGCTTTTACTTCACTATTTTCGATCAAAATATAATAAGTTATAAGTACATACATAGCGTTGAAAGTCCCTCATCCTTCCCGTCGTAATGTATGGCGCAGAGACGTGGACATTGACCATCAATGATGAGAGGCTGTTAGGAACGTTCGAGAGGAAGATACTCCGTAAGATCTACGGTCCAGTATGAGTGGACGACGTGTATCGAATGAGATGGAATGATGTGCTGTATGAGCTGTACGCCGACACTGACATAGTCAAGCGTATAAAAATCCAGCGGCTTCGCTGGCTGGGTTATGTTGAGCGAATGGAAGAAAGCGCTCCGGCTAGAAGGGAGCCGGTTTAGTTAGGGAGTTTTATTCGAACCACGGTGGAGGAACGCGCAGAAGGGGACGTCCTAATCTATGTCGGAAAGATCAGGTGTAGGGCAACCTGACTGCACTTGACCTTATAAACTGGCGCCAACGCGCGCATAGCAGAGGCGACTGGCGAAGCTTTGTAGAGGCGGCCAAGACCAATTATCGGTTGTAGTGCTGGTTAAGTAAGTAAGTAAGTAAGAATCTATATTTTAGAGATTACGTATTGAAATTAAAAATCCAGTCAATGGGATTTTGGTCTTAATACTAAATTTTGGTTTGTAATTTTTTTTTTTTCATTTCACCAGACCTACAACATGCACTATGTGCCCTACCGAGTTCATTCCAACTGTAACGCAGTGTTATTTCTCTCACAATGTAATGCACATTTAAGGGTGTTTAATTTATTTCCGTAAATTGAAAATTATCTAAATCATTTCAAAGACTCTTTGTTTTTCTTCTGATTTAATATTCCACACTAATTAAATCGAATGGCGCGCTTTGAAAGTTGGAAGCTAAACAAAAAACAAAAATGATCACAAAATGGAAATCAAGGCAGAAATATTTGTGTGAACTTTTTGTTGCGAATATTATGATTAAATTTCTTTCGCCCCGGTTGAGTTTTTGTTTCTCATAGAAATAAATGCAAATAATTTAAATACTTAGCCCGAAGCGGCCGTCATACAAAAGAAAATCAACAAAAATAATAACGAATATGAACATAAAAAAAATGCGACAAAATACTGAGAAGGAATCGGAGAATTCACACAAAATAGCTTAACAATAAAATACTAACAAGAGCAACAACAGCAAACATAACAAAGACAACAACAAGTTTATGTCCCATAGGCAAAAAACACAAACAAAAATTACAAAGATATACATATGTATATCTTAGAAAAAATTGAGAAAAAGTCTGAAAAGCAGAAAAAAAACCAAAACAACAACAGTTTCGAGTGAACGCTAAAGAGTCCTTCGAAAACCCCAAATTTCGGCGAAAAGATAATAATCTCAGTGTATAGTGTGGCACATGAGAAGAAGGAGAAAAAGAAAAGAAAAAATATTAAGGGAGTGCAAACAAAATATTTCGTGTTGAAATTGGTCGAGTTTAGAGCTTTGAAAAATAGCAATAAGGTAGGAAGAAGAAGGAATTGTGTAAAAAAAAGAGAAAAATAATTTCGTGTTCTTGTAACAGTTTGAGCAGGCAACACTGTAAAACAGAACATAAATTTAGTATCATCCAAGAGGAAGAAAGAAATTGTTCTCACATTTTCTTCCCAAGTATTCTTGCTTTCTTTTAAAAAGTTCATGTTTGTTGAGTAGTCTGTACAAATTTTCTTTTTTAATAAAACATGTCAGAACATTGAAAACGTTTAATGGAGTCGCACTATTTGCTGCTGTTGCTGCTTGTTTCAATTATGAAAGCATAACGTAATTTTTCTGCTGCTGCTGTCACTGCTTCTTTCCTGCACGGAAATTAGACATTTTGTCAAGGGAACACTTTGCTTTACTTTGTTCTTGTTTTGATTCTCTGTCAGTTGTTTTATTTTTTCGTTGTTTTCAGGACCCTAAAGGCGAATTATTGTTTTGTACTTTTACGCCAAGTGAGCTTTAGGCCGAGTTGAGAAAAGTAACAAAAGATTTTTGCAACGAAAAATACAGCAATAACAGCAACAGAAACGAAAGGTGGCATACAAAAGCAGTAGCATATACTCTTACACATATTTTGAATATGGCCTAAAGGTATTCTAAAAATATAACAACGAAAAATATACATACATATTTACACACATATTTGAGCGTTATTTTCTTCCACAAAAACACAACAAAAAGTCTTCTTCAAAACAGCAAAACAACAGCAAGAAGGAGAAAAAGTTTTTATCAAGTTCGGTCTTATTTTGTTTCGCTTCGAAAATTAATAAACTTGAAAGTATTTCTTAATTATTTTTTTTTAAGTAAAAAATAAACAGAAGACATGCTGATTTGTTAAAAACTGCGCACATTTTTCACTCATTTATGTTTCGTATCACCCGAATATGTTTGGCGATAGCGAGACAACAACAGTAACTGATTTTTTGTTGTTGTTAGACCTGAATTATTATTAGAAGTGTTTGCCGCAGGCTACTTTTTCATTTTGTTTATTGTAGAGGGAGTTTTTTTTAGAAGTGTGGTTTTCAAGAAGAAATAAAACGCATATTATTAAGGATAAGCCATTATGTTTTAAAAACGATTGCGGGCAAGTGGCCGCCGCGGCTGGTTCGAATAAATTCCAGCCGAGAGGCCCAATTTTTGACCACTTTTTGCAGCAATTGGGGCCGTATGTCAGTAATAACGCGCCTAATATTATGTTCCACGGCGTCAATCGTCTCGGGCTTATCTGCGTAGACAAGCGACTTCACATAACCCCACAAAAAATAGTCCAGCGGTGTTAAATCGCACGATCTTGGAGGCCACGCCACAGGCCAACGACGCGATATAATGCGCTCACCAAAAGTTTCCTTCAATAAATGGATTGTTTCGTTGGCTGTATGGCATGTAGCGCCGTCTTGTTGGAACCAAAGACCAAAGGTCGTCCACATCAACATCCTCCAATTCAAGCACGAAAAAGTCATTAATCATGGCTCTATAGCGTTCCCCATTGACTGTAACATTATGACCGGCTTCATCTTTGAAGAAATGTGGACCAATGATTCCCTCTGCCCATAGAGCACACCAAACTGTGACTTTTTGAGGATGTGACGGCATCTCAACAATGGCTTGTGGATTATGATCACACCAAATGCGACAATATTGCTTATTAACGTACCCATTCAACTAAAAGTGAGCTTCATTGCTGAACAAAATTTTATTGTGAAAATCGGAATCGGTGGCCATCTCGTTTTGGTAATAAATTTGCACGATTTGTAAACGTTGTAAGTCTATTCATTATGAAATGGCAAACTGAACATAAATCAAGTGACATCTTTCAAAAAGACCAACCCCGAAAAAGTATTGGCAGATTGAAAACCACACTTCTAAAAAAACACCCTTTACATATACATACATAGAAAGTTGTAATTTAATTATGATATTTTTAGTCAACGAATTTGTGAATGAAGTGATGAATATTTTTGAATTAAGTATTATTGCTGCCGTTTTAAAATTTCTGAACGTAATGAAAATTTAGAAGGAGCGCATTGTTTTGAACTATTTTATAGTGATAAAAATAAATTATCAAAAACAAACCCAATAAGTCCACAAATTAATATACTATGCATATTGATATAATGACGTTAACACGTCATTTGAATTTTAGAAGATATTTACCATGAACATAATTAAAAAAAATCGATTTACACTTAGTGATTTACATTCACGTCAACTACAACGATAAATTGTTTTGTATCATACTGATTTAGTTTTAATTGTATTATATTTCTTTGAAAAGATCCAGTATTTAAATATTTTTCTGGAACATTTTTGTTTTTATAGTAGTACAATAGTATTTGTTTGTTATATGTATATTAATTATAGTGACGTAGTGTCAGCGCTGGAAATGTTTTGAAAACACTAAGATTGTAGTGAAATGGTCCTGGTCCGGGCTAACTCCAAGGCAAGCCCTGCTGAACGACTCCTAAACGATTTTTTGCCGATGGCTGAGCTTTTATTGAGCAGCTGGTGGGTGAATTCTAACTTAGAACTTAGAAGCAGAATTTTTCTAGATTTTATTCATGTACTATATGTAGGCTAGTGCTGAGTGTAAACTAAAAATTTTAAGAATGTGATAGTAAAAATTTATGTGCATAGCCTTAAAAACAAGAAAAAAAATTGTATAATGCATATGTACATGACTGTATCAGATAGTGTAAAGGTAAAAGTAAAAAATTAAGGACAATGTTATGTGTAAAAATTTGACAGGCACATGTAACACAAGCATCTCGTAAATTTGACAAGTCGCGAAAAAAAAAACCTATAACTTGGGTGATCACAATGTGTCTAATTTTGTCGTATTGTTATACAGTCATAAAATGTTGTATGAGAAATAAGAGAATTTACTACAAATGAGAAGATACGATACTGAGTAAGACACCTTGTGAACATTCGGATAGTGTAAAAAGGTCTTTGAATTAATTTGAGGTCAGTGAATTAAGATCTGGTTCACAAAGTGCGAGTTTCTAGATATTTTCACATAGTTTCCTCTCTAGGAATTCCTCAATATTCATTCAAATGTCGCTGATTTCTTCTAGAACAATTTCTATTTTTTATTCTAGAGTAAGATCGGATAAAAATTATTTCACACAATGCGTGCATAGTATGCAAAGATCGTGAAAATTGAAGTAATTCGCTCTGCTTCCCACATTCATTAAAACGAAACGTTGAAACGAAAATCAAAGATTCTTTAATAAATTCAATCACCTTTTTTAACGCATCGTCAAACTGTTCACGCTGTTGCCGCCTGTAAAGTTGACGCTTACTTACTTTACTTTTGATGGCACAACAGCCCATGGAGGGCCTAGGCCGAGCTTTTCGCATCCACTCATGTTGTGCGTGTTATATTTGTACATGAATGGAAAAGTTGACGCTGCACACCCTAAAAACACATTCATCACTTTCTTAATTTGTGATTATATTCGGTTTATTATGATTATATGATTATTTATGACGTACGGAAATATATAATAATTATAATTTCTGGTTTATGCATTTCCCATAAACGAATGCAGGCATACAAAAAAACAGCGCGCACATGCCTCTGCTACAAAATCACGCACACACACACACGCGCGCGCATTATGTAAAGCGCCACATGTGCAACATGTTAGCATGTATTGCAGTCAGCTTATTCAACCTGCAATTCATTCATGACTGCAACAACATATGCGCCAAAGCAACACAGATCAATCTCTGCTCTCAAAGCTACAGCAAACTCCCTAACATAAATTTTAAATGCAGATGTTTCGGTATCCAAATGTAAACAAAGCATTTTCTATTAACTGCGCTCAAACATAAAACGAGGAGAAAGAAATCTCTGCACATTGAAATTGTTGCTTCTCGTTGTTTCTGTTGCTGCTGCTTATTGTACCGCCTCTATACTTGCACGTTTGCAATGTGTACCCCTAGGGTTAATCATACATACAAACATTCGTATGTGCTTACATATAAACGAGCATGTATGTATGTAACAAGCGAGTAGCATTTAGGGAATGGGGCAGAGTGAAGTATAATACACAGTAAATGTTCTTTGAAAAATCACAACTAATTAACTTTGCTTTGTGTTTAAATAATCATTATCATTTTTTTTTATCTTTAGTTTTTTCTTTTTTCTTGTAATTTTCACTCGGGACTGGGAGCAACAGTAGGCAAGCACAGTGCGGGCAGCATGAGTGTAGTGAGAGCAGCATGAAGAGTTCAACCAGTGCACCATGATTACGGAGTCATGGGAGAGAACGCACACTGCTCTGCTTACCATTCCACAGAGCTGGTATGTGCATGTGCATATTTTCTATTTGAATTGTTCCATTTTGTTTGAATGTGGAATTCTGTTTGTGATGTGTTCTTAATTACTGCATTGTCGATTGCATATCGTATGGGAATTTGTGATTGTTTTGCTTTTGAAAATGTTTGCTTCTGCTACTGTTTTTTTTCTTTTTTCTTCTGTACATACGAAGCAACATACCTAATTCCCTACTGAATACATCGCAAAGAGAAGTACATAGCAAGGGGAGTTTGCCTTTAAACATATTCTGTTTTATAAGTTGCCCTGTATTTTTTTATGTACATATGTATGTGTGTGTTTGTGCGCCTTGTTGATTTTGGAATAAATTGTAAATTAAAAATCCTATTTCTAAATTCATCTCTTGCGTGGTAAATACATTTTTGGTGAGAAGACTATCAAATGCACAAATCCAACAATAAAATTCGAATTGAATGCTTTATCACATTTAAACAACTATGAACGACAAATAATAATTCTGATAATACATAAATATATCACATACTCAAATAAGTAATTGACAAAATTCTAGTTGCGAAAATCATTTTCATTTACACTGTGCATCAACACTCTTCACACATATAAAATTTAATATACTTACAATACTAGAGGTCCAATATACAATATTAAAACTACGTACTCAGTTTTCCCTAGAAAGTCAGATTTTTTTAAGGACTTTGAAATCTCAAAAAAAAAAAAACCCGATGCAAAAGTATTCACCCGATTTCCTATTCACAAACAGATCCCATTTGCTTTCGTTTAAAAAAAGTTATAGTCTTAGAAATCAGGGTGAATACTTTCGCGCCACCATGTACATACATACATTCGTCCTTTCAGTTTTTTGGTTTTATTTACAATATAACTGATCGAAATGTTATCTTAAAATTTATTTTTCAATATTTTTGAATAATTTTGGCGGTACTATTTTTAAAGAATTACACTTATGTTGAAAGCTGAAATTTGTGTTATTTTTAAATATTTTATATATTTAAATTTAAGATATTTCCCTCTAAAACATTTGCTCCTGAACATCGATTAGTACTAGTTTCTCTCGTACATCGATTTTCAATGTGACAACTAATTTGAGTAGCACAGTTTTATAAGACTAGGGGAAGCAAAGTGAATTATTTTAAACGAAATATACAATTAGGAAATATAAAATATTTACGTTTATGAAAAATACATGTACTTTGACTACTTAAATACAGATGTGCGGATGTCTTACCAGCTACAAAATGAATACATGTTGTATTTCAAAAAATAATTATCGTTATATTATTTTAATAATTCAATGTTGCTTATAGCTAGAGATTTGAAGTAGTAATTCAAAAATTAATTATTATTATAATAATTCAATGTTGTTGAAAATACCTAGGGTTTTTGATTATCTGTATCGGTGCGCAAGTCTACATCCACGTTACTAAATTCAGTTACCCAATATTGCTGTTGGTGCGATATTGTTCTCTGTCTTTCTATTAATACCCTCTTGATCTCTCTCTCTCTTTCTGTTAGTGTCCTCTTAATCTCTCTCTCTCTTTTTGTTATGACCATATATATATATACAGTTAGGTTTGCCTAGAGAGAATAACAACAATGTATATAGAACAGGCTGATCAGACGATCGTTTCAGAAGCAGCCATGGTTTCTCATCAGTTATCCTAGTTGTAAATCTTTGTATTTCAATAAATCATATTTGAAAAGGTAACCGATATTTAACATTACTAGAATTTTCAAATATTTTCACTGAAATTATGTATACTTACATGTTTTTATTCTCTTTTCACAACTCAACACATAACGATCAGAATTATTTTTTGAAACTACAGTTATTGTGCATAAATTTTTAGTTCTGTCATAGTTCTAAATCTTCGGCTTTGACTGAATATTGGAAAAAGGACGAAATTCGGCTTCATTTAAAAACTCAGATTAGGTCGGTCACTACACGAGGTGTTCCGTGCATATCTATAGTATCAAAAGTAATTATCTATATATAAGTATACCAAATTGATTATTTTTAATAATAAATTATTCCCAAAATTTTGTATCTGGATCTTTTTACGTTTCACTTATTTGTGAAATATGAAGTGTAGCGGCTACACGTTTCACTGTGTGTTTCCTAAGATTGTTTTCCACCTAAATAATATTATTTACCATCAGCCTCCAGCAAATGTAGACACCTGTCAGGAACAAAAGAAACAATAAGAATATGCAAATTAAATATTTAACGTATTATGCTGTTGGAGTTAACTCCTATACCAGTTACAAAAATATAATCGCGAAGAAACCGAATATACTTTACGTACATAGTAAATTGAGTAAAGTAGTTTAGTAAGCAGAAAGTCAAAGAGTTAGGATGGGAAAATAAAATCTCAAGTCTATCAAGAGATTAATTAAATCTATCAAGAGAAAGTAATCTCTCTTTAGTAAGCAACAATATACTTAGTAAGTTAATTCTTGTTAGCACCTAATCACTCTTACCTACAAGAAGTACATACAACATGCGAACATTTCCTAATTTTGTCAAAAAAGTATCTACATACATCTTCATCTGGTTAAGGCGCTGCAGGTGGAAGGAGTAATTCGTTTAAATCAACACTCAAATAAAGTTTGAGAAAGGAGGCTTGCAAAATTCGTCTATCAAGCTAAGAATATTTCATAAACTAGAAAAATTTCGATTTATGTACATACTCGTATATTTCATGGTATGTGTGTATGTAAATTCGAATATTTATTTGTTTGTTTAAATCATAAATATCGCCCTCAATTTGTCATTTGAAGTAACATTTGCTTTGAGCAATTTGCTGTTTGTGAATTATTTACTAGTTTAAATTCTAGTAAAATTTAATCAACTACATAATATATAGGTAAACAAGTTATGTGTATGTATAGACATTTATAGACATGTATGGAAATGTGCGTATGCAAATATTAGCAAATTTAGAAAAGCAACAAATACAAAATTAGCCCAACATTTAACTGCATAGAAAACCCAATAGCATCTTGTCCGTATATTTATTTTGTTAAATTGTTTTCACATTTACAACTATGAAATACATACATATTTCTAAATATACAAATCTTTTATCTATCAATCTTTTATCTCTCACTTGGCAAAACAAATCTTAAACTTTGTCATTGAATTTTTGAACTTAGCCTGAGGTTAAAAGTATTTTACAAATTGTAAATTCATTTTAATTTCTTTACACAAAATTGCCACAAAACGAAAATTATCACAACATTTTACACTTGTATGCATACACATACATACACATACACACACACACATGCATAGCTGGAAAGGCAAATACATACATAGTAGATAGACACATACTTACTAATGTTTGTATAGTAGGTAACTGTAAATGGATGAAATCGTCCATGTTTTTACTATGAATAATTTTCTTTCAACGTTGTCGTCGTCGTCGTCATCGTCGTCGTTGTTTATAAATTTTCAATTATGATTTTAATAGCAGCAATTTTCATTTTCATTTGGCACGTCTTAACTGGAGATAAATGTTTTTTGTTTCTGTTGTTCTTGTTGTTCGTGTTGCTCCTGCTGTTGGTGTCTCTAAAACTATGAATGTTGCATACAATATGCGCCTTGAAGCATTACTTTGATTTATAATTGTTTTTGGTTTTTCATATAAATAAAATTTCCATAGGCCAGACAACTGACGACAACTGACGACAACAGCATACTGTTAATAGCAGCAACAAGACAAAATCAAAAAGTAGAATAAATAAATTTTCTACACTGCACCACCTCTTGGCAGGCAATGGAAAACCTACAAGAGTAAAACTTGCCTATGAAAAGCTTTTCACTTCGCCCTTCGGATTCGGCATTAAACTGTAGGTCTCTTCCATTCATGTTCAAATATAACACGCACAACATGAGTGGATGCGAAAAGCGAAAAGGGTCGGCCTAGGTCCTCCATGGGCTGTTGTGCCATTAAGAGTAAAAGTAAATCCTTTTTGGAGTTGGTCTTGTGCCTCTCGGCTGGAATTTATTTGAACCAGCCGCGGCGGCCACTTGCCCGAAATCGTTTTTAAAACATAATGGCAAATCTTTATCTTGATAATAAAGTTAAATTCTTGGTCATAACATTAAATTATATGCGTTTTATTTCTTCTTGAAAACCACACTTCTGAAAAAAACACCCTATACTTATATATTCAAACATTTCGTTTTTGAAAGTTTGAAAGAATACTATTGATATATAACTTAAAAATTACCTTTATTTCAATAACAGTCGAATGAATACATTATTCTAAGTAGTGCATATCGGAAGCTATGACATTTTGTCAACCTTCAGGCATTTAATGTATTAGTTGCTAAAAAAAAGTCCATCTTTTGAGGCTATGGACGAACCAATAAAATGTTTGGATACTTTCAACTGAAGTATAGTGTATTGCATTAAGAGCATTCTGCATCGATCGAAGTAAGTTATAGTGAGACGGAGCAAGGTCTGGTGAATTTGGCGGGTGAGCCAAAATTTCCACTCCACTATTTTCCAAATAATTTCAATATGAGGCCGTTCGGTCATTACTTTCTCCAAACGAATCAATTGTTTGTGATACAGTTCCCCAGTAATATGTAGTTTAACCAGGTTTCAGCTGCTCATAACAGATGACATTCTTCTGATCCCACCAAAAAGAGCATTACCTTGGGGGCAAAATCTCTACTTTTAAAGCGTCGAATCCAGAATTCGTATGTTTTAACTGATGGTGTATATTCGCCGTAAGCTTCAGCAATCGATGACTTTCGGCAGTACTTTTTTTGAAAAGCAAAATTTCGTTCAGTTTTTTCGGATGTCATTTAAGTAGTACAAGTTACGCATAAATTGTGAATCCCCCATTTTCAAGTTATACACCTAATAGTAAAAACATATTGCTAATATCAAAGCCTATCGTTTTGCCATTCCAAAGAAACACTCTTTGTCCCACCGGTTGAACTAATACTGAATTATAGACAATACCGTGCAATCAGAGAGGGTCAGGTCGACTCACCCTCTCTCTGAATTGATCGAACTGCATACAAATTTCTACAAAAAATAAGGTAGGAGTAATTTGAAACCTAAAAAATGTTTTTGCATTTTTGAGGAGTAAAAATTATAATAGGCGGCTAAAGGGAGATGGAGCCCCTGGGGATCCGCCTCTGCTAACGTACATACATATGCAGATATAAATATTTACTTCATTTGCTTAGTAAAATAGAAATTTGTATTTTATTAAGTACCTTCAAGAATATTTTAAAATTTGTTAAAATTTTTCAGTTTTCTTGAACTAAAAACTTCTAAAGTCAGTAAAAAATTTTATTTATGCTATGCTATGTTGGAATTAAAGCTAAAACTGAATCACAAATAGTCATAACTTGTCTGCAGCATCAAAATTCATTGGCGCGTAACAAGAACGAAGAAATATGGAAAGTACAAAATTTTTGGCTAAGAGTGATAACGCACACATTTATGTAAAAGAGTTTCGCTAAGAGTATTACGTTCTTTTTCTTCGGATCAGTACTTAATTCAACACTTTTGCGCTGCTATTAACGACATCAACTTTATACAATGCACAAATAGAAAAACAAAACTGTTTAGCGCTTTATCACTTTGAAAGAATGAAAGAAAGTGGTATAAGCGCCAAGAAACAATGAAAGACTGAGAAAAGAAAGAGAAAATCGCCAAAGAAAGTTTGGTAGCGAGTAGAGTCTTTTTATTGCTTCATCCTGCAAATGTGACAAGGTGGCATGTAACTCTCTGCATTCACTCAGGAGTTTTTGCAAACATTCGCGCACCGAATCCAATGAAGTCACGGTGGCTAAGTAATTGTGTGTTTGTTCTTGGTGTTGAGTTGCGCATACCTCTACGTTGAATGGCGAATTAATGTCAGTTATGCAAACTATGAATTTAGCTACTTCTTCTGCTTTGTCTTCTATCCTGTTTGACCAAAAGCTTGCTCAGATATATGTAAGCCGAGTAAGAGAGTGTGTGGGAGGTATATTGTGAAGCATCTATATTCTTGTCTATTTTACGTACGAATTTCGCCAAGTTCACCAAGTTCACCAAGCGAACAAATTGAAGGTGACAATTTCATAGCCATACATACGCACACACGTACGTACCCACACACTTTCACGCTCTCACACAAAATATGATATCTCACTTTCTTTCTCTAGCACTACCACTACTTTTGTGTTTAATTTGTCTCAACTTGTTGTTCTCAACTTGTTTGTCAATGTATCCCTGTAGGGAAATCAACTAGTTTAAAAGTACTAGTTTAAAATACATTTTTTATCACCACAACTATGTTTTAAACTGACTTTTATTAATGGAACGAACTCAAGTTTCTAACATTGCGGAAGTCAATTATGCTCTTCAGCATATATTTTCAACTAACTGAAAGTTAGTTTATTTTCCATTACTTTGAAACCAATTACTTTGGATCATTTCGAGTCAAAAGAAAAACAACAAAATTGTATTTTATATTTACTATATTATTAAATTTTTAAATTTTATTAAGTTTTGACTGGGGCTTGAACCAGTGACTGTGGATTATGCAGCAAAGGTCTTACATGAACATCCTGCATGCGACCGTCTTTAAAGTCATATTGTGTGTAGTGTAAAAACCGCGAGCTTATCAAAACATGTTGGTCTCTGTTTTGCCGCTGCCTCAACGAGAGAGTGTATAGCTCACATACCATAGTTAATAAGTGCGTACGTACGTCAATTATATAAATCGAGTAGGTTCAATTCTTTGTATCGGTGTTATTATTTTTTTCACAAAAAGTTTTTACAAAACTATATATTTTACACTAGTCTCGCAATTCATTGTTTTCCAATTAGTTTTTCTTTTGTTTTAACAAACTGGTTGCTTCATTCCTATAAGGTACTGCATCGGGCAAATCTATACACTGCTGCCAAGGATGACAACGTCAGCTGTGTGCTTTGATAAGTTTTCCTCTTTCTTCTTTGCAAAATTAAATACTTTTTTGTTTATTTTTTTTTTAATTTTTTGTTAAAGTTTTTAAATCAACAAGATTACTCCTGCATTTTTTTAATGTGTTTTTGTTTGATTACATATGTGGGCGAGTGTGTGTTTGTTTTTGTGCTCGCTTTTCATTTCGAAAATGTTGAAAAATATGTTTATGCGATTTGTATGTATGAGAAAGGGATGTCCTTAAGTTATTGTTAGATAGGGCGGATTATGCGGCACAAATTTTACACACGCACACACTTACTCGATACAAATATTTGATTATATAACAATAAAGAAGTTGACAAACTTCTTTCACATACCGTATTTTATTGTACGAAAAGTGTAAGTACATAAACGCGATAAATTATTGTTATTGTTTAGCTTCTTATAGACACTTATTGTGTGCAATATTGCGCGATGTTGACGTGTATAAGTTCATATATGAAACAAGCCCAACCCCGAAAACTATTCTTTCAATTATATTTCATATGCTCTACGCCTACTTACTTAGTTGGCACTACAAGCGATGATCGGTCTCAGTCACATTGGTAAAATTTTGCACACAGACGCCAGTTGGTAAGGCCAAGTGCAATCAGGTCCTCCTTTACCTGGTCCCACAAATGGAGATTAGGTTGTACTATTCAGTTCGTTTCTCCACTGTAGCCGGAGAGCCTTCTTCCATTCGCTCAACAGGATCCAGCCAGTAAAGCTGCAGGATTTTTATGTGCTTCATTATATAATTGTGAACAGTGACATTTTGTCCAAGACTTTTTGTTTGTTGACACATGGTATTTCGTTTTGTGGTCGTTCACCATTAGACCCATTCGACTCTCTTTCTAGGTCGAAGAATACTGCACTCACTGCTCGCGCGTTGGTGGCAAAGATATCAATATAATCCGCGTATGGTAGCAGCATGAAACTCTAGTAGAAGATAGTGCCAGCAGCTTGCAGCTTGAATTATTTTCTCCAGCATAAGGTTAAAGAAGTAGCACGGTAGGGAGAGTCTCCTTGCCTACCTTGGCATTAAAGTTGCCTAGTGCCATTTTAATACCGTCGCGGTGACAATGATCATAAGCTTTGTCCAGGAGCTCCTAAAAGTCATCTTTGGTCATTTTCTCATACGTCGGGGCATAGACACAAATTAGGCTGATGTTGAAGAATTTCGCCTTTATGCGTTTGATGTCTAGGTGATGCAGTCTCTTTCCAACCACACATCTATCACAAATTTTTTGTCTCTATTCATGACAGCTGTAGAGGTTGGAGCAACCCTGTTCCGTCCTGTGTAGCGGTAATGTTAGCTCTATATCACTCGACGACATCTACCAGCTGAATGAAGTACCTTCACTTTAGAGGGTTCGAACATACCAGGGGCATATCCGTAGATCATTGCCCTTTGTGCGTTTGCACTTTTCGTCAATATTAGAGGGTTTCCTTATTCGAGGCTTTTGAGGAAGATTTATTGGGATTGGTGTGAACTATAGTGGTTTCCAAGCCGGTGCAATCAAGGCCACGGAGAATTCCGCCTCATATATTAGTTAGATCACTATCCAGGGGGCACCACGAACAAACGGATAAGCGCCAGGATCGTACATGGGTTCTCCGGCCCATAGTAGTCGTACTAGCTGGCACGGAAAATATCACCATTTTTTCTGCTTAAATAACGAAGAATTTTTTCGAGGTGTTCTCAGATTTATGTATGTATATTATATTCACAGCCCACTCATTACTTGTAGATTCATGGTGAAGCTTGCAACGTCTCTCGATTGCTCGTTGTAGTTAAAACAATCGTGAAATAAACCGTCATTTTTCAGGCTTAATTAAACGGATTAATTCGGCAGTGTGAGTACATGCTGTACAAATGTCCTCCTATAACTTTCAGTGTCTATAACACCGCAAGAAAGAGGCTTAGATATAATTTTTTTACAGGCCAATATACAAGTTTTGAGTAAATCGGTATTTACTTATTACAATAATTTTTTTTTGTAAACTTCAATAACAAAAACACATGAAAGTCGAAACTTTAACTCGATATTATAATTTTTACTTGATTACTTGTAAAACTAAAGCAAATTAATTGTATTTTATACAAACCGAAGATCGCAGTGAGACTACATGAGACAGATTACTGGAAAAACTGCTTGACAAAAAGGAGACACTGTGTAGGACGATAAACAAAGTTCTAAGTAAAAGCTTTTAAAAATAAATAAATACGAAGCTTACAAATTGAAAAGCAGAAATCGGTTAAGAAGATAATACATATATAAATTCCAGAGGCATTTAGTAAAATCACAGTCAAAATCTATTTGTAATTCTGCAATAATTTTGAAGAGAAGGAATACATTATTTATTGTATACGAGTACGTGTATGTATGAGTGCTTATTAAAGTATAGTAATAGTTGATGAATCTATAGTTTTTATACTTAATCAAGCAAGTATTCACTTAATGCTGTACAATGTTCATACATATTATTTTAGAAAAACCTGAAATTATTTTCGTACTTTTTTTTTTGTATGCGAGTACGTGTATGTACGAGTGCTTATTAAAGTATAGAAATAGTTGATTAAACTATAGTTTTTATAATCAAGCAAGTATTCACTTAATGCTTTACAATGTTCATACATATTATTTTAGGAAAACCTGAAATTATTTTCGTGCGTCTCTGCTTCAACTGCCAACTACTACATAACAATTGTTGTTTTTGTTGATATTGTTCTTTGCGTTGGGGTAAGGCAACTACTTACCCCATTATGTCTATGACTAAATTCTCGCATTCAATTACTGTTTAACCGCAAAATACCTACTTGTGTGAATGTGTGTGTGCAAGTATGACTATTGGAGTGTACTCCTGTACTTCATTATAAATTCAATGAGTTTTGTTATGAGTGTGTAGGTATGTGCATACATGTGTGAGTGTGTTTTAAATAATTTCAGCGACACAACCACTAATTAAATTGTTTTGATGCATACATATGGCGCATGCACCACACGGTGCATACGCCATACAAATTAGTGCAATATTTTCCAGTTTGCTGCTTTAAAGTTGCATTGTAAAATTATACAAAAAAATAAATGAAAATCAGTTGAAATAATTAATTTACTTTTTTATATACATTTGTATATAAAGACACACTTGCTGTTAAAGTGTTGAAAGCATTTTAGAGTGGATTATTTATTTAAATTTTTGTTTTTGTTTTTTTTATGTATCCGTGTAATTTAAAACTTTAAATATATTATCTTTCTATCGTCGTGATTATTAAGCAACTATTTTCTACTACTAAGTATTTTCACTGTACACTAAATATTTAGATATTAAAAAGAAAAACGTAATGCAAATATTGTCTTTTCTTGTTCTGTTTTCTGAAATATGTATGTTATTAAAGTAAATATTACACATAGGTGGCCAAAGCTAAACTTTTATTAAGAAATTCTTTAGTTTAAGGTAATTAATTATATGATGGATAAACTTTATTTTCCGTTTTATAAAAGAAGTTCTACTCACATCTCCTAAAATATGCATATTTGCAAAGAAAATATTTCTTCAGATAAAAAAAACCAAAGAATGTGTTAGTGTTTGTTATTGTCCAGGCTTAATTGAAGGGTTGTTGTTTCCACTTGTATGTATAGGTATGTACCAATACCTATGTATATGTGTACATGTATTTACATATATGTAAACCCATCTCATTGTGTGTGTCTGAATTTGATTTGCTTAACGTTGCATATACATATGAAGGCAAACAGACAGACCGACAATCTCGTAAAATAAAATCATGCATCGTTACAAGTAGCGAATTTTGCTGCAACCAGCATCAGCACCATAACGAACAATGAATTATGTGGCGAGACGAGACATTTTATGAGATTGTCTTTTTATGTTTTTATAGTATAAATACATCTGAAGTGAACGTTTTGTATCACACTTACGCACACTAACACCAACATAGCTTTTCCCTTTATATGCATTGTTTGTGATTTCATTAAAATTTATCTCACATGTTCAAGGATATAGCAACAAGTTTCTGCTCTAAAGTTTTAAACATTTCTATAAATATATAACAAAGACAAATTTAGCTATAGAATTATAAAAAAGTCACTTCGTTTTATATGATATGTAAATATAATTTTGATTAAAATTTCTGAAATCTTAAAGCTTGTTAAATACCATAGTGTAATGTATATATTATTTTATATAAAGAGTTGTATAACTTCAAGGTAAATACTATTGCAATCCTCATCTCCTTGTTGAGCTTAGGGCCCTTAGAATTGATGTGAATCCTACTCGGTTTGGTGCTTCACGGCATATTTTGCTGAGTTAAGTTATTTTTCAACAGTTCTGTGCCAGGTTTTTGTGTGGAGCACCAGTACAAGTGAAATAAATACTCATTGAACATATTATTTAAATGAAGCGCTTTTTTTTTGTAATATGCAGTTTTATTTAGGATTGCCTTATTATATTATTTACTTACATACATTCTTATACACAAATATATAAAGCCCTCATCATCCTCGAAAGGCTGCAACCCATCGAGCAAACACTACGGGATGAGCAAGCCGGCTTTCGACCCCACCAAAGTTGTGTCGACCAATCCAACACTCTGAGAGTTGTAATACACCGGTATATCTACTTTTCGTTGACTTCAAGAAAGCCTTCGACACCATTCGACGATCTACAATATGGGATGCTTTAAAGAACAAAGGGGTTCCCACGAAAATCATCCAGCTCTTGAAGGCACTCTACCGCGATTCAGAACTCGCTGTACTTCACAACGGTAACATCTGCACTCCATTCACATCAGCATCAGGAGTTAAGCAAGGCTGTCCACTATTGCCTCTCCTCTTCACCGCTGTACTCAACGAAGCCATGCTCGAAGTCGTGTCGAAAAGCCATTAAATGGACACTTTCTCGGGAGCTCCACTACCTAGATTACGCCGATGATATCTGCCTTGTGTCACACAAATTGTCTGATATGCAGTACAAAATCGACCAGCTAGTTGCTGAGACTCAAAAGGTTGGCTTAGAGATAAACATCTCGAAAACCAAAGCAATGAGAGTCAATAACACCAGCAACAATAGTATCATCATCGGAGAGCAAGCAGTAAAATTCGTAGACAGCTTTTGTTACCTCAGCAGCGTAGTCTCAACGAATGGTGGAACCGAAGTAGATGTGGAGAATCGGCTGCGTAAAGCTAGATCGGCGTTTGGACGATTACAGCTCGTATGGAAAAGCTCACAGATCTGAAGAATAACCAAACTGAACGCATGCGTAAAATCTGTACTGCTATACAGTAGCGAAACCTGGTAAATTTCAAACTCCATCAGGTACAGGTATTTGTAAATAAATGTCTTCGCATAATATGCCGGGTGTTCTGGCCGAATACCAACAGGAACGAAGAACTCTGGCGATTGACGGAGCCGGACCCCATTGCTAAACAAATAAGATTTCGTAAATGGCGGTGGATAGGTCAGCCACTGCGAAAGCGGTCCGAAAGTATCAGCAGAACTACGTTAGACTGGAACCCTCAAGGTCACAGACGGCCTGGACGCCCGCGCAACACCTGTAAGCGGACCATTGAAAGTGAACTGAGAGCAGCTGAAGAATCGTGGAACGTTGTCAAAAGAATAGCTAACAATAGAATAAGATGGCAATGTTTTGTGGAAGCCCTATGTTCCCAAGTTGACTAAAACAGGAAAAAAAATAAAAATATAAAGCCCTCATACAAACATTGTCGGGACGACCCTTGCAAAAGTTTGTCCTGGTCGCCTGTTAATTTATGTTAATTCATAATTATTTTAAATTATATCTACTTAAATAAAAGTAGGTATGGAGAAGTAGATATGGAAACCAATTATTTTTATCATTCATTTAAGCAACAGAACTCTGTTGAAACTCACTATACATACAAACTCTGTCCTGAAAAATTTATACCTTAAAGTCTTGCACTGGTAAAATGTCCTGCACTCAGTTGCACAAACGTCAGAATACTGCATAGATCCGGAAACACAGCTAAGAAAATAATATTTAATTGTTGAACTATCAATCAGAATATTTCTACTTAATATCAATCATGGAAAACGTTGCCCTGATGATGATGCATCTTAAAAAGGTTGACTTTAAACTTGAATAAGTAAATATAATGGTTATCAAAGCGTTTCTTAGTCTTTTTGTGCTAGCGTCGGTTCGTACAGTATTTTCTCGCACCTTTGACTTGCCTTTCCTAGAAATACTGCATTAAAGATGCATGCTATTAAAAATGTTTACTAGTTATGGAACACTTTTATCATGATACCGATGTATTATTTTATTTGTTGTAAATGCTCACACTGGCTACAAACAAATTTCAAACAATTTGCTGTTCAGGAAATTGCTGTAAAAGCATTTTTCCAGTTCTACATTTGTAGTCTATAATTAAGACGTGTGTGCTGCAACCAACACATAAATATAGTACTTTCGAACATAAATACCCACTGACATGTGTTGTGTGTGCCTAATATTTACATGCATAGAGTCAAATTTACAACAGATGCTTAACACTCTCACGATCTGTAACGTGCATGTAATTTGCCATTTGAAATTTAGACGATTTTAAAAATTTATTTTTTTCAAAGAGTAAGTGAAAATAGATATTTTAAATTTATAAATACAAATCGAATGTCAGTGTGAATGTCAGAAATGATGATGTTAATGAAAAGAGCTACACATACTTACATACATACATTCATACATGTACATACATATGTACTATGTATATATGTACATAGGCTTTATTTACAGAATAGCATTGGTGGTCGTTGTTTACATTTTGACGTATGACTTGTATGTGTATGTGTGTATGGACATGAAAGAAATATGAAACCAAATCAAATAAGAGCAGCCTTAATAATAATATTTTCCATATTAATGGTGAGAAAAATCAACAAATTTTTAACATAATTAATAAAAGTCAATAATGTGTGTGTAATTAATTTCATTGAATCATAGATGTGTTTAGACTGCACACTTTCTAACGTGTGCTTTCATTTTTAACTCGGAAGTTGAAAAGTCAACGTCGATATGGGCAATATACTATGTAGTACCCTATGTTCTTGCGTGCCTTTTATTTTCTATATCTATTGACATTTCTGTATCAAACTTTTATTATTCTTGCATTACTTTGAGTTGTTACTTTTTTATAAAATGCTATATGTAGTTATTATAGACTTTTGTCCTTTAAAATTCAATTTGTACACTATTGTTGCTGAGTTCTTTTCCTTTGCATGCACTTACAAATGATACAATGATACAATCATAAATCCATCAATTTTTAGTCTGCGTATATTCTATTGAAAATATTGCATCTTTCTTATATCAATAGGAAAAGCTAATACACACTTTTGTTGCACATATCCGATTAAATACATATGTATGGTGCATCTGTATGTACCTATGTACAAGTGTATTCTTTAGTGGTAATGTGTTGCGTTTTCAGCTTTTGTTACAATCTTACAACAACAAATTCTTTCATCTCAGCTTTTGAAGCACTTCAAAATGTGCTGCAAAAAATAGTACGATATGTATAAATGTACATTAGGGTGGGTCACCAAAAAAAAACTAAAGGTCTCACTTATTATTTTCAAACATTACCACGAGAGTACATCAGGACAAAAAAATGTCGCTCTAAAGAGACTGGAAATGTCTCCTCTTTTTGATTTTGTCATTAACTGAAGCGGATCCGCGAATAATGTTGTAAGCAAAAAAGATTTAAAAAAAAAACTTACTCACTGGAGGAAAAAAAAAGTTATAAATATTCCAAACACTTAGTTTTTGTTTGTATCTTAAAGTTTTGGATTATGCACAGCTTTTAATAAAAATGTACAGGAGAAAGTATTAATTAAAATTTCAAACTAATGAAAAAATTGCCTTGTTATAGTTTTCTCAATGGAATAACGTGTTATATCCAAAACTAAATGGTCGATAACCCATTAGGAATACAATGTTTTTCGCCAACAATACAACAACTGCAGGGTGACAATTAATACCATAAGTGTATACAACTTTCTTCGCGTATTGTACTAATTTTTTTGAACTTTTCTTGGTCCTTGTATTATTCTACACCTGATTTAATTTTTCTATGGTCTATATTTCATTTAGTTATTTACTATTGAAAATGTCAAATAATCGGTCAGCTATTATACTTAATAGGGACATAAATACTGTTACAACATTGAATACTCCCATTCCAATAGTAGAATTGAATATACGCTGTTATTACCGCATGGTTTATGAAAGCTAATCTTTATAGCGTTAGTCTGTAATGGGAATATAAAATTCTGTCAGCCTCCACCATGGAGTTATAGCACTTTTTAAGTGTGAAATGAAAAATGGTGAAATTTTGAAAACGTTCCACCCACCCGGGATTAGTCGCATGTTCGCCTACCGGTGCATAAAACTGTTTGAGGAGACTGGAGATTTCAAAGACCTTCACCGGTCGGGCCAACCACGTACAGTTCTCACGCCGCACCGCAAGTCATCAAAGCCGTTAAATCAAGAATTCAGCGAAATCCGCCCCGAAAACAGAAAATCATGGCCCGTGAGATGAATTGGCGAAAAATTAAAAAAGACTTTGGGCTTGGTACCTTCAAACCTCGCACCGGACATTTGTTGATTACAGCTTTGGAAAATTATAGGGTAGTAAAATCCAAACGTCTTTTGGTGAAGCACGATGTTATATCTCAAGAAGGGACATCATATTCGCCGGATCTCAATATGATTGATAACAGCGTATGGTCCATTTTGGATGCTAGGGCCCGTGCTAAACGTCATACAAATTTGCAGTCTCTGACACAGCTGTTGCGTCGTGAATTGGATTAAATAATGGTGGCGGAGCTGCGGTCCATAGCCAAACATTTCGTACCAAAGGTAGCTTCGGAAGCGGCGGAATATATTTTTACTCATGCATTAAGTTATCTTATTTTCGGTCTGTTTTTCGTAGTTAATTACTACAAATTTTTTACCTCAAAAACTTTTATAAACACTTATTAGTTGTTACTGTAAAAATAACAAATGAAAATGAAAAACTTTGTAGTGTGAAATCATTTTTATTTCTATTATAAAAAGATCAACTGGAACATATTTCCAAAAAAAAAAACTAAAACTGCAGCGGGATAAAAAATTGTCTCCTTGCCAATTTTACTCGTATACTTACATCACTTATTTTTTTAACTACAAAGAGTCTAATGATATTCGGCGTATTCGTCAGGCAAGAAAGATCCCGTTGCTAGTAGATCCTTCTTTTTCCGCTTCTAATTTATACTGGTTCATTACAAAGTTTGTTGCGGATTAAGCCGCTTTTACTTGTCGTTCCCGTTTGCTATGAAGTAAGGTATAAGACCAAGCTTCTGCGATTCTGGGACTCTTTCTTAATCGTAATGCTTCTGGGTTGTCACTAGCAATTTGCAGACATCTTACATTGTAATTTGCAGACTCAGTTACATTACAATGTGTAAAGTGTTCTTGGCAGATTCAATTAGACGGCATACGTCTTCCGGAACGTAAAAGCTGTCTTCTCCTTCTGCTTCTTCTTCTCAATCACGATCGCATGGCAAAAAGCTGTATCCACAGTCAACAGACAACAGTCATTGTCCAGTTGTTATTTTGCCCAACATATCTATCCGACCAAATAATTAGTTTTCTTACTTCACCCAGTGGTAGAGTGTTGTAATTATAGGAAATGTATTTTTAAATACTTACATGACGCGATTTCAGCAGCTCCATTTTTTGCAATACTTTCGTGCCAAGTGTATATTTGTGCTGTGATCTGTCCCATATTACATACCTATATTATAATAGTGCAAAGTTATAGTCCGAATATTGACGCTTATAGTAAATGCCAGAAGGGGTAAGGAAAAGAATGAAAATATCATGCTTTAAATCGACACAAATAACTACAATCTTATTAATATGTTTAGCAGTTTTCGTGATGAGTTTCAGTCAGATTTTGTAATGACTCGACACTAATCATATCATGTGCATGCGTCACACCTTGGAAATCTAAAGCGAATGTTACACTCTGCAGTTACACTCTGTAGATATTTCCGCTTATTAATGTATCATATCTTAACTTATATAAATTAAACATCTCTCTTAGTTTTAAATCAGGATTTAGGCAACTTATTTCTCATGGTCAACGACTTTGTAAGGACAGTTTGCATATTTGCTTCGATGGTCAGCAACATTATTCCCTTTTTTTAATTATTCATCTAAAATTTGTACTCTTCGTTGAGCTACTTGGAATATATTACATAATCGGGTTTTCCCCCGTTTGAACTTAGTAATAATTCACAATTGTATTGCGACGTGATGTACTCTCTTCTAATCGCATCCTTTGAGGTTCTTTTAATTATATAAGAGAGGCTAGAAATATCTATTGTTCAATGTAAATTTCGAAAAGAGAAAGTTACATGACAGTCACAAACATATAAACCTGTACTTACAACGTGTTTCCAAATAACCTCCTTGTAAAAAGCTTTCTATATATGGTACTTATGTATATACTGTATGTGACGACCATACTTGATCGGAAATCAAATAACATAGTTATGAAAAAAACAGAAATGGGTAAAAATTTGTTCACTGTACTCGCGGGGTCAACTTTGCAAATAGGAAATGATGAGACACTGAACCTTTCTTCCCACATAGACGGTGACCCGGACTAATGTACATATAACTGTATGTATGTTAAGAATAAAAAGTACATACAAAAACATACGTAAATAAATATGTTTCAAAAAACGTATAGATGTCAGTTGAAAATAATATTAATATTATTGTAAAAATTGGCAGCTTTTATGCCACTTTACTCGTACATTAATATTATATGTAGTAGTACTTCGCAAGATTGAATTATTTAGGGCAAAGTTTCCATAAGTTTGAAATGTTTTGTTTAAGAGCAATAAAGTTTTTTTTTATAGTTTTATTAAATATGTAAATGTGAAATACTCATAATTGTGTGAAAGCTAGAGCAATAAGCTAACTTTTTTTTACCATTAGTTACATACGTTAAAGAAAAAGTTTCGAAGTGATAATTTTTTTTATTCATAAGAAATACATACACGCTGTTGTTCTTACTCACCAACTTCATAGAAGCAGAAATAGTTACACCATTAATTTAACCTTTAACAAAATCTGCATAAGTAAATTTGGCTGCAATATATGCAGAAATTCCGGATGCTACTGAGATAGCTTTGATGGTTAGAGATAGAAATGCACGTAGCACACAAAAACATTTTGAATTTTCAATGAAAATAAAAACTTGGCCCATTTGAAAAATTTGTTGAAAGATTTTAAGCAGATACAACTCGTGTCAGTGTAGCAAATCCAATGTATTCGATGCGTTATCAAAAACTACTAGATGAGTAGTAGAGTAGCTTCAGTAATTTTTCGTACGATTAGTATTACTGTCAGTATTTTCTTCATTACTATTTACGCTTTGAGAGAAAATACTTATCTTCTGGGCTTTTAGTTTATGCGATGAATCTACGAAAAAAAGTTCGTAAAGGGTGAGTTTTATGCAACTTGGTTTTTGACGTTTATATTTCTGACACTTCATGCGTGATTCTTGACATGTGTGAAAGTAAAAAGTGCTCAGTTTGGTTTGGCATTTCATCATGAATAGACTTACGCCTGAATAACGTTAGCAAATTATTGAAATTTATTATGAAAATTCGTGCTCTGTGAAAAATGTGTTTATCACAAGATTGTCTTCAGCGTCGACGCTCATTTTTGGCTCAATGGATACGTGAATAACCAGAATTGCCGTATTTGGAGTGAAGACCAGACCAGCAAGATGCAATTCAGCAGCTACCAATGCATCCCGAAAAATTAACTGTTTGGTGCGGTTTATGGGCAGGCGGCATCATTTGGCCGTACCTCTTCAAAGACGATGAAGGCCGCAACATTACGGTCAATGGAGAAAGGTACCGTTCGATGATACCAAACTTTTTTTTTTGTCGAAAATGCAAGAAACTGACTCGGCCGACATGTGGTTCCAACAGGACAGTGCCAAATGTCACATATCACACTGCACGCGAAACCATGCATCAATTGAAAGGCGAATTTGGTGAGCAGTGGGTGCAGTTAATTGGCCACTAAGATCGTGTAATTTGACCATGTTAGACTATTTTTTGTGAAGCTATGTTAAGTCTCTTGTCTGTAGGGAAAGCCAAACACGATTGCTGCTTTGGAAGCCAACATTGAACGCGTCATTGGTGAGATTCCGGCCGAAGTGTCAGAATGGACCACTTAAAGCGTAGTCGCGGGCAACAATTAAGTGAAATTATCTTTAAAAAGTAAATGGCAGGAATTGATTTATCGGTCCAAATAAAAATTTCATTTATTTTCGTAAAATTTTTTGAACAATGAATTTTCAGAAATCAATCTTAATATCTGAACCTTTTCTGGTTGCAAGCCATCTGCAAACCACTAAGAAATAGTTTATTCCAAATAAGAACTGTACGGAAATATATAAATTAAATTTAGAGCAAAAGAAAAAATGGCAAGATTTAAGAATTAAACAAGAGAAAAAAATAATCAAAACATTTCAACCACAAATCTAATTCCACTTGACAGTATTAACATTTGCTCATACCACATACACACATGACAAATATGTAACACAGATAGGGACATATGCATGGCTACAGTCATATGTGTGAATGCGGGTGTGTATGTGTGTGTGTGTGTGTTTGTGCAGAGCATTTAAAATGTGTTTTGGTCTGCGGTTAAATGCAATAATCTCGAATAGTTTATAACCAAAAAATGCTTAATAAAACTAGCAAGTAAAATAAAAAATGTTAAATTTTTGACTGCACTGAAAATAATTTGTGCAATATAAACTCGTTGTGTATGTGAGAACGGAACCGATGTCAAGCAATTGGACATTGAGAGTCTCAATGTTTGGCCACAAGTTCTTTTTTCTGCTGTTGTTAAAATAAAACATAATAGACAGTATGTAGTTGTTTTCTTTCCAAAAGCTGCATAGAAAAAAGCTGCGTGTGCACTTCAGGCGGCAGAATCGAATAATTTCAAATACTAATTTAAAAACTGGTGAACCGCCACTGAAACAAAAAGCTTTCATTAAAATAGTAATAGTTCAGCTCAAAATATTCAAATACCATTTTCAAAAAAGTTTATAAGCTATAAAATACAGTTTAAATATTTCGGTTGCAATCGGTTTTTCGTTTTGTTTTTGATCATTTTCGACACAAAGAAAACACACTCACTTATTGTTTACATTTAAGAAATCAACAACCACGTTTTGTACAACACAAACTTTTGAGCCTTCTGCGAAAAGGGCTGTCAAACTAATGGGTTCAGAAATGTTATTTAAAATATCGGAAATGTTGTGTAATATAAATGCGCCATAAAATAAGAAGAAACTTTACATTTTTTTAACTAGTCGAAAGACCGTCACAAAGAAGCGAATTTCGGATAGTGTAATTATTCGAAAAACCGGTTTCGGTTAGAAAAAGAGAAACCGAACCGATGAATGACATCTCTAGCCGTGAGTTAATAGAAAAATAATTCATGTTCAGTTGTCAATGTGTATGTAGAAAGAGAGAAGAGAGGTGAGAACGAATAAGAGCAGCAACATTGCAATAGCAAAAAAGACGTACACGATGCATGTTTTGAAGTTTGCCGTTGACGACAGCATATGTTGCAATATTTGCGGTGCTGTGGTTAAAAGTTTTCCTTATTTCATTTTTATTCCTATTTTCTTTTTAGTTGCATTTCTCGTATTATTGACAAGTAACAAGTTTTTGGCAGTTGCAAGTTGCAAAGTTATGAATTCGAATTTATGCTACGAGTGTTTTCCACAATGGAAAAAGAAAGTAAGTTAGACAGAAAAGTGTGGGTGGATATGAATGGCGTTGTTTAGTACATATACATATTGCTGCTGCTACTCTTTCTGTTGGTTGTAACTTGCTCTAGTTAAGTAGAAAAAATCCTTAAGGATTTTACCACTTTGCATAAATGATGTCTCTACTTTTTTGCCCGGAATTCTACGTATTTACAAACTGTATACATTTATGTGTACAGTCATATAGAAACCAAAACAAAATAATAAAATATAAAATAAATAATATTTGTGAAAATTTTGAAATATTTTGTTTACCACAATTCTTCAGAAATGTTTATAGCTTATAAATATTATGTAAGCTACACATTTCAATTAAATGAGATTTCATTTTTTTTTTAAATATACAGAAAAAGTAATGTACCTCTTTTTCTTGACGAATTTTCAAAGTTTCTGTACGAGAAATCATACAAATGTTCACAATGAGTTAAGAAGATGCACCTACAGGGTTAGGCGAATGTACTGTTACCTATTCAAACGACCATATTTTTGTTGTGTGTAATTATTTTTTATTCATTCAAATTACAAAAATGTGTGGAAATAATAAAAATTTTAGAATCCGTTCACTTTAGATCGATGCGGCTACCTTTTGCCTTGACTATGGCCTTCAAACGGTTAAAAAATTAGTTGCATGCTGCACGAATATGACCTTGCGTACAATGGCGTTCTTCAGCGCATCCATACTGGCATATTTTTAAGTCCTCAGCTTGCTCTCCAAAATAGCCCAGATGGAATAGTCCATCGGATGTGAATCTGGCGAATTCGAAAGCGATTGTGTGGACGAAATTAGGTGTGGAGCATGGAACATGAGCCGGTGCCGAGTCTTGTTGGAACGTCCATGGTGTACGACCGAAATGTTTGCATGCCCACGGCTTTAAAGCAGCTTTCAAAACATTTTCCCGATAATAAGTCGCATTGACTTTGACACCAGGCTCGATGCAAACGACTGGACAACGTCCATCGGCGGTCACAGCTGCCCATACCATAACTTGAGATGGAAGATTACTTCGGGTGGCGGTTCGTAGGCTCAAATTTTCGTAAGTGCGTTCAGTTACGTAAACACGATCATTTTGAGAGTTTATGAACTGCTCAATAGGGAAATTTTTTTCATCAGAGAACACAAAGTTTGGAAATTCGCCACGTTCGTGCAAGCGCTATATCTTCTTTACTCTTCTAACGTTTTTTGTTTTGGTGTAAGAACATGTGCCTTTTGGAACTTGTAAGGCTTTACCTTGAGCTGATTTTGGAATATGCGTCGGATGCTTCGCTGGGATATTTTCAGTTATTTGGCCATTTGATTACCACTACGACGTGGATTTCGTTCAAGTCAAGCCTTCACTTTCCGAACTATTTCAGGTTATGTTGATGTTGATGTTTTTCGTCCACTACCATAGCTTTTGGCAATTCTGCCTGTATTATTATAACGATTTATGGTGCGATACACAAACATTTTATTCACTTTAAGATGCCTGAGCTCACGAACAATAGCTGGTTGTGATTTTCCACGCAAATATAATGCAATCACACTATTAGATTTGAATTTCATTTTGAATAACTTTTGTTCTATACAACTTAGACGCAAATGCTTGTGGTAGCTTGTAAATAATATAAACAGCTGTCGTTGGTATGAATTTGACATAGTTGGCAATGTCGCGTTGCCAGATATACCGGTGTGAAGTTGGTAACACTTCAATCGCTTAACCCTGTAATTTTAGGCAGGTTACAACGTTACTTTTGTAAAAACGAAATTATCACCGTCCAAATTCTGGTCATTATGGACTGAGCATGTATGACCTCGAGACGTTTAAAGGCGACAAGTTGTCTTCGATCGGGTTGATACATGCCTCAGAGGCGGAAATCACAACCGACTATGAAAGTCAGTTCACATATTTCGAAATTTGATATTTCAGTTACAATTCGGCATGCCTAATAATAAATACAAAGCTTTATTCTTTAAAGTCTAAATTTAAAATCATCATATCGACTAGTGGCGGATCTAAAAGCAGTCAGAACTTTGGTTTAACTTGTGGTCAGAAATTATGTATAATTTTTTCTTAGTTTGTGGGCGAATTTGGGTTGCTTTTCGTGTCAGATTTTGGAGTAATTTTTGGTCTGGTTCTGAATTTCGGTTTATTCATTGACCTGAGATATGACTTATGCATAGAAAATCTAATAAGTCAATTATTAAACTGCACGCAATTTCTGTTTGTCAACTTCTTCTTGCGCTTAAATTAAACAACTTCAGCATTTAAATCTCGGAGCAGAATTTTACATACGCTCGAACAAACAAACTTACACACACACAAAAGCATTTTCAAGAATGTTTTCATTTACTAACAGTTTTTCAAAACAAAAAATAAACAACTAAAAAAGATCACACAACAATAGACACAGACATCGCTCAACCTCAACCCTACCAAAAACTGGAAATACGAAGAAAATAATTCCAAAAAGCAATTCACCGCACTCGTTCTTTGAAACTACTTAGAAAGTATATGTGTGTGCGTGAGGTATCGTCTGGTAATCTGTGTTTCAGAATTGGTTTGTCATGTGACCACATCCGGGTTAAGCTTTTAGCACAACCAACAATAATAGCAAACAAGAACAACAGCAATACTAGATACAGAAGCTTTATGGTACTCATCGTTTTCCATAGATAAAAACACAAACACGAGCCCATACATACATATGCTCATAAATAAAGGGTGATTCTTTAACAGAAATTTTACACAAGTGAATGTAATTTTTATTTGTATCGATAAATCAATTTCTGCCATTTACTTTGTAAAGATAATTTCACTTAAATGTTGCCCGCGGCTACGCGTCAAGTAGTCCATTCTGACATTTCGGCCGGAATCTCACCAATGACGCATTCAATGTTGGCTTCCAAAGCAGCAATCGAGTTTGGCTTATCGCTATAGACAAGAGACTTACGAGGGTAGATCAATAAGTACCCGTGTGTGAAGACAAGTGGCGTTGCTGAGGGAAGTTGGCATTACCGTCGTGCACTGCCATTAGTTTTTATTTGGCAGCCATTAGTATCACTACACGTGTTTAGTGTTTCGCGATAAAATGGAATGGATTTTTGGATGGAAAAACATGCGAAGAAATAAAAGCGTAGTTGGATGCTGTCTATGGGGATCCTTCACCGAATTTAAACGTTGTCGTACATCTGTGATTAGGAGCGCCCAGGCCGCCCGGCAGACGTGGTTACTGAGGAAATCGTTGAAAAGGTCCGCGACATGATTCTCGCTGATCGCCGAACGAAAGTGAGCGAAGTAGCAGAGGCCGTAGAAGTGTCGTAAGGAACTTTCTTCTTCTTTTTCTTTTAATGGCACAACAGCCCATGGAGGCCTAGGCCGAGCTTTTCGCATCCACTCATGTGCGTGTTATATTCGTACATGAATGGAAGGGACCTACAGTTTAATGCCGAATCCGAACGGCGAAGTGAAAAGCTTTTCATAGCAATTTTTACTCTTGTAGGTTTGCCATTGCCTGCCAAGAGGTGGTGCCGTGTAGAAAAAATGTTTTTTTTCTACTTTTTGATTTTGCCTGTGCCGAGATTCGAACCTCGGACACTCTGCGTAGCAGTCCAACGCACTACCACTACGCTACAGCGATCGTAAGGAATGGTAATTAATATTTTACATGATAGGTTGAGCATGAAAAAGGTGTCAGCCCGATGGGTGCCGCGATTGCTTATGGTGGACAACATACGGATACGGAATAGTCGACGCCCAATTGCATGAATTGAACTACGAATTGCTGCCGCACCCACCGTACTCGCCCGACTTGGCTCCCTACGACTTCTTTCTGTTCCCCAACATGAAAAGGTGGCTCGGGGGAAAAAATTCGGCTCAAACGAGGAGCTTATCGTCGAGACAGAAACGTATTTTTAAGAGTTTGACAGATCGTATTTTTTGGAGGGGTTAAAGAAATGGCAGAAACGTTAGGAAAAGTGTATTGTACTAAAAGAAGATTACGTTGAAAAATAAAACAAAAAATTTGTGAAAAACTTGCCTCTTCGTTCCTAGCACGAGTACTTATTGATTTACCCTTGTAACATATCCCCACAGAAAATAGTCTAACGGGGTCAAATTACACGATCTTGGTGGCCAATTAACTGCACCAACTGGCCACCAAATTCGCCTCTCAATTGATGCATGGTTTCGCGTGCAGTGTGATATGTGGCATTTGGCACTGTCCTGTTGAAACCACATGTCGGCCGAGTCCAATTCTTGCATTTTCGGCAAAACAAAGTCTGGCATCATCGAACGGTACGTTTCTCCATTGACCATAATGTTGCGACCTTCATCGACTTTAAAGAAGTACGGCCTAATGATGCCGCCTGGCCGTAAACCGCACCAAACAGTTAATTTTTCGGGATGCATTGGTAGCTGCTGAAATGCCTCTTGCTGGTCTGGTCTTCACTCCCAATACGGCAATTCTGGTTATTCACGTATCCATTGAGCCAAAAATGAGCGTCGACGCTGAAGACAATTTTGCGATAAACACATTTTTCACAGAGCACGAATTTTGATAATAAATTTCAATAATTTGCTAACGTTGTTCAGGCGTAAATCTGTTCATGATGAAATGGAAAACGAAACTGCGCATTTTGAACTGCCAGAAATATAAATGTCAAAAACCAGGTACAAAAAAATCACCCTTTACATATATTCATATACCTATATATGTACAGCTACTAGGGGTGATCAAATATTTGAATCTCTCTCTACTACCAGAAATAAACTCTTACTAAGTACTTATGACTCAAAAATTACAAGTTTATATACTCAGTTAATTCAAAAGATTAAATAAGGCACATATGGTATCACAGAGGTAGCATGTGATTTCTGATAATTTTTTTTTAAATTAAACATTCTAATTTCAAGATAAAGGCATGGCTCATCTCTTGAAGCTGTTTCTTAAATTGCTACCACGAATGAAAGAGTGACAAATGTGAACTCAATTTAGCGCCTAGTCCTCAAAATTCCATCAAGAGTATATTTTTAGCTGTCGAGGTGGGTAAAATTCAGCTCGAGTAATTTGATTACCCCCATAAGGGTTCACTTTTATGTGTAGGTGTGTGCGTGTATATTTGCTTGTATGCTTTCACTTGCTCCTCGTTTCGACTCCATAGATTATTGCAAGAATCAAGTATTTACTTTTGCTTGCTTTATACAGCTGTGGTCGTTGTTGTTGCTGTGTTGTGTGTGTGTAGGTTTGGTGCTTGAATGTACATGTGTATAGGGTGGACCATTTATAATTTGGAATTTGATTTTGGTGTAAATAATGTAATGTAAATAATGTTGTCTAAGTCCATATCTTTTAAAATAGTCCACAAATAATCAGTTTTCATAGTGCGGTAGCACACACCATTCACTGTAACGCTTCTTGTTTTTTCATTTTCAATAAAATGATTCAATGATACGTCACGAAACAGTTAATCGTTGAGTCAATTTTGTTTATTAACGTAACCACCGAGGTCAAAGTGAGTTTCGTCAGAAAAGATTATTTTTCGTTAAAAATGCTCATCTTCATATTTGGTTCTTCTTGCACATTCTAAGCAACAGCAGCATTTTTTTCGGTTGCGCGTTCACTGTAGAAGTCCGAGAAGGTGTTTTTTATTTAATATAAATCCAGTTTCACAAGAGGCGCTTTCCTGTAATTTTCTTACACTTCCCGTGGAAGATTCACCATTTTGCAAGTAAATTTTTAGGTATGTAGTTTATATTTTCCAACGTTATTCAAGCGTATATCGACTCACTTCGTTAACCGCAAATATAAAACAAATTTTCTGTCATAATACGAATGACATTAGAGTTGCCACACTCAAAATAACCAGTAGTACAAATTGCAAGTGTTAGATAGACCACCCTTTATATACATATGTACATACTACCTATATATGTATGTATACATTGCTTTGTTCTAGTTATTGTATGCGGTTTTCGTTTTCTGTGAAATTGCATTGCATTGGTGGCTGGCATTTATTTGTTGAGTCTCTGAAATTTATGTCCTTAAAATTGTTTCAAAAATAAATTTAGTTATTAGCTTTGAAATAGAACATACTACATTCTAAATACATAGATTAATAGCTTCCTAATTTCTATAAATAGATACTTTCGTGTGTGAACTTGATACTTAAATGACGTAAACACGGATTCAATTCAATGCTTGTGAGAAAAATATGAAGTTTTTGATAAAGTCCTAAGTGGTTACATTAAAATCTGTATAACAAGGAAGTTCTTAGAATGGCTTTCATATTTTGGATTAAACATGCTTGTGAAAATATAGTTCTACAAGTACAAATTGTTGGGAAATGCATTATCCAGCGAGCTATGAAACAATATGTATCTAAACTTGCTTGCATGTGCATAGAATTTCTATCTTCATTAACTATTCTAGGAACTTACTTATATCTATTGAGCAAGAAGTTTTCGTGAAATGCACAGCTTTCAACCACATTAACCGACTGCCAAAGTGCACCAATGCACATGTTTACTGTTTACTTGTAAGAAACAAACATCTCAGCTCTAATCTTTCTAAGGTTGCATACACCTGCACCTGATGTCCTTTCCAAACATGTAAACACACATGATACGGAAATTACTGTGGTTTCTGTTAGCATAACTCAGAAGCTCAACAACAACTTTGTTAAATATTATGATTTTAAAAAGGTGGATGCCAGTACATAATTACACATTCCATATGTACATAAGTAATAAAAATGTATATGTTAGTGATGTCTTGTCTACTCATATGTTAACAGTTGCAGTGGGTTTTGATGCTTTGATGCTACATTAAAAGGAAACTTAAAACTTGTTCCTTCCTTCCTTTCTTCCATCAATACTTTTACAAAAAAAAAAAAAAAAATTTTTGGAAAGAAAACTAAACGGAACTGAAGGTATACCATATACTTACACAGTAAGGTGGGTCGGTGCCCATACAAAAAAACATTTATAAAAGTCCGCCCCTCATATGAAAGCTTGCATCGAGAGGATTTCAGGACACTAAAAATTTTCGCCCCTAGAAACCGCCACGCCCTAAAAACCGTCCAAATCGTTTTAAAGGTATAACTTTGGTATTTATTGTTCGATTTTTATGAGTGATATGTCGTTATAAAGGTGGAAATGAGAACAACAATTTTTTCAAGACGGGTATCAATGACCTTTGACCCCATCTTCAGGGTGAAAATGATACAACTACTTTTTTTTCATACTTACCCCGAAATATTTTTTTATAATTAAAAGATCTCCAAAAGTTATTTTGTTTTTTCACTTGAAGTGATAAGATTCATCTATAAACAAAAAAGTTACAGCACTTCAAAGTTTTTGTGTAAATATATTCAATATAGAAAATTTAAGTCAAATTTTGTCGTGATTCGAGTTGGCTGTAGCGATATCGACTCTCCAGTTTCGAGAAAACCCAAACGATTTTGACGGTTTTTAGGGCGTGGCGGTTTCTAGGGGCGAAAATTTTTAGTGTCCTGAAATCCTCTCGAGGCAAGCTTTCATATGAGGTGCGGACTTTTACAACTTTTTTTTTCGACCTACACTAATACATAAGTAGTACATATGTAGTTATTTTGTATTAGTTATATAAATACAGTCAACGGCAGACAACTGTTTCTGCTCTAAAGATCTGCTGTCATTTGTTTTGAACATAGTTTGGACTATTTGGCTTATGTCATCTGATTTTTAAGTCTTACTGGAGCTGGCCAGATGCATAAAAAGTGAGTAAGCGTTTCTTGCTTGTCATCCCTGCAGCTGTAGCTTAAAGTAATGATGCGGATGCAGGATCCATTTAGGGATCCGTCTTAAAATTGGCCGGAGGAATTTTAAATAATTTCGCCTGGGACTTACTGGTACTTGTGAAGCCGACAAAAACTTTGTTCTTTTCTAAATATATGAACAAATTCAGACTGAAACCCAGACCAAAAATAAAACCGAAATGCAAATCAAAATTTTGAACAAAAACATCACGAAAAGGAAAATTTTAACCGAAAAAAACAACTACAGACCCTTTAACTCAGGACGATTTGCTGTGAACCAATCACCTACCCCGATGATAAAAACAACAGATTAACGAAAAAAATACTAGAAACAACCCATTGTTGTTGTGTTGAAGTCCTAGAAGCTACCAAAAGGAGTAAAAATATGTAGAAGTTAACTTTCACATTTTTGGGAATAGCAGCAGCTCTCATCGTCTATCGTCTTCTCTGGATCGTACACTATTCACCTTAATAATCTCCCCTTTATCTTCAATGGAACCATTTATTTCAAAATATCCTTGAGCAGCATATTGTAAATATGATGTGGAAAAACTTTTACAGTCTTTTAGAACTCTTTAGGGAACTCTCAAACAACATACTTATACATATTATGTACTTACAAAACCCCATTGTACTTCTGACGATATGAAAAATATTGAAATAAACTTAATTGCACTTACATGTCGACCCAACGTAACTCACTTGGGAAAAAATGTTTCCGTGCGTATTAAATTAATGGAATTGTTACATTACATTCTACATTTGGTTATAGATTAAAATAGTAGCTTTTGTGGCCTTTGATTAAGGATTTAATTTTTGATACTTAAATTTTTTATATGACTTTCTTTCATAATATTATTACTCATTAAATTTTTAATAGAAATAAATAAATAAATTCATCATATGGAATAGGGGTGTTATAAGGAATCTGAATTAAATATTTATTTGTATTTAAAAACAGAATAAAAATTGATCTAGAAAAACTGGCAGACGCAGGTTTTTTATTTTTAACCCATCTTTCAGAATATGTTGGACTTTCTTTTCTGTCGAGCGGTGTAATTATACAAAAGTTGCACACATCTAAAAATATGCAAATATAAACAAGATGTTAATTCAGCTGCGTTCTTTAGAAAACCATTACTGCTGCTATTAAAAAAGAATTATAAGCCATTTACATACGAACTTATGTAATAAGTAGAAGGAGTTAAAATCCACACAGTTTGCCACTAGCTTTATCCTGCCATTGCATATGAATATGTGTGCCTGCTGGTATGTACATATATCATACTTACTATATTTAAAAATGGTTGCATCAATTTGCATAATAACAAACTACCATAAAAAATTCCCTTCTATATAAGATTCTGCAAATATTATTGAATTACATACATGCTTTTACATAGAGAAGAATTCTCTTTAATTTTTTGTATTGCAAAATAAATATTTGGAATTTCAGCTACTCTAAACATCGTTTCGTTGCTCGAGTACACAATGAAGGAAAAATGCACATGCACTGATTAAGTTATAAAATACAAAAAAAAAGAATTACAAAAATATTAAAAAATCAATATTTTACCACAAATGCAATTTCAATTGAGTGTTACTCTTTAAAATGTATAATTTTGGGATATTACATAATTATGTATATAAAAATATAGCATATATGCATGTACTACTGTGGGCAAAAAGTAGTAAGACTCTTTAATTTAAATTTCGCGCGAAGCCCATTCATCAAAATATTATTTTTTTAAGGTTGGTATGACTGTCGGTGACATCTGTGCCAAATGTCACATCAAAATAATCATTAGTGTTTAGTATACGCTTGTCTTTCTGAAGTACAAAAAGTGCATTCGGCGATTTTCACAATGAATGAAATTATTCAACAAAGAAGTTCCATTTAATTTTGTGTGCGGAATCAAATTTCTGGTGCCGAAACGTTCAGAATGTTGCAAAAGGCCTTCGGTGATAATTGTATGTCGCGAGCAAGTGTTTTTGATTGGTACAAATTGTTCAAAGATGGTCGAGAACGCGTTGACGACGAATCACGTCCCGGACGGCCATCAACATCAACTGATGATCAACACGTCAATAAAATCAAGGAATTGGTGCTCGAGAATCGAGAATCGACGATTAACAGTCAGAGACCTTACTGGCATCGTTGGAATATCGGAAGGATCAGTGAAAACCATTTTAAAACATCATTTGGGCCTAAGAAGAGTGAATGCACGATTGGTTCCAAAATCACTGCATTGGTTTTACGACTGATATCGTTCCGCAACCACCCTATTCGCCTGACTTAGCACCGTGTGACTTTTGGCTATTTTCTAAACTCAAAAAAACGAAATAGATTTGGAAGAATGAATAAAAAAATTTGAAATTATGAACAAAGTCTTACTAACTTTTTCCCACAGTAGTATGTATTGAAGGGTATTCACATTTTATTGAACAAAATTTAATTAAATTTTTATGCCACCTGCAAATTTTGATATTATTGAGTTTTCCGATTTTAAGTTTCAACCATCAATTACAAACAAGTAATGGAATCCAAATTAGGGATGCACTTACCAGAGTACATACAAGAGAACCTCCAATATTCTTTAAACTGAATCCAAAATTACATAAATACCCTTAATTTAGGATGATAAACATATTAAAATACAATTTACATTGTGAGTTCTATAGAAGATTGCATTCACTCAAATGCTTTTAAGTAAAACAAAGTCAATCAAACAGAACAAGTTACATATGTGTGTGTGTGTGTGTTTATGTATAAAAATTAAAATTGAAAATATGTTACACATAAATATTTTTACAAACAGAAAATATTTTATAAATTCTGCGTACTTAAGTGCAAATTGTGCAATGTATTTAAAAAGTAAAGGAAACTACAATAGAAATACCATAATTTCTTAATTGGAAATTCTATCTATGTAGTTCTATTTACTGTAGAACTACACATATGTATATAAATCGAACATTTACAAATACAAACACATGTGTACATCGTACATATAAAATAAAATCTTCTTTTAAACCAACGCAAAAAAAAAAAATACTTATATAAAACCATAAATGTAATAAGATTAGAAGCAATTATTTTCCAATTTAAACTGAATTCTAAATTTATTGAATTGTAATTGAAGATTTGTAATAAAAGACCAAAATTACTCACAGAAAGGCAAGGTAAAAGGATAAAATTATGAAATTATTTTTTATAATTGAATTTATTATTTAAACACTTGCGTGGTAGCAAAACTAGTATGTTTTACATCGGTAGGTAAATTATGTAAAAAGAAAATAAGTGTCGGAAGTGCTTTTTTCCTCATTTTTATATAAGGAAAATACTTAATTGCAAATAAAAGGAAAAGCCCAGATATAATTTTAAACAACGAATGAAAGAAACGTGTTGCACTTAAAAAATATGTCATTAAGCGTAAAAAGATTTAACCCTCTAATTCTCAAATTTTTGAATGACTATAAATAAATTATAGTAGATAAATTTCGATGTAAAAGCCCCAACCTGCTTTCATAACTTAAAAAAATTAATTGGCATGGATTTATTAAATCGGGAAGTTGGGACTCCTTAAAACAATTGTGGTTGTTTGATGATTAAAAATTTTTTATATATTTTTTTTATTTTTTGTATTGATACATTTAAAACACAGTGTTTACCCCTATGAATGCAGAGCATTGTGTTGAATGGAAGAAAGATTGATAGGTGAATGGTAGATGGAGGGAGAATGAGAGAGGGAATGCAATCACACAGGACATCGATAAAGAGATAAGCAGCCATTGTGGCAAGTGTTATGCCTTTACCACAATGAACTTCAGTTTGTCAGTGTCGAGTGTGACCGCATGTAGCGCCAAAGGCCAAACTTTTCGCATCCACTCATGTTGTGCGTGTTATATTTGCACATGAATGGAAGGGATCTACAGTTTTATGCCGAATCCGAACGTCGAAGTGAAAAGCTTTTTCCTTCACGCTGATGATGATGATCACATTTTCGAACATTTTTGATTTCGATTGTTTTCAGCGGCTGTTATGCACATCGCAGCTCATAGCCGAAGCATTATTATGAAAATTTGTGGAGTTCACTATACGATATGATAAAGTATATAAAGACTGGTGGTTATTAAACCCATTTTGGTGACGGTTCTCTAGAGACCTGCTTGGAAACTAGAGCGTTAATACGCGCCAATGCACACACATACTATGTATACATAAATAAATATATGCACGTAAACCAGCGTAAGTTCAATTTTCTTTATTCATACTCATGCAAATAAGTAATTCCCTGCTCATCCTTTCGATCCATTCAGAAATTTAAATATTAACGTTCAATTGCTCGCTCGCTCGCTCTTTTTCATTTACTCTTTGTGGTGCACATGGCACAGTCAAGTGTACACACACGCCCTCACTCACAGATTTTATGCAGTTTTCGTGAACATATTTAAAGTATATATTTTTATATTTCCATAATAAATACGCAGCACGGGCATGTGAGAGCAAGCGAGCGAGCGCAGTAGCGAGTTAATTAACTTGTAGTTAAGCGTGTTTGTTAAAATCGGTCTGAAATATTAAGAATGTTGTTGTCATTTGTATCTATATAGCTGTTGCTTTTGCTGAAACTCGCCATGTTGTTGTTGGTTGCTCTTGCGGTATTTGAGTTTGTATCCTTTTTATTTTTGACACATTAAAATGTTGATGATGTGCATGTATGAAAGGTGTTACAAGGACATACCATCACCAGGAAATGTTGTTGTTGCTGGTGTTACAGTCTGTTGGTCAAGCAGCTTTAAGAGGAATATCCTTTTCTTTTTTTGAATAGTTAATCTAGCGTGTAAGTAATCACACATACATATACACATACGTGTGCTAATGTATTTGGGTATGTATATGATTAAGGTACTTTCGACTGTTATACCCAAAGTAGTAGGTTACAATGCAGAAATGATTAAATATCACTATCTATTTGGGAGCTTTATTTAAAGTTACATACATAGTTGGATTACAATTTCTGTTCTGCAAATTAATCATCAAAAAAGTGTTCTTCAGTTAATTTTAGCGCTATTTCTTATTATCATAATATATTTTAATTTTTTTGCGAAAAGCTCGTCCTAGGTCCTTCATGGGCTATTGTGCCATTAATAGAAAGAAAAGAAAAAATTTTTTTATTTTATTTGATGCAATTCCATGACAAAATTTTTATTTAATTTGGTATTATGAAATACCAGTCATTTCCAGAAATATTAATTTGAGGGGAATTGGTATCGAGTGAAAAGTGTCGACACTATACTCATTCGAATAAAAATTGTAAATTATTTGAAAATATTATATTTTAACTCTTTTGCGATAGATAAATAAATAGTGTTTGCATATTAGAAAACTCCATAATAAATAAAAAGTGTTTTTTTTGTAACTTTCTTAAAATGACCCGCGGTTTATTTTATGATGACTCCCAAAATATTTCGGCTTTAGCAATAAGAGTTGGTGAGCTGTATCGTTTTGGAAAAACTTCTAAAAATCATGTTTTGTATGGAAAAATGTTTATTTAAAATATTTTTGTAATAATTATTTTAATGGTGAGACTATCCTTTAGTGTGTTGATTTCATGTTGCGTTTCCTAAAACGTAAAACGTTCACGTTTTATTTATGGCAGAAAAAAAATCCATACTCTAGTATATTACATTTTATTTCTACATTTTCTTGTAACCGCATTTTCGGTATCCAAATGGGTGATTGAGAGAAAAGGAGGTTTTTGAGTGAATAAGTAGTATCGTAGGTTTTTCGCAATTATCCGAGCATGTAAATAGATAAGAAAATATGCTCTGCTGATATATGCTCCTATATTGGATAATTGAACTCTGTCATGTCTGCCATTGCAAAAGTTGCTTGTGATTACTGCAATTAGTTTTTTTCGGTTGAATCATCTGTCATTATGTAAAGGGTGTTTTTATTTTGAAGTGTTGTTATCAATCTGGCAACAATTTTTTCGGAATTCGTCTTCTCGACACCTGTCACTTGATTTATGCTCAATTTGGTTTGCCATTTCATAATGAATAGATTTACTCCTGAACAACGTTTTCAAATCATGTGCAGTGAATGGGCCCAAAACGAAATGGCCACCGATCCCAATTTTCACAAGAAAATTTTGTTCAGCGATGAAGCTCACTTTTGGTTGAATGGGTACGTTAATAAGCAAAGTTGTCGCATTTGGTGTGATCATAATCCACAAGCCATTGTTGAGACGCCGTTACATCCTCAAAAAGTCACTGTTTGGTGTGCTCTATGGGCAGAGGGAATCATTGGTCCATATTTCTTCAAAGATGAAGACGGTCATAATGTTCCCCATGGGGAACGCTATGGAGCCATGATTAATGACTTTTTCGTGCCTGAATTGGAGGATGTTGATGTGGACGACCTTTGGTCTTTGGTTCCAACAAGACGGCGCCACATTCCATACAGCCATACAGCCAACGAAACAATCAATTTATTGAAGGAAACTTTTGGTGAGCGCATTATCTCGGGTCGTGGGAGTGTGGCGTGGCCTCCAAGATCGTGCGATTTAACACCGCTGGACTATTTTTTGTGGAGTTATCTGAAATCGCTTGTCTACGCAGATAAGCCCGAGACGATTGACGCGTTGGAAGAGAATATTAGGCGCGTTATTACTGACATGCGGCCTCAATTTCTGCAAAAAGTGGTCGAAAATGGGGCCTCTCGGCTGGAATTTATTCGAACCAGCCGCGGCGGTCAATTGCTCGGAATCGGTTTTAAAACATAATGGCAAATCCTTATCTTTATAATAAAGCAAAATTCTTGGCCATAACATTCAATAACATGCGTTTTATTTCTTCTTGAAAACCACACTTCTAAAAAAACACCCTGTCTGTATATGTACTTACTATGTACGATACCTAGTTAATTGAAGGATGCTTCAAGCAGTTAAAATTTTCTACTTTTTATCTAATTACAATATCAACTGTCAACTATTTCATAAGTACTACAGCCGCATAATGCCTTTGCATAAGCGCTAAGCTATGTGCACCACTCAGATATTATAACCATATAATCTTAAATATTATGTAACAAATTGACCTCTTTGAATGTGTAAAACGTGAAAAAGAAACGAAATGCCACCGCATTAACTGAATGTAAAACTAACTAACAACTATAGCTGTACTACCAAAAATGCAAACGTGCAGAAAACCCGGAAGTCAAAAATTTTTTTTTTGGAATTTGCTATTTGTATACGTTATATGAAATTACACACAAAGAGACAGACAGACAACGAGTAAAATAAAAGCAAATGATAACATATAGTAAGCATATCCTAATGGAGATGAAATTTTTCCTACTAAGTATTTTTTGGTTATTTTTTTCCACTTTTTGAAAAATGTAGCAAAACTTTTTCTACTACATAAAACTAGTGAATAATACTCGAGTATGTGCGAAGAGTGTACATATATACATTTTCCCTGAGTTTAGTTTTTTTTTTTTTTGAAAGCAGAAATCATTTGAAATACATACGTATCCTGTATGCGAATACATGTTTCATGTTTCGTTTGAGTTCCGGTGAATGTACTTTAAGTAGAGTTTTCAAGTAGAAAAAGATTATGTCAGTCGTCGTCGACAACGGCTGCTGCTGTTGCTGCGTTGCGTTGCATTGCATTCAGTACGAACAGAATTGAATGGCAGCGGCGAGCTTTACGAGAGTACATGAGTTGGTGGAATGAATATAATTTTCCTTGGTTTAGGAAGGATATTTTTCTGCTACTTCTTTTTTCTTCTGTGAAATAATTCCCTTTTTTTCTTCTCGCTTAATTTTACCAGCCAGACTTTCTCGTTTGCTCATACATAAGAGTGAAGTGCAGCAGCGATTCTCCGCACAGAGAATGTTGTTAAGTGCAACAGACACAAACATAGCTAAGCATAAGTCGTATGTAGAAAACTAAAACATTATATATAACTACGCAATGTAAAAATAATAATATTGTACTTTATTTTCTATGTATTACACGTATGTACTGCCGTAGGGATGCGAACTTACATAGATACTGTGCTCAAATGTTAAACGAAAGAGGTCAACAGCTCCTCTGGGTTCTATCTACACACATTTTACGGAAACATTTTACAGATACATATGTGGGTACATATTATGAATTAAATTCTAAATATACTCTCTAAGCTTCGCCCATGTTCTCTTGATGGGAATGAGCATAAATTAAAATAAAGATGCGTCTTTCGTCAACCATGCTATTATTATTATTTCATTTAATCACTACCTTCTTCATTTATCTCTTTATCTAATCATTGAACATAAATACAAATTTATAATGCAGCTAGAATCCTTTATAATGTTTGTCATATGATTTTTTTAAATGAACTTGAAGTGCTGCCATAAAAAAAAACTTAAATCACACAATTATATTAAAGATATTTAGTGCTGCCATAAAAAAAAACTTAAATCACACAATTATATTAAAGATATTTTAACTCAAACTATTCCAACTATTTTCTTGCCAGATATAAGTGAAAAGTAGGTCACCCTTCGGATTCGGTATAAAATTGTAAGTCCCTTCCATTCATGTACAAATATAACACGCGCATCATGAGCAGATGCGAGGGGTTGGGTCGAGGCCCCCATGAACTGTTGTGCCATTAAAAGAAGAAGGTTTAGTGATAGTGAAAACTATCTAAACGGAAAAGGAAGTGTTCCAGAAACACTTCTTAACTTACACTGGCGCACTCCCCTGCTAGCTTTAAGCGCTACCTGTTTATAGTACAGCTCATATACTTTTAACATTACATGTCATATGAAGTGAGTGCTGGCAGCTAGCTTCCCGGAAGCAATGAAAGAGCGCTTATAATCAGCGCAATCCATCGTTAGGGACATAGAAGAAAATTGTTATCTGAGTCATAGGTAATAACAAGTATTCGGAAAAACACAAAGTCAGCGCTGTTAAAATGCATTTTTCGGGATTTTCCAATTGGGATGATAGTATTTTAATTAAAATAGATTTACTTAGTTCAAGCATAATCTATCGTTAGAACGGCAAACCCGTGTGATAAATTGAATGCAGTATCTCCTATGAAAAAATCATTACCTCATATTCGTTGCAAAGTGGTGTTGTACTGTGTAATTTTTGGCTTTTGGCAGTATAACTGTAATAGCTGCAACTCATAATTATTTCATACCACACTATGTAGATACGTTACTCTAGTCCTTCTACCCATATTTCAAATTAAAAATTAATAACAATACATAACAATACAATAACAGCCTACATATAAAAGTACCTACATATGTACATATAGTATATGAATATTAAATATTTTGCTTAAGAAATGTGAACATAAAGTATATAAAAAATGCTGAAAAGAAATAGCAAAGAAAGCAGTTGTAGCGAAATGGTTTCTTAAAAAGCTTAAGCGATGAAAACATTAACACTGTAGCGGCGCTGCGCTCATCTTTCACACCGTTCAATGACCAACGTCCTCCACCAATATAAACGAACATAGAAGGCATAGTCATCGTCCTTCGTCCTTCAACGTATGCAGCTCATTTCATTTTGAATTAAATTATTTTCAAGTGACTGAGTCCTTAAATAAATTCATGACTCTAACGATTACTTGCGCTTGGTTTTTCTGCTCCATTTTATTTTTTCCATTCAAAGCTCTCCCTTACTCGTTTTGCTCTTTCTCTTTCCTTTCTATTCATATTTTATGTATTGTTATTGTTGAAAATGTTTATTTATTTGGTGTTTTTTTTTAATGCATTACAATTTTTTTGTTATTTTAGTTATTTTTGTTTTTGAGTATCTTGACATTCTGTTTTGATGGGAAATTCTGAAATTCTTTGTATTGTTGTTTCTGTTTTTGCTGATTGTTGCTCCACGAGCATGATCTGACTTCTTGTCATGTCATGTTGCGGCGATTAGCTTTTTTGGCTTTTTTAATTTTGATATTTCATGCTGATCTTTTTGTTACTTTTTCTTTTTTTTGGTATTATTATTTTTTCATGGTTTTTTTTTTGTTACGGGTTCTTCTTTCATTTCCTTTGTAATTGTGATTACTTGCCATAAAATTATTTAGTTTATGCTTTTTTGTTGGCTGTTGGCTGCTTTCTGGTATTATTTTCATTTTTCTAAATGGCCATGACGTTTTAATTTATAACATCAAAGTGACAGCGCTTAAATGAGTGAGAAATGTTGCTGCAAGTTTCAAATACGATTTTAATACTACTATTTGTTGGGAAAGGGATACGGAGTATGGGATGGATGAAAATATGTTTTAAATAAAAATGTATACATTTTTAATAATATTTTTTCTTTCTCTTTGCAGAAGAAAACTAGTATATTGGATTATAACCAATCAATTCTTTAAAGGTAAGTTTTTACAACTTAAGTGTTTTACTTTTATTAGGAACTATTTTACATACTTAATTAATTTTCAAGTAGAGTACTTTCCAAATGATAAACGCTGCAAATTCATAAGCCAGAATATTTATCAGCTGTTATTTCACTTAGAAGTAGACGCGGAGCATAGTGAATGGTGACTTAGCGTTTACTACGTTCTATGTCCTGCTTGGAGTCTAATTAAATCTCTAGGGTATTGCATACAGGAAACATAATTTACTTACTTATACAGTTACTTACTTAAATGGCACTACAACTGCCTATGATCGGTGTCGGCTGCCTCAACAAATCTCTCTGATACCTCGTGCTGGCGCAAGTTGGCAATACTTTCTTTACCTGGTCTTTTTAATGCAGATTAGGTCGTCCTTTTCGGCGAATTCCTTTTCTTTAATACCTATCGTCCACGCATATTTAACCATAGGTCTTGCAAAGTTTGTTTCTGTTAAATATTCCCAACTAGCCTCTCATCATTGGTAGCCATTGTCCACACCCAAGCACCATACATTAATATTTATTTTTCTAAACCCTAGATAAACGAAATTCTTGACGATTTCGAATGTATAATTGTCAACAGTAACATTTTGTCAAAGGCTTGACTCTTTGTTTTTTTTGACACAAAGTATTTCGTTTTGTCCTCGTTCCATACTAGATTCACTCAAAGAGGCTATTTTACGAGTTTGGAAAATACGGCACAGACTGCTCTCTTTTAAAAGATAGTGTCAGTCATCTCGAATGGTCTCTTTTTCCAGTTTTCACTACGCTGGTGGTGTCGAACAATGTAATTTTGCAAAGTTCGACGAGTTTCGCATGAATTCAAAAACCAAACAATGTGGCCTAAAGGTGATCCCTACTCGTCTTTTAGAATCAATTTCCAGGATTTGCCGTAATGTGAATGAAAGTAGTAGTCAAAGGAAGCTTGACCTGGTTGCTATTATGAAATGCGAAAATTGGGGACATAGTGTAGTTAGACGGTTGCAGTAAGTATGTACTTATTTTATTTGGAGAATTGACATTTTTAAGTAAGAAACTATAAATTTAAAAGAGAAAATGCCAACATGTATTGCTACGTTTGCTAATCTGTATACATATTTACAAACTAAAAAAGTATAGTAGTGGGTATATTAATTAGTTCGTTATATCAGTTGTCTACTGTACTCGTATAGTTATACATAAAACACCCTCTTCTTGATTCAAATTCCTACTTCATTTCTAACTTAAATATCTTTTACTCTTTTACACTCATTTTTTCCACTAAACACAAGATTGGATGTGTATGTAGTTCTACAGTGTGTATTCAATTATTTATTTTAAATGAGGCTTATTTATTTTACTTGCGCTTGAGTGAGATGCTGACGATGGGCGACGAAAACAACCGTGAATGCACCGTACTCTTCCCTTTTGACAGAGAATATTTTATTCGACATTAATATAAATTTCGTAATTTTTCAAGCGTGATCTACTTTGGATTTATCTTTTCTAAAATGAAGTATGAAATTTTGCCTTTCTTTGTCTCTCCTTTTTTGTTGTTTTTCCGTAGACAATTTCCATTTCAGAACATGGGAATATTTTGAAAAATTTGCACGTGATATTGATGTATTTACTGAAACAAATTTAGATCATAATTCGGGACACTTTACATACGAAAAACTGGAATAATTTGCATGATAAAAGAGAGTAAGAGGAGAAGTGTAGATGAATTTTTAATATGTAATTTGTGTAATTTGTTTCTATTTCCTGCCTTCAAACATTTAACATTGTTCGTATATTTATGTAATACCTTTAAACAAAAAACATCAAATATTTATGCAGGCATTAAGTCATCACTAGAGAAGACAATCCTAACCATTTGCTTGGTGCTTGCTTATTTTGCTTTTGTGTTCGTTTATGCTATTTTAAATTATTTAAATTAAAAATATTCTTAGCTCATGGTCAGGAGCAAAAAGATTCATTCCTTTCGTATATTAAAAGTCTTTCGCTTGAGAATTACAAAACATTTTTCTTTTCGGTGGAACTTTTTACTTAATAATTTAAAAATGGAAATTTATTAGTTTTTTGCTATGCACCGACAAAAGATAAGAATCAATGAAATACGAGATACATATTGGAGTACTTTTGCCAAAACAACTTACCTCTCCATACGTTTTATATATTTTTCCAATACAGCACTTATATACTCTCCCCTCTCTAGTCCTTGGAAAAAATTAAACTTCGTATGGAAAAACAAATTTTGTTGTTGTTATATAAGCTTTATGGCTTATTTACATTAACTTCTTTTGGTTAATTTTCTTTTTTTAACTTTAAAAGATTTAAAGTAAATTTTTCGTATTTGAATTTACTGTCTAAAGTCTCAGTTAAATTCAATTAACCATCGAATATACAATACATTGATATTACTATATATGTACATGCAGATGTATTTATCCACAAAAGAAAAATGCCGTGTGATCATATTCAAGTCAATAGTGAACAAATATTCACGTGAAGGTCTGATTAACATAACTTTTACATTCAATGAAGAATTCGTTAAAAATTTGTTAAAAAATTTTTGGACAACTTATAAATGATTCCGATGAGTCTTCGATAATAATTGTCACTTATTATTTATAAGTAAAAAGAAGCAATTAAATTCTAATTAAACTTTATACATAGAAAAAACATAAACTTTAACAAACAAGCAAAAAAAATTAGATTAACCGAAACTATTAAAACACAGACAAGATAAAATTTCCATTCCATCATATGATGTGCTTAGAATAAGAAGGTGTTAATTATTACATTTTGATTACTTAACGAAATTCATATTTTTATGCCTAATAACTTAAGGGGGTCCGCCAAAACCAAGCAATAATTTTAAATTTGCACGATGTTGGTAACTTAATATTGTTTGTACTCAATGTAGTGCTTTGGTTTTGATAAAAATGAACTGGAGAAAAGTTTTGGAATTATCTAAGTCGAGTAAATTCGAATTCCTATTTGGCTGTTTTAGAAGCTATTCAAAAAATAGCTTACTTTACTTTACTTTTAATGGCACAACAGCCCATGGAGGGCCTAGGCCGAACTTTTCGCATCCACTCATGATGTGCGTGTTATATTTGTACATGAATGGAAAGGACCTACAATTTAATGCCGAATCCGAACGGCGAAGTGAAAAGCTTTTCATAGCAATTTTTACTCATGTAGGTTTGCCATTGCCTGCCAAGAGGTGGTGCCGGTGCCGTGTAGAAAAATTATTTTTTTTGCTTTTTGATTTTGCCTGTGCCGAGATTTGAACCCCGGACACTCTGCGTAGTACACCACAACCACCACGATAGCAATCTTTCAAATACTCGTAGATTTGGATTGGTTTAAGAATTATTATAAAACATTTGTCTAAAATTCACACAAATAGGTAAAATTTGATTGGTTTATAAACTATTCCAAAAATATCTATCTACCAACTAGTAGAAAAGGTATGCAAACCTGGAATTGACTTGCGCTAACGACAACACAATGTTAAATAAACCAGTCTGCGATGAGGAACAACTCCAATTGTGGGACTAGTTGATCGGCTAACTTTAAAACCAGTTGGTGTCTATACAGGGTAGGCATAAAGTCACACATTTTCATATGCGCGATAATGTATGTGTGTGTGTGTGTGAATACCAGAATATAAAACTATATGTATTCACAAGATTAAAGAAAATTTGAAGAAAACAATGCGGCCAGCAAAAAAAAAAGTTAGGAAAAGAGAGCACATTAATATAAAAAAAATATATTAAAAACGCAAGTGAAAATGAAAAAAGCAGCACAAAACAAATGAGTAGAATCACTCATACTAATGAATAAAGCAAAGATGCAGAGGCAATGAATAGATATGACAACATACACTCACACTTTAATTCAGAAGTTGAAATCATTACGGAAAATCGTAGTGAGTAAAAAGCAAAAAAACAAACAAACACAATATGTATATACGAGTAAGTATATCTAATGCTCTAACACCTTGTGTGAAGCTGGCAAGTGTCTATAATATTTTCTACATGCTGCAAAGGAAACTTCAATGTAACTATGTACAATATGTACATAGAAAGAAAAAAAATCTTTTTACAAATGTCAGATTAAATACTATATACATAAGTATGTACATTTACTTTTCGCATAGCATTTCTGAAAAGAGTCTGCTTGCTTCCACAGGAGGATTTTCAGCTTTCAGATAAATTTTTTTCTGTGGCTGCTCCAGCTTAATATGTGAAATGGAAAATTACAATAACAAAAAGTATACATATATAAAGGAACTGAAAAAATAATCTTAACATTCATCAATGATATTATGTAAGCGTATTTTTTCGCTTTTCAAAATGTATTTAAAGATTTTGCTGCATTCGCACTCACTCACATTACCCACTACTTTCTGCGTACATTTATTTCATTTATCTACTCGCGTATTTGTCTACTTTTAGGCTTATCTGTCTGTGTATCTAATATTATTATCTGCTGTGAATGTTGCACCAATCTTCCGAAGAACTTTATTAAGTTCGTCTTGTTTTCTTTAAATTTGCAGCACAAAGTTCTGAAATAGAATGTTAATTTTGTTTTCGAAACTCTGTTATCTTTGACTTGTCTTCATTTTTTCCACAACTTGTGAAAATATGGCATATTGGCATGGCATATTGGGTTTTCACATCTTTGAATTCCATTTTTTGCAGCTTCAGTAGTTTTTTCCTTTGGTTTTTTTTGCATGAATTCGTTTTAATTAGATTACATGGAATTCTTTACACTGTTAGTCAGTTTTCTGTATTGCCAGTGAATTGCAAATGTCGTGAATTGATTATTGAAGAAAATCATGTCAAGGGAAAACTATTTTGCCTATCAGATACTATTGTCATCGAATTGGTTTTCGAATTGTTTTTTGGTGGAAAATCGGACTGTTCAAGCCAGTCTGCTGTAGAGAGCTTAACACAAAGCAAACACATTGTTAGCACAAAAGGTTTTAAACTTTAATTTGAAGTTCCAAAAGAAAAGCTGAGGATTACAGTGGTTGCTGAAATCAAGTTTATTGAGCCTGCGTGATTCATGTGTCCCTTAACTACAGACTTATTACTGATTTATTTTCTTCTCCTGTTTCCATCATAAAAGCTATACTCATGCAAGTGCCAATTTAATGTATATGAAGACTTCTATACGATTTCTAAGTACTCTAGGCTGCCAAAATGACAAGAAAATTACCTAAATACTTTTCCAACACTAATAAACATAACCCGATTTGAATAAATCTTCACAGCTGTGAGTTTTGGAACAACTTTTTGGTTAAAACATCGAAAATTATGATAACAATTTCAGAACTTTCAAGACCCTCACGCTGCCTTTAGGTAACACCTGATTTCTATTATTTTTTTCTTTTTTTATTTACAAAAATTTAAATAAAAAATAAAACTAAAAGCTTACTAGCTAGAAAGGCTTAAGCTTTTAGGTACATATTGTAATTCAGGTGAAATTATTTAAACATTTTTCAAATGTATGTATTGAAATGGAAAGTATTGCATTGTCGTCAGAAAAATTAAAAAATGACTGACTTTAAATAAAGGGGGTGGGAAAAACAAAACAATATTGAAACATATGAAAGCGTATGCAAAAATTTACCATAAAAATCATAATATTCCAACACTTTCTAAACCCTAGTTATATGTAAAGTAAAATAAAAAATAATTTATTGTACAATATTTATGAATACCGTAGCAAATCGGCTGCTGTTGCCTTTCCACACTAGCTATCGATGAACAATTTTGAAACACCCTCCCTCCCTCCTCACAAACAATGAAATATTTCATATATATTTCATAGTTCGACAAGTGCTGCTAACAAAAATTCTACACATACCAAAAGTTGTTGTTTCTGTTGTTGCAAGTAACACAAAACAAAAAATGCCTTTGATTTATTAGCCTCTTTAGAGACTAGCGGCACAAAAATATTTCACTCAGACTACCGATAAGGCCAATTCAATGCTTACATGCAAACACACAACTAACAACCTAAAAGGAAACAAAGTAGGAGGGGAAGGGCGGGGCGGAGTATGTATGTTATGGGCGCAGGCATGAGTACCCTTCATACATCTTTACTTCGTCCTTTATTGGAAATATTTTTTTATTAATTTTTATTGTTGTATTTGTATTATAATCCCTTCATGATGGTGTGCACTGTTTCCCTCTCTTCCAAAAAAGTGTCGAAACATCCTTTTTCTGGTTGCTTTTATATGCAGACATCTGTGTTAGAAGATGTAAAAGGCACATCGTCCTCTGCGCTGCCTACTGCTGCTACTATAAAGTTTTAAATCATTTTCCCTTTTTTAAAGTGAAGTGAATTTCTTCGCATATAATTTCTCATTTCAACTTTTGCTTGGTATTTTTGTTTTTTTAGGTTTTACGTTTTTGTTGTTGGTTCGACAACAACACGAAACAACTCTCGACGATATCAATGGAGATTGCAGAAATGAGAACGAAAGAACATTGTCAATACTTACGTACATAAATTCCGAGGTGACTCATATTTAATAATAAACTTTAAAATGCAGATGTACTTTATTAAAATATTATATGTATGACTCAACAAAATTTGTGTTGTTGTTGCAAAACATTTATGGAATAGGCTTTTCATTTTGCCAGTAGTATGTACATATATGAAAGTGTTAGTGACTGTGTGTGCTTATAAGGTGTGCATTCGTTCTATCTTCAGTATTATCCTTTGCAATTGGTCTGGTTTAAGTAAAACCATCTCGAGATAATTATTGATAAATTATGTAGACCTTATATGTAAAAAAAATGTTTTATTAAATTTTAGAAAATTTATAACTTATATCAAGCACTATATGTTTACTTGCATTTACTAATTTTTCAACTTTACTTCAGAGTTTATAGTATAGAGTGGCAGAATTACATTAACGTTGAATCTTTTATCATCTTCCGCAAATATTAAAAAGAAAATGTAACAAAGATCGCGCTTCTGAAGAAATTTAAAGTGTCTATGTCCATGTAGACTACCACTGACTAATATATTTATTAGTTTTGTCTTTTGAAAAGCCTGCCAAAAAGTAAAATTTTTACATGTACATTTAACGTTTTCAGTAATCAAACTTAGCATAGAATCCGTTGTATACTTGAGGTTGAAGTACAGTACATACATACATAACGTTGATGTAACGCATATACTTCGCTTTCAAGTACTACTTTGTACCCAACGGATTACACCAGCGCCTAGTTTCACATATAACCAAAGAGAGGAAACCCGACTACTTTATCGTTAAAATTTCTTTCTCTCTGTTTGATTCTTATAATTCTTTTGCGGACAGTATTCTAAGTAAAAGTACTATGACAGGCGTAGATGGAAATGCTATTTACTTAAGCCAGATATTCAATATTGGGTCAGCTGTGGAAATTTAAATTTCAAACATTGTTTTTCCGTTGTTTCTGAACTGACTGAAGGCTGTTTTTTTTTGGCAAAATTTAATTTGGAAATTAATTTTCTTAAATTGTTATTTTTCAAAAAATTTTAAATAACTTCTTTTGGTATTAAATGTTTTCTAAAACAAGATGGTCCCTGCAATACTACATAGTTGACTTGTAGTCAAACTTGACTCTTAAGTTACTCCATACTACCATATATAGACTTATTAAATACATTTATGTCACTGTCACTCTTAAAAAACTTATACATAAACTAAATGGTTTGTTATAAATATAATTACATATACATTAAAATTTTGCTGCTAGTGTAACAATATAAGTTTAAAAATAGTTATATTTGCAATAAATAGCTAAGTAATATCATTCTGCGATGTACACATATCGTTTCTTCCGATTCAGTTCGGGAAGCACTGTACACACTTAATGCGCTAAGCTTTTGGATGGGTAGTGCCTCCTAGATGTGCATATTTTTACACCTGCTGTATACAGCACCACAAAATCTATCAACATATGTTGATAAAAACTGCCGTCTGCTCGCGCACAGCCCTCTAATGTTTAGCATTATACGATATAATTATGCTGCTAACAGTCGCTAGGTGGTCTTTCAATCGATGAGCACTACAAGTTAGCGAATGTGATGTTAGGAAATTATACTGTGAGCCCCCACCCTCAACAATAGCTGCATTCTTTTTTTCCTTGTTCTCAGGAAAACACGACTTCGGTCTGTTGAGCTGCCAATTTACGTTTAGGCGCGTTAAACAATCGACGCACTCTGGAAATTGCGCCATTGCATAGACCTACTGACCTTTCCAGAAACTACTGCAACCTGTCGCATATGATGCGCTCTAATACTTAAGCACCAAGCGTTTCCACGAATCAGGAACATCTCCTTACTTCATGTAGGAATTGTATAAGTCTACAATAAAAACACATCCAGTCTTGCCTCCACTGCCGGCAGTTGGTAATAGTCTCCAATGTAACATATTTATCAATAACTTCCCTGCAGGGAAAACAACTGGTTTAAAGTTAGTCGTATTTGGTTTACTGAACATCACAACTAGTATCACATTTGGTGTATTTCCTCAACGCGAACTGGTTTATATAAGTTTGTATTGTCTTAGGCAATAGCCAAGTGTCCAGGCTTGTAACACATTTTACTAGTATGTTGATAGATGTTTTTGGAATAGTTTGCAAAACAAACAAACTTCAATTGGTTGAAAACTATATGTTTTTGGAAAAGGTTGTAAACCAATCGATTTATTTCAGTTTTGTCACCAATTGTATGTACTTATATGTATGTATATGGAAAAAGGAAAGACTTTATCCATTCGTGACTATTTAAAAATGTTTCTAGTTTCAATAGGATAAATTACTTTATATATTATTAGAAAATAAAAACATTTTTAGTTAAAATAAGATATATTTTATTTCCATATTCATCAGTGACCTTTGTAACATTTCACAATTCATACAAGTGAAAAATATTGCACAGTAGATGAGAATTACAATTCAATGATCTCTGTATTTGTGTTCAACCACTTTGAGCTCAGCTTGTAGTGTATAAGACCACTGGGCGTTATTGGTTGTGCCATGTTCTATTCCAGTTCATGCCTAGCGCACTCGAATCTCACACATTCCATCAGTACATGTTCCGCGTTCTCGTATTTGTTGTTGCAAAATAAACAGTATGGGTCTTCTACGTGCTTGTATTTAAACAAGTATTCCAGCCCACTTAGAAACTGTGTCCGATGATAATTTACATTACCATGCTTCCTCTCTATCCACGTTGATAAGTACGGAATAAGAACGTGAGTCCACCGGCCTTTAGTACTGGTTTCCCATCTAGCCTGCCACTTTTTTAGGTATTCGGCTTCAAGGAGTTTCCGATCTCCCTCGCGCAAGTTACGCTGTGATGCGTACCCTGAGCGAAGTCAGCCTGTGCGCAGATATGGCATCTTTTATGTACGAATTGTAGTTGGTAGCTGACGTCCATACTGGCGCAGCGCACAATAACGTAGATTTTCTAACAGTTGCTAGCAGGTTCCTTATCGGCTGTTTGGGGCCATCAATGTTTGGCATTAGCATTGCTAGCCAAGCGCTAACTCGCGCAGCTTTCTCACTTGCATATTTTACATAGTATCTAAAATTTAACCCGTGATCCAAAAGAACGTCGAGGTATTTAATGTGCGGGCTGGATTAAATGTTGTGTCCACCATATCTAATACACAGTCGCTCAACTGTTTTCCGCCTACTCATGAGTATTGCTTAAGTTTTGTGGTCTGCTAACTAGAGCCTGTGCATGTGTGCAGAAATAGCAATTTGTATCCAATTTTATAAACGTTTGTGTATGTTTATGATATCACTGATGAAATTAAGTTGAATCAGAACATTTGTCCTGCTTGCACTAAACCCAACAGGTGCAGTTAATAGTGCATTTGTTGTTAAGAAGATAATGTAAATATGTGGTGCTAATTTGTGTTTAGTTTATAAATAATATGTACATGTGTATGTATATAAAATATATTGAATTAAATTTCAAATTTTAAAACACAAATAGCTAATTCAGGTACGTATGTATTATTTATGTACATGCTCACATATTTGTATTTGAAAACTTAACTTTGACAAAAATAATTGATAAAACAGTTCAAATGAACAGCAGAATGAACTAACTATTCAGATAGTATGGTGTTCAAAACAGGGAAGTTAATAGTTATTGACTAAATATACCCAAATATATTATGAAATATGTCTATCATCACTGGTTTAAGCTCATTTTCGGACTGTAACTGGAGCCAATCTCAGTTTTCCCACTTAACTTGGCACACGAGGTTGGAAAATTATCGTTGTTTCACACTTTGCGGGAGAACTAATCAAAGTTTAACTATATCATGTAATTGGTTTGAAGAATAATTTTTCCCAATATCTATTTATATATTTGAGTTATTGAAAAATAAATATTCTCAGTCCCCATAGAAAACATTGCATAAACACATTGACTTGTAACTCTCGAGTACTGACATACATATGTCAAATAGCTCTAATAAAGGAAAATTGTATATACATTTTATAATTTTTACAGTAAAAAAGGTTTTTTTTTTAAAATATAGCTGATCAAAATTTACTTCTCATTAAATTCAATATTTCTCTACTGTTACAAAATGCTTCATACATAATTCCTCTATATAGGTAAACTTTCTAAAACATCTCCACGCTAGTCAAGTTTTGAAATAGTACAAGTTTAACGAAATGTCTCGATCAATATCAAACCTCACGTGATTTTTTTTAGATTAAATACAATTTATTTTAATTATGAATATGTTCATCATATTAATAATAAAAAAATTTACATCAAGTCAATGATAAAAGTAAATAGTTAACTTTAATAATTCTTCTAGATATTTCTCTTTTTAGCGTAACTTTTTAATATTTCCCGTATTAAATTCAAATAAATTTTGCTTTAAAATGACTAACACATTCATATTGGATGTATAGTATTTAATATTAAACTTATTTTCGCTAAATTGTAAAAACTTAAATAGTATGTATATATAGTATGTAATTATTTATGTACATGCTCACATATTTGTATTTGAAAAATGATTTAACTTTGACAAAAATAATTGATAAAATAGTTCAAATGAACAGCAGAATGCGCTAAACTTCCGTACATTCATACATAATTAATTACGTTCATTTGCAATATTCTATACATAATTTAGAAAAACTAAAAGCATGCAGCAATTAGTGTTGCAATTATCAAAATATAAATAAAATAGCAAATTAAAAAAAAATGATTGCAGTACTTAATATTTCAGAACGAGGAAGAGGAAGAAGAAGTGAATTTAGAGCCTTAATAATCTAGCATAATATGCAAACAAACCCACGAACACCTAGAGTATATGCAAAAGGATATTATTTACAACAGTCACAACAACCTAAAAAAAATTCTTTTTATTCTTCATCGTCGTCATTGCGTAAACGACTTTGAGTAATTAAGCAACAGGTGCATAATTCAAAACAGAAAAACAAAAAACTACATAAAACAAAACTAACCAAAAGTAACTGTAGAAAACAAAAACAAAAAACTACAAAATTTTCTGCGAACTAAAGAAACATTCACTGCCCGCATACATAGATTACAAGCTGGCTGATGGTGGTTCTGGCAGGCTGGCTGCCTGATTGTATAGCCTACTTTTTTGCGCATTTTCAATACAATAGCACAAAGTTTTCGTCTTTCCTTATTTCACTTTAAATATACATACATACTTAAATATGAAAATTCCTCAAGAAATTGAACTTACTTTCTCACTCTTTCGTGGCTCCGTCTCTTTTTTCGCCTCGGTCTGTCGTTCCTTTTCACTTTCTGTGTATATGTTGGAATATATGTACCAGTAAAATAATGTAAACGTAACGATGGAAAGTCATTAAGCACAAATGTTGTACTGCAGCACTATTACGTACCTACTATGTGAATGCCTTATGCCTGCACGTTGTAAGGGTATATGTAATGTATGTATGTGTGTGTAATTGCAATGGGTAACGAAATTGTTGCTCATGCTTGTTGTCCTGCATGGTGTTGCACTCGCACACACACACATACACCAGTTACATAGTGCTAGTGCCCCCTTATATATTGTGCATTATTTATAACAGTGTAAGTTGCATTAATCTGCACTGCATTCTCTTCTGCACACAAAGTGAAATATAAAGTGCAATGCAGGCAAATAAATAGTGGGTGTTGGGGACTAGAGCAGAGGAGGGAGGCAGGTTAAAACGAATGGCACATTTATACTCTACTTACTCACATACTTTCGCATGCACATTAAGCTATTCGAGTACATGTGCACAATTTAATACATACGCATGCGGCCGAACATACTGAAACAGCATAAATAATAATATCTTCTCTATATTGTATACCCATATGTAGTGCATATACATGTGTTGAGTGCGTGTGTGTGAATCTATCTATATGAGTGCGTGCATGTATGTATTAATTAACTTTATGGAATACAAAATTAATTTAACAACATATAAAGAACGGAAGCGGTCATGTCGCTATAAAAATAAATTAACTGCTTAAAAGTGAAAATGTTTTTTAGTTCAGTGTTTTTGTTGCCTTCGTTGCTGTTGCCTTCGTTGCTGTTGAAGAGAACGGTCGCAGCCGCGGCATATTATGTCATTCTTGAAATGTTTGAAGTAGTGAATGCTGGAAAATTGTTGTTGAATGGGTTTTGCTGTCAAGTGTCAGAACATTTTTGTGTGCAGTGGAATAATAATGATATTTTTTTAACTTTAAACTATAGGTACTTGCCCCATATAGTAGAATGCGGAACTATTGCATAGTTGCATGTTGAAAGGTATTTATTTCTTTTTTTATAATTCCATAAATTTTAAACTGTTTATTTTTCATTTAAATTTTAATTTGTTTGTGATATTATGTTATTGTAATGTTTGCGCTTTATTTAGTGATAAATGGCTGGCAAATAGCTGTTTATTTTTTTAAATTTTTGTTGTTGTAATTTTTTTAATCATGTCAATTATGTTGCATATTGCACTTATGCACTCAAAGGAAGACACCGTAAGAATTGATCAGTAGCACATATTGATTCATATTGATTGAGGGCAGATGCTAAGAAGAATTTTTAATGAATGTAATAGTTTCTATTTAGTTTTGTAGGTAGTTAGTATAATTTGTACCTATAATACTTACAATCCGATCACTTTTATAGTTACATATTTTAAACCTGAAATCACATCTTGTTCTTTCAAGCTAAGCGTGTAAAAATTAGTTTTAAGGTTTTGGAAATTTTATTTTTTTGTTACAAATGTATCGAAAATAGTCGTGATGGATTTCTACGCATTTTTTCCGACTTCTAAATTGAGGTAAGATACAGATTTTTAAGAAAAATATTTGACAGCATTGACTTAAGGTTAAATTGATTAAAAAGGCATGTGTGGATCATCCACAAACTTTAACTAGGAGACCTCTAGGGCCATTGCGAATGCATTTGTTTGTGAGTGCCAGGGAGGTGGCGCGTTGCTTAACCGATCCGCTATGTTATTTATTTATTTATTTATTTATTTTATTTATTTATTTATTTTTCGAAAACCGGCACAACAAAGTTTAAAACCTTATTAGCAGTACCGGCAGCATGTAGCATAAACAAGCCCAAATGTTACAGCCGAAATAGTTTTTTTTTCAACGATTTTCTGCCCAACTCTGCTCTCTTTCAATTACTCTTAGAAACACTCTAAGATCTTGAATGAATGAATGCTTTGAATGAGTTCGTAATGTAAACTTTGTTGCTTTAAAATTAAACGTATTTAATTGCAAAAAGTAAAATTTAGAAAACAAAAACCTGAGCATGATTAAATGTTTACGACAATTTATTTATACTATCATTGGTTATATTTCTCATTTCTTGTATAATAAAATAATTTGCGTGTAACCCCGACATTAATAGTTAATTTCCTATACATCGTAGACTGTTCACTCATTAGGCGAAGTCTCTTTATTCCGCCAACAAGTCTATATTATTAATATTGAAGGATACTTTGGCCTCCTAAATCAAATGTAGCACATATTGTTATATCACCCAATAAAGTGTAAAAGTATGATAAAGAGATTAAAGCTGAATACAGAGTCAGCACAAAGCAAACCAGTGAATACACGCACACAGTCACACACTCCCAATACGTGGATTTAATACGATGACAGGCGTACGCAAAAATTTTGCATTTATGTCTCGATAGAAGAAACGAATGGAAAGCGAAAAATAAGTGGCGCAAAAAAGGAATCCGACAAGATTACTTTTATTTAGCCTACTAATTTTGTGCGATTTTATAAAAATGTTTTTCTTTTTCGCTTTTCATTGTGCTTCATATACTCGTATAAATTCATTCATATCTACATACATATGTATAAACATATATACGTACATTTGCCGTATAGAAAATTCCAGAAATAATCAGATATTTATTTTTAGAAAATACTCGTATATAGAAAGCACCCTTGGCGCCGCTCTGGCAAATGTCAGAAACACAAATAAACAAAAGAAGTGACAGACGAATAAATGACAAGCAGTCAAGACAACCAAACAAGCCGACAGGATTTCAGGCAGCAGGCAATGAGGCAGTCTAGCGGTCGCTTTTAGGGTGCGGGAGCAAAGGACGATGCTAATATAAACATATCAACATCCGCTTCCGGCTTTATGCCAGAAATATATATGTATGTGTATAAATCTTTCGTATGCGTCTGTGTATATCTTCTATATCTGCTGCTATATTTATTGTTATTGAAATCCTAATTATGTGAAAAATCATAAGGATTTCATTCGCATTCACTTTTAGCTTTTAGCGTGAGCTTCATTTACATACGAGCGTTAAGCATATACAAAAAATATATGTATGTATTACAATAAACATGTCATGATTTATATTTATGCTTGGATACGGCTTGTTGGTTGCCACAAGTTTTTCGCAATTTCTAACTCTCCTTATTTTTGTTTTTTTTTTTTAAAACATATTATTACATATGGTACATATGTACATTAGACTGTAGACGAGTATATTAAATGTAACTGCTTTTCTGTGCGTGCAGGTTGAAATCAGTAATTATTACATACACTTGAATTGAAATCGCTCCAATTGCTTCGCTCTGCTTGCAATCGCTCGAAGTACAAGTACATAACTTACTCATAGTTGTATCCTTTCTGTCATTATTATTACTGTGGCCCATATTGTTTTCTTGTTTTTAACCTTAACTTGCTGACTTCTGTCCACAGACACACTTATGCGAGAACATCCCATTGTGATACTACATAGTTGGACCTACAGTTTAACGCCGGTTCCGAACGGCGGAGTGTCAATTTTTTATCACTTGCTGGTTTATACCATTTTCTGCCAAAAAAATATCCTGGTACACTTTTACTTCAATAATCTATGCTCTGGAAAATATTTCCAGCATGTTATTGGCAGACAAATCTATCGTTAAATGATTATATTAGAATCCCATTATTACAGAAGACGTTAGATACCGAAGACATAAATAGACATGTTTGTAAGTGGGCTACTGGTCTACATTTATAATATATACCATACACTCGCATAAAAATTATAAAGTAAAAGTATTGAGAAAATCAACTGCAAGTTCGGGTAACTTGAAATACATTTTTAATGTTGACAGGAAGTGTATTTGCTGAAATATGTATCGCTTTGGATATTATATATGTTGCTTATCCTGCGCTCTTCGCGATATTTTCTGTTGCCTTTCAGTTGCTTTTTGATTACACACAAACATTCATGTGTGCATGTGTATTTATGTGTGTGTGTTGAAATCTATTATGGCAAATTTTTATATTACAATGCCATCTACTTGAGGATTATGTGCCATAGCGAAATATTCTTTATACTGTTAATTTATTTAGTTTCTTCTTTTTTCCTTTCCATTTCAGTTTTTTGTGTATACTGTGTGTGCAGTTGCTCTTTTCATTATTATTCCATATTATGTCATTTTAGCTGCCGCTTTCACCCCGAAATTTATGATTTGTATGATGTTTTTTTGTTGTACGATTTTTCTGATATAAGCTAGATTTCAAGCAAAAAAAAACAAATAGAAAATGAAAGAAGGAAGAAATCCTTATATGAACATAATTCAATACATCACCACTGTTGGCAGCAGCAGCAAACAACACTGTCATAAAAAGCAGTAGCACACAATCTCTCTACTCTCACACATTCATTTTTCTCATTTTGAAAATGCATATGTGTGCTGCGGCTGTTGTTGCCAGCCGCCGTTTTTGTTGCTGCTGGCACTGCTTAAGTTAACGTCGCAGAAGCCGTCGTCTCTGTAGCCGTCAGCCTCTCAGCGGCCATTTCGGATTAATGTCAAAGTGAAAGGATTTTGGTATATTTTCTCATTCCCATTGTTGGTACATTTGACTTAAGCATTTTCAGTTTTTTGTTGTTTCCAGATTACTCTCATTTCTCGCCCCTTCTCATCATTATTATTTAGCTTAAAGGTAGGATTTGTTTCTGTATATAAAATAACATTTTCACTTTGATTTCAATACTTATTTCTGAAATTAATGAAAAAATATACATTGCAGGTATATAGATATGCTGTATACTTACGTGCTATGTGTACAGAGTAGCTTGGCATAAGTGAAGTGCATTATCATCGTTTTTATTTTCTTATTTCAATTGCTTTTAATCTAAGGTGATTACATGAAATACTTGGTACTTTTGCTTCATTATTATTTAAATTTTGTTCATAGTTATCAAATTGAATTTTTCTTTATCTACTTCTTTACTAACATAACAGCCCATGGAGTGCCTAGGATGATCATTTCGTACAGTCGTATGCCAAATTCGAACGGCGAATTAAAAAGCTTTTCATTCATTTTGGTGCCGTGTAGAAAAATTGTAGTAATTTCTATACTAATTATAATAAATTTGCATACTTTTAGTTTTTGGAACAGCGTGTAAATTTTGAGACTTCTAAAAAAATTTAATTTTTTAACAGAGACAATATTAAATATCATAAAAGTTCCAGAAAAGAACAGCTTTTTGGATCAGAAAAGCAGCTGAGCAGCTGCCAGCAATGACTTAAAGTTAGTACTACTTATGTATTTGAAATGGGAAATTCATCTAAATAAAATTGCAAACTTACACATCTCCACATCCACATCTTCAGTTGCCCACTCTTGGCGATTTTTTACTTGCTTTGCAGTTAGTAAGGGTTTTACCGTCTTTGCTCGAAATTAGATCTGACACTCCCTCAAACGGTTTCTTATTGTATTCAGAGAGACATTTATGCCCTTTCGAGGCAATTTTTGTTTAGCTGCTTTCAAGGATATGGCTGGATTAGTTTCGAAAATCCTCTTTATAACCAAGTCCTCCTGTTTCGAGGTAGCTCTGCAAATGCCGCGATTTGGCAAGTCGTCCTCATTTTTGTGCATCAAAAAGTGTTGGTTCCAATGCTGGACAAACGCCTTCGACTTTTTTAAGTACTTCTAAGTATTCAGGTGGGACATCTTGAGACATTTTGGATGGAAACAAAGAAAGACTGCTTCAAAACGTTTCGCGTATACGGAACTCATTTCTTAAATATGCTCTTGAGACGGAAGCGTATAATGGACTGTTTCTACAATTACATTGCGAAATTTTCAATGAAATCAAGTTTTTTGAAAATCAAGGCCTACTTGATATTCAAATTATTTCATGCGAAAAAGCCGATTGATTGCTTTCTTCTTGAAAGTACTATAATTTAGAAATTATAATCTTATATGTCCCCTTTTATTTTTTAAAACTTAAGAAATTTGAATAAAATCATCCTAGCGTTAGCTTGCAAGTATTCAGGTTAAATACACTCAAATTATATAAACGCTAGAATTTAGCTAATCACAACTACATTGCATCACCTGGGATTATGACAAAAAATTAGTTTAAAAAAAAGTTTAAAAGTTTTTGAATTTTTTTTTGAAAATTTTTAACAAATCGAACATAGTAGGATCAAATGAAAATATTTTGTAGAAGACGCACGCTCAATGTGGAGGGCATTTCCTTTACATTTTAGTAGCCAAAGCTACCATTGCTCCTTTAAACCCCACAAGGAAGAAGACAATTTCTTGAGCCTACAACAATAAATTAGTAGATATCTTTCCTTTTTGGTGAAAAAATTTCTAGATCTATCAGCAATAAAATAATATAAATATCTCCTCTTTAATTCAAATTTACCATAGAAAAGGTAGTACATGTCGAAAAGGTAGTACATTCTAGGCTAAAGAATTGCATAAATATACAAAATTTGAAGTATTATTTTTAATAAAAAGTATAAATTTGTATAAGCTTGACGTATATAAATGTAACTTTTTTGGTAAATTTCGATAACAAATAACAAACTGCACTTTCTCAATACTACTCTTTTTCCGGAGTAGTGCCTTCTCCCATAATGCATATCATAACGGCAAATAATGCGTTCATATTTTCATGAAAAATTATTTATGAAGAAGCAGTCATACTAGAATTTATCACCAAACATTGTTTTAGTGCTTGTGTTAAAAATTGAGCAGTGAGATCTTGCTTACATGAATGCTGAAGTTCAACTAACATGATCACTCTCAAACTTCTCCCGAATTTCATTGTTCGTCAATAGTAAGCTACACGAACAAGTACCATATGTATACTTGTGACAGCATTGTGTTGGCAGAGAATGTGTGCCTACTTATTCACATGTGAATAGGTAAATCAATATGCCCGACACAGATCTAAAGATATTTTAATTCTTTTGTGCGTAACGATTATATGTTTGCTTAAAAAAAATATTAATCTCAGTGTGAAATTTTTGTGCATATTACAAATGATATTACAAAGCTGAAATGTTTATGTAAAAATCAAATGTTGACATGTAAATCCTCAAATAAAAATCATGAGTACTAATAGCATAACAAAATATACTGAAGAATGTTAAAGTTTCAAGTTAATTTATAATCATGAAGTTCTACATAAAAATATTAAATACATACATACTATTTGTACATATATACCATGTGTATGTATGTAAGTATGAGAGACATGAACTATCATTGAAAATATTTCTACCACAAAATGATAAATGTTTAGAAGTATCTGTCGAATATCTTTTCATGTGTCTTTGCATTAAAATGTTAAAGTCTCGCTCTCACTTTGTTTGCGTGTCTGCCTTAGCATAAGTTTGGCTTGGCCATCTTCTTCAGCTGTTTTGAGAGTGTGTATGCATGTGTGTAAATATTTCATTTGTACAAATTGTTATGTTGAATGTGTGTGACATATTACACTCACATACTTAATCACAGATAAAATGTCCTTTCACACATACATATATAAAAAATATACATAAACTTCTCTATACAAATATATACATATGTATATCTATGTGTGTAAATAATCACGCATCGCTGAAACTAATACACACTCACACACACACTCATTCATACACACATGCTGTGAGATAAATTGGATACTGCTAAGCCAACAACACAACATCAGCATCCACTCTCTAACAGCAACATAAACATCAGCATTAGCTCACAATATTTTCCTACTGCCAACGGCTGCACACAGCACAGAACAAATCTTTTTGACCGCCCACTGGCGTTGAGTGCTTGTCAGCAAAATGTCCAGCTTAGTTGGGGATAATTATCCGGTATGAGCATTAAGAAAAAAAAATTGAAAATATGTATGTATATAAAAAGAATGAAAGCAAAAGATAAAAGAAGTTTAAATACAATTTTTTGTTGCTGGAGTATTTTTTTTTTGCTATCTTTGGATTTAGTTTATATCTTTCACGGTGTTGTTGCAGAGCTTTACGTTGATGTTGGTGTTGCTGTTACTTGTATGAGTGTTTTCTGTTGCCTTGTAACAGTTTTTCTCGGCGTGAGAGTTGTCAAGAATGTTACCATAGTGATCGCACTTGAATAGCTTCGTGTTGATTTCGAGAACAAAAGCAAGATGCGGCCGAGGTTTCATTGAGGTATGACAAGTATATATGTACATATTATATATGTACATGCTTTAGTTAGTGTTTGAAAAACAAACAGACAGGCCCACAAACAACTGGATAGACAGATTATCCATCTGCCTGTCTCTCTGTCCCTTCGTCTATTCATAATATTTCATTTACTAACTACTGTGTCTTCTTATGATGAGGAGCCTGACTGTTTATTGCTCTTATCTCATCATATTGCGAACATAATTATCGCTGATGTTGTTAACGTAGGCGGGTGTGTTTTTTGTTGGTGGTTTTATAGTAGTGTTAGCATTTAAATTGAAATTAATAAGTATGTGAATGTGTTTCTGTATGGTTATATTACTGCCATTGTTGGAGTTAGAAATCGTTGATTATTGGATTCAAATAAATTCGTTGATGTTGGTGTTATCGTGAATGATAAGTCGTAAACATCAGACAAAACTAAGTAATTACAATTAATCATGTTGGAATTTTAGAATTTCTAGGGTTAATTTCACCATCACTCTAATCTGCATTATCATTGTCTTCGTTTTTCTTCTTACCCATCTCATTGTTAATTTTCGCATCAATATAGTTTATAGTTCATTGTCTACTGCTGGTCTCTTGCATAGTGCTACGAACGTATACAGATGCAGAGGCATACCCACACTAAGGTGGTCCAGATTTGTATGGGGTGGAGGCTAAACGTCGTAAAAAACAAGACGCCCCCAATTTATGTTTTCACTTACCCTTATTATTATTTACATACTTATATTGTAGTAAGTTTCTATTTTCTACTGCGACTAATACTGATTGCTCAGTGACCTTGAAAACGTACAATATAAATCAAATTTTGTTTACATTACTTTATAATTTTTATAAGAAGTTAAACGTGTGCAAACATACAACATTTTACACCTACTGCTTATAAGGTTAGCAATATTTATCTTAAGTTTCGATTTTATGGCAATAAATAAAGCGGTTATTCAAAACGTTTACAACAATCAACTGGCAAAAATATTGGCAGTTTTTTTTATTAAAAACTACTGTTACCACTTTTCTAGATCTTTAGATTTTAAAATTTTCTTAGGTTACTGCAACTATTAATATTTTGTCAACATATAAAGCATTCAGTTTCTATAGGAAAAGATAAACCTTTGATAAGCATCGACTAATTATATACCTAGAAATCTAAAATTTTGTGTCAACACTTCTTTCGAGTAGTTTGTGCCCCGGTCGCTATTGCGATAAAGTTTTTTTGGACGACCTTAATCCACTCTTTACTACCATATGTCAGCACAATACATTGGATAATCGCTGTTTTAAGTACACGAGTAATTCAGAATATTATATACTACTTGACATGTTCACTACAAATTTCTCATTTTGCTTAAATAACTAGAGCAAAAATCTTGAAAATGCAATTATTGGTGATTTGATATTATTATGCATTGACAAGTTTTAATATGTTAAAATCTTTACAAATCTTGTAAAAAAATGTTCTCGTAATTAATTGTTGTGCTATTCGCCATAATTTTCTTTGATATTTGCCACACTGGGTCAAATATTTTATTATAGAATAGAATTAAAATCTATCATCTCGACATTGATGTGAAGTATCTGATTAATTCTTTGGTAAAAAGGAATAACAGCTTAAATCTATGTAATCTGCAGCTGATATTTCGACAACTGAATTTGAAGAAGAGGGAAAATATGTAGAAAAACATTCAGTGGCCACAAACTACATATGAATCTTTATATGATATATATTGCTGTTGCCGAAAAACCTCTTCGAAGTCATTGAAAGCTACTAGTTCATCTTAATTTTTGTATATGAACCACCATTAAGGTTTAAGGAGAAAAGTCAAATCCATATTCAGAATATGAATCCATAACGATTCTACTTAGTCTAATGTTTTCATTGGTTATTCCATATTCTTGAATCTATAAAATATTAAAGTAAAAATAAATAAATCCCACATATTAACATATCTGTGAAGGATCTAATGTCTTTTGAAAATTGTGTTCCCAAAGATATTTAAATGTTAAGAAAAATATGTTAAATTACAGTAGATACAAGCACATGTGAAAGTTATTTATTTCTAGAATTTTTGCCGTCACCATACAAAAATACATCGAGATTGAAGGATTTAATTAAAGCTTCCTGTAATTATTGTATTGTATATATAATTTTCAGAATATTTTTTAATCTAAACAAAGAGTGCTCGGAAATAGTATAAAAGTATAAAATTTATGTTTAAATCTGAACGAGAAAATACGTTTGAACTGCTACTGCTTCTGCCTTTTGCCTCAATTTTGAATTTTTAAATTCAACATAGTATTGATTGTTAGAGGCGAGAACTTTAAATTTAAATAAAACCAAAAGAAAACACCCATTATATGTATATTTATGTACATATCCTTTTTACTAGAACATTATAGCCCCTTAGTCTAGCCTAGGTCTGGTCGCAAAATCTTTTCAACCTGTCATTGAAACTTCTGCAATCACGCCTGAAGTGTATTGTGTCACTTTTTGAGGTCTAGTGTAAGTTTTTATATGTGTGGTAAGTATTTACTTAAAAGCAGACAAGAGATTTTGCAAATACCAAAGCAAAATACTTTGACACAGGCATGCATGCGAGAATTTAAGCACAAAAATATGCATACGTTTTTGTGCAACAACTTCTGCTGATGTGCGACCAGACAAACGCACACACACAAAACACACGCATACGCACACCTTCTTTGAGTTATCAAAGCAGCTTCAAACACTTTCACCAATTGAGATAAAAATAGGAAAGAGGGGAAAGTGAAGAGAGGAAGAGAACCTGTTGCATAAATAACGAACGCAAAGGGGAAAAAGGAGAAGAAAGCAATGAACGAAGAACTGAACGAAGTATACACATACCATACATGTGCAAACAACGGCAGAACTTTTTAAATTGCAAAACATAAAACAGACACGCACTCAAATTGGTTCAGCTTGAGCGAATTTTATTGCGCGCTAGGAAAGAAGGGAAAGCATGACGGCATGACAAAACAAAAATATGCGAGAAATAATAAACAAACAAAAAATAAGCAAGGCAAGCAGACAAATGCAACAGACTACAGGCCAGAACAACAACAAGTGAATATTTACGTACGAACGACCCAGAACAGCACAACGACCAAAGTTGATACACAACAACAGCAGCAGCAACGGCAACAAATGTATAGGAATAACAACAACAAAGGAAAATACATCGTATGTACATACTTATATCTAAATTACTAACACGAAGAGCAAACAGAGCACCAGCCAGAGACTGCGAGAGTAAAACATAAATATTAAAACAGAAACGCTCATACGCTGCAAAGTGGCATGCATGCACTAAACTCTAGTAGCATTTGCTACCAATGTGTGAATGCCCCTGGATGTGAGGGTGGCATTTCAATATTTGACGACGACGACGGCAAACGCCGGCCACACTCATACTCGTAATTCAATTTCGTGGTATATGCTCTGATTGAAGGGAACAATATGAGATTATGGAACATTGGTACACACTTATAAACTACACACACACAAAATAGAGCGTGGCAGCACAAATGGCTGAGCGTCTGTCGATATATATGAGAACCGGAAACTTGGCACGCACGCAAAATGAGAGAGAAGATAACGAAGAAATTCATCACTGCGCAGTGTGAACACATGCCAAGTTTCCTTTTATTATGTGTGCTCTCAGCTCCCGCACTACGCGCGACTGTTTCTACGCTTTTGTGTGTGTGCATAGGAGTGTGCATAGGAATAAAATGAAAATTGAAGCATACATGTAAGCGTTCGCTTGTGATATTTCAATTGTATTCTTTATTTGCTATTCACGGGGAGTAGTGATGTTTTGCTGTTGATGTGTGATGTGTTCTTCCTCCGTTGTTACTCTTTTAACGTATTCGTCGTTGCTGTCGCGTGCTTGCTGTCGTCGTTGTTGTCGTTGTCGTCATCGAATCTGATATTAGTCTTCGTTTGGCGGTCTTTGTGTCAACAACGTGTTGCTCCTAATCAAATAAATAGAAACGTACCAACGTGCAGCAGAAGCCCGCACGTAAACACGTTAACGTTCATAATATGTTGAATGCATTTTATTATATTGTGTTGTGAATCAACTTCCTCAATACTCTATGCGACGATTTAGTGCTATAAAATTGTCGTGCAACAAAATATTACATGTCAAGTTCATGTAAATGTACACATTTGAGTTGTATGTGAGTGCCTGTGTAATTTGTAAATTGTAAAAAGTATTTTGAATTGTTGTTGGTTTTGTGTAATTCGTTTGCATGCAATGCATCATGATTCATTGCAGCTAAAGCTAACAGCAACCAGAACAATAAGTGCAACAAGTTTTAAATTGTAAAATTTTTTTAACTTAAAGCAAAAATTGTATAGAGCAAGCAAAATAAGTACAACAACAACAAAAATACACAGTTTTATTTAAATTACATTCAAATTGATTTTAGCATGTGTGAAAAAGAAAAATTGCAAACACTTCATCGTCATCGTCATTGAAATTGAAATTTGAAAAGTTATATCCTAAAGTGAAATAACCAAAAAGTATATATACATACATAAATAATCAAACAAGGACGGTTAAGGAAAAAATCAGCAGCAACAAGTACGTGCTATACATATACATACCATATATACATACACTTACATATACTTACATACATATACACACATCAGAATAATCCTAAATTTGTAGTTTATGTACATTTATGTGTATTTATATCTATTTATTATATACTAACTTTCATTATTTTACTTAATTTTTTAAAAGAAAATACGTACATTTAACATCGTTGCATTAAAATTAGAAACGTTTTTCTCCTGTCAGATATTCATAACATTATACAACTATAAGTATTAGAACTATACATTTAAATTTTATATTTTCGAAATGCGAGGTAGGCATAAAAAATTAATAAGTCTAAATTATGCACACTTTTACTTTAATTTCTGATATTGATATTTCATCATCATTGAAAGTTTTTTTATATTTTATTTGAAATTCTGTGATTCATCAGCTAAAATTAAAGCCACATGCCCGCGACCGAGGATTCTAACGTTTGTTATCTCTTTTTATTCTTAATTTGAATTGTATGCTCCAAGTTACCATAACTCCACATCCATTATGAATAAATTCGATGTCTTAATTTCCTTTCACAAAAGTAAATCTACTTTATATTCAAATAACTATTTCCATAAATCTAATTTGCAGTTTTCTATCAAGATAAAATAATATAAATGTTCAGAGCTGACTTATGACCCTGCAGTCAAATTTGGGCTTTCAATTTCTAAATAATGCTTAATTTCCGTTGAACATTAATGTGACAATTTTACAGTGATTTCAAATGATCAAGAAATGCTGTATTTTATTTAAATGCATGCATAACTTATTAATTGATGTATTAATCATAGTAAAATAAAACAATTTGGACTATAAGATGGTAGACTCTTACCTAATGTAGCAATAATAAACTGAAAGTGTGTATTATGTAAAGACTTTAAGACAATGATGGGCTCTACATATGAGTCCAAATCTCAGAAAAACTTTAATGTTTTCAACTGTAAAGTGGGGAAAAAGTTAATTTGTGATGTTTACCTGGAACTCGAAATCATTAATTTAAAATAAAATACAAAAATATTTAAATCGCAGGCCTGGCCCAAAAATTTGCCCAAAAATCAAATGAAAAATATTTATTTATTTCGACGTTTAGGATCAATAAAGTTGGGTTAAATGAGCTTATTTTTCTCATATGGTAGTTTGGAGCAACTCGTCACACATAGTTAGTGGCCGCAGTTCAGAAATCACTTAATGTCGAGCGCTCCAAATTTTAGCAAAAAAATTGGTAAAAATTACTTTTACTCACAGCAAATTCTCACTGTTTTACAGTGCTCTGAAATTTAGTTTAGTTATTCCCCTTTTATTATTATTATTACCTCAACTTCGAAACCAGCGACCCCAAAAATCATCGTGTTTAGAGTTTCATGCTAATCTGATGACTTAAAAAAAACTGTTCGCTATTTTGTAGCCGCCACTTCATATATTTTTTTTTTTTCAATTGGTCATTTTAAATTCGTAATAAGATTTCCTTAGCTAGTACGGGGGCTACTCAGAGTTTGCGTATTTTGGCAACCTTTTTTGGGTTTGGGACCACTGTAGGTCAGGTAGTTTGCTGCATGAACTTTGCTACAGCATTACTTAAAAAAAAAACTTATTATTTTAAAAGGTACATATTGTTTTACCAGTTACCACTGATGTAGTATATATATCCAATATTAAATTACGAATAATAACTTCAGAATTAATTTTCTTAAAATATCTGTATGGGAAGTTAAGCGGTAATATGTATTCCTCCTTAGCTGGTAGTTGTGAATAGAAACCAGTGTTGGAAAGATTTAGTTTTATATCGATAATTGTCCATCTCTAAACGTACTAATTAAAAATAAGAATCGTCGTGGCGTAGTTGGTAGTCTGCTGTAGTTCTAATCAGAGTGCCCCGGGTTGGAATATCGGCGCAGTCAAATCAACATTTTTGGTTCTAACGTAATTATTTGTCACTATATTTTTCTGAGAAGATTGAAGATAAGTTTTGACAGGAGTTGAAGTATAAAAAAGTGCATATTCTCCAAATTATTCAGGAAAAATACAAAAAATATATTTTATGAATAAACATAAACATTGCTTTTATGTGTCTAGACCGCACCTGTTTAAATAGTTGAGTATATTAACTGAGTGTATATCTGTCAGCTGATACGCGCTCGTTAATTTTAGTCGAGCCGTACGCCAGCTAGTTGACCAATATACGAGTATATTATATATGGAATTAATTATAATTATTGCTTGTTTAGTTGTTAATTTGATATTTATAACAAATTTTTATTTTTTTTTGATTAAATGTAATCTGAAAAAAATGAAAATGATGTTATATAAAATCAAAAATGCATTTTTTATAATAAAAAACGGGTTTTCTCTAGATCATAGATTCACAAATATAGACGGGCAAAGACGAACCGAAAATAATATTTAATGAGCCATTCGGATTCGGCATGGAACTTTAAATTTAACTCACTCACATGAATAGATGTGAGTGAGAGAGTCAGCCCCCTCCTTTTTATATTGTGCGATTAAAAAGGGGGAAAAAATTACGTTTTTATTCTCAGTAACTGCAGAAGATTTAAAAATGTATGTAAATCTAACACGTTTAGGCTTAAGTTGGTTTAGAACCAACTTCAACTTCCAGAACAATAAGAGAAACAAAACAATGTTATCATTGGAAAAATAATTAAACTAAAAGATATTGAATAGTCCCAATTTTATTAACTTATTGTTCGTTTGAATTTTAATGAGTTGAGTGATAAAAATTATTATATGTTCATAGATAACATTGTTTTTTTTTTAAGTGTGAGGATTTCAATGTTGATTAAGTCATCTGCCAATGCATGATTGCTTCTATTTATTTAAAAATCTCATTATATTTAATATATTTCCACAACTTTTGAAAAGTTTTTTTTTAATATTAGTTTCTAAATAAAAATTTCTCTGTCTGAGAATAGAGGTGAAATAGACAAGTTTTTACTACATAGAAATAAAGCATCAGAAGTAAAGGAGAATTTGTTTTTACGTTGCGCAAAAGCGGGAAAGCTTAATCTGCTATAATAAATAGGTACGCAGTAGTGTAATTTGTATGCTGGAATGTTGTAATGTTTGTTTGTACATGCGTACATACAATATACCCACGTACATACATACATGCATAAGTAGCACATATGTACATAAAAATATAAGCAACTCGGCTAACTAGCTAAATAACTGTAGTTATACTCCCAACGCGGCGGCAATGAAGAACTTTTGAATTCATACTTTATCTGAGCCAACAATAACAATCCAATCCACGTATACAAGAGAATAACTTAGTAACTTGTTTTTTTTCCTTTCCTTCCTCGCTTTGCTTTGCTTTTGTGAAGAAGAATATAAATCTAAATGTAATCTTTTTAGAAAATGCAAAACACAAAACTAATTTGTTTCGAGATTAGCTACATAGAAATGTCTAGCAATACAACAACATCAACAGCAAGGTGAAGCTAAATAATACTACAACAACAAAAAAATGTTTTCAATATTTCGCAATAAATGCTAAGAAAAAGGAAACCTGAGTCGCTCGTAAATTCAAAGTCAATTTTCTATAAAAAAGATGTTACGAAAATGTTTTTATTTGATATTGCTTGGTTGTCTTTCGCTTGCATAAAATTTTCAGCTTTCAATTTGCTTATAATAACAACAATTTTTTATTATTTTTTTCATCTTCTTATTACAATTTTCTGGAGATGCTGGTAGGTAATCTTTTATCATCGTCATGCTCATCATCCTCATGTATTGACAACATCACCCCCATCACCGTCGTCGTCTTCATAGCGATGACGCTATCGTCGACGTCATCATTTTCGTTTGCCCTTTTTACCATAATTTAACAATAGAATAAATGCTGATATCACTTCCAGTAGGTGTACTTAAATCAAATTTAAACATTTCACAAAACTTTACACACATACTTATATGCATCCAGAGACGTTGGTTGCACTGCTGCCAGTTCTATTACTAAGTATTTCTACTGCTTCTATTTCTACTGCTCTTGCTCTGCTCCTCTTCCCTATACTTGAATGGCACTTGAGAGTTTTTCCATTGCTTGCACATTTTGCATTTCCAAGTAATTGTATGCCATCTCTCTTTTAAAATATATACAACAAAAAAATAAAAAAGAAGAGAAGAAACACAAATGAAAATAAAAACAGATATGCAATTCACTGACAACTCACAAGATACTTTTTTTATACACAAACTGTTGATACTATTTTCGCTGCTATGAATATGGGGATACCAACTGCTATTGCTGCATACGTTGGTACATACTTGCACTAGTTGGTTGCGGGAGAGTAAATACGTGAATATGTCTGTGTGTGTATGCGTCCCTACAAATGCATGTAAACAAGACTAAAAAACTGAAAATAGTTGAAAAAAAAAAATAAAATATAACTTGCCTCCATTATTTTTTTCGAGAAGCATAAAATCTAAGTAGGTGGAAAGTGCTTGGTGTTGCTGCTTGCCGTTTGTGTTAAAATAGTAGTCACTGTTTTGGTTACATATGTTTATTTATTTATTTATTTATTTATATGGCTGTCAGTTTATCTGTCGGTATGTCTGTTTATTTGTATGTTGGTTTGTCTATCTCTCTGTTTGTCTGTCTGTCTGCCTTTTTGCTTTGTATACATGTTTAAATATTTGTATTTGTGTCTATATTGCGTTAGGTTTTTTTCAATAGTCTTTGTTGTTCTGTGGTTGTAAATGCATTTTTCACACAAATTGCAAATCATTGTCTAACAATTGTAAATCCCATACACAACCATATATAGCAAAATAGACTCACTGCAAGGAGATATATTTACATGTGTATGTAGGTTTGTGGAAACTTGTGTTGCATACGCGCTTACACACAAATCCAAATATACACAAATATACATTTGTACTTGTACACACCCTGCAACCAAGAGCTGACAAAATGGCGCATTTTGTTAGTCAATCATACTTACTAGAAATATTTCTAGTCCATGCATAATAGAACAATGACTAGTACATGACCAGATTGATGTAATAAACGTTGTTCTTGTTGACACCAAACAAACCTGATAGAGTTGCCGAATTATTCTGTTTAATTTTGACCGAAGAAAAAGTAACACCGGCACAAAGAATTAAACCTATGACTCATTAAAGCAGCGGCAAAGCGGCGTACACTACGTATTCCTGTTAAAACGATCGTACTAGCAATTCTCATGTAGCTCAGCTAATAAAACCTTTACTCCGGAATCCACAGCCACTGGTTCAAGCCCAGTAAACGTCATAAAAACATATAAAATATGTATGCCCCACGCAAAGAATCAATTTAAATAATTTTTAGCCTAGATAGTCTAACTATAGATAGATTTAGACCACTACTAGTCATGTAACGGGTGTTTTTCTTAGAAATCTGGCAATACTTTTTTCGAAGTTGGTCTTTTTGACAAATGTCACTTGATTTATGCTCAGTTTGGTTTTGTCTTTTCATAATGAATAGACTTACTCCTGAACAACGTTTGCAAATTGTGCAAATTTATTACCAAAATAATGGATTGTTTCGCGCGATTTTCACAAGAAAATTTTGTTCAGCGGTCAAGCTCACTTTTGGTTGAATGGGTGGGTACGTTAAGAAGCAAAATTCTCGCATTTGGAGTGATAATAATCCACAAGCCATTGTTGAGACGCCATTAGACGCCACCTCAAAAAGTCACTGTTTGGTGTACTCTATGGGCAGAGGGAATCATTGTTCCATATTTCTTCAAAGATGAACCCGGTCATAATGTTACCGTCAATGGGGAACGCTATGGAGCCATGATTAATGACTTTTTCACTTCAAATGCCTGAATTGGAGGATGTTGATGTGGACAACCTTTGGTTCTATCAAGACGGCGCTACATGCTATACAGCCAACGAAACAATCAATTTATTGAAGGAAACTTTAGGTGAGCGCCTCAAGATCGTGCGATTTAACACCGCTGGACTATTTTTAATGGGGTTATGTGAAGTCGTTTGTCTACGCAGATAAACCCGAGTCGATTGACGCCTTGAAAGAGAATATTCCTCGGGTTATTACTGAAAATGGGGCCTCTCGGCTGGAATTTATTCGAACCAGCCGCGGTAGCCACTTGCTCGAAATCGTTTTTAAAACATAATGGCAAATCCTTATCTTTATAGTAAAGTTAAATTCTTGGCCATAACATTAAATTATATGCGTTTTATTTCTTCTTGAAAACCACACTTCTAGAAAAAAACACCCTGTACAATGGCAAGCTTGTATAAAAATGACTAGCCTATTCTCATATGTTTAGAATAGTCATACTTAGATCTAATTGTGGTCCCTCGTAATATAGTTTAGTACTAGTATAAGACTAGACCGATTGGTTACTGGGTGTAAAAACATAGAAAAACACCAAAAATTCCACATGGACAGTGATTTACTTTGCTTTTGTCTCTAACTATGTGTGTTTGCATTTGTGTGTGTATGTTTGTATTTTTTGTGTGTTGGTATTTGTGGGTGCATTTTGTTTCGGATTTTGGTTTTGCTTTGCTTCTTTTGTTGGCTTTAAGTTAATAAATGACATAAAATCATTTTTAATTAAATTTTCGCATCGCTTTAAATTGAGACTTTATAAATTTTAAAATTACACGAATGTAATGAGTTCGTCTTCAATAAAAATGTTTGTTTTATAATTTTTAAAAATAAAAATATGCCAATACCATGGTAATATTTAATAATGAAATGATCCAAAGTGATTTATTGAAGTAAACAAAGTTACATTTTTGCAAATAATTTTGTGGTATTAATTCAGAGTCTCGACAAACGAATAAAACTTTAAGGAGGATTTACATTCAACCGAAAAGAGCCTAAACGATCGAAATGATCACGAACGACAAGGCGACGTCTTCTCATACCAAGAGGCAAAACTAATATTTTTATCAGATATCCGAGTCAAATTATTTATTTGATACCCATCATATCGCTCCTTCAATACAATACTGCTTTAACTCCAAATGCGTCTTAGTGTAAAGCGGTTTAACTCAGAATTTAACACTGTTTAAGTTGTTTAAAACCACAAGACTTTATTTAAACCATTTTCTATTGAAGAAACACTTTTAGTTAATACAGTATCGCACTAAAGGAGTGATTGATAATCATTCCTTTGTTAGAATATTTCTATCTTCTTCTTTTAATGACACAACAGCCCATGGAGGGCCCAGCGTTTCAAAGCTAATTTTTACTCTTATAGGTTATCCATTGCCATTTTGACTGTGCCGAGATTTGAACCCCGGACACTCTGCGTAATAATCGAACGCACTACCACTACACCACAGCGACCATTTCTTATTGTTCCTGTCCATATTCAGTGTCCTTGTCAATGAATATAAATTCGAATGGGCTGGACGAAGAGACACTTTAGAGAATAACAAACTATTCACAAATACCACCATTGACCATACAAGATTACTTCTCTCGAGCCATATCATTCGAGCCATTTCGATTGAACAGTTTCATGCTGTTATGTTATTAAATATAGCAATATAATAAAATAATTTATTTGTTGCTGCCAAGATAATGGGAAAGTTGACCAACATTTTTTTTTGTTTTGTTTTTGTTTTTATCTTTGCCTGGTGGAAAAATACAGCTAATATAATTTCTTATTCTAATTTAAAGAAAAGTCGGTTTAAACTAATTTTAGCACTCAGAGCTGTACGGGCTTACTCGTCCAGCATTACTGCAACAAGCTACATTATTTTTGCAAAGAAATAACAAATAGTGTTTTCCTTATTGCCATTTGAGTCTACGTAACCAATTAAATAATTCCAAGTCTGGAAAAATTGCCTGAAATCAGAGTAAGAATATTAATTATTTAATATGCATATGCATTTTTGCCACGGTGTTTCAGGGCAAAGACCTTCGTTCTTGTAGCAAAATGTGATTGCCATTAATAAAATATCAAAAGAACAAATTCTTGGAACACATACAATGATTCTTAGAATATTTACATAAATATCATTCGAACAATTACATGCATATAAAATGAATGAACGACCATAAAACTAGTTAAAACATTACTTAATCGCACTCACACACACGAACGCATAAATACAAAAACAGACATAAAAACCAACATTACGATAACAATTAAGTTAATCAAAGCTTAAGTGTTGGAACATACATATGTACATACCATACTTATGTACATGTATTCTATTAGAGTATAATCGACTACAGTTTAATATCGAATACAAAACAAATACATACATACATACGTCTACTTGTATGTATGTTAATGTGCATGGAGGTAGTATACATTACTTAGTAGTAGTAGTGCCCATAACGTTATGGAATAACTTATACAGGTTCACAATTAATAATAATGTATACAACTTTCTTCGTGCTATAGAAAAAGTATTGTAATTTTTCGCCAATTTTCTTCATTCTTGAATTATTCTATGCAATCGAGAGTACATCTGATTTAATTTTTGTGTGATCTAGATTTCATTTATTTATTTATTTTACGATGTCAAATAATCGGTCATCTATTGTAGCATTGCACCAGCTAGGCAAACGCAATTGTGAGATCCGGCGGCAGCCGTTCGTTAGTTTATCATGCAAGTAAACGGTTTTAGGGGCCGAAGAGGTAGAAAACCCACCGTTAATACTTCCAAGAATCGCAAAATCTTTCAAAAGCGGGTGCAGCGTAATTCAACGGTTTCCATGAGAAAAGTTGCTTACGAAAGTGGCATCAATCGTGAATCATTTCGACTTATTACAAAAACAAAGTAGGACTCAATGCTTACAAGCTCTAAAAAGGCCAGTAACTTACGGATGAAAACAAGGGAAAAAATCGTCTTCACAGATGAAAAGTTGTTTGCTGTTGAACAAGCTCATAACCGTCATGGTATGGGGTGGGATTTTTCGCAAATGGCAAGACACCCTGGATTTTTGTGGAACAAGGAGTCAAAATCAACTAAGAAGTGTACCGCCGTGAAATTTTAGAGACAATGGTACTATCCTGGGCTTACGGACTCGACGACACTTGACGATAATGATTGGATGTTCCAGCATGACTCTGTGCCAGCTCACAAACACAAGATTGGTGCTGGGCTCATTAAACTGATTTTATAACATCTCAATAATGGCCACCACCATTTGTTGGATCTAAATCCGATGGATTACAGCGCATGGTCAATTTTGGAGGGTATGGTTTGTTCTAAACGTCACACAAATTTATCTTCTCTGAAACATAATAACGGTGGAGAATCCTAAAAATTGTCCAAGCGTTTGAAACTGGCTGAATATATTTTTACTCTTGCATTATGTTATGTTTTTCTTCGATCTGTTTTATGATTTTAATTACAATAATTTTCAACAATGTGTTAAATCTTTTGTATACACTTATTAATTGCCACCCGTTCTTTTCATTGCCGAGCACAGGACATAAAAATTTCCAATCCACCAGAATTTTCTAATTTTAGAGAGTCAACGACGGCTTATATGGGGGTCAATATGATCCAAAAATGTTGATTATATTTATGCATGACCTTTTAAAATAAAAAAAAATTTATATTTTTGGGCTCCTTTAGTGTACATACATATACCATAAATACAACTTACAAGCAATAGGAACGTCTACATTGAAACGCTTCTTTAATGGCATGTAAGTGAACATGTGCCACCAACACAACACAAACGGACATGCATACCAACACTTGTATACCCAATAGAAAATCAGATCATATCTAATGAATTTATGAATTTACTCGGTATAGTAATCGATCATAGCCTTATAATGAACAGCTTTGTTGTTTCAGCTCTAAAATAAAAATTGTATTTGGGTAACAACTCCTCCGCTAGAGGAGAAGGAGTTTTACAGAGAATTTGTTCTCTTCTTATGGCATTCAGATCTTTTAGCATCAGTGATTTTCCACACCGGATGCATTGTTTTCAATTCCTTTTTTCCCGAGTGTACTAACTCTCAAACGTGCTCATAGATCTTCCTTCTTACCTTCTTTTATAGATACTGGGATCTACTGGGACATATTCAAATATATTCGTGTAATTGTGTGTACTGTGACAGAGGTTTCTACTGTCTGCTTATCTATCTTCTTACCTATTTATCTGTATACATACATACTTATGTATGTTTGTATGTGCAAATATATTATGTAAGTATTTATGTCTCCATCACACCTGCTTGAAATGACATGAATGCTAGCGGATGCGGATATGTAAAAGTTCATTTTCACCTTTTTGGGTACGCCTTTAAATTATGTGGCTGTATGCGTGCGTGTAGGCGTTTAAATGCCCGCAAGTTAACTTTTTCGTTTGCATTAATTAATTTTCATTTGTTTAGCAATCTAACAAATAAAACATACTTTTAAAACTTATTAAAGCTTTTCTTTCTTTCTTTCTTTCGGTTCGTTTGTTCATTCTTTCGTTATGTTTTATTGTGTGTGCTGTGAAGTTGCTGTGGCGTGTTTTTCTTTTTAGTGAAATAAAATGTGCATTTATGTGTGCAAATGAGTAAAGAAAATTAACGTAGACCAATCTGTGACCATGTTCAATCGTTTAGACATTGAAATATGCACATAATTATGTTTTTCAATTCATTTATGTTAATTTCTTACATATTTTCTGCGTCAATCTAGCAGAACAACAGCTATAATTTAGCATCATGAAGTGCAAATAAGTGAAAAACTTTAAGATGACAGTAGAGGAAATTGAAATCCTTTAAGATCATTTTGAAATGATTTGTAATACAAATTTTTGAAATCGAGTTGTGAAGCATTTTTGCATAGTCATTTATAATTTTTGTTTGTTTTTCCTGAAAGATGCTATCTGCAAATAAGCACAGCCCGATATTAAAATGTCACCAAAGTTATACAAGAAAATAATGGAGGGAGAAAAGATAACCTCAACAACTCTACTTGGTAATAAAATCGCAACAAAGCTATTAAAATTAAATTATACACAGTTGCGCCCGTTCGTTGCTGAGCAATTACGACGAACGAGGGCTCAATGCGGCGTTGTCCAACCATTGTTGGTTGGATGGAATTACTTTTACCTTACACGTTAAGCTATAGTATAAGTTTTTGTTCTTTTTGCCGGTTTTGAGGCAAATATGCATGCATATGGTAGGTGTGCATGTATACTTACATATAGTTTGTATGTAGTGAAAACAAACAGACACACACACAGTCACATTGCAGCTGCTACGATAAAATGTTTTATCATGGCTGGATCGAAAGGAAAGTGGCACTTGTATTGCGCTCGTAGATGCATACATAGATACATACAAAAAAACAGCCATGCAATGGGTGGTGTATGCATATTGTTGCATTTGATGATGGGCGAGAATTGTGTGGGCGTATGACACTTGAGTTGAAACCAGAGTGCGACGCATACAAATACACTCCACAAACATATACACAAACAAACATGGAAATATATACAAATTGAAATCAAGTGAGTGCACTGAAAGTGAATGAAGGATGTTCTACTGAAACAGTGCACACATATACACACGTATTTATATTGCATATTCTAGGGCGTATAACTAGTACCTACATATGTATAAGTATGTATGTACGTATGTGTATATAAGAATAAAATTGTAAGACATGCTGTCCGCAAAAAACTAAATCACTCTTGGTATATACTTATATACTTATATGTATACTTATATGTGTGTGTGTTTGAAAGCAAAAAATATGTACAATAGTGAATTAAAAAAATTGTTAAGGTATAATTATTGGCGCGACATATGACGCGACAGCAAACAATGTAAAAGTCATGTAAGTGTGTAAATGCGGAGTTTTTATTTTTTACTTGTATTTAAAAAAAGAAAAGCATGAGATATTTACCATGTATAAAAAGGTAGTAAAAATGCTAGCAATGAATCGTTCGCCATTTGAGAAATATAATTTTCTTCGTTTTTGTACTTTCAGTTGCTTTTTGTTTTATTTATTTAAAGCGTGAAAAGAAAGCGAAGCCATAATATTAAATATATATTTTGTTGGGGTCGATGTCGATGTTGATTTTATATGTGATTTTCTGCAGAGTCAGTCACTTGCTGAGGAGGATGAGATATGGGGGTCCCGTTGTGATGTATCAGGACCAGGCAATTATATAAATTAAATTTACTCATACATATACGCAAAATTTATTTAATAGTTTTTTTTCCTCTGTTTTTTGGTTCATTTTGGATTTGATGCCTGTATGTGTGCGTGAACGTATAATAAGTGCGCATGTGATGTGCGGGCGCTTTTTTTTTTAACAATACTTATGACTCACTCATATTTATTTTTAAGCTTTCCTCTTTGTTATTTGTTTTTCATTTTTATTCATATTGTTTGCTGTGCTGTGTCGCCAAAGAAGAAATTTTCGAGTTTGTGTAAAATGCTTTAAAAAAATGTATTTATGCGTTATTATTGCATGCTTCACAGTATAAACCTTAACCCTCAACTAGCTGATAAGGTACTTTACTTTTAATGGCACAACAGCCCATGGAGGGCCTAGGCCGATCTTTTCGCATCCACTCCTGTTGTGCGTGTTATATTTGTACATGAATGGAAGGGACCTACAGTTTAATGCCGAATCCGAACGGCGAAGTGAAAAGCTTTTCATAGCAATTTTTACTCTTGTAGGTTTGCCATTGCCTGCCAAGAGGTGGTGCCGTGTAGAAAAATTATTTTTTCTTCCTCTTTTTTGATTTTGCCTGTGCCGTGATTCGAACCCCGGACACTTTGCGTAGCAGTCCAACGCACTACCACTACGCCACAGCGACCACGAGCTGATAAGGTACCCGGGTATTTATTACGCGGCTGACATCTCTCGAATTTGTATTCGGATTCCAAAATTACAATTTACTTGATTATTTTACAATAATTACTCAACGGAATAGCAGAAACTAAAATCTATCTTTTAGTAGGCTGATAAGGTACCCGGTCAGATTTTTCTATGGTAATAATGTTGAAAAAATATGATAAATTAACGCATTCAGTGAATACCCAATTATGGAAGTAATTAAAGATGTGTAAATTGTAAAATAAACTCGATTTAATTAGTGGAAATACGCTTAATTTTAGTATGCATATAAGTACATAATTATAAATATTCTTTTAATATCTTAAATTCGAATTTTAAATGCACATTACGTACATATTAGGTACATAGGGTACATAAATAGCCAACAGAAGATGTTTTTGTAAGCCATATAACTGTTAGGCATCAAATTAGAACAATTCCCGTTGAACCAAAATAGCTCCAAGAACGTACAAAAAAATCTGGATATATTTCGTTAACTCTTCAAAAGTCTTACATGCAAATTGACCCACAATGTCTGCTGGTGATCTGGTAAACACCACGAAGATACTGTTTGTCGACTTAAGATGGAGAAGCGTAAGGATTTTTAAGATTCACACACTTTAGCTTGTGTTTGCACTCCACACCCAGGATACCCAAAATATGCTCTATCCTATTTAATTCCAGTCTATTCTTCTTTTCTGCTGTATAATCAGTCGACACTCTGTTAATTTCGGAAGATTGAGCTGTTTTACAGCATACATTATATTAGTTTCAACAACGAATTGTTTCTGTAACATTTTGATATCACATACATTATTATTTTCTAGTTTTCTCGCTTACACTCGAAGGTAAGGTAGTTTCTTTCTCGAATAAAAACTTATTTTCTTCTTTTAATGGGAGAACAGCCCATGTAGGACCTAGGCCGAACTTATTGAATCCACTCATGAATGGAAGGGACCTACAGTTTTATGCTGAATCCGAATGGCGAAGTGAAAAGCTTTTCTTAGGCAATTTATACTCTTGTAGGTTCGCCATTGCCAGCTAAGAGGTAGTGGCGTGTATAATAATTTTTGGTTCACCTTTTTATTTTTCCTGTGCCGAGATTTGAACCTTGGACATTCTGTGCAGCAGGCCAACGCACTATCAACTATACCGCAGCTACCATTCGAATAAGGGCACCAAAGCAATATCTGTAAGGATATAAATCAACATTTTATACTATTCCCAGCGATTGCAGTGTTACAAGCGAATATTGTGATTTAATATATAAAATATATTTCCACATTCAACTGAAAGCAAAAATATAAATAAATAAATATAGAAAAAAACGAAAGAGAAAAAACAAACAACAAATAATAAATAAACAATCATACAAATGCAAAAATAATAAAGCAAGCAAGAAGCAGAAGGAGAATATGCATAAACAATACGAGCACGTCACGTATTATCAATAAAAAATAATAATATCACACTACAAATTCAACTTTAACATCCTCGCACACATCCACACACAAACAAGCGTGGGTGATAAAGGAAGCAGCAACAGTGAATGGTTATTGTAATATGAAGGTATAGCTTCTTCCTTTCCCTTCCCGTATGCTCTTAATGCCCTATTGAAGTTGAAAAAAATATAATAAAGTAAAAGTAAAAAGCATTCAAGTGACAAAGGGTGAGTATCTATCATTCGGGTGAATGAGTGAGTGTGCAAGTGGTGAGGGGTAACAAAAAAAAAAATGCCAAACTGAAGGTAGATAACGTTGCCGGTGTGCAGCATTCAGCAGCAAGCGAACGCACAAAATAGCAAAGGGATCGGGAGAGAGTACACACGGAAGGCAACTCATAATATTTGGTTTGTTTGCTGTGTATTTGTGCAAAGGACTAAAAACAATTTTACCTAAAATAAAAACAAAGCACTGCGGATCTGCCGAGAATCAAAGTGAGTGAGTGAGTTTGTTTACTTTATGCGCCGCTACTGTTGCAAAGTAAAAAATAATAAACAAAAATATAACAAAAAATAACAAAGACAAAGAGAAAAATGTAATGACGTGCATAAGGAATTCAAGAAAGGCTCAAGAAAATGCAAATAAAATAAAAAATAACAAATAACTAAGACTACACTTTGGTGTTTATTAAAAAATAATTTCCCGCTTTTACGCCACTGTGTCTGGGCATTTGTGTGTGAGTGTGTGTAGGTTTATGTACATGAGTGCGTTTGTGTGAATGTGAGTCCGTGTGTCTATACTTCAACAGTTTACATTTGGTTGTCACAGCAAAACATAATAAAGAAAGGAAAAATTAAATAAATTGAATGAAAAATAACAAGTTAGATATGTTTGAATTGATATTGGCCGACTATAGAATATGCTACGATTACATAGAAGAGCATGTGTAGAGCAGTTCACTTTTGATGAAACAAATTAGAATTTTTCCAGACGTTCCGTCTAATAATAAAGTAAAAGTATAAAGCATTCAAGTGACAATGGGTGAGTATCTATCATTCTGGTGAATGAATACTCGAAAACTATTTTCTCTGGACCCGCACTAGATATGTTTGAGTCTTTTTTAAAAAAAATTTAACTCTAATTCCCAAAAGTAAAACTTACATACAGGCACACACTACAAATAATATTTCAGTATACCAAAACCTTCTTCTTATTTATGTTACGAACTTATTATCACATTTAACTGATAAAAATACATTATAAATAACTTAACAAAAATTAACTACTCTAGCTGAAATAGTACGGAAAAAGCAAAATACAAATGTGCTTCAGTTATTTAACTTATACGAGCCTGAAGAGAGGCTCTTTTGGGGATATGTGAATTTACAACGAAAAACTCCACAGCCGGAAAAAAATATTATATTCGACTTTAACAGTTTATTCCAAACCTGAATCGAAACCTACTTTTTTTCTACTTGAAACTGAAAACAAACCCTTAATTCTACCGGTTAAAAAAAAACCATAGTTGTTTCCAGCTCACGATTTCCTCAGCGTAACTGAATTAGAAAAAAGTTTTGCGATATGGCTGAAGGAGTTTCTGAGATTTTCTGATACATTAGGTTAAAATATAATTCCCTTTCAACTATCACAATTAGACACTGATGACAAAAAGGGGTTTAATAATTGTTTTTCCGTTCTTAATCGGATACAGCTAAAACTTATTTATTTAACGTCGTTTCTTCTTCCTTGAACAGCAAAACACGTTCCAAAATACATCGAATTTGCTGGCTGGCCATCACATGTTGGGAACCACTGAAGTGCAAATACTTCTAAACATCATCCTGCCAGCAAATAGGATAGAGAACTACCTAAGCTTAGCGTCGCACCACAGCCATGGATTGGTGTACGTTTTCGAGTATACAAGTGCTGAGAGTGAGGTCCTGCAATTTTCATTACCATAGAAGTGATGTGAAATTATCTCTTTCAAATCCAGTTATCACTGTGGTACATTCAGCGAAGATGTTGCACTTTTCAATGATTTAAGTATACGATACCGCTCGTGCAATTAGAGTATGAGATGTTAGAATTTCCCCTTGAATGATGCTTCTAAAAACCGATGGCTACTGTAGCTTTCAAGTGTAGCGAGATTATATAAGAAACAAAAATAAACAAACGTAAAAATTACAAGAATTCCTAAGCGCTACTTTTCTTTGTTTCGCCACATGTAAATACGTAAATATGTATGTATTTATGTAGGTATACATATACTTTCCACCCTCGTTTTTTTGTAACATTTTTATGCTTTTTATGGCAACACTAAATTATTCAGAAAATGTAAATCTGTGATTTTAATGTGTTTCCCAACTGTAAACATAAACCTAAATATTACAAAAACTTATGCAAACAAGAAGACCATAAAAAAACGGTAATGTTATGTAATGTGGTATGAACATAAAATAAACAAGACCAGCAATAGCAGCAACAACGCCGACGAGACCAAGGAGAAACGGATGCTAAACCCTTATGTCATTTTAATATGCGAAAAAAGCAACGGTACCAGCAGCAGAAGCCGTAGCACCAAACCAAAATATACATACTAAAATGTGTGTTGGTTATTAATTTAATAACCTTGTCACTACTACTGTCAAACTACTACTAAACTACTCTTCTAAATATAGTATGTACATACAGAACAAAAACGCCGAAATAAAAAAGATCAACCGACGCACATACAACAGAATACATGAGCATATGCATATATTTAAGTGTGTATGTAAATTTGTAAGTGTGTGTATTCATAAATGAAACTAAAATATTATGACTAACACGGGCCTGTCGCCACTACCAAATATTGTGGTTGAAAAAAGGAGTAAAGGAAGCAAGGGAGGAAAAACGAATAAATATATAAACTATGAATTGAAATGTTGTGAAAAAATCTAATTGCGTTAATTTAGACGTAATAGCAGAGGAGGTACCAGCAACTAGCGACCAGCGTCAGCAACGGCGGCAATAGCGTAACACGATTACCACATACTCGCAGTTGAACCTTTCAATGTAAAAATTCGACTGCACAAGTATATATGTATAAGTATATGAATGGAAATATATATATGTATGTATAAGTATTTACATATACATACCATACATATGAGTATGTCTCTGAACATAACTATTAAAATTATTTCAGTTTCAAAAAAAAAACGTAAGTAGTAAAAACGATATTATCCCCTATGGTGTTTCATATCATTATTTAATTCATACTCACACACACGTTCATACTCACACTAAATACTGGGTGTGTACTTATTGTTCTGTATTAAAAGAAGGAGAGGAAGAAAGCCAACAGTAGAAGAAAAACAAAAATAATTGAAATAATTGCATTTATTTGTACTAGATTCTCTTTTCTATTTTTATTTTTTTTTTTTTGTGGGCGTTGATTGCTTGGCGCCCTTTTTTCTACGTATTAACTTCTTTTTTTTTTGGTTTTTTTGCCTTAACATTTTCTAACATTTACTTTCCTTTTTTGTTCTATCTCTGCAATTATTTGATTACAATTAAATATTATAAACACAAAAAATATTTCTGATGTCAGATAAAGTAATAATATACTCGGTACATACATTTACCATAGTAGTTGGTAGAGTAGGAGATATTCAGAAGAAGTATATGTGTACTCCTACCATTTCCCTTAATTTATTTTTATAACCCGACGCTTGTAATTTTGTTTGTCGTGATTATCAGCGCTACTCCTGTTGATTATGATTATGATTACCTATGTTCTTCAGTTTTTGGTGTTGTAATTTTCTGTTCGAGCTCATTGAAATGTTAACTACCGATAATGAAAGCATATTAAATGAGCATTATTTTGTAATTTTAATACATGTTGACGTAATATTATTATGTACTTACTACTTTTTTTTATCGTTTTTTTCCTCATTGCATTTATTATAAGTACTTATTATGCATGTCATTAAGAGGATACACTCATACTTACGTACATATGTTCATGCCACAAAACTTGTAATGATGTATTGAACTTGGGATTTATTTTTTTTAAATATATGAAACATTAAAATAAGCTAATAATTTATTCAGAATTTGGGCATTGAATGGTGCACACTATTAGAAATCGTTTGAGATCCAAGGGCTAACTAATGCCTACTTTGAAACCGTGATAGAAAAGAAGTGGGAATTTTTACCTGAATTATCATTATGGTCGCTGTGGCGTTGCGGTAATGCCTTGGACTGCAGAGTGTCCGGGGTTCGAATCTCGGCAAAGACAAAATCAAAAAAAAAAAAAAAATAGGAAACAAAATTTGTTTACACGGCACCACCTCTTGGCAGGCAATGGCAAACCTACAAGAGTAAATATTGCTAATGAAAAGCTTTTCACTTCGCCATTCGGATTCGGAATTAAACTGTAGGTTCCTTCCATTCATGTACAAATATAACACGCACAACATGAGTGGATGCGAAAAACTCGGCCTAGGCCCTCCATGGCCTGTTGTGCCGTTAAAAGTAAAGTAAAGTTGTCAGAAATGAAACTAGTTTATTTTATCCAATCAGACACATCACTTATTCCCTTTTTTGTAACTTAAAATTATTTCTTCGTAATATGTTTTCAAAGCAAGTCCTTTGTTCTATATATGGAGTGAGATCGAAAATATCGGATAACTTTAAATTGTCCTAGCATTGAAATCCCTTATGCAAATAAAAAAATGTAAACAGTTTTGAATAGAAATTTCATTTTTAATAAAATGATCAATAAAACTAATTTGTTTGTTGTTTTTTACAGAATTCGGACAGAATTTCCGGTATGCCTGCCATTAGCGCCTTTACTGTCATTTCTAAGACTCTCTTGGCGGCAGCATTCCACTTATTTCTAAAATCTTCCATGGATTTAGCTTCTTTGTTTGTTGTCTTTAATGTTCTTTTCACTATAGCCCAATATCTCTCGATAGGCCGAAATTCTGGGCAATTAGTGGGTTGGCGATTTTTGGTACCAATTTGATGTTTTGGTCTTCGAACCATTTAAGGGTTACTTTACTGTAGTCGCAGGAGGCTAAATCAGGCCAAAAGAAAGTAGATACATTGTGCTTTCTAATGAAGGGCAGCAATCTTTTCTGGAGGCACTCCTTCACACAAATTTCGGCGTTAACAGTGCCACTTGTTACGAAACTTTTACTCCTTAGCCCACAACTACAAATCGCTTGCCATACCAGAAACTTCTTCGGGAACTTGGACTTTTGTTTTGCCCTAAATTTTTCCTCAACTCCTCCTCGTTCCTTTGCGGTGTAAAACTCTTGATCAGGCAATTGAGAAAATTTAGACAACACGTATGTTTCATTGTCCATAACACAGCAATAGAATTTTTGGCAAAAATGTGTCTTCAACTTTTTAGTTCGGCTCTGGGCTACCAAGTTCTTAGTAGCGTTCCTGTCGGGTACTGACTGCACTTTGTATGTTTTAGGGCCGGCATCTTTTTAAATTTTACGAACTAAAAACTCACTGCAACTCGCTTTTTCTTCCAATTTTCGATTAGACAACGCTGGATTCTTCTCTAAGAGAGCAACGACTTTCTTCTCCTTTTGTGGAGACACGAAACCGCATTTCCTTCCAGAACCATATTTTCTAGCAACTGCTAAGTCTGTATTAAATTTTTTAAGAATCATCGAGACAGTGTTTTGTGCAACTTTCGCCTTATTTGAAATTGTTTTCTGGCTCCACTGCGGATTTTCTCGAAATAATTCAACAGCTAAATAGCGTCTTTCCCCTTCCGATGCCATGACTCAACTGAAAGTTCACAAGTCAAGAGACATGTGATTGTATTTCATCAGAATTTCTCCAACGCATAGCCTGCTGTTTGAATTTTTTCAGTCAGATGAAGAGTTTCAAAGCAGTGGTCTTTCAAAGTTTTCCGATTTTTTCGATCTCACTCATACTCGATCTAGGCCATACCCAGCTAAAATCAAAAAATAGAAGACTAACCAGTGCTGGAACCTTAGACAAACCATACTTCAATAACCTTGTTAGAACTATTAGAAATGTGCACAACTATCAGGATAGTTCTAATACCTACAACCAACAATCAACTGAAAACGTGCTATCAAAACTAAGCGCTAATTTGTTTTCGTAACTCGAACCATGACTTTAATCAACCAACCCGATGGAAAATAAATTTTGAAATAACTAATTTTTGAAATAAATAATAATTGAAGAAACTACATTTGATTAATTTGTCATATTTGAGTCGATACTATTATTTATTCTCTGTAATGTATCCCCTTTAAATTTTAATCTGATACAGTGGATATTCTTATATTTAAACAGAAATATCTAACGCTTCCCCTACCGCCAATGGGTATTCGTAATGCAAATATCAAGCAATCATGTTACTCAGTGTTTTCGGTATTTATTTTAATTCCTTTTAAATCATGTTTTATCTCACTATAATTTTTTCTTCATTCGGAATATAAACTGTGAATAATACTCATTAATCGTCACAATTCATTTGCAGCTATTCTCTGAAACGCTCTAGTGTTTTGGAAGTAAATTTAACTTTCAGCATTACCCCTGCCGTGACACGGCTCCTTGACTGACTTGGTTTCCCGATGGCGTGCCTATTCACATTGAAATCATTAATTCCCATCAGCTCATCAGTAAATGAAAAACAACAACCAAAGAAAATAGTATTATCAATTTAAATTAATTGCGCGTAAATGGCAAATAATTTTACATGTAATCTTGTGCGTTATGCACACATGCACAGCGTACACACATACATAGTTAATTAATATTATATACGGGTAGGTCTGAATTGCATAATGAAACATTGATTTCATCTTTCTACTGTTAATATCATTATTTCCCATTAAAAATTGTTTATTTATAAATATATAAGTTGCATTTAAATTACTTATTTGGCCACATGTATATCAAAATTGTTATTGCAAAAGTTTCATTGTTCAAAGAAAATCAACACAGTGCATTTATAGCTGCAAAATTAAAATTAATTATTGTCCACTGATATGCAATTTTATTTTCAATTATTTACTTATAATTTAGTGTTATAGGCAATAAAAGCAATAAAGACAATTCATAAAATACTTAATGTAAGTGTAAACAATTTTTAATACGTATACTTAAGTATAAATTTATATTCATGGAAATAAATTAAAAATAGTTTATATGAAAAATTAGTAAACTTAAATAGCTACGCTTTAAGTTTCGATTATTAAGTATTAAAATACAAGAAGATGAATAAGCAATTAACTTTGATAGTTTTGCTTGAGTTTTGCATGCAAATTACCAACTTTTTTTTTTTGATATTTTTTGGCATAAACTTATTCTCCTAAATTTTCATAGATGCAAGGTCAGATTTTACAGAGATTTACTTATTTCTTTTACTTTTCTTATAGAATATACTTAAATAAAATATAAAATACAAATCAAAGTAGAATAAAAAAGGAGAGCAAATTTTTCAATGCTGTCATTGCCAGAATTTATGACAAGTGCAAAAATATTTGCAAACAACTGTCAGTAGAATGGAAGCATATTTCATTTTAAACAAAAAACAACATATAAAAAGCAAATTTTCCCGTCAACACATGGTACAAAAAAAAACGCAAGGTGAAAATATAATATACGTGTTTGCGTATGTTTGTATATGTATTATATATAAGTAGAAGGAAAGTAGTATGACTAAGATATTACTTATCTCGCAGCCAACAGCATCAGCTGCATCCAACTTCAGGCAGGTGTTGCCAATTTTAACATAGTACGACGACACACACACACAAACACATTAAACAGTGTGAAAAACATTGCCAACATTGCTCTTGTTTTTGTTGCTATTGCTGCCGCACAAGATGGAGAACAAAAATATTCGTCGCACATATAACTTTATTACGAAAAGAAGTGTCAACAATATGGAGATGAGCAAATGTTTTACCTACGAGTACGAACTCCTTTATTTTTGCATTACACTGACAGGTATGCGAACAAGTTGAACAGATAACGCTCCTACTACAGTCATACCTACCTACCACTACTAATACTTACTATTACTCGTATGTACTGTCTACAAAATTCTACACTCAACAACAAAATTTTGCAAAGTTTAGTGGAAACCATCGAGGCTGTCAGACAAGTTCTGCAAAGAAAATTTGTAGACTAAACCGTGAATATGGCAAGTGAGGATAGCAGTTTTAAATTTGGAATATTTAATACTCGCAGAAGGAAGAAAATATTCAAATATATTTGATGTTGACTGATTTCTCTTCAATTGAAACCATTTCTGTAACATCTAAGTAACTGTTCTTTGAACTTTTTGTTATTGTAAGGTTTTGAAAGCACCACCAATTATACTGTGAACAGTTAGAAACATATTAGAATTCAAGAAGTATTATAAATTAGTTTTGATTTGCTGGACATCAATCTATGGTCTGTTTCCCTTAAATACTCCTAGTAAAAAAATTGGGTTTTCTTCATATTTCCTTCGACTTCTTCTGGGAGCTGCTTAGGGCTTCTATGTATGGTACAAGGCATTTTCGTCTAACTTTTTCTTGCAGTGGTGTCCACGATCCCATTGTAATCCCCAACTGATTGGTTTCTAGGTTATTTCTGTTTAGTTAGGCGTGTTAAAATCGGATGGATTCGAAAATAACCAAAAATACATTAAACATACATACATCCCGAATTTATTCTTCGATTCTTTCCTTCAACGTTCCTTAGCAATGGTTTCTGAATCAGGAGAATTTTCCAAGGAAACCGAAATCACAATTTGAGTTTTATCTTTATTTATATGGTAAATATTTCAAGCATGTATATTTCACAACAGCTAGCAATATTTATTGTTGGTGTAACATAAATATACATACACATACATATTACAAAAGTTGAAATGAAAAATCTGAATCTTTTGTACGAATTCGAATACAAATGCGAATGATAATAAATTCCATATTTATTGACAGCGAAGAAAATATGTTTATAAATTTCGATTTGTCTTTTTCTGTTTGTTTGTTTGTATGTTTGTTGAATTTCTCCTCTCTTACGAGTAATGGAGTTGACAACTTAAATTTGAAATACGAGCTTGTGCATGAGTAGCGTACTTGCAATTATATATGTATGTACAAATATGCGAGTGTTCATATTCAGATATTCAAAAATTTAAATCAATTTAATGTGTAAACTTATTACAAATTGCCGGGATATATGCGTAATCCAGAACAAATCCCATTTCACTTTTTCATGCAGTTTCACACAATATCATAAATTATCACTGCACAATGATTGATGATGGGACGACTGTTTTTTTTTTTATTCGCAATTTTACGTTGCTTCATTCTTTTCATGCAAGAGCGATAAAGCTCAAGCTTATATCAAAGCAGTCATTATCATTGTAATCATCATCATATTTTTCGTCATCGTCATTATAATCATCGTCCTCAACATTGTAGACTCAGACTCAGCAACAGCAAAAACTAAAAACAATCTTTGGTACGTTGTACTGGTTGTTGACAGTACCGTTGACAAAACCTCATGCGCCATCATGACACATACAAGTACACACATACACATACGCACGTACATACTACAGTGCAACCAAAAGCATATCACTTCGAGCATGTTTCTAGTCAAACAAACTAACAATATTCCTAGTCCATTCATACTAGTACAATGACTAGTACAACATAGCCGAAAGTAGGAAAAACTGGTTTTGTACATAGTATACTTTTTATTCTTATTGAAAAAAATATATATACATATATCACCGTAACAAAAAATTTAACATGCGACTACTAGATTGATATGATTGGCATCCTCAATTGACCGACTCGTCAGTCATCTGAGCTCGTTGAAGCAGCGTTTGTTTGTTTTCTTTGCTCGTTCACAGGTTACTACATATAGCTTTTAAAACGATCGTTAATACAATGCTTATGTAGATCTCCTAGTAAGACCTCTGGTTCATAATCAACATGTACTGGTTCGAGCACAGTAAACTTCATAAAATTTAATAAAAAATTTATTTCATAAAAAAAATAAATAAATTATCGAAAAATATTTGTTTTTGTGCTAAAAAGACAATGCAGGAACATGTATAAAAATTACTAGTCTTTTCTCATGCGATTGGACTAGATACGTAAGCATTTCGGGTCCCTCACGTTCTAGTTGGTTTAATACAACATAAATCTAGACCGGTTGGTTACAGGGTACATATGTCTATGTATATGTATGTTTGTATTCATATTGTATACCAACTTTAAGGCTTGCCACAGCGGAAGTGTCACCATTTGTCAAATGACAAAAATTGAAAACAATTTCCATGCAGATTACTCATGCACTCGCAAACACACACACACACTTACATTCAAGCATATGCAAAGTGTATTTGTGTGTGTTTTGTATGGATAAATAAAGTAACTTTTCATATAGTACGTGTACAAGTTTGATACTATGTATTGCACATACATACTATGTTTGTATGTACCTATTCAATAAAGAATTGGAATCAAAACAACAAGTGTTCCTACGTCGAAAAGATAAAAGTTAAGAAATCATCACATCACATCACATCACATCACTTGAATGTACCATATGTGTGTGTGTGAATGTATGTGTTACTATAATCATATGAGTTTCTGGGTTATGAGAGCAATATGTGATGTGCCATATTTATGGCTCTTCCTCCTTATTATACCTCATCTCACTTCTTCTAAATGCATTGCATTGATTTCAGCAGTTGGTTGCATGCTTGTGCAAAGTTTAAACGAAATCATTGAAGAAAGACAAATTGCTTTTCTGCTCTTTCTAAAGGACAAACAAAATGAAGTGAGTTTGAGCAGAGCTGAGGAGTGTGTTTGCGAGGGCAAAGGAAACAAATACTGTCGTTGAAAACTTTATAAAGCAATAGCGAATATTTCTTTCTTCTTTTATGCACATAAGTAAGTAAGTATATTTGTATGTATAGGTATAGTCCTAGTCAAATAAGATATCTGTAGATATCTGCATACGAATAACTTTTACATTGCTTTCTTATTTGATAATGCTGCTATGCCTTTTCGTTATTTTCTGATTTTAATTTAAAAATATTATTAAATTAATTGTTAAAGTTTATTCACTTGCCTTAAAGAAATTTAACACATAACTAGTTGAGAGAAAATGTCTATAAATCACTCATTTTAATAAACTTGATGTTATTTTTTATGTCATGTTATATGACAATGATACCTATCTCTTAAAGTTGAATTCATCTGTTTGGAATTCAAATGGCTAAATACGGAAGATTGAGGATTTCAACAACTAACCGTACCTGGTTACACCATTTTGTGAAGAGATAATATCTAGCATCATAATTTTTATCTATTTATTTTTTGATGTTAAGGCCGATTCACCGACCAAGTTTAGCTCTCTCTTCTTCTTTCCTATGAAATTTTTCTAATCTTACGCTTAGATTAAAAATAATAAAAAAAACACAAACACAACCCCCTTAAAAGGTAAAGTGCGAACCACTAATTTTTAAAAACATGTTTTTTTTTGTTATCCTGTCAAATTCTTCAATGATCATTCATGCAACTGAAATATTAAACAAAAGTATCTCAATCAACTAAATAACTATCGTTTAACGTTAAAAGTCCCGAAAACAATCTGTTAAGGAAAAAATCTTCCATAACAAATAAATTTGGTCACTTCTGTTGCAATGTTTTGATTGTATTTGAACTCATCCTACTTCCTTTTTATGGAAGCAACTGTTTCAATTGAAGATGTAAGTATTATGTAAATTGTATCTGCGTTAAATTGGTTACAATTAATTTTACAATTCATCATTAAATATTTTCTCTATAATTTCAATTTATCAAATTAAAGCAAATTAAAACAACTACAACAACCTGCTCCTCTTTTTTGTGTTCTTAAAACTATGTATATACATACGAGTATGTACATTTGTATCTTTTCGTGCATGTAAACAATGAGCATCTTTTTAATTAATATACAGACTACAGTAGCTACAGACGAAAAAAATGGAAGGCATTTCATCCTACAAACGCAAATTGCTTAAAATGCAGTCCAATCATTATCAGTATAACAATTATGCACTACAAGAATTAATTGATGCAATGAAAAGCGAGTTGTCATCATCAACATCATCATCATTACCATGCAATATTGTACATAGTCATCGTAGTTAATGGTGCAACAATACAACAACACAACTGTTATTATGCACGAATACGCTGAATTCATAACAATAAAGACAAAATGGGCATGACCGCACAAATATGTGTTTGGTTGTGTGTGTGTGTGTGTGTTTGTGTGTGAATAAATGAAATTTTTCATTGGTAACTATCTCATTTTGACATAAATTGACATAAATTGTATATGAAAAATCCAAGAGAAGCCAACTCCTGGCAAGTCACTTTAATGCATAGGTATAGTACATACATTAAGTACTCTTACATGTATGGTAAGTATGTCTCTACATATACGAATCTATACATACATATGTAGTTATGTATACCTAGCAACAGACACACAGTTGCCAGTTGCTGAATTGCAGCTAATTAATTATATGGAAAATTATTCAATAAAATATGAAGTGAAAATTAAAGCCAGGTGAATTATTTACATACATATACACTACTACTATCACTATCCTGTAAAAGCAAGATTTAAATGGTTAATTAAAAGGAAAGCATTACCCAACTAATAACAAATAACATTCGTGGGAAATATGTGTTTAAATATCACCTGGTATTTCTACCTGGTCGACTTCAGATTTATTTTATTCTATGTATGGAAGCAATATGAAATGCATATGTGTGAAAATAATTTAATATAAAAGTCTAATATTCTAGTAGTCTAGCAATTACGTTTAGGAGTACAATGACTGACTTAAGTACTTACAGAACTAACTAGTTCGCAAAGCTTGTTGAGACTATTTATGTAAGTAGTTACTAGAATTACATGATTCGTAAAATGAAAAGCTAAAAAAAAGCTTATAGATAACGCAGATCAGGCGAACACGTCATTGTTTCCTTTTAGCTGTAGATCTTATAAAAATAGATGCAGTTGGTAGTAAAATACCAGACATAAAGGCTTAGAGTGTAAAGTGATAGAAATTGAGTAAAATTTTTAAAGAAACGAAAAGGCAGTCGAGCAAAGCTGATGGGGATTGTGTACACATATGAGTGTTATCTACATATATGCAACATCTCTGTAGACTTACCCTGCAAGAGTTACAAAGTGCCAATAAAAAAATGTATATAGGCACACAAATTTAGAAATACACTTACTTTGTAAGTCCAAATTCCAAACGTAAAGTAAAAAATACTTGAAGCAATTTTAATTGACAATTTATTCGTCTTATACAAAGTTATGGATAAATACATAATTTGAAGTTGAAAAAACTTTAAGTAAGTTTTCGAACTTAGAGTTAAAACTCTCACTTGTCTATGGTTATGTAGGTATACATATACTACTGTGGGCAAAAGTTAGTAAGACTTTGTTCATAATTTCAAATTTTTTTATTCATTCTTCCAAATCTATTTCGTCCCCTTCAAAGTAATCCCCCCCTTCAAAGTAATCCCCCCCGGGCCCCAATACACTTGTGCCAACGTTTTTTCCAATTCTCGAAACAGTTGTTAAAGTCAATTTCCGGAATAGCCTTTAATGCGCTTAGCGATTCATGTTTAATGTCTTCAATTGACTCAAAACGATGTCCACGAAGCAGTTTTTTGAGTTTAGAAAATAGCCAAAAGTCACACGGTGCTAATCACACGGTCAGGCGAATAGGGTGGTTGCGGAACGATATCAGTCGAATTTTTAGCAAAATGGTCTCGAAAACCAATGCAGTGATTTTTGAACCAATCGTGCATTCACTCTTCTTAGGCCCAAATGATGTTTTATAATGCTTGTCACTGATCCTTCCGATATTCCAACGATGCCAGTAAGGTCTCTGACTGTTAATCGTCGATTCTCGAGCACCAATTCCTTGATTTTATTGACGTGTTGATCACCAGTTGATGTTGATGGCCGTCCTGGACGTGGTTCGTCGTCAACGCGTTCTCGACCATCTTTGAACAATTTGTACCAATCAAAAACACTTGCTCGCGACATACAATTATCACCGAAGGCCTTTTGCAACATTCTGAACGTTTCGGCACCAGAAATTTGATTCCGCACACAAAATTTAATGGAACTGAATAATAAGTTGAATAATTTCACTCATTGTGAAAATCGCCGAATGCACTTTTTGTACTTCAGAAAGACAAGCGTATACTAAACACTAATGATTATTTTGATGTGACATTTGGCACAGATGTCACCGACAGTCATACCAACCTTAAAATAATAATATTTTGATGAATGGGTTTAAGCGCGAAATTTAAATTAAAAAGTCTTACTCCTTTTTGCCCACAGTAGTATGTAAGTAAGTCGACTTTTTGGCAATGTCATTTATACGTTGTTACTGAGAAACAAACTGTGAGTGTAAAAAGTTTCTGGCATTCTGAAATCACTGCCAATAACATTATTTTTTTTTCACAAGTATTTACTGCTGCAATGATAGTACACAAATGGAAGTAAAGTTTACTTTTTCGTAAGTAACAAAAAATAAGGTACCTACATACTTACCTCTTATATGTTTTGTGTTCGAAAGAATGACATTTAATTTTGCATAGATTTTTGTGTGATGTTCATAAGTTACTCGTATTTGTACAAAATTCAAGTTAATACTAAGAGAGAATCATAAACATTTCAGCATTAATCTTTTGTTGTTTTATGAAATGAAAGTAGCAGCTTGCGAAAACTCTCAAAAGCAGAAGTGCTTGACTTAAAGTTTTTGATTTGAAGTGTATACCTGTGATACTTTCCCCTGTGCATTCATATGAAAATGCCATACTTAGATATATTTATAAATATATATATTTATATATATATTATATTTTTATTATATATATATATATATATATATATATATTTATATATATTTATATATATATTTATTTATATATGTACATACCGCTTGTTTGCTGCAAGACAGTCACAAATACAAAAATAAAAACTACAATGTGTCCCTTTTGCACTCGTCCCATGATGTTTTTTTTTCATATATTGTTTACGGTTGGTTTTTAAATGCTACTTCGAAGGCACTGCAATGTTGTCAGCGACTTAGCTTCAAAATGCTCTCTTTATCGCGTTCAAAAAATATAAAGTCCCGGAAGATTTACATTAAGCTCGGCATTTATATTAAGTTGGCAACTAAAGTTTAGTTAAAAGAATACTGCTCTTTCAATATATTTCTTAGTTAAAACTTGAAAGCATTAGTAATCGGAAATTTACGAGTTCTAAAATATTATACTTATAAGTATATACAGTTTTTGATAAATATTAGTGTTAATAACTTGAAATGACTTTAGAAGAATGGTGAAGAGAAATGCAAGAAGAAAACAAATTAAAAAAAATAAATAACTTTTTCTTCTCTTTTTTTTACTCTAAATTCCGTGCTCTAAAAAACGTTGATGCACAGTATTTTTGTATTGCATGTACCGTACGAATGGATGGGCCTGGGGGCGTAGGACACAAGGTAAAGTTCGTGAATGAAAATTTTCGGAATATAAAAACAATTGAGTTATTATCAATAATACTGATTAAAATATTAAGATTGTGACTGGAAAGCAGAAAACGAAAACCAACAAAAACATAAAAAACATAAAACAAGTAACAAAGGAACGAGACACAAAGTGACTCAATAGCAAATTGTGTTCAGTACTTATGACCGAATGAAACGAAACTGAGAGAGCCGACGTCGGCGGTGCTGCATCTATTATATAATATGTATATCAGCGATCATTAAATGAATCGTTTCCTTAGTGTATACTGTTAATTTTTTTTTTTTGGTTGATAAGCTCAAACTTTTCCAGCAAACGATATCATGCAAGAAAGTGGTGAATACACAATTAGTCTGTGTATCGTTTGCACTTAAATGCATAATTGGAGAGGGTGACCTGTAAATATTTTTGGAAATAAACTCCAGTATAGATGTTATCACAGTAAAAATAATTTTTTAGTTAAGTACATATATAATAACTATAATTTTGTGATTTATCTTGTGTAAAAATAATAATTGTTTCTAATGAGCTCTTCACGTGAGAAGAGTATTTGTCGTTATCCTTTGTATGAGGTGAACAGGTGAATTGAAGAGTTAAAATGCGTTTTTCTCAGAATATCTGTTTTTTGAGTTATGACAACCTTGCAGCAAACGAACGATACATATTTCTTGGTGATGCTACTTATATTGTATGAATCGTGCAACATTATTCCCTGCTTGTGTCACACTAGCAATTGAAAATAATACTATAAAAACACATACAAAAACAACAAAATTCTCAGATATGGTACATATATTCTACCCAGTTGAATTTAGGATCGTTGTTGGATTAAACAGCGAGCGCTTTTAACCGAGCAATATATTATTTTTCCCCTGTTACCCCAACACCGGCTCAGTTTTAAAATGTAGGGTTTAAATTCCAAAAGCAATATCAAATAATTTGCTGAAGGCGAGTCATAACAGCAAACACATTTTACTGTAATATGCTGATCTGTAATATGCTTATTACATCCAACAGAATTTGCTTATAGTATGAATACTAATAAAGCATTGAATACTTTGTTAGCATCGTAATAGTATTTTTATGAATGCTGGGAATACTTGCCTTAAAATACTCATACGACAAACAAGATAAGAGTTCACATATTAAAATCACTCACATATAAAAATCACTCATTATAATTATGATTAATGAGAGTTATGTATGTAAGTAGCTGTAACTTTCCACTAACTGTTAACTGTAACTTTCTCTAAATATTTTTTGTATATATTTAGTATTTGAGTTTTTTTTTGCACAGATAAGCCAAAAGCGCGGTAATATGATGGTGTAACTGTAGGTAGGTGTTGGCCCTTGTTACTTAGTAAGAAGTTTGGAGACTACTGCTCGAAGCCCTTGTATATTTAATTATTTTTTAACATTGCATGTTTTGACCTCCAAAATTTGTAATAAAGGAAGACACGATTGCTTCTCAATTACGAGCACGAGTAGCTCTCTCTCTCTCTCTCTCTCTCTCTCTCTCTCTCTCTCTCTCTCTCTCTCTCTCTCTCTCTCTGAATTTTAAAAATTAGCAATTGAATGGAATTAAATTTTTGTGAAAAACTTTTTTACTATGAGTGATACAAACGAATTCATCAATACCGTGCTTTTTACTCCTTTTGAAATAGTTTGCTCCTCTGAGGAGTTTTGAAAATTTGTGCAACTGGGTACAAGTGAATATACGCAATTATTCATGTGTACTTTTTGGTATAAGCAGAACGCACACTGAGTTGAACAGTAGCGCATCTATGAATTTATGGAGGGATGTAGAGCTTTTACAAGCATTTTCAACTGCTCTTCTATGTATATTACATTAAAAATCATATATTAAAGAGTTTGCATTATATGAAAGCCCAAACTCCGTGAATCCGCCTCCGAAGATATAAAACTTACTCATGCTGCAAACAAACTCGAGACACAATAGCAAGTTCACTTTCGTACTTATGTGATTCCAAATACATATAAACATATTTATTTCCATTTATGGAATATATAAATTTCTTGTTAGTAAATGTTTCACTTTTATATCTTCAAATGTATATATGATAAAGTATTAAAATTTGTCTTTTTATTTATTTCCTCTTGGTTGCGTCGCATACACCACATTTATATATTTATTTTGTTATAATCGTAGCTTTAGTGTTAAGGTTCATGGATTTGCTATCATTTGCTAAATTAAAGCACTCTACACGTTTGAGAAACTTACAATATGTCTTAATAACTATGTATGTAGATGACTACATTAAAGTATACGATAAGTGCATGTCTGAATAGAGAATTGTTTATGTCTATGAGTTGTAGTTTTAAAATCAAATGAATTATATTTTTACATACATACATATGTGTATACCAAAAAATAAAATAATATCACAGAGAAGTTCTTCAATTGTTAATATCTTTAAAAACCATGTTAAGTTTAAATTTGAGCTTATAACTTAAATATATTTTTTATTCTTTGCTGAAGTTTTCCCTACAGTCTACCATAAAACTAGTTTGGTGATTAGTACTTCACAAAGACCAAAAGTTGTCCCTGACTTTTGTATTTTGGAAGGAATGCTATACAAATCATTTAGATGTATTTTCATACGAAATAAACACTACACGAAATTATAATAAAAACATTTCAATTATTCTTTTTCAATTACTAACTAGTTATGAATTCACGTGTATACACCTTGATGACACTTATTATCAGTGCGTAAATGTTGAACCTAACATGATTAACTTAATGATTCCATTAAACATCAAGAGCCTTATTTCTAATTAGACATTAAAATACCCAACTACTCGGAGTGGTTGGTACTCAATAATTAATTTTCATTTAGATATTTAATATGCGTATAATTAATTACATTGCACGAAGTCATTGAAAGTATGTGTGGCATAAAAATATTCAAAAATGTTCAAATATTTTCAATAATGTTCAAAAATGTTCATAAATGCACATGAAACTATGTGCAAACATTAATTCATGAGCTTGTACATGTGCGCAAGGGTAGAACGATATGTAAATTAAGGATAAGGGTTGATTTTTATCTGATGATTCATCTGCATAATTCATGTTGTAATAAATTACTACATACTTACTTTGCTGCCATAATCAGCTAGAAAATATTATGATGTTATTAAGTTTAGCCATAATTTTTTCAGCAAACAAATATAATCGGTCTGTACATATAAGTATATGTGCAATGATTGATTGGAGTTTACACATTTTTAACTTAAATTTAGAGTTAAGTGAAATGATACTTTTGGCAATAAAATAAAGATAGCATTCTTCTAAGAACAATGTCAATCATTTACATCGAAGAGTTGATAATTTTGAATTAATTAAAAGATTGAGTAATAATGAAATCAAAGTTGATGCTTTTTCATTTGACATCAACTTGCAAAGTCGTAAAACTAACAAAAAAAATTGTTCATACTAATTTTATATTTCTTAAAAATAAAATTTTTACTACAATCCAGTTAACGAGTAGTTGTCACAATTGAAAAACGATTTATGGCGTTAGACTTCCAATGACCCAGTGTATCAACGCGGGGGCAAATACATTAACTTATTTTTCTCCTACAAGCACACCTTAGTGCACACATTCACATATTTATACTAACATAAAAGGAAGTAGAAGTTATTCAATTAATAAATTTTATTAAATTGCATACTAAAAATGTGAAATAAGTATAATGAATGTGGACAAGCTAAGAATTTAATGTGATAATAAATTATCACAACCGCATGGAATGGAAAAGCATAAAACAATAAACACAACTCGAATGGCCATTATTAGGACATTATTAAATTGAAGTATGTACGAGTATACTCAACGAAAAATAATAATGCTAAATGCTAACAGAAGGACGAAGGGGAGAAGAAATTCTTAACTCTTGACTCAAAACAAATGCTGCTGAGCAGAATCAACAGATTCGTAGAACAATTTGGCGAATTGTTGGTGAATTAAGTACAAGGAAATATCAGATGAAGAGGAAGCAACAGAATACCATACTACAAGCTACAAGCCAAACAACTATTGCAACAATTTATGACTGTCATAAATCTATGCAGCAAGCGAAACGGCAACAATTTTTGAACGATATTTTATTTTGTTTAAATTCGAGTAACAACGACAAAAACAACACAAAATAGGAAGAGAAAATGCTGACAATATCTTGCAAGTGGTAGTGTTGTTGCCGTTATTATTATTATTGCTGCTGCTCAGTGGGATGTTCAAGAGTAAACAAAAGTTATGGTGCACAATAAATGTATAAAATTGCATGGTCTATTGAATGAGCATGAGAGGGGCGAAGAGTAGACAGAAGAAATTGAATTGAATACATGTACATATTTGTATAAGTTATTTGCGAAAGCAATGAAAAACTGAAAGTTTCATAATCATAGAAGCTAAATTATTTATGTATACATTAGCTGCGTTTCTTTTGACGCGTATATAAGACAACTGTTGCAGTAACAATAGAAATACGCATTCCTGCCTAATTATTTGTGAGCAAAATTTGGCAGCAACAGGTTTAAATTTAAATAATTTTTTTAACATAAATAGAGACAATTTTAATCCATAAAACAGCCCAAAAGGGAACTCTTTTTCTTTCTGAGACATGTTTTTGATTTTCTTTATTCAAAATGCACGCTTTGCACATAAATATTTTAATTAAAATAAAATGTTTAAATTAGAAAAAATCCCATGCAAACTTCTGTTCACTATTTAACTGTCATTCTTTTTCATATTTGCCTTCTTCCACACTCATTATAAGATAACTGGTGCCATTTAGTACAAATATTTACACCGCTTACTGAAAACTAAGTATGACTTGGACAGACTTTTTGATCCCAGCTATAATTCATCGCAGGGCTAGATATTCCCGTGATATAAGCATATATAGGATTAATTTCCAGTACAAACATTTGTTCAAGCTGTTATACGCGATAAAAGAAACAAAGCTATTATGTTTGCTTTGAATCTCAACGAGCGAAATTTAATAACCACTTTTATTTTTATTTTACTTACAGCCAAAACTCATAAGTAGATGGAAACATTTTTAATTTATTTGAAGTAACAAACAAACAAACAAACAAACAAACCCACCAACCAGTCAACCATCACCACCACCACCGCGACTCATTCCATTGTCATAGGCATCAGTAACAAAATGTTGACAACGCCGCATCAACGTCATCATTATCAGTTGGCTGTATTATTGCTGGTATTATCGTGTTGCTGTTGTTTTATATCGCCAGCTGAATCACGTTCACGCGACAAAGATGGACGACGACGCAATGATCGTGTTTCATCTTCGGCAGCGTTAGTGACCACCTCCTCAAATAACTATGGCACTTCTTATACGGGCGGTGGCACGTCTCCATTCCCTGGTCCCGTGGATACCACCGGCTTTTGCACACGTCGCCGCGATATGAAACTCATGTGTTACTGTACGCCCGACGAGAATCATGTACCCGTACTCAAGGCAGAATGTTGGGTCTTTGCCGATGGCTTGCTGGAAAACGATACCACATGGACGCGTTTCTTTCAGCAGAAACGGTTGCGCGATTTGAAATTTGTAATACAAAATCATGGCCGTTTAGATTACATCCCTACAATGATATTAGAGCCGCTGAAGAATCTAAGTAGCATTACGATTGAATATTCACAGGTGGAGATGGTGAAGAGTCATGCATTCGCCAGCTTGCCTCATTTGGAGCGCATCATCTTGACCAATAATCAAATAGTGGCACTGGATCAGGATGCATTCGCCAATCATATGCGTTTGCATGAGCTCAACTTGGAGCATAATCAAATTTATGAGATCGATCGTTATGCTTTTCGTAATCTGCCACAATGTGAACGTTTGTTCTTGAATAACAATAACATCTCGAATTTGCATGATGGTCTCTTTGTGGAAATGGCACGTTTGGTCTATTTAAATCTGGCATATAATCAAATATCGGTGCTGACTAGTGACATTTTCAAGGGTCTCGGCAATTTGAATGTACTCAAGCTGACGCAGAATAATGTGAACTTTATCGGCGATACCGTTTTTGCAGAGTTATGGAGTTTGGTGGAACTGGAATTGGATGATAATCGTATTGAGGTGAGTGCGCTGACTACAATTTTATATGAATTTTATTTTTTTCGCAACTTGTAAAAAATTTTGTCTGCATTTCTCTGCATTAATTCCTCAATCTCCCTGGAGAGCATAGGATATCCCTCTACGTTTTAATATGATTCAAGCTATTGTCGTTACTAAATGGCTCACTATTGGTGAAAATTTCACAGTGAATCCTGTAGGTTCCTTAATTTGTTTCCCCTTTCAATATTAATTCTCCAAAGGTTCATATATATATGTAGGTATGTATATAAAAGATGCTTTAAATAAATATAAATGCACATTAATGACGAAAGAATGTGTAATTACATAAAATTTCGCAATTATATGCCTCACCTATCTGCTCCTCAATCTTACTCTCTGCATACCTACCAACATATGACAAACTGTCACATGACTGACGAACATCAGATCTCACTTAATATAATTTACTTTTCAGCATTTCCTTACCTTATTCTCTGACTGTCTACGTTTTTACTATTCCTTACGCTTTCCCCTTTTTAATTTCTAATTTGAATTCCATTTAATATTTCGAAAACATGCTACAAGGTTTTGGTTTTAAAAATAGTTAACCATCATTAAATACCATCACACCTTCATGTTAAAGTCCAATAAGGAAATAATTAGCTAACATTTAAAATGCCTACCTGACGAAGTAGAGTAGAGTAGAGAAAATTCAAGTAATTCGAGTGATTAGTGTAGAAATGTGGTAGACACATATTTGAATAGAACAGAAAGCACAAACCTAAATTTACACATATACAGTAACATTTAACATTTTTAACCCTTTTCGTGATTAATGAACTATGATGGAACTCTAAATTTGTTTAAAATTATGATAAATTTACTTCAATTTCTTTGAAAAAGTAGTAGGTTAAATGATGGAAAATTTCAGATTTTTTTTATCATTACATTAGATAGGAGAAGAAACTAGAGAGAACTAGAGCTTGAACGAAGTCGATCTTTACTAATCTGATTAGGGATTTTTATGGATTAGAAAACGTTTAGAGGTGATTTTGTAATATAGTGAAAAAAATACTAAAACTTGTAGCCTGTACACATTTCAGATGTGAGACGTCTTTACATAATTTATACATCACCTGGTTGCTTCAAAACAAAACCATAATCTAAAATCAACGCGAAAATATTTTGAGTGCTAAATATAAGTAATATTTTGTGCTACTTCGCCGTCAGTCAATTCTATTTTGTTTTTACTTCCAAACAAAAGTTTATAATTCTACTTTTGATCTCTACAATTTTTATTTCGCTTTTGCTTTGAAGCTGTATACATCATTTTCTAAACATAAAATATATAAGTACTTAGTTTTCTATGCTGTTCTATCAAAGTTAGCGTATCTATTTTATTCCTTTCGTTGCGGCCACATACCGGTTAATTGTGCAAAGTTTTTCATAATACACTCCGTTAATTTTACTTCGAATTTACGAAAATTCAGCCACACCCAAACAAGAAGTGACAAAATAGTAAAAAACTATATTAAAAATTTAAATTAGTTCTAAACGACTTGAGGATTACGTGCTACTAAATACTTAGGCAGTTATGAAATTGAATGACCTTAAACTCATACGTGATGCCATTTTAATTTAGTACAATAACTACATATATATGTACATACATACTACTTATGTATTTATGTACGAGTATGTATTTACGTAAATGAGCATATATTAAGAAATTATAAAATTTAGCTTTTATGAAAAACATAACTAAAATATTGTTGACGCTAAAAAATATCCTTTTCAATTCCCAATATATTACTTCAGTACAGCATACAAAATATAAAAATGGAATTTCTCTAAAAAAGAAGTAATCTCCTTATTCTCATTGTGATATTGTAATCCTAAAAATAACATCTTTTCAACATCATATCTGTTAGAAATCATTTATTTTCTTCATATGCAAAATATATTTCTGCATTTCTCCTAAGTAATAGAATTCTACTTTCACTCGTCCTCTACCACGTCCCGTCCCTTTCATGAATACAAATGCAAGTATAATGCAAACTGCAGTTGCTGCATCTGCATATGATTGCTACTTTTGAGATTTTGCTACTGAATTTCTTAACTTTAATATACTCACATACTGAATTGAACATTTTTATATCAGTTGATGAAGTATCTTTTGGTATATATTTCTGGATTGCTTTCCTCTTTTTGTTTTTTGTTTTTTGATACGTATATATCATACCTACATAGATATTTGGTATACATTTAATATTACATATTATCGATTTTTAATCTGCACAGGATTCAGCATTGTGTGTATTTGACAGTCGATTATGTCGAACTAAGCCATTGTACTATATTTTTTCTTTTTTCATTATTATTATTATTATATGTAAGTAAATTTGTTAGGTCAAGCCGTGCGAATATGTACTTGCAATATGCAGTAATGGGTTGTGAATTTGACAAGCTTTAATGCAATGCTTTTAATGAAAGTGCTGTCCGCATGAGATTGGCATTTAAATTAACAATTTATTCAATTATGTTTAAAATATCATGCTTATTATTTGATCTTACCTACTATATATAATCAGCGTGAGAATAGTTTTTGACCTACTTTACGCATACATTCATTTTGAAAACAAAACTCTAAGAAGAAGATACGTAGATTATTTCGAAACGGTTACGTCTTTATGAGTCTTTCTATTAGGAAAAAAAAAATCATACACTGTAAATATATAAAAGAAATATTAAGCAGAAGAACGTGAGAAGTTACAAAATTAGCGGTCTTAATTTTTAATGCATCTGTTTTTGCCGTTCATAAAAGTTAATTTTTTTTTTTAAATTATGTTTAATATTAATTTTGGGGTAATTTATTCTTCCTCTTCTTCTTTAATAGCATAACTGGATACAGTTGATCTAGGGCGAGCTTTTCGAATCCATTTTCATCGTTTGGGTGATATTTGTACACGAATGCAATTGATCCACAGCTTCAAGCCGAGTTTGAAAATCGAAGGGAAAGCTTTTCCGCAACATTTCTTTCCATCTCACGTCCTCAACAGTTTTTGCATCACCCATTTTGGTGTGCACTAATCTTCCATCAGTGTCTCTATGAAAAACTATCGAGTTTTATTTTTTCAGATTCAAAAGTTTGTGTGTCTTACAAAATTAAATTTGTTACCTTTAAGTCTTTAGTACCAGGGAAAATTTTAGTTTTGCCAGGTATCTTTATAAATAAATTACTTCACCTAAAGCATCTACTGCTTGTTATTGCCACCCAAATCTCAAGAGAATAGAAAAGAATTTAATTTTTAATTTATAATTTAAGAATAAACATACATAAATTTATATATATTTATATTTCCTTAAGCGATTCGAGCGCCGGAAAGTGAATAAATCCAGTACATTAAAATTTTCCTCTTCGTTAAATATACATAGAATCACATATGTATGTGAGTGTGTGTAAATATGCATGAATTTGCTATACTTAAGTTTTTTTCATATATAAATACAAATTTTTTCCACATAATAAAATTCACTACTACATACGGTTCGCTGGTTGTTTAACTAATACGATGACGAGAACAACGACATCGAAGAGATACAATCCAGAAGATACATAACAACAAATAAAAGAACGAATAAATACATAAAAGGAACAGCAACCATTTTTTATGCATATGAAAACGCAATGAAACCAACAAACCAATAATATGCGAAACGAGATTCTCTGTTTAATTTGAAAAAATATGCAAGGATTCTATGAGTTTCTGCTGCGATTCTTCGAAGAAAGATGTGGGAGCAAAAAAAAAAAAAAAGGACGAAGGAAAATAAGAATAAAAGTATCCAACAGAACGCACAAAAATTTCTTCTATTTATTTGTCTGCATTATTTTGTTTTGATATTTTATCTGGGAAAAATTGAACATACACTTCTTTCACACACATACTCGCATGACATACGGCAGGAGGCAGCACGCCTACTTTCCTATACATACATATATGTATGCATGCATTGCATTGTATAAAGAAAAAACCTTATAGAAAATAAAAGCAAGCACGAAATGGAATCCAAATTCCCAACACTTGAATGAAGCTACTAACGTATTGAGAGTGTTTCATATCTTTCAAGTTGACAAACACACATACATATACTTGAATGTGTGAACGTCTGCCTGTTGGTATCTGCGCGAGAATCACGTTGCAGCCCTCCGTCTATCCGCTGCCCGCCTATCTGCCTGCATATGACAGTCAACAGCGTTTAACTGGCGACCACTTTGTGAAATGCTTAAAGAACGAACTCTTTTCATCTTTCTTCCTAGTTAACATTTCTCTTACTTTTTTCCACTTTATTTTACTTGGCTTTAGTCCCTCCAGTTTTTTTTTCATCACTGATGCGTTAGTTTATTTGGTGTTACATTAATATTGTATCTTATGCTGCTACGGCAGAGATCTGGTGACAAGGATATGTATGTATATATGCCAGGATTTACGCTTATCTTTGTGTCGACAGTTTTCTTCTGCTTCTGCTGCTGCATACAAACTTCAACTTAGTCTTCCTCGTTCTTCTTTTCGTCGTCGTCATCGCCCATTGTTAACGCTCGCGCTCAACGTCCTCCGTATCTTTGTTATCGTCATTCCATTTTGAAGGACACTACTCTATTTATTCAATATTTTTCTTTGTATTTTGTCACCCACAACTGCAAAGCAGAGCGTTGCTTCTTTATTTCTTTTGTATGTGTTCGATATGGTGTATGAAACCGGATACTCTATGAGTGCCATAAATCTATTATTCAATGATTTGTTATTCAATATTTTGCAAAGAGATTAACTTCGTGTTTGGAAAAATATTTACACACACATATTTAGAGATAATACCTAGAATATTGTGCAGTATGAAAAGATAAACAGCATGCGAATAGTTTTAATTTGTATATGAAAAAAAAAAAACTAAACATAAATGGTTATTGTCTTCAAATGATAAATCAATTAAATAATTTATGAGTTTAAATAACGGATTGATCACGAGTTTGAGATTTGACCAATTATGATGTGCCGTAAAGAGACCAAATCCACTTTAGCTTCTTCTTCCTCTCTTTTTTAGACTTGGCATTTGGAGAATTGTTGCTCGGGTCAACCTGCGCCCATATCAAATTAAGGACTGAATAATAAAGAAAAACGGTTTATGGCGCTAGACTCCAAATGATCCAATGTATCAATCGCAGGGACAAAACTATGACCTTCTTTTCGGCCATAGGTTACAGAATATTAATTTTTTGCATTTTATGATTCTCGTTAGTGTCAATTGACATGTTTTTACGTTTTCCTCTTTACAATTGGAAATATTGCAATATATTATTTTTCGATTTAATTACAGCGCATCTCGGAACGTGCTCTCGACGGCCTCAATAATTTAAAAACGTTAAATTTGCGCAATAATCATCTGAAGAAAATGGATAATGGACTGTTGCGTGGTACACCGGCGCTACTCTCGATCAATGTGCAAAGCAATGAATTGGAAACATTAACGGCTTATACATTTCAACCAATTATGGATAATTTGGTCAATCACACTAGTGAACTCTTGCTCTCAGGTAAGGAAGACCAATAAACATAAACCAATGCCTACATACTCGTATACCCAAAGTGTCAATGGTCATTTGAATGTATTTCATTTTACACTAGGTACATACATACAAGCATATTAGCTCCGCCGTCATGTTAGACATTAGGTCGTGTCCGTCGTTTGCCCGTGTTCGTTTGTACGTAGATGGTAGACATTAAAATTTCTCACTTCCTGAGCTTTGCATATGTAATGAACTGAACAACATATGAACATATACTAGTACATACTTGCATGTATTTGTGTTTGTTTACCTGCATGCATGTATGTAAAACATACACAACAGTAAAACATGCAGTGTGATCGACAACACTTAACATACCTTCATACATAAGTACATACATATGTATATACAAATACGCTTATCACAAATCCTCAAACACAAGTATACAGAGACATACACATACTCTCACACACTCAAGTGTACATATATACTCACTCATTAAGGAAATGTTGAATCGTCATTGCCCAAGTGTTCGCTTCCGTTGACACGTTCATTCAAAATACATGGCTCCCTATGTGTGTTAGTAATTAGTTTCAATTCCGCTATAGTGGCATAGTGGTAGTAGTAGTAATATTGTATGTATGTCTGTAGTAGTAAAAGCAGCAGCAGGAGTAGTGGCTGATGACTTGACTAACTGACTGAGGGACGAATGCGTCGCCAACCTTACCGCTTGAAGGTAGCTGATTAAATTAGTCATTAAAATTGAGCTAATTTAAAATAAATTACATAGCAGTATTCTTTATTGTACACAAGTACATGTAACATTTGTTCAAATTCGAACATGACAGTAGGTACAACTATTTTTCCACCAGTTTTATTTTAGACACTTGAAACACCTGATTTGACATTCGAAGAGTCGAAAATTTTATAACACTAAATTACAGTCGTGTTCATTGTTCAATGTCAGCTACCACTCACTAATTTTGTAAATCGACTTAATTGAATATGTTAACTTATTCATTGTACTGATTAAGTATGTAAAAAGGACTTCTATACTTATCCGAAAGATAAGTACTTGCTTCAAGTCAACAGGTTTTCTGAAGTGTCGAAATTCGAACATAAGTCTATTTCGGTTAAGGGTTGCTAATTTGTAAGGTACGCCAAGTGTAAAATTTAATGTGCGTAAAATTTAATAATTACAAATGTGATATTCTCACTCAGCACAGTACAATTACATACTTAACTAAAATATAGTAAGTGCTATAAGAAAAGGAAGAAAAGGAAGAAAACCCATATTTGCTAAAACATTTCTGTGGCCATGGCTGTAATATAATTTACTAATTTATAGTTTTTGTATGCCTGTAATTGACGTTAATTACCAACAACTTCAACCTAATTACGCAGCTTGGGTTTTTGTTTTTTATGTTGGTAAAAGTTTTCGAATTACCCGATTAGATTTTTTAAATGGTGCTTAATTAACACTTTAGTGTGAAAAATAGTTTTGTTATACTAGATTTTGTAGCAACTAATGGCGCATACATTAACGTTATTTACATTTGCATATGAAATAACGCTTTTATCCTATAGATATGTAAACACAAAATTTTACATAAGTACTCCCAATAAGAAAACAGCCAGCGTTACTCTTTCCAGTATGTACTTATTATTGTTTGTATACAAGAACTGGCTAAAATCGAATAAGGTAAATATTGAAATTACTTCTGATTCAATTAAGCCAGTTCTAGTTTATTTCCATTAAAGATAGTTGACTCCTTATTTCGTACTGGGCGTCAAAGCAACAAATATGTGTGTATGTGTAATTGCATTTACTCAACGTTTTCCTTCGAATTCACTCTAAATTGCATTAAATTATTTAGAAATATTTTGACTGAATAAATGATAAAGTTTATATGAGTTTTCAAACTCATTTTAATTTAAATGACGTAATTTATAATTAAAAAAAAAATTACTAATAAATAACTAATCAGCATGAGTACAATGTATGCAAATGCAATCATTCCACATACCACTAAGATTATGAGTAAATTCATAAAATTTAGTGTACTCTAATTCTAAACCCATCAAATGCAGTGACCTTGATTAGTACTGTCTGTACAAAGTTTTATCAATTATAAATTACAATGATGTTAATATATACGAGTAGGTCAGTATTTCAGAAGGTTCAAATTGTTCAAGAAAATATGTCTTAAATTTTCACAAATATTATTTAAATATCGACATTTGTTCTTTGAAAGATATTCAAGGACTAAGCAAAAACATGAGCTAAGACTTAAGAGTGTCAGCTCAAATAATTTTCTATGATATTTAGTTGTCAAAGCATTTAGATAATATATATCATGCTTCTTGAAAGTTTAGATATTAAAATTTTAAGCGCGATAAATGTGTACATTCTAAATACTACATGAGTGAAATTAAAGCACTCCCCATTCAAAATATTAATATTTTTACATATCTACCTATCTACAACCAACGTAGAGTGCTAAATATGCTGCGTAATAATAATAAAAATAACAAAAGCAAGAATAAAATAACACGAAAATAAAAATAAACAAAAGTCGTATACAAACATAAATATGTACATATGTATGTACGAGTATATGAAAATGCACTTACCATACATACATTACTTGTAAGTCATTGAATTTTTCCGCCACATCCATAGAAAATACACTTACTACCTCTATATAGCCAGAAACACATATAGTGCACATAGATTTAAACTTGTGCTCAACAAAGTTACAACATTGTATAACAGTAAAAACATAGAAAGGTATAGTAGCACCAGTGTTGCCAAATCTTGGAACTACAAAAAAAGCGATTTTTAAATAAATCTACAAGTTTTGTATACTAGCCTTTTACATATATAAAAATTTTAATAAAAAAAAAACATGTTTAAACCAGATTACAACCAGATTATTTATTAAAAAGTAAACTGGGTTTGGCCACGAGCACCGGTTCAAATTTGTAAGCTCTGCAAATCCGGATTTGTGTTGTTACAGACGACGACTCCGGGCATGCAGGATCCTCACTAAATAAAAAAACAAATTCAGTTTTAATATCACTCAAGAGGGACTTGGCAGCTAGTAATCTTTTCATAAGTAAAATTAATAAATAATTATATTATTATTTTTCTTGTATTAAATAAATAAAAAAAAAGTGAACTATTCGAAAATTAATGAATTTGGCATCATAAAAGCAAAATATGTATAGCTCAGTAATAAATGGTGAATATTTTGCTACTTGGGGTTTACGTTTATATTTCTGACAGTGATCACGCGTTATTCTTGAAATGTGTCAAACTACAAAAAGCTCAGTTTGGTTTGCCATTTCATGATGAATAGACATACGCATGAACAACTTTTACAAATTATTGAAATTTACTATCAAAATTCATGCTCTGTGAAAAATGTGTTTCGCAAGCTGCGTCCACTTTATGGTCGTTATAATCGATCCACAGAGCAGGCTATTCAGCTCATTATGACCAAATTTCGCACCAGTTTTACTTTATTGAAAATCAATCCACCAAATTGTATCAAAAGATTGCGTACCGAAGAGAATATTGCTGCTGTATCCGCCAGTGTTAAAGAAGATCGCGATATGTCCATCCGGCACCGATCGCAGCAATTGGGTTTGTGTTATTCGACCACCTGGAAGATTTTACGCAAAGATCTCTGATTAATGCCATACAAAATGCAGCTGGTGCAAGAACTGAAGCCAGGCAACCTACCACCGACGAGCCTCATTTTTGGATCAAAGGATACTTGAATAAGCAGAATTGCCGTATTTCGTGTTTGGAGTGAAGACCAGACCAGCCAGAGGTAATTCAGCAGCTACCAATGCATCCCGAAAAATGCACTGTTTGGTGCGGTTTATGGGCAGGCGGCATCATTGGGTTGTACTTCTTCAAAAATGATGAAGGCCGCAACGTTACGGTCAATGGAGAAAGGTACCTTTCGATGATAACAGACTTTTTTTTGACGAAAATGCAAGAATTGGACTCGGCCGATATGTGGTTCCAACATGCCACATGAAACATTGCACGCGAAACCATGCATCAATTGAGATGCGAATTTGGTGAGCAGTTAGTCTCACGTTTTGGGGCAGTCAATTGGCCACCAAGATCGTGTTATTTGACCCTGTTAGACTATTTTTTGTGGGGCTATGTTAAGTCTCTTGTCTTTAGGGACAATCCAAACAAAATTGCTGCTTTGTAAGCCAACATTGAACACGTCATTGGTAAGATTCTGGCCGAAAGGTCAAATTGGACCACTTGAAGCGTAGTAGGGGGCAACATTTAAGTGAAATGATCTTTAAAAAGTAAATGTCAGGAATGGATTTTTCGGTAAAAAATAAAAATTTCATTCACTTTTGTAAAAAAAATTTTTTTTAAGAATTTTCAAAAACCAAGCTCTTATAAAATCAGCCATTACATTTTGTGTTGTTCTTGTCAAGTCGAAAAAAGCACTGCCACCAAATAATACAGTGCTTCAAGTCTAAAAAAACATTTCAAATTCGCATTTTAGTTTTGAAATTCACCAGATCTGGGGGAAGAAGCACCAATTTGGCAACACTTAGTCGCACATCATTGTAAAAATGTAAAAAATTTAGTTGTATAAAGTTTCAAAGACAACAATGTTACATATCTATATTTAATGCATCATCAATGTTGTTCAATGTTGCACTTACAAAGAGGCAACATACTACATACACATATATGTACGTGCACCTGCATTCATTGCACACTTACGACAATACAGTGTCAACGATATAACAGTGCGACAATGATGACGGCTTGAGCTTGATTTGCTGCAATTGCTTTCAAAAATATTAAATTCTTATTCCCAAAATTGGAGAACGCTATTGTTGGTTTTTAAGACATCGAGGATACCTACCCTTGTATTTCTTTCCAGTTTAGGATCAAATTTATTCAGAACATATTTCTAGAAATTGCAAAGGCACATATATTTATACTGATCTTTGTTAGCCGCAAAAAAACGCGGAATTCACGAATGAATTTAACTAATGATTTGTTCTATCTATGGTTGGTAACTATCTCGATTGTTGGAAAGTTGCATGCTTTTAGATATCTTTATCAGTACGGGTTTATATCGATATTAAGTAAGTATAACATCTTCTAGCAAATATTTTTTCTAATAACGATTGATTGATAATTCATGATAGACCCTGAGCAACTTCACACAAGAAAATTCTATTAGAACAGATGGCTTTGAGCTGAACGGAAGAGTTACTTCGAGTGTATTCTGCCAAAAACCATGGTGCAAATATGCCTTTAAGTATATAGTCAAACCACTGCATGGAATGCCAGGCATAAGTCATGGCTATCAAAGTCTGACTTCTGATAACCAATCAACAAAAAAAACTTTTAAGTTAGTTTTCGTTATTCTTAATGGATCCGATGATCGATCAGTTTACTCTTCACTTACTGCAGACGTGTTGCTAGAAAGGGCACACAGTAGCAACTCACTCCTGAATAGGTGATTGGGCTCGCTTTTAACGCAAAGGAAAAAGGGAAAGAAATGTACTTAGTCGTTAGAAACCATCTTTGACCCCATATTGAGTAATGTATAAGTAATTAATACTCAAAGGTAGAATAACCAGATAAAGTAATGAGCATTTTTGCCTAAGTGAGCTGGCACCTACTAGTAGCCCTTTTAATCTAACCAGCAACTACCACAAATATGATGTTTTCAACAGATTTTTATTATAAAAGTTTGTTATTGCAACAATGGTTGTACTAATCAATTTTGATCAAATTATTCTAGGATGTCTCTGTGTGATTGCAGGATTCTGTTCCTTTGTCTCTTCCCTTGCCAGACACTTGAACTAAATATACCATAACATTTGCATGTAAATCCAGGTTGAAAGCTACATACTACCTACATATATTTGTACTATGTATAGAAATAAAGGTATGCATTGTGTGAAAAAGGAAGCTGCAGTAGAAATTCACACAGAACGTTGTGACAGTAAACAATAGAGAATAACTAGCTGAAACATTTGAGCAGTATAAAAAAAAAGGATCTAAGTGAAAAAAGAAAAAATCACGAACAAATTGAAAACGATTTAAATTTCAATGTAAAATGCTTCAATGCGTAAATGTCACATTCAATATTATTTTCATAGAAATATAAAAAACACAGAGACGAAAACGAATAAATCTAAAGGAAATAGTAAAACTTTACTTTCCGAATTCATATTTGTCCAGGAATATGTAACAATTCAATGTGCGTTTGCAGTAATAGTTCAATCACAACCGATATTCTCTCTTTTTTATTTTCTTCTTCTTCTTCTCCATTGGTGATGATCCTAATGGAAATCCTTCACTTAAGTTTTTTCTGTAAAATTTTTATTTTTTTCCTTTACTTTTGCAAAGTTTTGTCAAATACCTACGGGCAAGCAGTTTGTATACAAAGCATTCCATACTTTTCAATTCATTCTTTCTTTTATTCTGATCTCTCCTTTGAACTGAAAAAACGATAGCGATTTCTCTGGTGTAGACACTGCAGAAATTTTATACTTGAATTCTTTGAGAATTGATGTCATCACGTCACAAAAATTTGTTCCCATCCATGGCCACGGTTTCAATGGTGGCACAAGATAAAAAGAGTAGAAATGTAACTGAATGAGAGAAGTCATAAGTGCGGCAAAGAAAAGTTGAAGAAGGAGTTTTCATTCGTGCTTCAAACTGCCGCATTTTATTTCTTCATTTCAAATGCTGATGGTCGAAACCTTTTTAGTTGTCTGCGTGTGTGTGCCCGTTTGCATTTTGACGCCTTCTATGTAAGTTTTGGTATTTTCTTTACTACTTATTGTTGCTCGTTTTGGTTTTTTTTTTTTTTGTTGAATTTATGTTTTTGGCCACAGATCATCACACATTTACCATTCAGTTAGGTCAATTCAGTTTACCCCAACAATATGTACATATAAAACATTTGTGTTGCCTCATTGTGTGTGTGAGTGTTGAGCTACGCGATATATTTAGTTGCAGGGAATTCATCAATCTTTTCATGGTAGCAGTAATACAGCTGCAACAGCAACAGCAACAGCGGCAACAAATTTTGTATCCATTCACATTTTGTGTGATATATTGATGTGTTAAAGTTAATGTGTGGAAATTGTAGTGCCATCATGCTTTCTCGTTTGTATATGTGTTTTATTCACTTCATGAAAAACTTTCCAGTTATATTGAAAATCATTTTAGTGGTTAAAATTAAATAATTTATACTCGAAATAAAAGTGTCAACATAATTTTAAAGCCGACCCAAAATTACTATAAATTTTCTGAATGTTGGCGTCTTTACACTAAAATTTATTTTGTAAGTGGTTAAAAAATATAGGAGTTAATAATAATATCACTATATTCTTTAAAAATTCCAACAAAACTGAGTTGACGACTTAAAAAATGCTTTCTTCTAGAAAAATCCTTTATTTTTGAGTTTCCTTTATTGTACATATGGTATACCAAAAATTTATATTTATACTTTTTCTTTTAATAACTTTTGTATAAGTATCTACCTACCTGATTTAAAAATGTTGCGCACCACTTTCGTTCAAAATAAAACATTAAATTGTCTCCATATGTGAAATATATAATATTTGTTTGTCATGACACCCCAACAAGAAAGAAATAATAATAAAACTTAATATAGTTAAAGGAAAAATAGCAGAAGAAAACGTGGTTCTGGGGTATCTTGGTTCGAAAGTAATTGCTGTAGTATTTTTCTATTACAAATTCCATGTTCTCAACAAATATTGCAATTTTCAATGACCAAATCTCACGTTCTGAACTTTATGTGTATATATGAGCTTTTGGTTTTACGACAACGCTGGTCGTTAGAAAATACAAAACTGTAAATGCACCTACATATGTTTCTGTGGGTTATATAGGAAACTCGTCCCCCTTCTATGTCCTACATACAGTAATTGACAAAATATACTGTACACGAAGAAATGAAACGCAAAGAGCTGATCACAAAAATTACTAGTATGATTTGCCGTAATAAGTAATACATTGTATCATAGTCATGGATCCTTCTAAAAAGAGCTCACTCCCAATCAATAAATTCAATAAAAATTCAATAAATTAAAAATTCAGGTTTTAAAGAATTGATCAAGACTTAGGGCAGTTATTATCTCATTCTTGTATTTGCTTCATATCGAATCTTGTATACTTTATGTCATTCGCCAGAAACTGGACCACACTAGCGGTCTAGTGTGTAAAGTCTATTATACTTATTTCTGTGTCACAAATGCTCATAAAGTTTAACTGAATTGGTTTTTGAATTTGAAAATTTCACTTTTCAACTTTTGAGTTGCGAACCAGAGAAATTTTGAGTTCATCCAGCTTCAGAATCACGCTAAGACGAAAACGTGGCTTCTTAAATTTAAAAAGAATTTTTGTTTCGGGGATTTTTCATTTATTTCTACTTTGGATTTTTTCGATTGAATTATTTTAAAAGACCAATCAACAAACCTTATGAGGGTTCTTGTTCAGATTAAGTAAGAGGTGAGTGTCATGCCCATTGTTCAGCGTACAAGATTGATTCGAAAGCTTGGTATCAAGTTACAAGGAAAAAGCATAAGCATATTATAAATTATTTCTCTTTGCGGTCATAGTCATTGAATGGTATGTTTTAAGAATAGGCAAACTCTTCCTAAAAGGAAGGATTTTTCTGATAAATTTAGGCGCTAATGAGGCAATTGCTCCGTATACTCCTTAAAAGTGTCTGTGTGACCATCACATATCAGATATCAATGTGAAGTAAAGCATAGAAGTAAGACCATTACAAAAATTTCTGTAAATGTTTGGACTTATGTAAATACTCTACAGCCATGTGGGGGCAAAAAAGTTCTTATAGATGGTAGTGCACACCGCAGTAATAATAATAAAAGCTGTTTCTCCTGAAAGAAAAACTTTTTGAAAAACCAACTGTACGAATTTCTGTACCCTGGCTCAAATATAAAAATTTGGGTCAATTCCACTACAGAATTTCCTTTAAGTAATACCATTTAATATAATGGTCACCTTGGCGTAGGCGGTAGAGTGCTGAAAATCGTAGAAAATTTGTTATCTAGAATATTTAAGGAAGTGTTTTTTTCTTTTTGGAATATTTTTAATTACTGAATACTTATTTGAATTGAATACTTTTGTATACTTTAAGAATTAAAATTTTTATAAATATTTGGAAATGAACACATAATTTTGCATGCCACTTTATGTACATATGTGAATACATTTGCTTGGCAGCAATTTCTCTTGACTAAAATAACATATACGGCAATAGCAGCATTTGTCACGCATAACACAACACCAACACTACCAGAAATAACACGAACAATAACAAAAGCGGCAATGGCAACAACAGCAGCAACCACAGTCAGGAATAGCGATGGCAGAACAACTCAACATTTAAAATGCTCGAATTGTGTATTTTTTAAGCTCATTCTTTAGTCTTTCTTCCTCTTTTGGTTTTCCACCTGATGCAATTTACACATGCACATAGAACCCCTCAGGTACCACCTTTATTGGGCCATATAAACATACGAGCCATGTGTGTTTCTGTATGTGTGTGTGTGTATCAGAGTACATATGTTTGCGAGTACAAGCGTGTTTAGATGTCAGTTTCCATCATTCCACAGAACATTTGTCCAGTTGCTACATAAATTCCTTTGTTGTTTTTAGTATTTTTTGCTGCTTCTGCTGCTGCATATTTCAAAAACTCATATCGCCCAATATTTCCCAATATTTCTCTAGTATAGCATTTGATTGTAGTAGAATGTACTATTTGATATTTTTTCGGATATTTTTTCAAAAGCTTTTTCTTTTTTGGTTTCGGTTCGGTTCGGGGTTCAGAACGGTTGTTGTTTATTTGTATTTTGTACACGTTTGTTTATGTCGCGCCTGTGGCACATGTTGTTTTTTTTTTACTCGTATTGCACAAAATGCAATAAATTTTACCTTCGACAGCAATTTGATGGGTTTTCTAAAAGGTAATATGGACATACATGCACACATACATATGTACATTAACACACACTCACGCACACTTTTGTTATTGTCGATATCGATTGCTCGATATTGCAGGAGCGATACTCTCGCTCCTGCACGTTTGCTTCCGATAAAAATAACAGTAATTGCAGTTTTAATGTTCGTTAACCTTCCGCTTACCAACACCCACTCCGGTGACCTTTTTGATTTTCATTTGCTTATATTTTGGTAAGTTTTTAGCCAATCTTAAAACGATATCGACTCTCTGAACAAATTCTCGATTTGTTTTGGAACATATAAAGAAAAAAGTATTTGTCAAAAAAAAAAGTGTATTCGCATTCAATTTCGTCTCTTTACATACGTCGTTTACCAATACCCACCCGGGTGACCTCAAATTTCTTCGTGTACAATTTTTATTTAGTTTATTGAAAAGAGTGATCAGTTTCAATGTACTTATTTTAAGTATACTTACTTACTTAACTGGCACTACAACCGATGATCGGTCTCGGCCGCCTTATTTTAAGTTACATACTTACATACTATACTGTTATAAAAAAGAAAAATAAAGGATTTTTAGTTCCTCAAGCAATGAATTGATGAGGATCGACAGAATGGCAATTTTTGTACTAAGTCTGACTGATATTGCTCTAAACGCAAATAGCGTTGTACGTCTGATACAGATTTGCCGTGTGTTCTTTCTGACACATAATAAAGAAATTCCCCTTGTGCTTTATGTGACCAGTTGCGTTTCGCTCCGAAACCTCAATTACCGTAAAGTTCCTTATCATCGTAAGTTTCGAAAACAGGCTTTCCTATACTAAACATTAGTTCCGTTAATAGTTTTGTTTTTGAACATCTCCATCTCTGTGCTACTAGACATTAAGAGCAAGGAGCTATTTTTATCTGGGTAATAGTGACTTTCTCAGTGAAGCCAAATAAAGTTGAGTTCGCTTCCCGATTTGTTGATAGTTTCAACTTCTTTGGCATCTTCCATGTCCTATTACACTTTGTCAGCTCTTTGACCAATGGAAGTGTGTGTTCTCAATGCAGACAAGTTCTCATCTGGGTTACCCGGGTGTGTATTGGTAAACAACGTGTAAAAATATTTGGTAAGGCGAAGGTTAATTTTGAATTGAATAACATCAAATGATAATAAATATGCAACAAGAACATGCATACGAGTGCTTACAATACCCACATAGACGCATTTACATAAATAAGTTTGTAAGTGTATGTAATGTAAATATGTATAAATATATAGTATATATAGCTTAATTGATAACATCGTATTAAATTATTTATTTACATTGCTGTATTCACCTACAACCTTTGAAAATTGATCAAGATAAACTCTCACTTACACGCATACACTTATGTACATTTTTATTAAAGAAATACCTCACACTCATACCAGCATACTATATACTAAATAGTACACACTTTATCCTGTAAATACTAAACAAAAGTATAATAAAACAATACAAAAATGAAAATGAAATCAAAATTAATATTTACTTTTCTTTAAACATACATAATACACATATACATACATACTTTATATAAACGTGTAAAAGGTCAATGCAAAGCTTTTAACCCTGCAACGTACACATGCCCACCTGTATACATTAACCGTACACAGCAAGAAAATTTTGTCATGAAATGTCGGACCTCTATCTTTTCCATAGGCCAAAACTTTTTGGCAATTTGTTCTGTTTGTAAGCCTGTACTTTCTCAATAAATATCAAACTTTCCACGCTTGTGCTAGCGGCTTCAGAGATTGCAGAAGGGAGGTGGGCTCAAATTTATAATACAAAATTTCAACATACTCAATACAGGCTTTAAACTCTAAACCCGATGTCTGGACTCCGAAAAATAACACAATGAATTTTGTATGAACCATTTCTCAGAGGTTTTTTTCATAGTTCATTGGAAAGTGTTCCAAGTCCAATCGAATCTATCATCATTTAGAATGATGCGAAAACTTATTTATAGTTGAATTTCAATAATGGTGAAAAACAAATTAGAATTTATTGATTTCAGCAGCTATGAATCGATGATTATTTGAAAGAGAACAATACCCTGATTAATTGCTACCAAGAGATTTATCAACTAATAGGCCATAAATATTCTTATGAGGAGTTCAAGGCCACAGTGGTGAGGGGATAGGAATCTGTGAGGAAGTAAAAGGAAGTGAGGAAGGAAGTGAAAAATTATAAAGTGTTTTAAGCGGGTAAATGACTTAAAATAATGAGATATTTTAATTTTACTATGAGGAAGTAGTCAACTGAACATCAATAGATATTACCCCTTGAAACAAATATCTGAATTTTTTGATATTAATTTTGTTATAAATTTTTTCTTAGATTAAAGTTGCTGACTGCTTCACTCTGCTCTTCTTGCTTTACGCTATTTACTTTTACTATTGTATTAAAACTTGTCTGCCTGCTGTTGCCTATAGGCAACATTAATTTTATTTTCTCATAAAATATGTGTTAAAATAAATTAGGTAATTACACTATTTGCAAGTCTTCTAAGTACATATATACGAGGTCTGAAATTTTGTGTCATAATTGTAAATGCCCTAAGAAATCGTGATTTTATATAGAACATTAGAATATAATATTAAAATTCGGGTATAAAAGGTTTTAAATATTATTTATTTAAATATTATATAACAATATTTCTCTTTCAAATCTAAAAATTCCTACTTTTTTAATTGAATTGTTTATTTATCCTATTGATATGTAGAGCATATTCTTCTTTAGGTAGGTACATGATAATTTTGAGTGTAGACACTTGTATGTTTACGTACTTACACTTAATAAAAGATTTATGTTGTCATTGTTATTGATAGTGTTTTTGTTGCTGCTTTTTAAGTATTTCCCGGGCACAATGAAAAATTTATCTATGTGTATGCTTCGGAATTTATTGAGTCCTATTAAGAAGCCATTAAAATGCCAAACAAATGATTGACCACATAAAATGGACAAATGACTATGAAACACGCACAAAATTGACTTTCGATTATAAATACAAACAAAATATGTATAGGACAAGAGCTTATAATATGTATATGTATTTGGAGGAAGAAGGTATAGTAATAGTAGATTGATACATATGCATGTATGTATGTATATGTGGGTATTCAAATAATCATATATGGTATGTGTATAAGTATGTACGGTAGTTTTGTATGTTTGTAATAAATCTAATCCATATGCAATAATGATCATTGTATATGTACATGCCTACATGTGTGTGAGTTTATATACGGGTTCACATATCGATGCACACAAATACTCACTAATACTATAACATTACCATTTGACATGCACTTTACATATGCTTATCGTACTGATAGTTACGAAATAACATTTCATTATATATCGATACTTTTTGAGGATATAGGTAGGTACATAAGTACTGCATATGGCGAATAAATATGAATGTGTTTACATAAATCACCAAAATGTTAAGCTACACTACAATTTAATTTATATGATGAGTGTTCATTTATAAGAACATACACACACACACGCAAACACATTAATGTAAAAGTTTAATATGTATGTTCCGAGTATGTTCATATACATAAACATATGTATCTATAAATTGTAAGCATTTAATTTCCGACAGGATGCATACATATGCATACTCTTCCACTTCTTCTCCTCCTTCGTCATCATCAGCGTAAGCATCGTTCTCATCGTATCGACATCAACGTATGCGTTTGTTTGTGGAGTTGTCATCTCCTTCATGCTTTTTTGCATATATTAAATGCTCGAATTTCTTTGCGTTTTCTAGCTATTTTTATATCCAAGAAACTCTAAGAACAACAACGAAAATTTCTCTTTGCTTTTCAAATAAATTTTAAAAAATGCCCACGGTGCTTTTTTTATTGTTGTTGTTGTCTTTTTTTGCTAAATTTTGTTTTTATACATGGAAAACTCTCACAGGCAGTATAAAGATACAGTAAGGAGATAAAATATATGTTCATATGTTTATTTTGGTATACGTACTTTGACAAGGGGCTCATCTGAAAAGGATCATCATGCTGGTTTCCAACGAGTCTCATGAATTTCGCTAAGTTTTTCTTTAAGAAAGATGAACAATCTGCTCCGGCATCGTATATTCTGGCAAAGTTTCTGAATCTCCTAGGTACTATAGGAGTTTATTGCTGTCTTTCCAGCGTGAAATCGGTACTAGTATTTTTACTATTTTTCGCTCAAATTTTTTTTATTGTTAGTCTAAATTTTTAATATCATTTAACTGATAGCTGTTTACAGAAATTTCATCATGACATTCACACGTTCTCTGGAATATGTTTTATTATTTCCTTAGGCCAATTTATTTGGATAATTTGTTCTAGATAATTTTATAGGCCTGCCAACAACATGAAAATTTTTACACATTTTCTTTAATAAAAACCCATTACTTACTTTACTTTTAATGGCACAACAGCCCATGGAGGGCCTAGGCCGAGCTTTTCGCATACACTCATGTTGTGCGTGTTAGATTAGTACATGAATGGAAGGGACCTACAGCTTAATGCCGAATCCGGACGGCGAAGTGAAAAGCTTTTCATAGCAAATTTTACTCTTGTAGGTTTGCCATTGCCTGCCAAGAGGTGGTGCCGTGTAGAAAAATTATTTTTTCTACTTTTTTTTTTTATTTTGCCTGTGCCGAGATTCGAACCCAGGACACTCTGCGCAGCAGTCCAACGCACTACCACTACACCACAGCGACCACATAAAAACCCATTATTATTTCTAAAAAAAGACAATTATTTCACAAAGTTTTGTTTCAAGCCATTGCCAGCAATTTGTCAGCTTATCAGCAACTTCAATACCTGATAACATAGGAGAACAAATGTGGAAGAATTAAATGGGATTAGAATATGTTGAAGCAAAAAGAGATAATAAAATTTGTATGTACATATAAATAGATAGTATAGATCCAAGCGAATTCATCACAATTCCTATTCTCTCTTCTCTTTACTAGTTTCATAATCATATTATCCCAAAAAAAATTAGATTTTCAGAAAACCCATTCGACGAATTAATTAAATTGTTATTTTTTCTTACGCAGTTATTCTCCTCACTGTGTAAAGCGGTTCTATGTTGTTCATTAGACAATATGTATGTAGGAACTTTTTTCTTCTTGTTACCTCGTGTGCCACTAACATCTCATTAAGCTCGTTTCATGTTAGCAACATTGTAGTATTGTCACAGCAACAACAAACAAACAAAACGTGTGTATTACTAACAAAAAAAAAACACACAAATACGCACTAAAGCATAGATACGAGTACACCGTAAAAAACACACACAAAGCGAAAAAATTGAAGAAAAATGGCGGCACTTGTGAAGCCAACAAAACTTCCTTTCTGATTATTCAAAGTTTTATTTGCATAGCCTTTTCTTTTATTTTCTCTGGCTTTTATAAAGTTTTTTTTTTTGCTGTTTTTCTGCTTTGTTTTCGGTTTCTGTTGCTCGCTGTTGCTTCTTTCAAATCACTTGTTGAAATTGAAGAGCGAAAATTTAATGAGTTTTTTCTGTGTTTATTTGTGTAAGCTGATGCTCACGGATATTTGTTGCTGCTGTTGCTGCTACAAAGTACTTAAGGAAAATTAAATTTGATTTTTATTTAATTTCTTTTACTTGATATTACTTGTATGCATGTAGTATGTATGTGTGTGTATGTAGATGTATGTGTGTGATCTGTAGACTGTCTCCTTAAACTGCAAATTTATATACATTCCTAGACATTTTCGTTGCCATTTCAAGACTTTTATATTTAATTAACTTAAGCAATCTCAAATCTAAGGAGAAATTTGAGTATAGGCAGAAAACATTAGTATTTACAAATTACTTAAAGTTTTTTAAATCTAATTTAGCGCATATTAAAAGAAAGCAAAGCAATTGCACAAATATAATAACTGCATATGAATAAAAGTTAGAATTAAATTACAGTCCAACTATTTGCCAATATAGGTAAGAGGGCATTTTGCGTTCCAGTCTTGTATCAGACAAGGTTCGCCTAAGCAATAAATGATAAAACGTTTTGGGTTAAGCCTCTCTAAATATCCGTCTAAGAGGCAATCTTTAGGGTAGAATTTACTTTGTAATATTTATGTAAGAAAATCGTACAATAACTGCAGTTTCATAATATTTAATACCGTTCGAGGAGAAATAAAGCTCAGCTAGTATTCTAGATTATATTAAACAACCTATATGTGGAAGAGGACAACCGAACTTTCATAATACTAAGTTCATTGGGCCATTGTTTTTTGCCCAGAGTAACAAGTAAATATTAAAGAGATGCGAAAGGATTTCAGAAGATGAAAACGTAAGAATAAGCTTAGTTGGTTATTTAAAGAAATCTATGAAGATAAGATCGAGGAAAGTATGAGCTCCGATCATACTTTCCTCGAACTTAACTTAATAGGAAAATGTTATCCAGCGGGTATTTCAGCTTGCTAGAGCAGGAACAAAGATAATGTTATGCAGTGTTACTTTCCTTAATGATCATATAAACAGATATTTTCTCCTCAAACGTGGAATATTATTGTTCTCTCCTTTCCCATCCCGATCTAGTCCGGAAGGGAGGCCCCGTATTTATGAAATGTGTGTGAAATGTGTTATTTTATTTATTTTTTTTAACCCATTTTGGAGATCTGTACGATGAGCCGATCAAATTATTAAATTAAATTAATAAGGTTTCACTTTGCTAAAAGTTCTGATAAACAGACATGCTTATTTGGAAAGTTAAAATATGAAATTCGATGGAGAAATGATAACCTCACAGGTCCCCATATATTTTTCTGAGACTACATATGGAAAAATATGTATTAAAATATGTATGTAAAATCCCAAAATAAGTTATTTTTAAAAAATTCCAATAGTTTGCTTTCGGTAAACGTGGACCCTGGAGGAATCCTCCAAACCCCTCTTTCGTTAGGCCTGGTGACCCATAAATACACGTGTCTGCGTGTATTCACTAAACAGAAAAATGTATTAAAATATTTAAATTTAAACCATTCTCAACAAAATAATTAACTTTAATATAAACAAAACTTTCGTCAGACATTTTTACGACAGTGAAAAGCTGCAAAATTTCTACACTGATTTTGTGCGCTTGATTTTCATTAAAAATCATTAAAATTCTATGACATTCGCAAATACACTGTGGGACAAATTTAATACTTTCTGCGTATATTTAATTTTATTTTGTTAAAGTGTGTGCGCATGTGAGTATTAGTGAGTGCTGTGTGTGTATGTATGTAGTATGTATATGAATTGATGATTAACATTAACGCACTTTATTAGTTGAATTTATTATCGTAAATATGCTGTCAAGCAGACACATCCAGTATGCTAAATTGCGTTTGTGGAGTTTGTTATAGTAGTGGTGGTGGCGTTGGTAGTGGTAGTAAAAATACAGTATCAAGGACATGTATACATATACAAACACTCACACACTTGTGCGCCTACAGTTATTGTTATTTTCTGCTGCTGTTTTTAGCATTGTGCTGATAATGATGATACCATATAATTTATTCATCTTTAGAGCCACCCAAAAAAAGGTTGCTAGAACACACACAAACACACCTACTGTAAGAAAGAAAGCGATGAAGAGAGGTAGCTGCTGCAACATACAGATATCTACGCTTGCTACATCTAACTTTATTAGTCGACTTTATCTTTTGTCACTAATAAGTTTAGTTCAACTGGTACTCACAGCAATCTATATTAATATATTATATTTGTATATAAAAGGGGAATACTCTCAAGTTTTTCTTCGACATTCTTCAAAATGGGTTTTTTTTTCAATCCGTCGTCTTCCGCTACTACTCCTTCATTTGATTTCTTCTCGAGTCTTCCTTTGGTCTCATTTCGTGTATTTATTTTATGTAGGTATAGAAACAGTCAAACATGTTGCCGAAAGTGTAGACATTTATTTTGTGCAAACACCTTTATCAATATTCGTTTGTTTCCTTTGACATTGAGCTTTTCCTGGTTATTTCGTATGTATGTATGTAGGCACAATTGCTTATTGTATGTCGTGTGTATATTCTTATGTGTGCTTATAGTAGAGAATCAAATACACATTTACATTCATACATACTCATCTAAATATATTTCCACATTTTTGCATAAGTTAAATAACATTGAGGTTAGTCGTTAATCCTACAACATACTTAATGTGATGCTTTCTAGAGCACCCTAATTTATGTGCTGCTTCTTTGCTACTTATTTTCGATTTATACACAGTAAAGTGAAGCAGAAATTTAAAGTTTCTTGTAAAAGCTATTTCTTTTCAATTTTATAGTAAGGTTTTACAATTATGTTAATTATTTTTTGTTCAGTAACCTTCTTAGATATGATTTACTCTTATTCCTACCTACTTTCCTAATTTAGTTCAAACTTCCACATATTACTTATCTAACTTACCTTGAGATTTTGCTTTTGACTTCGTAATCCTGAGTGAAATGATTTCCTTTGGAATACAAAACAAAGTTTTTCTAATGTATTTAAATAGGCTTAATTAACGTTAGGTTTACTGAAGTTTTGTTTGAACACATACTTAGGCATTACTCCATATAATAGGTAACAGCTGTCAACCGCATAGTTTAAAATAGTCATAATATTAGTTTTATTTATAGTATTTACTTTGAAAAGCTATTACTTACTTTGTAGTGGAGACAACATTTTTCTGAGAATTTGAATTTTATCATTTAAAATGTGTCATTTGCATTGTCTGCTTTTTTCTCATGTTGTTTTGGTCTTTTTATTTATTTAGTTTTTGTTTTGCTTTGTCAATCAATGATTTGGTAGTCAAGTGTGGGCATAAATGTATAACGTAGTCACTGTAAATAAATAAAAACTAACCTATTCTAAATCAGTTACCCACACACTATCCCATTCAATTCACTTATAATTTGTTATAGTAACCCTTTCACGACGATGGGCTAAAATGCTTCTCCATAGGTTTTTTTGTTTTTAAAAATTTAAATATAGAGCATTTCTGTTCAAAGATAAAATAATACAGGAGAATAGGGGCGACAGAAGTTTACAAAAGCCAAGGGAGATGAAAGTTGGTATAAAAATGTTTCTTATCCAGAGCCAATAAAGATGGCGTTCCTGGACGGAAGCGAAGAATGTTCTATCTCATAATCCTACCTTTCAAATCAAAGATGAGTAAAAATTTCAGGTAAATCCCACTTGACCGCATGAACTTGATTTCTACTTCGCATATAGGGAAGACTCTTGATGCTCTTCCCTGATGAGACTTAAAATTTTTTAATCAGGACCCTGACCACGAAAATTATCTATATATTGAAAATAGTCTTCTGGGAAAAGTGTCATCGTCAAAGGGTTAAACTGTGCTGTAATTTTGCGGTTGGGCAACCACAAAAATTAATTTATCAATATTTTATGTAATTATAAAAAATGTAATTCTTATTATTTCATCTATGTGATAATTATTTATTTATATAACTGCTAGTAAAAGAATAATCGAACGAAGCTACATATATGATAATTAAAATATATGATTCGGTTATAATGATAATGAAAATCTAATGGTGGCGACCACCATTAGATTGTCGCTGTGGCGTAGTTGATAGTTGGGTTCAAAACTCGGCACAGGCAAAATCAAGAAGTAGTAGGAATCATCTCTTGGCAGGCAATGACAAACATACAAGAGTAAAATTGTCCATGAAAAGCTTTTCACTACGCCATCAGGATTCGGCATAAAACTCTATTAAAAGAAAGAAGAAAAGAAGAAAGAAACAAGATTCGTTATAATAAATGTTTACTTTTTTTTTTTTTTTTTATTGTTACATTCAACACACAGGGCGTACCCGTATGAATGCAGAGCATTGTATTGAATGGAAGGAAGATTGATAGGTGAGAGGAAGAAGGAGGGAGAATCAGAGAGTGAATGCGATCACACAGGACACCGATAAAGAGATAGGCAGCCATTGTGGCAAGTGTTATGCTTTTACCACAGTGAACTTCAGTTTATCAGTGTCGACTATGACCGCATGTAGCGCCAAAGGCCAAGCTTTTCGCATCCACTCATGTTGTGCGTGTTATATTTTCACATGAATGGAAGGGACCTACAGTTTTATGCCGAATCCGAACGGCGAAGTGAAAAGCTTTTCATAGGCAATTTTTACTCTTGTAGGTTTTCCATTGCCAGCCAAGAGGTGGTGCTGTTAATTTTGTTGTTGTTGCAGTTTTTCTTTTTAATTTTATTTATTTATTTTTTTGTGCCGAGATTCGAATCCGTGACACTCTGCGTAACAGTCCAACACACTACCGCAACGCTACAGCGACCACAACTTTGTTCTTGTTTATAATATTTTCCACACCAGGAACAAATTTCTGGCTTTTTCTGGTTAGCTATAATAGTAATTATTCCAATTATTCGGTCTTCAAAGTTGATTTGAGTTACTTTTCTTGTTCAATATAGTGGATGAAGAATTAAACCAACAGTTGTACAACTGACATGCTCTAGGTGAAAGATATCAAGCCACAGACTGAGACCCTAGAAGAGAGAAGACAATTTATTCCTTTTCACATTATCTGATTTGAGGGTAATAGTCATGACGACCCATGCCTAATCATTTAGCAGGCCTTTTGATTCTAGTCTTGTTCTTCTTTAATGGCATAACAGCATATGGAGCGACTAGGCCGAAGTTTTCGAATCTATTCATGTTGTGCGTGTTATATTTTTAGATGAATTAAAAGGCCAATTGTTTTGTGCCGAATCCAAACAGCTTTCTTAGGTAGTTTTTACTCTAGAAGGTTTGCCATTGTTTGGCAAATTTTTTTTTTTCGACTTTCACTTTTGACTGGATGTATACCCAGTACATACATGAAAAAATTTAGATATGCCCGACTTTATTTCCTTTTACTCCAGAGCCCCCAACAAATGTACAATTAAAGCTAAAAATTAGTTCTTTAATGTTCAAGGCATGTAAAGTAAACCCCGGCCTAGCATCTCAAATGCCATTCACGCTTAAATGCCTGTAATTTGCTGCATCTTACTTTTTTCTGCAAATACCCATAGAAATTTCTTCTTTTAAGTGCCTTTGACGACGATAGGCAAACAAACGTTTAGTGGGCGTCAAAATTGTACCTGGTTTCAGCTGGCCGCCAAGTGAGGTGAAAGTTGGTCCAAAAATGTGTTTCAAAAACAGAGTAATTTTTTGATTTTTTTTCACAGATGTAGACTACATCGATTTCTAATTTAATGTAGCAATTTATCTTCACTAGCTTATTTCGCTTCACTTCATTTGTACCTAATAAATTTTCTCTTAATGTTTGTCCTCTTTCTTTTTCTACTTTGTTATCTATCAAATAGAAGCATTTTGATCGCCTATATCGCTCAAGCATTACATTCCAATTACTTCACTAAATATGTAATAAAAGAAAGCAGGGCAAAATGTTCACCCTCTACTTGTATTTCTAATCTAGACAATGACGACGATTGCATTACAATATCTCTGCTTTTGACGACTGACTATTTTTCCTCCGGAGATGAGAAATAAATTTACGTGAAAGATTTGATTTTTAATATGTATGACTTTTGCCATTTGCACCGTTGCGCGGGGGGAGGCGGAGGGGGTAACTGCAAAGTTAGACAGACCGACAGATACAAGAAAGAAAAAGTAACAGTTGAATGAAACAATTTCATATGGAAAGTAACGGAATCGACCTCGACCTACGGATAGACCACTTGAAAGCCTTAATACTACTCACCCCAACTACTCAGTGCCATTTTTGGCATGCCAAAATAATGTTCGTTTTTTATTTATGTATTATTATTTTCTTTTTGTTTTGGTTGTTGTCTAATGCGGTTGAGTGGTCGGCTATATTAGAATGTATGAATATGAGGACGAGTAGAGAAAGCCTTTTCTCATATTGATTTGTCTGAGATATTTTCATAAAAAATATGTATTTATCCTCAAGCGTAATATTTATTTAATGTTAAATCGCTTGTGATGACTTCGCTTTATAGGCATGTGTATTTATATCTCGTAAAGTTTGGCAACATTCTCATTTCATTTTTTTCTCGCTTTGTATTACATTTATAAGGGTGCAAAAGTTCTTGATTATTTGTACCGAGAAGGGCAAGAAAATTGTTTGATCTTTTCTCCTTCTACTGCTTCGTTCATTTTTTCGGAAGATTGCATCGAATAATTTAATAATAAAAAAAATATATATACATGAATTTGTATGTAAGTGTGTGCTGATTGAAAATTGAAATCGTTTTGCGTAGATTTATTGCGTTTTTTATTGGATTTCCGTAATTGAATACGAATGCATTATTATTACAGCAACAACAACAACGATTGTAATAAGATCTAAAAGCGTTAAGGAAATGAAATTTCTTCAAAACTACAGAAAGCTGAAAAAAGCATGTATTGAATACAAAATGAGTTTTTATGAATGTTGTGTAAGTTTGGCATAAAACTGCTTAAACATAATTCGATTTTATTTTCCACTTAATGTTCATAAGTTTTCCGCCTTAGGTTACAATAGTCTTCAGTGCAAACTCGAGGGTTTATACTTCTCCATTGTAAAATATTCATCTAATCATCCGGAACGGTAAATATTTTAATTCCTTAAGTTCCTTCTGAAATTCCCACAGAATGACTCCTACACCTATTTGAATTCCAAGTAGGTATAATGTTTTCCCGCATTCCGAGGACGGTTATGAGCTAGTTTTGAAACCTATTAAAGCTAAACAGAGAAGCATACAAAGAATTTATACGAGTTGAAATTTCATTTCATTTAAATTGTGTCATAAATTTTAATGAAATTGTACTCTCACATAAATGAATGTACCAAGTCAGAAATACTTAAACAAGAAAACTCATATCTGTAAGGTAGGTAATTATGTACGAGTACCTTCAAAACAATACAACATTTGTGCAATTTCGCAACTGGCAACAACAGCAACGCGACAACCCAGTTTCATTTCAGTGTTGCGTTTCAACAAAAGTTAACAAACCATTTAAAATACTTCAATGGAGACTTCATTTCGACTGCTCTGTAACTAGAGAAAATTACTACGAAATAAAAGCGAAATGCATTTGATTTTGAATAAATATATGTAAATGAAAATGGAAAATGGAACATTTTACACCGTTCAACAAAAGCGAAATCTAGCAGCCAAAAATGATAACATAACAAACGCACTTTACCAACAATAGCAAGCACACCCACCCACGATTAAAACTCATTATGATGGAAAAGAGAAAATAAACGAAAATGAAAATAATAATTCTTCACAAAAGCTCCGGAAAACTGAAGTAGTGAAAAACAACGCCGCAAGTACATTCGCATTAACTTTTGCCCGCTATGACTGAGTTCATTTGCATACATAAAGCTCTGGAGGAATGTAATAAAAATGATAAAACTCTCCAGAGGACAACCGGAAAACTTACTTACTTAGGGCTCGGGCTGGTGTTATCCGTATCATATTTTTATGTATGTAAGAAGTATCTACGTTTGCATTTGAGAGTACCCCTATCAAATGTCACTCTCTGCCTTTGCTCGCCCTCATCGCTTCTATTTTTAATTCAGCATAAAATCACCATACATAAATACATACAAACAAGAACAAAATATTTTACTAAAAAATATGTGGTTATACATAAGTGGAAAACTAGGCCATCTGTTTTTTGTTGGTCTTTTGCTTGTAATTTTTTCTCTCTTTTTGAGTGATATCGTGGTGGGTGGTCGTCTTTTGGGAAGGGGAATGATAAGTAAAAGACAGAACATTGAGGTAATAATATCGTCAAAGTGACACTATTAACTAACTTTAGTGAGGGCGATACATATTTGCTTGAAATTATAATCACTGGCTGAATAAAGGCAGGTTTTACTTAAATAAATAAATATTATTCCAGGTTTTCCTGTATTTATATACGCTTATCGAAGGTGAAAAGCTTTGACGGATTTCACAGCTGATAAGGACTCGCGATTAATAAGTTTTTATAGTGAAATTGAATTAGTGTGAATAGAACCGATTTTGCCAGAGGGCTGTCATGTTTGTACGTTTTACGTACGAAGAGTATAGAGCTAGAAGAATTGTTGACTAACTGCTTGATATATAATCGTTTGGAAAAATATATCCTGTGAGCTTTTTCCATAAATGAGCGGTACAACAGTGAAATACGAAAGCAAATAACGTATTCTCATGGAATGCATGGTCCTGTCTACAGTTCGAGTAGCTCTGTTGCATCTCTGCATTGGAAATATCAGTAGAATAAGGTCAATCAAGCAAAGTTTCCACCATGTTCCAAGGAGTCATTAGAGTTTATAACCCATTAATTGTTCTATAAGCTTTGGCGCTCGGTTTGCTTTCATGAAACTCTTCCACTTAGGTGCAAATTGTAGGATCCATCTAGGAGGTTAGTCGAAATGAATCTATCTAGATTAACAAGAGCTAGTGTTTTGTAATATCCACATACATAAGTTACATAATTGGTCATTGGGGAGCTTGTTTCTTCAATAACGGTCAATACTGGATCTTACTCGTCTTGTTGATGAATTCTAAATTTCCTCTGTTTTAGTTCATTACCTCTTTTCTATTTGATATTCGAATGTTGAAATGTTGGGCAGAGCTGTGTGCTCGATTGCGATCAAAAATGTTTGAAGAATAATAAATGTTTTTTGAGTTAACTTATAAACCTATTCTTTCCCAAATGCCAATAGCTCCAGCCAGCTCAATTGTTTAATCCTGTTTATTTGAGATGTAAATGCAGGGCTTATAGATTGATGGATTTTAAAAGAGATTAATCTAAGTTATTTATTTGGCTTTTGAAAAGCAACCAGTTGCTATTAAAGAGGTTGCCAATTTAATATAATAAACGAGAAATTGTATTTTATAATGTTAACATTTTTCATGTCTGAAAATAATTCTATACTTTGGCAACATTTACCATATCTACATGTCGAAACTTGCTGCTACTGTCTTTCATTGTCATCGAAAGAACTAGGCACATACATACATAAACATGTAGAGGAAAAATAAAAGTACACGTACTTAATTACTTGATATCATCCCAGTTAATTGCTGCAAGTAGCGTCTGTTTGTTTTTCATAGTCTGTCATAGCGATACAGTATTTTCACTAATTTTTATGATAACCCCAGAAAACTAGCATAAAATGAAAACTAAATAACGATATGTATAAAATTTACATTTTAATTGTTGTCATGTTCATATTCAACGAAAGAACGAACAATGTCAGCGACGACCCTAGCGATGAAAGGCCAATGAACAAAACCACCGGCCAATGGTCGAGCAGTCGCTCGTTCAAGTACAGCTAAACTCATTCAAACTAACAAAACTAACACTTTTTTTGTGGGTCGACTAAACTTACTTAAACAGTTTTGAACTTTTATTCTTGCCATCATGTTCCGAGTACACATACCGAAATTCGATTACATACAAACAACAGAAAGTCATCACTTACGCTATGAAACTCTACAGGCTAAAGCTATACACTTCATAACCCCATCATCTCTCAAGTGGCTACAATAAAAATTAATGAATACAATGTGACTTGAAAGTGACCCAAAAAATATGTAGTAACTATGTAAAAATGTGCTCGTTAAAAAAGTACACCACGTTTCTTTATAATGTAATGAAGTATGGCAGCAGGCAGCAGGCATCAACGAGCAAACTGCTCCTACTGCTGTTTCATTTAACTGCTACATTGTGCATTGTATGCAATTTACCCTATCACACTTACACATGCATACGTACGACAATGCAACTACATAAGTACATCAATGCAACTACATACGTACATAATAAAAAAATTAAATAAAGAGAAGCAAACACATAAATGATGTGCACGAAGTGGCATTAAAATAGCCAACCATTTTAATTTGCTTCTCCTTTTATTTTAAACAATGAATGACGATGACGACGATGAGTACATTTTACCACTTCTTCCTTCTTGTTTAAGCCTGTTTTTGCGCCATTCATGCACAAAAAGGTTCAAAAGGTTGCTGGAACGTTGTTCCAATCTCTCCTTCACCAATAATAAATGTGCAATGGTCGCTGTATCGTGGCGGTAGTGTTTTGGACTGTTACGCAGAGTGTACGGGGCTCGAATCCCGGCACATGCAAAATCAAAAAAGTAAAAAACAATTTTTCTACACGGCAACCACTTCTTGGCAGGCAATGGCAAACCTACAAGAGTAAAAATTGCATATGAAAAGGGTTTCACTTCGCCGTTCGGATTCGGTATATAACTTTAGGTCCATGTACAAATGGAACATGTACAAATATCACACACATAACATGAATGTATGCGAAAAGCTCGGCCTAGGCCCTCCTTGGGCTGTTGGTCCTTGGAAAGAAAGAAAAAAAAAGTGAGTACAAAAAAGTAGTAGATACCATATAAATTTTAATTGTTATGTTATTTCTTTCTATAGCCAACTCTTGGAATTTCATATGAATATTCTCTTGACACCTTACCTGTCTTTGTACGCATATGCATATGCATACTTATAATGGAGAATGGTAATACTTGATGCCTTATGTGCATATCTCTCCTTACAACTCTTTATTGAGCATTCACTTCGAAAAATTTAGTAGCATTTATCATAATAATTCAGTTTGGTATTCTAATTTACTTATAGGGGATTTTTATTTCTGTCAATATCTGCTTCTATGACAACTATTGTTTAGACTCAGCTGCAATGCCAAAAGGTACAATAAAAAGTACAAAATACCTACATTTCCCAACACTGATACACAATTTTCTTCTGTTTCTGTCCTTTGACATTATCTTCAGTTTAAATTGAATTTATTTATATAATTTATATTACAAATTTTTCTGAATTTGAGCGTATTTCCGAAAAGTCGAAGTAGACATTCGGTAAATCACATAACATAAATCACATAATGTTTAGCGCCTTTTACGGTTACTCTGTGAGAACAGAGTTTATTTTTAAGTCAAACTCTCTTCTTTTTGTAAAGATAATAATTTATGTTTTGCACATTTTGATAGACAAAATTCAAAGTTTCGTCGATAATATAATAATATGTAGGTATATGAAACGTAGAGAATTTCAAACAAATATTTGACACCAGTGAATTACTTTTACTTTTAATGGCACAACAACCCATGGAGGGCCTAGGCCGAGCTTTTCGCATCCACTCATTTTGTGCGTGTTATATTTGTACATGAATGGAAGGGACCTACAGTTTAATGCCGAATCCGAACGGCGATGTGAAAAGCTTTTCATAGCAATTTTTACTCTTGTAGGTTTGCCATTGCCTGCCAAGAGGTGGTGCCGGGTAGAAAAATTATCTTTTCTACTTTTTGATTTTGCATGTGCCGAGATTCGAACCCCGGACACTCTGCGTAGCAGTCCAACGCACTACCACTACACCACAGCGACCACCATTGACACCAGTGAATATTCCCCGCAATTTAGGGAATTCCCCACAAAAACTGGCACCCCTTACATGAGTGGTAGACCATTTTTTTTTATCACAATCTGAAAAATTTCCTATGCCTAGGAACATCTGTTTAGATTTTAGTAGTTCTTAAGCTAGTTAAAATTATAATAATAATAACTGCTCGAAGTTTAAATCTCCAGTGTAGGTGATCTCGATGGACTTCTTTTTCTTTCCTCGACTTCCTATTTGACTTCATGTGATTGATTTTATTCATGACCATTTTACTTCGTAAAAGAATTTTCTTTTGGCGTATGATTTTTATACACCCTTACTTTGTTAGGTAACCATCTGTTTCGGTAGGGATTGCTCGTGAATCTTTCAGTGACTTGAAATTATCATTTCTTGAATACTTAAAATTCCATGTTACTAATTTTACTATACTCATATAAACTAGTCGTTTAAGTTTGGGTTATGTTCGACTGTAAGTCGTTGCAATATACCCAGAAAAATATTTCCCTAACTTACAGAATAAAAGTTCATATTTACCTTGAAATGACACTAAAGAGCACAAAATTCAAAATGACAAGCCATTTCAATTGGCAATTGTGCCACACGATGGTCAACTTTAAAGTTTAAATTTTAAAATAGAAATTGAATGGAACAAACAGGCAAGACATACAGATAAGGCAAATAGATATACATATGTATATATGTATATGTATGTGCGTACCTACATAAAGAACAGCAGATAGGCAGGATATTTCCGAATTTATTCCCATTTTTTTTAAGCTTTGTTGATAAACATTTTCCCAGATGGCTATGTTCACACAATCCTATCGAAATAAGAAAATGAAAACATACAGAATGATAAATGGAATGACTTCAGTTAGATGCATTTAGGCGACAACACAATAATTGAACACGTAATTGAAATGAACAGCGTTCATACAACTGCAGTAGTAGGAATACTGGCCCTAGTAGGACATACGTTATTTTCTATGAACGGATTTTATACGAAGACGACTATAGGACAATAAAGATAAGAATACAAAAACGACCGAAATAGGGAGTCTGGCAAAAATACACATTCATTTCGCCATGCGTGACATTTGACAATTTGTTGCTGTCAAGTTGTCAATGTTTACGAGAATACGAATAGCAAATAAGCCAATACGAATACACAAAAATCCATTTCTTTCTTCTCATTTTTTCTCTCTGGCACACATAGATAACAACTTTGTCTGTGACTGTCGTCTGCAATGGATTTTCGACTTGAAAAATCGTACACACTATCAGCAACTGCGTGACTCACTCGAGGAATTTGTCTGCACGCTACAAGACCCAAAGATCTCGAATTTCATGGAGCCAATCCCAAATCACATACTCGATCTGTTGAATATTGGAAGTGGCTACAGCGGCAGTATCGGCGGAGGCGTGGGCATTGCTGGTGGCATCATTGGCAGTGGTGGCAGCGGTAGGAAACGCCTATCAAAATCTCGTCAGACACAGGCACAGCGACAAGCACTCCAGCAACAGCAACTGGTTCCAACACAAGCTGGCGACGGAGTAGGAGAGGCGCAATTAATTGAACATTCATCGTTGTCGTCGGCTGCTGATGTTGCAGCTATTATGGCACATACAATTCCGATGCGTCGTAGGAAACGTCGTTCACTTGCTACAAAACATGTCACAGCCAGTGACGGCAACAACAATTCCGAACAGCACAGAAATAATGCAGCGTATGACAAAACGAATAGTCACCATCAATTAATGCTACAAGATGAATACTATGACGAGACGCAGCAACAGTCACAGCAGCACGCCATGCTGGCGCAACAAGTCGAGATGGGAAACGATATGGATGTACAGCACAATTCACTGTTCGCACAGCAGCACAACAACGATGTAATAGTTTCAACAAATGCGCTAGATGCTGCCGGAAATAAAGATGCATCCAAGCAGTTGATGGGCTTTAAGGTGCGTCTATTCATATTGAAGCAGGAAAATCTGCCCTGTCCCGATGAACTGAGCGAACCGACGGAGTTGCCACTGTCACGCGACCTCATGGATGTGCGCAGTAATACGCAAAGCAATTCCTCGTCGGCAGCTGCACAGGTTGCGGCAATGGTTCTGGAGCCAGCAGCAATGATTGTGTCAACAATGATGATAGCCAGATTTGGCATACCATCGTTTCGTATATGTGTGGGTTAAAAAACAATACATTTTATATTTTATATATTTACATAACTAAATAACATTATGTTTTCTTTTATTTCGGGGATGAATATTTAAGTATTAAATAGTGGGGCAATAGGAATTTGTTTTACTTTCTCATATGTATACTTGCATATATAATTTTTTGGACTCAACTGCATTTTCAATAACAACCAAGAAAAAACAAGAAACAAGAAAAAGTATGTGATTTTTTTTTAAGCGCAAAATGTTGTATGAATGTGTAAAAAAACGAAATTATTTAGATGATTTTAATTTATTTTTTGAATATTATATATGACATGATAAAGGAGGTTTCAGTCTAATTCATATGCTCTGCCGGAAATTGGTCGAGACTGCAATATAATGAAATTCTATGTAGTAGTGAAAATGTTGTTGCCATTTACTATTACGGAGAATTTCTCAAAGTGAAAGTCTCGAGGAAAGTCCAAGTGGAAATCTGCTACAGGGAGACTACAGATATCTTAGCGTTTATTTATGGAAATCAAAATGAATCCGATCGAAGGTTCTGGTCAATTTAGGTTCCACGAACAAAAACATGTTCTCTTTAACTTTTATATACCTACATTTTTGATCGAGAAAGTATTCAATAATTAATAATCTGAAGACGAAGCATATCAGTGATGGTTTCTATATTGGTCGCACTCATTCGATTGAAACCATTATAACAAACTGAGTGGAAACTGTAGCCCAACTGTAACAATCTGTAACGCAATGAAGTGATATGAATTATGATGAAACGAAATATAAAACAAAACAAATAAATCTATATATTTTGTTGAACGGTGTAATTTATTCAGGTTTAGTTTAAAATACAAAACAAAAACGATCTCTTTATTAAGCTTTCTATTTATTTGAAAAGCACAGTCCATTTAGTTTAGTTTAGATTTAGAAAGGAAAGTTAATGTAAATACATAAATACAGGCATAATTCTTGATTTTGTATTGAAAATCGTATGAAGAACAGAAAACAAAGAAGTAAAAAATATAAAATAAAGAAGAGAAAAATTGCAAAAAAAAATTAGATAGTTAGCTTATGTATATGTATAAAATAATAAGGTAGAATTGTATTTTTCGAGACGAGCTTCAATTGTGCATGTAAACAAACGTACTTTATTTTGTTTCTGTTCCATTTCTTTGTATTCGAAATTAAAAAGTGTATAAAAAGAATAATATGACAAATAAAAATTAACAATATATGTCAACATAATACACAATAAACCTAAGCGTAGTTTATTGTATTAAGCATAGAAATAAGGGGACTCAAAAAAATATTTAATTTTTTTCATTTAATTTTCCCAATTTGCATAAGTGATTTGAGTTTACTACAATGTAAATAATTTCTTGTCACTTCACAAAGGTTTAAATAACAACTAAAGTGAATAATTACTTAGATTTATAGTAAAAAAAAATGAGTAGATTTTTAATAAGCTCAAGATTTAATACCATATTTCCACTACTGAAATTGAAGATATATTTGTAAAGGACAAAGCACATGAATAGCATGAAAAGCAAATAAAATAACTACAAATAAAATAATAATGCTAAAAATAAAAGAAGAAAAAACCTCCGATTCACTGGCGTTTCATTTTCACTAAAACTTAAAACAAAACATATAAAAAAAAACTAGAAAACAAAATGAAAGTGAAATTTCTTTAAATAGTTTATTTTTAATTCGAAACTTTTACATAAATATACTTACTTATATACGAGTATTTGTATTTGTAGTTTATTATTGTTATCGAAGAATAACAGCAACAAAACAGGCAAACACGCTTTGTAAGATATGCTCTTAAATGCAGTTAAAAGCTCGTAGGGTTAGTGTTAGTTTTACTGCATCATCATAATGTGTGAAGTGCTTCACATTTGTAAGTTTTTGCACACATACGTAGAAGAAATCATAAATTTTCTTATACGTGATACATACATACATGTTTACTCAAAGTTTAAAGGTGTCGCGCATAGTACATACAAATATATTTTCGTGCGAAGGCTTTTTTTAAATTCATATTTTTATAATATTTTTGTTGTTGTTAATATTTCCAATTAATCCTTCGAAACAGTGAAAGAAATTCTCAATAAACCATAACTAATTCTCATAACTTGCCTCTCTACATTTTATTGCACATTTTAAGGCGGAATTTACAGCATTAAGAAAATTGCCTGTAAGCAAAAATTTTTAAATTTTAAAATCGATTTAGTTTTGCAAACTGATGATTAATTTGGTTCAAGAGATAAAAATTTAAAGGCTACGAGTTTTCAAAGGGAACAACGAATTATAATATTTAAATGCGTGTGATGGATGATTCTGGAAATTTAAAAAGATTGTGCAATCTTCAAATTAATAACCGTTCAACAAATGTAGCAAAACATCTAAAAATATGAATAAACTAAATATTTAGTATCTATAATTTGAAAAAGCCAATTGAGTCTTAAGAGAACTTTGAACTGAATAATTGAGTTCTCAGAGTTGAGTTCTGTCATAAGTGGTCGCCGTGGCGTAGTTGGTAGTGCTTTGATACGCTGATATGCAGAGTGTCCAGCACAGGCAAAATCAAAAAGTAGAAAAAACTTTTTTCCTACACGTCAACACCTCTTGGCAGGCAATGGCAAACTTATAAGAGTAAAAATTGCCTAAGAATTATTTTCACTTCGCCGTTCGGATTTGGCATTATACAAATGTAGCACGCACAACTTGAGTGGATGCGATAACTTGGCCTAGGCCATCCCTGCGCTGTAATGCCGTCAAAAGAAGAAGAATAAGTTTTCATATAGTGAAGTTTTGGTTTGCAACCAGAAACGCATCAGTCAACACTTTACTTGAAACCGATACACTTTTTGATTAATTTTACATTAATTTTATTTTGATTTCAAGTTGGAATATCGATATTTAGGCTCACAGATGTGTTAAGTAAAAATATAGAATTTTACAATGTGGACATGTCATCCGTTAGATTTTAAAGCATTATGTATATAAATTTCAGCTGACACAGATTTACATAAAATTTTACTCAACCTTAACACATCTGAGTGCTGAACCATTGAAAAAATGGCTAAAAAGTAAAATTAATAAATGTGTAAGAAAATTACCGAATTTATTTCAACTTGATAAATGAAGAATTAATAGTTGTAAGAAAAAATTTCAAAACGAGCAAATGAATATTTTGTAGATTAAGACTGAATATATGATAATATGCCACAAAAAAACAACAAAGTAAATATAAATGGAAATAAAATAAACTTGAAGAGATCTAACTATTTAAATAAGGGGGAAAAATAAATGCCATTGAGAAAACAAATAATTATAAAAAACATAGAAATTTAAATAAATAAAGCGATTTCTTTTGTTTATTTACATACATATAAGTAAAAATTCATACACAAATATTTATTCACAAACAAATACCAAAACAAAAACAAAAATATTTTGACGTTAAACTTCATATTTGTAAAGTGTAGAAAAACAAAACACAATAAAGTAATATATATAAATAGAACTTGAAAATGTATTGTATAAAATTTGAATTTTAACTAAAATAAATGTAAATGTAATCCACACACACACACACACACACAAATAAATGAACTCATATATAGACCGAAAACAAATATCAGAGAAAATATTTAACAAAAAAGTGAGAATAAACTTATTTTAGTTGACAATCAAAGTGAAAAGCTAAACCAAACTAATAAAAATAAATTAAAAGAAATTAACTCATAAAAAATATATGAAATATTTTATTGCTAAAACTAAATTTATAAAATCAAACTATACTTAGCCAAATTTGAGGAAAATGACATCACTTCAAAAGGATCCAGGCACAAAATTCTCAATAGTGATATTTTTGCTCCTACTTGATCAACAAAAAAAAGGAGCAGTTTCATCGTGGTAGAAAAGTACAAGAAGGAAATCTGTGCATACATTTTTTTCTTGTGGAGGGTACCAAAAAATCTGGAGAAGTCGTTGATGTGATGCAATTCAACACTCTTCTATTCGCTCTATAATAATACTCCAGTTACACTGATGTGTGAAAATCTAACCATATTTCGTCGTAAATGTGGTAGTGAAATGTAGTCACGTGTAAGTATGCCAAGTGAGGAACTGACCTGTAAGAACTCGAACATATACAGAGCTGGCCAGTCAATTGCAATGGACACAAATTGAAAGGAGAGTACCAAAGAAGTCCCGATAGAAACTTTAATAGAATTAAAGAGTTATCGATACATGTCAGTTTTAACTAATTCGTTGGAGCTTGGATTAACGAACCAAATTTAGCTTACATTTTAAGTAAGGTTCTCTATGTTATACAATACTGTTAGGAGTGTCTGCACGTCCTAAAATGAAACTGTTCAGAAATTTCATTAGTTTTATAGAATCTTTTTGCTGCTAATATCTCGAGATATCTAATATTTTCAGTTTATGCTAAATCTCTCAAAGAAAAGGGCTAGATATACAGAAATAGAAGAAACTTATATATTAAAAGAATAGGTGAACTTCGTATGTAGTCCACAGATACACTTTATTAGTTTAATAACACAAGAGAGCTGCCAAAATTATGGTAAAATACACACAAATTAATAAAACAACCTAAACATATTTACAGATTAAAGAAAGATAAAGAACAAGAGAAAAAGTTTTGCATTTGATATTAATTGCGACATAAATGCTGGAGCGATGGGGCAGGTAACTTCATGAAAAGTAATAAAAGAAAAAAAGTTAACCACTTTTAAATTGCAATTAAAATAATAAAGATTTAAAAATTTATAAAAAATGTACGTACACTTAATAAGAGCATAAAAATTCATCAAGAACATAAAATAAAAACAAAATGCAGCGTAAAAATTAATAATAATTTAAGTGTGATTATGTAATAATGAAATGTATTTAATTTGCAAAAATCAAGCTAGACTCTAAAACAGAAATCAATTTAAGTAAATATATTTTTAAGTGGTATTTTAAGCATAAAGAAATAATTATAAGGATTTGAACAAAAATAAACAAAGTACATATTACAATAAATAAATACGAGTAATTAAATTGTTTAGTTCAATTTTAAACCGCATTCGCATAGCATTTACATACATTAGGAATTTTAATTTTGTTTTTCTTTATAAGAGAATAAACTAAAGCTTTGTATGAAAGAAATTGAAAAGGAATTTTATTTAAATCATAAACAAAAAAAGATTAAAAATAAAAGAAAAAAAAATTAAGCAAAAAAATGTTGCGCTTTTATGCAGCTTAAGTATTTTACATTAAAAAAAATTAAATTGAATAATAAATAAAATTATTATTTATTCTGAACTTATTTATTTTTTTCCAAGATATGCTCTTCGAAAATTCTAAATTTCTGTGCATTTCTTATGACATTCAATAAACAAAAATTCTCTCAATATATATATACTTATGTATATATATATAAAATATACTTTGCGTCTAAATTTAAAAAAAAATACATTGTTTTGTTCCTATATTTTAATATAACAAAAAAAAAAAACATAATTTTTCATACCAAAATAAAAAAAATAAAAGAGGAAAAATAAAATAAATATACACGGACATAAAATATTATGTATGTATATGTAAGTGTCAATGTCAGTGCATATGATGCATTGATATTCATAAATATTATAAATTATGTAATTGCCATAATTACACACCAACACACACAATCCGAAATAAGTAAGTAATATATTGATCAATGTAATTTATGTAATTGTATTTTATTTTTGTTTCTATTTTGCATTGAATTTTTACTGAAACTTAAAGTGAAATCTCATAATAATAAAAATACTTATGCATCTCAGTTTGAAGCCCAACAAAAGTTTATAGCATAAGAGCAATGAAATAAACCACAAAACCAAACAAAACAAAAATTAATAATAATAAAAATGTAATTGATGCAACAAGAAAATTTGGAAGCAAGAAACATATACACTTAAATATATTTAATGTAAAAAAAAAAATGTCACTGTGTTTTTCTTCTTCTACATAAGGTAAAAAATATCTTATTTTTGGAAATAGTTTCATGTCTTTTATGGTAGGCTAAAGTGCAATAAGTTAGTAATGAAAATCTGATATGGAATACTGAATCACTAAATTATCACCGTGCACTGATTGTGAGGATCTTACATACCCCTTAGAATTAATCATTATTTAACACACGAAAAAAGTAGTTACCAGATTCTGCATTGTCATTCTAACACCATTAAATAATATTCGTGAAATATTTCTTTGGTAAAAATGATAACAGACTAAGTCGCCTTAAAATAGAATATAAATATTTTATCACATAATTTTTAAAATTTTTAAGATATGTGAGATATGTTAGCCAATATCGCCGATATCGCAAGCCAAGATCCTTCCGCAAAATCTTCCATAAAGTGGATGGGGACAGCTCCAATTGTTGCGCGCGATGCCGAGTGGACTCATTCGGGTCTTCTTCGATAATCTGCTCCACAGCAGCAATAGCGTCTTCGGTGCGCACTGTACGGTGTCTCTCATTATCCACTAGAGTAAATGTGGTGCAAAACCGATCCATGATTGCTCGAATTACCGACTATGCTGGGCGATTATGTCGACCGAATATTGGACGCAGCGTTCGATATGTCGCGCGAACCGAACCATTATTTTGGTAATAAATCTGCACGATTTGCACACGTTGGTCAGGAGTAAGTATATTCATTATGAAATGGCAAACCAAACTGAGCATAAATCAAGTGACAGCTGTCAAAAAGACCAACTCAGAAAAAAGTATTGCTAGATTGAAGACCACACTTCTAAAAAAAAACACCCTTTATATATAAGAATTATGTTTCTACATTAGTCAGATTTTTAAAAGATAAAATTTTATTCTGATATGTTGGGTCATTTAAAAAGTATTCGCCGTTTTTGGTGTTGGTACTCACAAATGTGGTCGCTGTGGCGTAGTGGTAGTGCGTTGGACTGCTGCGCAGAGTGTCCGGGGTTCGAATCTCGGCACAGGCAAAATCAGAAAGTAGAAAAAAAAAAAAAAATTTCTACACGGCACCACCTCTTGGCAGGCAATGGCAAACCTACAAGAGTAAAAATTGCTATGACAAGCTTTTCACTTCGCCGTTCGGATTCGGCATTAAACTGTAGGTCCCTTCTATTCCATTCATGTACAAATATAACACGCACAACATGAGTATCGGCCTAGGCCCTCCATGGGCTGTTGTGCCATTAAAAGTAAAGTAAGTAAAAGTACTCACAAATCTGGTAACACTATTCCGATTATTTCAAACGAACACATGTTTGAAAGGTGGCTTTTCAAGCCACTGTAAAGACAGTTATTTAATTCGTCGTTAGAATAAAAAGTTACATTGATTGGAAAATGAGTAAAATATCTGAAGAAATACACTATGTGATGCTTTATTACTATAGAAAAATTTGTGCGGTTTACGGTGAGAACGCTGTGAGTGAACTCCGGACCCTTGAGTGCTTTTGCTCGATTCCGTTCCTGCAATTTCGATATCAAAGAAGCACTGAAAGATGTACTGAAAGTCACTGAAAAAGCGGTTGAAATTTTGCAACTGGTGAAGCAAGATCGAGTGATGAAGCAAGCTGTCAGTTGATAGCGGAGACACTAAACACCAACCATATGACAGATTTGTAAGGGGTACTTTTTATATGAGCCAACATTTATGAATAAACCAAACATTTGAATTATGTATTAAGAACGGGGACAAAACGTATATATACTGTATTTGCAGCAAAACTGCATATGGGTTGTTTTTACTGTTTCAACTCAGCCTTGCAGAATGCAAAGAACAAAGCGATGAAATTAGATAAACTTTTTTTTTTGTACTTGCAGATAATAATAAAATTATTGATTTGACAATTAGCTCTAAGGTCTAAAAATATAAATTAAGGATTCTCCTAATATCATCTCTGTTACGGTGTCTTCTATGCGTCTAGGTTATCAAACCTAGTTCACTCAACGACAATAAAATGTTTCCACTGAGTATTTTCCAAAAACTGGCATTTAAATGCTTCACATTTGTTTTAGCTAATTCAATGATTTTCAAGCTTTTACACGAGACAAGTGCCGATATTACGGTATTTGATAAAGGAATTTAAAAAATATAAGAGTTTGAGCGTAAAATGTTTGTAAGTTGCAAATATCATGTATTCGGGTAAAAGTGTGTCACGTGAAAAAGAGATGTGATATAATGGCTTTTTATAAACGAAATATTAGTAAAAGGGAAATATCCCGTAGACTGAAAATCAGTCACACTGCTGTGAATAAAATAATTGTTAAGTATGAAGAAACGGTCACAAAGGAAGAAAGGCTCAGGAAAGAGAAATGCCATGAGCCTAAGATGCGCTAACCAATTAAGGCAACGAAAATACACGCTGAATTGGTAGATCAAAATCAATAACATGTAGTGTTCGTGCAGTGGAATGAACCTTGAATGAACTGGGTTTGAAGTCAAGAGTCATACTAATCTAAATATTTAATTTGATTCATTAAGTTAAAATTACACACTCTGCAAATTACTACGTGGAAAATAATTGTAATAAATAATGATATACTTAATAATACCAATAATTGAATAAACCATCCTCATTATCATATTAATTTTCTTAGTGTTAATTTATAACGTAATATTGACTTAATTTTTATAATATTTTGAGCTTAATACCTTTATTATTCAGTTTATAATATTATATATTCAGACAGTTTAGATACTTTGTTTGCACATACATTCGTGTAAGCATGCCTGTGTTTGTATGTATGTTATGAATATACACTCTGCTTAAATGACACAATCACACATGCATAAATTAATATTCGCTTGTTTGGAAAATCGACAATTGTCAAAATGTTAATCCTCTAATTTAAGTTTTTTATATTATGTGGAATGTGAACAGCGAACATTTAGCATTAGCATAAATTAAGAATTAATTTATAAACCAACAACGGCAACCACAAAAATTCTAGTTAAATAATATCTGATATGAATTTCATATCTAGTTTAGAAGGCTTTTATAAACAGAAAATATAATTAATAATTAATATTATTGGTAATCAATTTTATCACTTTTCTCTGAGACCAGTGTAAATTCCAAATTAACTGAAATAGACAATGTTAACGTAGGAATCTGGGAAGGATTATATACAGCAGAGCCGTTATAGTTGGAAACCATTAACACTTGGATACTCTTAAATATTGGCCACCTGCGGAAATTACACGATATTTTATTACATGAAAAACTTAAAGTTCTCACATAAAACTATGTTGAAGTTGGCCACTGGCGTAACTTGATTTCATCAAGAGTGTCCAACTCAGATAGGTTTCACTGTATAAGTAGTTGTACTCCATAATAGTTAAATACTGCAGCTAAGAGAAATAATTACGTGCTATCTTCTAGTCATACCAAAGAAAAGTGTAAAGGGTGATTTTTTTGGTTTTTGAAAATCCAAAAAATAAAACACAGAAATTTTACAAAGGTGCATGAAATTTTTATCTGGATCGATAAATCCATTCCTGACATTTACTTTTTAAAGATAATTTCACTTAAATATTGGTCGCGGCTTTCAAGTGGTCAATTCTGATGGACCAATTTTGGCACACTTATTCATAAATTTCAGCCGGAATCCCACCAATGACGCGTTCAATGTTGGCTTCCAAAGCAGCAATCGTGTTTGGATTGCCCCAATAGACAAGAGACTTAACATAGCCCCACAAAATATAGTCTAACGGGGTCAAATCACACGATCTTGGTGGCCAATTAACTGCACCAAAACGTGAGATTAAACGTGCTCACCAAATTCGCCTCTCAATTGATGCATGGTTTCGCGTGCAGTGTGGCATGTGGCATGTGGTTCTGTTGGAACCACATGTCGGCCGAGTCCAATTGCATTTTCGGCAAAAAAAAAAGTGTAAGTCTGTTATCATCGAAAGGTACCTATCTCCATCGACCGTAACGTTGCGGCCTTCATCGTCTATGAAGACGCACGGCCCAATGATGCCGTTTCGTTTTCGAATTAAATACGGATTTAGCTTACTTACACATTTGCTCAGGCAATGAAACAATGAAGAGTGCCGCGTACTTAATCGGGCCAATCCAAAACACTAATTAGAGAATATCCATGAAGTGAATATTTATGTAGATACAAATAATTTTAGTTGTGCGAAAGGATTACATTTTATTGTTAATAAAAAAATGTTGAGCTTAATGTTTTTTACATGTTTTTTCCTTTTTTTTTACTCAAGTAACATTTCGTGTTAACATTTCATATAAACATACGTATTAACTAACTCTATTCTACTACTTTTTATAGCCTACTTTTATGGTATGTGGCTTATTGCTTTTAATGAAGAAAACTCTGAAGTAGATGACTACAATATGTTAATTTTGCTTACATATAAATTCCTAAAATTTCATGAATGTATGTTTAAATACATGCATAAATACATGTGAGCATATGTATTATTGCATGTATGCAAATGTAATTAAGTTTAAAAGTCACTGAACAGTTTGACACATTTATATACACACATAAGTAAATATACGCTTGTGTTATTTAAACTAGAAAAAGCACTTTTGTAACTAGCACTTACATGCGCTAAAAAACATGAAAATTATTAAAGTTGTTTTTCCACGTAATTAAATTTGTGTGTATACGTGTGCATGTGCATGTATGTACAAATATCTTAAATTAAATAACTTCCAACTTACATTATTGCTTTATAAAGAAGATTTTAGTTAACATAAACGGTGACTGTCATTGAGTGGGAATGTACTATATGTCGAATGTTGTCGCATGCTTTTAGGCAAAATTTAACTAAACAATGTATTACTACATATAAGTTGAGTTTTGTGCAGTTATTTCACGCATATCATTTAAGAGATTACAAACTGTTCTGATAGCTTGCAAACAGCGCTTAATTCTGACCATTCTGCCGATTTTGTTTTTATTATTTTTATGGTGTCATTGTTATAAAATTTGTATTTGCGAAAAGTTTTGAATTGAATTCCTAAAGGTAAGCAGCAACTGCAGTAACAGCCAGCAGTGACAACAACAACAAAACAACTGAAGAGAAGAAAGTTTTAATAATTTCTTCATAAAATTTATGGTTGTTGTTACAGAAAAGTTTGGAAAATTTTCTCAAGTTTATTACTACTTGACGCAGAAGAAGTGGGGTACTGCGAGAAGCGAGCGAGAGAGAGAGGGACTGTATAGTTTGTGATCTTTTCACGATATGCCAGCCGTCATAGGGAAAATATCAAATTGCGATAGTGCCAACTTTTAATTTTTAATTTAAACATAAACTTGAAATTTGTTAACGAGCATAAAATTGTTACTTAATTTCTATTGTCTATGCAAGGACCATAAATATGGTATGTATGTATACAAATAAGTGTGTGTATGTGCTTAAAGAGTATTTGTTGTAAATGAAAGTCTTGGAAATAAAAATTACAACTTTATAATGTTCAAAATAAGCCAAGTATAATCAAAGAGCGAAATAAAGAGTAAGTAAAGTAGGTGGCGATTTTGTCAGCGACGACAATAACTATTTTGCAGCAGTAGCAGCAGTCGAAACAACAACAGCAGCAGACAATTATGGCAAAGTAAAGCAGTAGCGCGGCGCCGTTACTTGTTGTTTTTTTTTTTGTGTTGTGTCAACTGAAGTTAAAACAATTAGTTAAATTAAATTAAGGTTGCAGGTTAAATGCTAAACTACAAAACGTAAAGGTTAAACAGTACCGGTGGCAGAGTATCGCAAATCGGACGTAATTGTTGTTTTTCAGCAGTTTTTTTATTCTTTTTTTGTTTGCAAATAAAGTTTTAGATATTTTCGTTTTTCCATTGCAATGAAAACAGCTTAGGTTGAATATTGAATTAAATTGTACGCTTTGTTCAATCAGTCAAAAGTAAATAATTTTTAATGTTTTTCTCAATACGAATAACATGACACCGCTTTCGAACGACTCGTATGTTTACTTTAAATAAAAGCGCTGCAAATCCCATAAATCCGTTATAGTAAGCAAGCGATTACTTCGTTTAAAATACAGAAATCAGAAAGTGGTGAATGAAAAAAGGATTTCAATTGCGGAAAATTACTAAGTTTCTATTGTAAAATTATTCAGAATCCAAACCGAATTGTAATCTTTCTTTTAAATATTTTTAATCAAATTTTAAGGAGCCGCAGCTATACGAAGACAGGCTTTCAATAGCTAATCCTTCTATTTGACACCTCCTCTGCACCACTCAGTCAAAACAACTCAGGTGATGTTGTTTTAAAATTTTTAAATATCTTTTCAAATGCCTAGAGCACATATAAATATTGTATATGTAATTACTAACTTGCCTAGATACTGTATATATCCATACTCTACAGGTTGTCTGCCTCTTACCATTAACTTAATATTTTAAAATTCACATTGCCGCGACACCAACATATTTATTTTTCTTTTTTATTTTCCTTTTTTTCTAAAAGCGGCAACAATAAAAAATTTATCATATCTTTTATTTCCACGCCTTAACATACATAAGTACGGGCTTTCTCATGCTTAACGTACATTACAAAATCATTCATCTTTTTTGTTATCCTGCCGCGCATATTTGAGCGTTTCACCGCAGGATATTCAGCGGTTTCTGCCATGAGGCAAGTTTGCCAATTTATGTACAAGTATACTACATTCAAACACACACACTCTCACACACGTAGGTACAAATATGTATTTTTGTATACACACATGTCAAAAGAAAGAAAACGTTCTTCCTCATATTTAAATTTATTTTTATTTTTTTTATTTTACTTACGCGGTAAATAGATTTGTTATATTTAATCTGTTAGAAAAATTTGTTTTCTTGTGCGACGCCTTCTTTTGCATGCCAACACACACCACACATCGGGAAGCATCGAGCCACATAGATCAGAAGAGAAGTGTATTGTAAACAAATTTATGCCACATGAATTAACAGGAGAAAAAAACGATGAATGTTTAATATTAAATTTATTTGCTGCAAAATGGTAACTTTGGTAACTTTGGTTACTTTGCCGCCATTGTGTATTTCAATGTGTGTGTCTGTGCCACACTCGTTCCGAAGTGAATTTGTTGTGTAAAAGTAGTTGTATGTGCAGTACATATATACTCGTATGTATTCGTGTTTTTTTTTGTTTTTTTTTTGTTATATTTTTGGTCTAAGTAAGTGTAAATCTTTTGGTATTTTCACAGCGCTGAGCTTGGATAATGTCGTCAATAATGAAATTTAAAATAAAAAAATTAAGCAAAAGCGTTGCGCGCGGCGCGTTACATATTTTAAGGCGCATGAAGCAATAAAGTGTAAAATCTTTTATGTGCGTTCAATTCGCGTAAACTAAAGGATTAATTTTTTAGGGTTTACTTATTTAGAAAAAATATCTTATATACTCTCACTTCTCATGCATGAAAATTATGTTTTTCTTTATATACCTAATTTGGGTAAAAGAAAAAATAGAGATTTTATTTTGCTATCTTTTCTTTGTTAGCAAGACAAAATTTGCGAAAAATTTCTAAAATGTTTATTACCGGAAATTACACAGATATCTGGTTCTTTACACTCATGCAGTTAGAGCTTTTGTTCAAATTTATGCGTTGCTGTTATTATAATATTCAGTATTTTTCAAAAATTTAACCCATGAGAGTTCAATATGTAAATGCAAACTAGAATGGAGATAGACGTTTCCATTAGTTTAAAAACGTTTTCCAAGTAAATAAGTAAATAAATTCTTTCCAGCAAGAGTATAAACAGAAGTAATCCAGGAGTGAGGTTGTTTAATCTTGGACCATTTTAAAATGTAAATATTAACATGTTGAGAGAAACTTGTTTCGATACTTGCAGGCTGCTGAAATTTTAAGATCAAACATTTTACTTTGCAATTTTAATACTGGATAATTTCATTTACTGAAACAGTTGAGCTACATTCAATAATAGCTTAAGGATACCAAACCTATTCATTAGAAGTGCTGGCAGATATTTTTTGTTTAAATCCGTAGTTTATCTCAATTTAGATACGGTAGAAATCCGTATCGATTATGTTCGATACATTTACTTACTTACTTTTAATGGCACAACAGCCCATGGAGGGCCTAGGCCGAGCTTTTCGCATCCACTCATGTTGTGCGTGTTATATTTGTACATGAATGGAAAGGACCTACAGTTTAATGCCGAATCCGAACGGCGAAGTGAAAAGCCTTTCATAGCAATTTTTACTCTTGTAGGTTTGCCATTACCTGCCACGAGGTGGTGCCGTGTAGAAAAATTATATTTTCTACTTTTTTTTTTTTTTTTTGCCTGTGCCGAGAATCGAACCTCGGATACTCTGCGTAGCAGTCCAACGTATTACCACTACTCCACAGCGACCACATTTGAAAAATACAATACATTTGTAAAACATAATTTTTTCTTTTTTAAATTTATATTTAAAAAAAAAAACATTGGGTTATGTTGAATACAGTACATATTTTTATTAAATTTTTGCAATAAAGGGTTGCCCTTTGTATTTTTGATATCTGCCTTGGAGTCCAAAGTACCAACAAAATTTTCCGTAGTGAAACTATTCCATTTGAAAGTTTTTTTTGTTAAATATTCGGTCACAGTTAGCAGAAAATTGGGGAAGAACAATTCGCTCGTTTAAATGCAAGACGGTCATAAATCAAACAACAAAAAAAAAAAAGATAAAAAAAATTCGAGTTAAGTAAATAACGGATATTTAGTGGTTTATATTATGTAAAAAATATAATGGTATCTTATGAATTCTTAAAATGATATTTCGAACACAACGAATATTCTAATATTAGGTTGTTATCAATTGCATTGAGTGATTGGTAAATTTAAGAGTTTAAATGCACTTTTCCTAAAAATTTATGTTTTTTCAGATATGGCTTTAGAAAACGAGCGAATTACTCTATCAGCAATATCTAAAATTAACACAAACTCCGAATAAAGGGGAAGAAAATTGGAGCACACTATGAAACTTGTTAGGCCGGTTCCAAGATCATCTTTGAACATAACGTCATAACCGACGAACTTAGCTACTTTGGAAATATCCCTTTGAGTTTTCAAAGTACCACGATCGATAAAAGCAAGCCGCTTCAGCATGTAATCATGTTGAGAAATTGCCTGTTCCGATAAAGCAAAAGCCTCAGTTAGAATTTAACTATAAGCAAATAATCCTCAAATTGAGAAAATAACTATAAGAATATTAATATTTTATCTGATACTGAAACAACTACGAAAGGCATCCAGGACGGTTCTTAGTCACTCAGAAAGTCTTTGTAGTTTCATATCCACCTGTACTGCACTCTTGATCATAAAGATGCTACAGGAAGTTGTAGTTCCTGACAAACTATCTATCGGAAAAGGTTTGTTGTAAAATACTGAGTATCCTCATCAAAAGTGAACCATTACTTTTAAAAGCACTGTGTCAATCTAGCTAAGATAAGCGTTAAAGCGCTCCAGGATATTCAATTTTTTTCAGCCACAGACGACGCCAGATGCGGAAGCCAAAAAATACGAGTGTGTACAAGTACATAGGAACAAATATAAACATCAAAGGTAACATTTTTATGATGGAAATTACAATATCATGAACGACACATGAACGTTATGTACAGGCGTGCATAAATTCTTTATCGTCCTTTTTTGTCAACTCCGAAAACGAAAATATGAATAAGCAAGCAAAAAGAAAAATTAATAAATAAAACTGTATATGTAACTAGAAATAAAATATTGTGTATATATATATATACAGATATGTATATGTGCATATGTACATGTATTGAACATACATATATCGTACATATAGTAATAAATGTATGTATGTACATATGTGCTCTCATGGTATTGATATTCATATCGTTTGTGTGTGTGTGAAGCCCTTTATACACGCATACATATGTACGCCATTTTTTTGCGCAAAAATTATAATAATAATAATACTCAGCATAACAATAAAAAAGAAGAAAAACGCACGCTTCAATAAAGTTTCAAAGCTTTGAATTAATTTACAATGTCGCCGCGTCACATGTGTGTACTTTGCTGAGTGACGCTCTCTAGCTACTGCAAGGACAAGTTGTTAAGCTAAGCATACATATACACACACGTACACAAAAAAGTAAAACAGTATGTATGAGCACTCCATACAATAACCGGGAAAAAGTGTCCTGTGTGAAGTATAAAATATGTGTGCAAACACAAGTATAAGTGTGTGAGTGTGTGTGTGTGTTTGAAAAATTATAATAACAATGGAAAAATGAAAACCGTTGGAAAAATTGTATGGCAAAAACGCAATAAGCTTCACACCGCTACTGCCACTCCTTGGCGTACTCGTTCCTGCTATAGACAGATGTCAATCAAATGCAGCCGTTGCCGCCACCACCACCACCACCACCACCACCACCACCGTCACCTCTTTCTACGCTGCAACATATGTACGGGCCACACTAGCAGTGTAGCGCCAAATGTATGGAGCAAAATCGGTTCGAAAAAAAGGCCGCCAAATGTCGCGCCGTCACATGATTGATTTTTTTTATTTGTAACTGACGGTTAGTTTTCCACTGGCACTTTATTGTCAACAACTAATATTCCAATATCTCTGCTGGCTGTATTGAGCTGAACTGAACTGAACTGAACCGAACTGAAGTGCAGCTAAAATTAGTAATTACGTTGATAGTATCGGTACATCGTCTAGCGGCGTGTCTACGTGCCCCGCCTATTATTTAATGTTATGAAAGTGGTTTGTCTCTGCATGCTGCATACCGCTATGCAAGTGCTAAAGCGTAAACGCCTTTAGCAAATTGAGTTATGAATTTACGTACTCAAGCACAGGCAAACCAATTGCATTTCTGTGTATGAGTGTGTGTGTGTGCTTCGTGCGTGTATTCAGCTTTTACGTTGTTCTCTACCAGCAGTGTTAAAGCTGCTGTCAGTCTGCTTCATTCATATTGTTGATATCGATTTACATGCAGCTCCATGCTCTGATTTTCTGCACACTTTCCACATTCACACTACCATCTTCTCGTGTAGACTCGTGTGTAAAAAATTGTTCTGAAAAATCCTGCTTCAAAATGCATTTCTTATGCTTTGCCATGAATATTTGAAATGGTTTTCTCATTGGTTCACTCACGTTCAAGTGCGGTTAATTAGATTATGCACTTTTCACAAAATGGCTGATATTCCTCTGAGTGCACATAGAAAGAAAAAGGTAAATAGAGTTCAATAACTTCTTTAAACCAAATTTGCCAGTGGAGTGACGGAAACGTGTTACAATCAAAAATCTAGTCAAATGAGAAAGGACATATTTCAAAATAAATATGTAGATATAATTTGCATATCTTTATGGCCCTGAGTGAAAATGGAACAATAGTTTACTTGAGAAAATACATAAAGCTAAAACTAAGTTTATACTGGTTGAAATGTATTCTTTTTTGTTTAGAAGCAGAGCTGGGTAGAAATCCTTATCGATTACTTTAGAACCACGCTCAAGGAATTGATTACTTTTCCAATTCAATAGGGATATTGTAATTTTTAATTTTATAATTCCAGTAAAAGGAATTGTAATTTGAAATTTAAAGTTTCAATTCCTCTGTAATGTAATATAAATTTTTTCAATTCCATTACATCCATCATCATCCATTATTACATCTGACATGTGCTCAGATTATTTACTCACACAATATACGCACACTCAGCTTCGGATATCTGGTTTATCTATAATATTATATGGCATTAGTGGTATAATGAAAATTATTCGAAAAAATAAGACACCCGACTAATGGTTTGAAGACCGGGACCTATTTCTGCATGGATGAAGACGGAAATCTGGTGACAGATGTCCAGGGTACCATTAAGTTATGGAGGGAATACATCTCGCAGCTAATTAATAGCAATAATCCCGTCACTGCGGAATCTACTCCGGAAATCCCAATCACTGATGGTGTTGAATTACTACCGCCGCCCGACAATGAGGAGATATTAAAAGCCATCGCTCGACTGAAAAACAATAAGGCTTCAGATGCAGATGGCCTGCCTGCTGAGTTGTTTAAGACTGGACAAAACGCATGCACGAGCTTCTATGCAGAAATGGTCGGATGAAAACATAACAAGTGATTGGAACCTTAACGTACTCCCCCCAATCCATAAGAAAGGTGATTCCACGATCTGCGACAACTACCGTGGGATAAGCATTCTTAATATCTCATATATGGTTCCTTCGAAAGTACTCCTTTTATATTATATTGGAGAAAATAATTAGAGCTGCGAACATCGTCATTTCTGTCACTATCTTCAACAAGACTGTCATGCTGCTAGCATGCGCTGATAATCAATAATATTCAATGCATAATTGTCCAATCGAGAAAGGGAGTCTCTTAGAATGTGTCTAGTGTTAAAGGTTGTGACAAAGAGTCACAGTGTCTTGGACAAAATGTCACTGTTGACAATTACACTTTTGAAATCGTCACGGATTTCGTTTAGGTAGGTACTTCGTAAGATCTACGGTCCAATATGCGTGGACAACGTGTATCGAATAAGATGCAGCCATGAGCTGTATGAGGTGTACTCCGGCACTGACATAGTCAAACTCATAAAAATCCAGCGGCTTGACTGGCTGGGTTATGTTGAGCGAATGGAAGGGTGGCAAGAAGGGTGTTTTATTAAATGCACGGTGCAGGAACACACAGAAGAGGTCGCCCTAAGTTATATTACAAAGAGCAGGTACAGGGAGACCTGACTACACTTGGCCTTACCATTGGCGCCAGCGTGCGCATAGCAGAGGCGACTGGCGCAGCTTTAATGAGGCGGCCAAGACCGATCATCGGCTGTAGTTCCAACTAAGTACGTAAGTGAGATGCTACTATCATAGCCAAGTCTCAAGAAATATATAGAAAAAATATGACAATGAGATTGCAAATTGTATATAGAAAAATCAGGGATTGGATTTTGTGGCGCTAAAATAATAAACTATTGATATAAATAATAAATCAAAGATAAAGTAATTTTTAAATCGATTTTGTAAATATAAATACCTTATATTTTATTAATTTAAAAACACTACTGCATTTACATACATATGCACTTCTTGTAGTCGCATTGTATAATCAGGTAAATATAAATAGTTTCGGCAATCAAGCTCATTTGGTTACTTCGGAGTAGTGATAATAACATACTGAAAAATCATTTTACATCAGCTGAAGCGAGTGGCACCAATTTGAACGATTCCTCTTCATTTACCATATATATATTTGCATTTGAATTTGTACATTTTTAGAAAATAACTGTTGGATCCGATTATAACATTATTTATTGATCACACATTGATAGTCACTTATAGTCAGAATAACCTTTTCGAAGAGATCTATTTAACTAGTGAGTTTTAGTGGAGAATAATTTTAGCTGCTGAAGGAATTACATTGAATAGAAAAGATTTTGTCTGGCAATTTTAACTCTTTGCTATTTTCCTGGGCCCTATGTGACCGTTTTATCCGCTTATAATAAAGGGTGTCCCGATAAGAGTGCATGATTTTATTTTATGTACTAGTAGCAGCTCTGAAATTTAACAGCTCTCATCTACGATTGTTCCGATTATTAAAAATGGAGCGCTAAACAAAGGAACAGCGCGTTATCATTGTGAAAACCTATTACAAAAATGGGTAAATGGACTTTGCAGTGACTTTGAATTGCATTCATTACACGAACATGATAACGGAGTTCTTGTGATTTTAACAGGACGGCGCCACCTACCGATGTCAACTGGCCATCAAGATCGTTCGATTTAACGCCGTGCGATTTCTTTCTTGAGGATTGTGTGAAATCCCAGGTCCATGCGAATAAACCAAAAGCAATTCCTGAACTCAAGGCGAGAACCAATGCGTCATCAAAAGTTTCTTTCAAAGAGCAAGGATCTGTGATTATAGCCGCAACATGCCCACTTTAGATTGCAAAAAAATATATCCACTCGCTCAAAAAATATGCATTTTATTTTTAAATTAAATCATACGATTATGATATCAGGGATTAGAAGAGATTTAATACTTATTTATCGCTAGGCAACCATTAAAAAATTCGCTTAATGTACTAACTCATTTCACACTATCAAATGTTTACACTGAATATGTCAAATTCTACAAAATTAACTAAGTACATAAACATGAATTATTCATATAACCATTTGCAATGCACTCCTCCAACCTGTGAACATGTCTTTTTTTAAGCAATGAAAAGGAAAATTAAATACTACATAAATATGTATCTACTTAATAAAATATTTAGTTTTCAATATTTCACAAAAACTTTTAACAAGTGGTCAATGTAAAACCAAACAATGGGGAGTATTATTAAAATTTTTTGTTTAGTTGTCATTGGCGTTGTACATGTACGGTGCACACACGTGACAGAAAACCGACAAAGAAGCGTTGGTGAGTGGAGGAGATAGAAATTGCAAGTGGAGCAGCATTGAATGGACATGGAGGTAGAGTACCTGAACATAATGTTGTAAGTTTTTTGCTCTGTCTTTTTAAGAATAATAGAAAGTTGTAGCATATATGTATGCAAAGCAGGTGCTGTTGTAAATTGTTTGTCTTTCTAACCCGCACACATGCAAAAACATGCACACACAAATTGATATGTTCTTGAGTATGTTCATGTGTATGTATGTATTTCACATTGTATGCAACAATATGTTGAAATTCATCAGAAAAGTTTAGAAACCATTATAAGCTTCTATATTAAGTTTAAAAGTTTTCGCATAAATTTCAAACGTGCATATTGTCCTCATATTATTTTTTTTTTGCACTACTCTGCTCTCCAAACATGCAACAACAAACAAAAAAAAGAGGCATCGGGCAAAAAACATGTAAATGCCGATACTTTTTAGAAATTTTTTCATCAAACGAGTATAGGTATAGTACCATATAGTATATTTGAAAAAAAGAAAAATGTTATCAAGATGCATTTGTAAAATGAAGTTTTTTTTTTTTTGAAATTTCTAACAAAAAGTAGGAGCAATAAAAGCTGGAATGGATAAATCTATTGACAAATCTCTAATTAAAACATTGAAAACATAATTACAAACAAGCTTGCTATCTATGTATTTGTAAAAAAAAGGACTTGATTTTGATCTGTTCGAAAAAATTTTGTCTGTCTATTAAACTCACGTAAAACCCATATCAAAATCTCTGTTCAAATTTTTTATACTTAAAGTAAGTACTTAGTTAGAAGTCACCTCGTTACTAATTGCATCATAAATACTTAATCATATATAAAAGGATACACAATATTTATTATGTACCAATATTCTTCGTTCTTTATTTTACAAAATTCGAAACAATAGATTTTTAGAATAATCCTTCGCTAGATACATTTAACCCAAGAGCAATGAAGTTAAAGTTATTTTTTTGTAGTTTTAATAATACTTATATAGTTAACACCTCCATCGACCGACCAACACCAGCAGTAGCATACCCAACAACAGCAACACCAACAGCAGCAATGTACAATGGAGAAGAACCATTACCAGGCGGCTTTATTATACTAGTATAAGATTGTGGCGACAAAAATACTAAAAAAAAAAAGAACACAAATATAAAATCGAGGAGGAAGGAAAATAAACTGAATACGCCCACGCAATCAGATGCATAACGTAGTATCTAATAAAATAAATAACGCACGGTCATAATGTCACGTAAAAGCGAGCAGCAATGGCAACACCAACAACAGCAAAGGCAGGATTGCTACAGCGCTAACAAACAAACGATCAAACGACCTGAACCAGCCACTGTTGCCTCGAACGCCATATTGAGTTAAAATATTAGACTATTGGACAAACGGATGGACGCACGGACGGACAGCGACGAACGCTTGGCAATATGCGCGCATTACCAACTCAACCGTGGCACACAAAAATACAACAAGCGTACATAGATGACGCAGCCACAGGCTATGAAAACGAGTGGAGGAGCGAGCGTAAGAGGCAGCCGGCAGGGGTGAACAAAAGTTTGCCAACAACAGTTTGCACATCTTGAGCTAAAGGAACGAGAGCGTTAATAGGAAAAATATCCAATTTGAAGGCTGACTAGAGTATGTGTAAGTATCATGTGAAAGGATTTTGTGTGTGTTTTTTTTTTTTGCAGCTTGTTTGTTGTTGATATTTCCAATAAAATCGAATTGCATACACCAGAGCCAACTCAGCAAAATCAGAAATAGTCTAGTTTGAGTTGCACATTTACACATTTACGTTTATTCGCATGTGCGGGTAGGTTATGAACCTACCCGCAGTAGTAAAGGGTTTTTCAATAGGGACATAACAATTTTGAATTGAAATAAATCACAGAATAATTGAGATATCGGCCCAAGTACAGTTCACATGTTACATTTAGGTATGCAGCGATCGATTCGTTGGAGCCATTTTCCACTACTCTTCCAAACATAGTGACCGTTCGAAAGTTCACGTCGTTATTGTTTCTGAGCTTATCTAATGCTGTTGGCTTGTTGGTATAAACCAATGACTTATCGTAACCTCATTCATTTGACCGGACCATTTCTCGAAATTACACTCTCATTATTATTATTGCCCTTCAATGTATCAATTGTTTGACCAACTGTGTGGAATGTTGCATCATCTTTTTGAAACCACATATCACTAATGTCAAGTCCATCCAATTCTGGCCAAATTGGCACGATAGCGTTCTCCGTTGACCGTAACATGGCGATAATTTTCATCGACGAAAAAATACGGTCCAATCACATATCCGGCATCCACACCACATGGGTCACTTTTGTGGATGTAATGTGTTCGAAGTACATTTGGGATTCTTGTTGTCCAATAACGCATATTTTGCTTATTGAAAGTGCCATTAAACCATTAAGTAAGTAAGCGCTCTTAAAGTTTCGACCACCGACTCATTATTTTTAACGTTGCTCGTTCCTTAACTTCACCATAATAAAAATGTAAACCTTAAATAACCTTTTGACATTGCCATCAATTATGCGAGCGTTTAATTTTGAATACAAAATTATTATGTCCCTATTGAAAACCCCTTTAAATACTATTACATATATGAGACTATGAGTATGACGCAATTTCAGGCACAGGCATTTGGTCTTGTTGTCGTGGTGCGGTGGAAGTAAATGTGCAGTTATGGCAGTCAACTCTGGTAGCTAGATCTACTTTATATTATGTGTAGTATGACATCATTTTAAAGTTTATATCTAGAATTGTGGAGCATGGATGTTTTGGCTTTGGCTATGAATTTGGCTATCCTTGTTAACATCATTTAATTTACTTAATTTGTCTCCTTTTTTTATATCTAAAATATTTATTTTTATTCAACATACATACAAATTTATTTTCAATTCATATCACTGTTGTTGTTTTTTTTTTTGTTATGCATGAATGAAACAAATTTCCATCTTTTTATTAGCCAGCACAGTAACACAAAGGGAAACTTTCTTGTCGCCAGGGTTATTTTAATTTATATTTATGACATTTTCAAAGATATTTTATATCCTGAGGTATCACAGCATATTGGTCAGGTTTTAAAGAAAGTAGCTGATTTTTCATTTTTTTTGTTTGTTTGGTAGTATGAAGTTCTTGATAACATTATCCTTTCAATGATTTTGATCTAAAGTTAACTACCGAGAGTGTGCCTTAGTTTACCTCAAAAGAGCTCAACACATTAGTGACAATAAAATACATTAACCTGTGAAAATAAACTATTAAATTTTTATAGGAAAATGTTCAGACCCTAGAGTGTTTACAGTCAGATTTCTTGTCAAACCCGTACTTAATGAACCAGAATATGTAGATTTGTTAAATGGTCCCGGTACTAATTTGAAACTGTTCATGTATATTTTGAATTGTAGATGAAACTTATTGTTAGATAAGTTTTTGTGATACATAAAAATTGGTATCCTTTAACGCAACCTCCAGTAGGCGACATTTTGTCATAGTTGCAAGTGCAATTTAAAGGAAAAGTGTAAAAATGTTTGGAAATTTATTGAAATAATATAAGGATAATAATATAAGAATACTTAGTATGAATATAAGAATAATAATTCAAGGTTAAAGTTTAATTTGAAAATATATCGAGTTGTATATTTTGAAATTAACTAAGAGTCGTTGAGATCGTACCACAATCAAATAGTGTTGCAAATCCGAACAATCAAAAGTCCTATTAGAAAAAATAATTGAACTAAATACCAAACAAGTAAGCATTTCTAAGAAAATCTCAACACCAAAATTAAAAGAAAAAAGTTTTTATCAACTTATACTTTTTTACAAACGTAGGAGAAACCTAGGACGATTACGGAATCGGGAGTCCTTTCAAAACACCTCAATGTTTTCGAGACAAATTTCTTCCTGGCAATAACAGTGTCTTCAAGGCAGAGCTTCTTCACAAAAGAATGCAAATCATTCAGTAAATTTCGAGACGGAAGGACTTACCACAGTGGTCGCTGTGGCGTAATGGTAATGCGTAGGACTGCTACGCAGAGTGTCCGGGATTCGAATCTCGGCACAGGCAAAATCAAAAAGTAGAAAAAGTAATTTTTCTAAACGGCACCACCTCTTGGCAGGCAATGACAAACTTACAAGAGTAAAAATTGCAAAAATTCCCTATGAAACGCTTTTCACTTCGCCGTTCGGATTCGGCATTAAACTGTAGGTTCCTTCCATTCATGTACAAATATAACACACACAACATGAGTGGGTGCGAAAATCTCGGCCTAGGCCCTCCATAGGCTGTTGTACCATTAAAAGTAAGTAAAGTAAAGTAAGGACTTACCACATGTGTGGTAATCAAAAAATCGTGGCCAAAACATGACTGCAAAAGAACCAGGTACCTACTTGGCCTAACGCTAACTGACGTTTCTAAACTGACGGCGATCTAGACAATAGGTATTCATCGTATCTTACACAACACTCACTTCGCAAAGGAAAGGGAATTAGACTATTTCCTACTTACTGCACCATTGCGCCCGAAGACTAAGTAGATAAAACTTATTCCATTAACCCTTCCGTAACAACAAAACCAAGATTTCATTATTAGCAATTAGAAAGGTATCCAAGATCTCCAATGAATTTCAGGGGTTGTCTCTACAGCAGCGCTATCGAGTTCATAGACAAAATTGCACAAGTTATTATCTCGTATTTTCACACGGTTCTGACAACATCTGCCGTGTTTTCACACCAAAGGTAGCAACGCACCAGGAAAAAGCTTTAGAATAAATTAGTAAAAAAAAAATAATTATTTATTGAAAAATGTTTTGGGGAAACGCACTGTTTTCCATTTGAAAATTGAATGCACAACTAGAATTTTTAAGAGAGGCATTTTTGAACGGTGTATTGAAAATATATATCTAATAAAAAATCATCCCAGTGTAATTTTCCCAGTGTACGATATGCACAGAATTCTCTCTCGTAACGATCTACTTATTTTAGGGCTTCCTTCACAAAGCCGCAAAATGTGATTGTGCGTGTTTTGGCTAGTACTGCTCTATACAAGTAAGATACATACATTGACAAAACGAAAATGTTATACTACTGTGGGCAAAAGTTATTAAGATTTTGTTCATAATTTCAAATTTTTTTATTCATTCTTCCAAATCTATTTCGTCCCCTTCAAAGTAATCCCCCCGGCCCCAATACAATTGTGCCAACGTTTTTTCCAATTCTCGAAACAGTTGTTAAAGACAATTTCCGGAATAGCCTTTAATGCGCTTAGCGATTCATGTTTAATGTCTTCAATAGACTCAAAACGGTGTCCACGAAGCGGTTTTTTGTGTTTAGAAAATAGCCAAAAGTCACACGGTGCTAAGTCAGGCGAATAGGTGGTTGCGGAACGATATCAGTCGAATTTTTGGCAAAATGGTCTCGTAAAACCAATGCAGTGATTTTGGAACCAATCGTGCATTCACTCTTCTTAGGCCCAAATGATGTTTTAAAATGGTTTTCACTGATCCTTCCGATATTCCAACGATGCCAGTAAGGTCTCTGACTGTTAATCGTCGATTCTCGATTCTCGAGCACCAATTCCTTGATTTTATTGACGTGTTGATCATCAGTTGATGTTGATGGCCGTCCTGGACGTGGTTCGTCGTCAACGCGTTCTCGACGATCTTTGAACAATTTGTACCAATCAAAAACACTTGCTCGCGACATACAATTATCACCGAAGGCCTTTTGCAACATTCTGAACGTTTCGGCACCACAAATTTGATTCCGCACACAAAATTTAATGGAACTTCTTTGTTGAATAATTTCACTCATTGTGAAAATCGCCGAATGCACTTTTTGTACTTCAGAAAGACAAGCGTATACTAAACACTAATGATTATTTTGATGTGACATTTGGCACAGATGTCACCGACAGTCATACCAACCTTAAAAAAATAATATTTTGATGAATGGGTTTCCGCGCGAAATTTAAATTGAAAAGTCTTACTACTTTTTGCCCACAGTAGTAAGTTATCATTTATAACAAATCAACGATAATTGAACTCCGTTTTGATGGACCAAAATATTTATGCATGTACATTCCAACCTAGAAGGACCCTTCAAAGTATTCAATTCTGTATATCTGATTGGGCTATCGTAGGCGGTCCTTAACCTAAGGTCAGCCCGTCTCAACCTTATGTCGTGCATCCGGTTTCTGTGAGGGCTGACATTGGATTGTATTTGTGTAATTTAATGCGGATGATTTTATTAATTTTTTTTTATTGATACATTCAACACAAATATCTATGGAAGGAAGATTGATAGGTGAGAAGAAGAAGGAGGGAGAATGAGAGAGGGAATGCAATCACACAGGACACCGATAAAGAGTTAGACAGCTATTGTGGCAAGTGTTATGCCTTTACAACAATGAACTTCAGTTTATCAGTGTCGAATATGACGCACGTTGCTGTTGTTTGTTGTTGCTGCTTTTGTTTTCTTTAGTCAGTCGACTGCCAAAGAGCATGATTAGAGGCTATAAAATACATATTGATTATATATAGTTGAAGGTTTTTAAGAAATATAAAAATTTATTTTTAAGGAACACTCCATTGCTGTGAATCGATGCCAGGATCCCCCAGCTGATATTCTGGCACGTTGCCATTAAACCATCGAGACGGCTTATATATTCCTGTGGCTATTCTTTAAGTTTATGTTAACAATTAACCCCATCATGTAAGCCATTCGTTAAGCAAAAAATGTGGTACGTACTTATCATAACGAACCACAAAATATTACAACAATACTACGTTGCATTTTTTCCCGCTGCCATGTCTATGTAACAAAAACAACAACTTTTTAAACACTAAAAGACATTTTTTTTTGCATTTGAAACAAAAGATAAAGCGATTTTTTATATGCATGTAAATGAACACATTCACATTTATTGTGTGTCAATGAAATTGTTGCATTGCATTCAATGGACAAGGACTCAATTGTCACATAAAAACAGTTTACATACGTGTGTAGTATGTACATATGTATGTATATGTGGGAATATTTACTTGAACATATGTACTTATATAGTATACACTATATACTTGTATGTATAAATAAATCGCATAAGTCCTAGGTACTGTACATATACGAGTAATATTTAATTTAAAGTTTTCACAAATTTGTTGACTATTGTTGAGTTCAATTCCATATTTGCGTTGAAAATTTTAACCCAAAATTTGCAAACTTCATTTTTAATTAAACTTTTGCTGCAATTATAATTTAAAATTCTTTATTAAATTTGCAAGTGAATGCATATTGCATTTACAAATTGCTTCCGAGTTAATACGCACCATTTTGCAGTTCAATGCAGAATACCATTTTTCACATATTAACATAACATCCCAGTAGGAATTTCGTGAAAATATCGTTAACGATTTATGTGAGATATTTCGTCTTCGTGCTCGAAACATGTACAAATGGGTTTCGTGGGTTTCGTCGACGAACGCAAGACGGAAATATTTATTTGACTGAAATATTCGTTGAAGAACTAAAGAAAGAAAGGTCATAGCTTCTAAATGTTTGTCGCTTTGCCAAAAAAAAAACAAAAGGAAAATAAAAATTGAAATGCAATTATTCAATTTTTACTATGTAATTAGGAACTGGGCATTAAAATGAATTTAAAAAAATGTTTAATTTTTAAAGTAGAACATTAAAACAGTCTAAAGCAGGCAATAAAATAATGTTTTTGGTTTATATAAATCTCATTAGCAACACTGCTTTGGTATGAAATTAAGAAATCTTGTGCAAATATCGTGCATGTGCACAAAATTTCGAACAGAAGTTAAGAATGAAAATTCGCCGAGGAGATTTTGTCCTGCTGGGATATTGATCATTGCTATATGCATATATGCAAATTTATGTATATGCACCTATGTATATGTATTATACATACATATTTGTAAACACATATATTTACCCACACTTTTGCAAGTGTATTTGTTTTTCGACTGATGCGAGAGCTTTAACTTTATTTTGGTTTTTTTCAATGCAATGATTTTTTGCAGCTTGCTATTTGGGAATTGCAACACGTTGTTAATTGGCTTAAAATCGAAATCAGTCATACGCACAAATACCCTGCAGCCACATAAATGAGTTGCAATTCCAAATTTGTGCAGCATTGCCACTGTGCTGCAGTTCTTTGGCGATTCTCTTTTTGTTGTTTAATGCTTGTTATGGTGTTTTTTGTCCGAAAAATCATGATTGCGATCATGATTTTTCCTTAAACTGACACATATTTGTAATACGATTTTTCACAATTTAATAGCGCTGTTCACTGTCTAGTGTAAATCGTCTTGCCTCATTGTAAATCCAAAATTTAACGGCATATTAATTTTTTTGTGGTTGTGAATACCGCTAATATTTTTTGTGTTTGTTTGTGTAAACGTAACTGTAACTTCAAGCTACTAAGCAACAACTTAATAATAAAAAAACATTGTATTATTTCTAACCTAACGTTCCACTTTTTAAGTGTTCTGTATTTCAGTTTCAGCTTTTAAGTTTTCTCAGAAATATAGCGTATAACTAATCTGACCACATATCCTGTGCTTCGTAGGATTATCTCACCGCCAGATATTCAGATCCTGGAAAATCTTGTATTTATCCTGTTGTCCGAGAAATTGTAAACATTTTCGTTTAAAGCGTTATTCAGAACTTTTAGATGACCATGTACTTGACAAATGAAACTGTCCCCTTTAAGAAACATAACAACATAATTCCACCACTGAAACTACAGTAGCACTTCATCGAGAAAAGATTAATTAACCACTGAAACCATAAGTGGCGATTCATTGCCCATAGATCTAACCACCACAGCACAACAGCTGAATCCACCATTGATTCACCGAGAAGAGATCACCAAAAGAATAATCAGCCACAAATAATAATTTGAAACCACAAATGGCGATTCAGCAACAAGAGGTCGGTCCACCATTGAAACCACAGATAACGCTGCATCGACAACAGATTAATCAACCAATGAAACTACAGGTGTCACTTCATCGGCAACACATTAATCAAAGGCTGAAACCACAGGTGTTAACCCACAGGTGTCAATTCACCGACAAGAGATCAATCCACGACTGACAGCACAGGTGGCGATACATTGACAGCAGATCAACCAACCGCTGAAAGCACAGTTGGCGAAAACAGGATAATTAACCAATGAAACAACAGGTGGCGCTTCATTGACAACAGGTTAATCAACCAATGAAACCACAAGTGTGGTTTCGGCAAGAGATCAGTCGTCCTCTGAAACAACAGGTGGCGCTTCAGATAAATCCTCCACTGAAATCATAGTTGGGGTATCATCGACAACAGATTAATCCACCACTGAAGCCACAGGAGTTGATTCATCGAATTTTCGCAATGCTTCATAATATTCAAGACTGCTTAAAATATCATATTTTTTATATCTGATGGAAATTTTGTAAACTACTGATCACTTAAGTCAAGTGTATATTGCTAACAAAAGAAAAAGCAATTTTCCCCGTTTAATATAGGGTATTCTAATGCAACAGAAACATCAAAAATAACAAAACATAATATATAACTAATAACGAAGGAAAACAAAGCACAAGAAAATAATTAAAATTAATATTAAGTTAGTTAAAATTATTACTAAGTACAAATGGCCACATAGCCTGAGTGCTTGAGGAACTGTCCTGCACTCGTAGGTCAGGTTCTCGGCCATCTTCACATCCATCCCAGTTAGTATTAAGTTAGTATTTCACCTTTACGGTTTTGTAGCCTTTAGCAAAAAAAGCACTTATGTATCAAATCGAATCCGGAAAAGATTTTTTAAAGTTAACACTCTTATTTTCACTATCATGGAACAATAGATATCGTCTCTGGCAAACATATACATATATATTACAGAATCCTTTGGGTATTTAAAAATTTCCATAAAAATAAACAGGAAATATGAATTTTCAAAAACAATATCTAAGTTAAAATTATTTAAAAATTTGCATAAAAAAAGTAAAAATGAATTTGTCAAAAAGCAATATCTAAGTTAAATTAATGCAATGTCAATCGGGACACGTTACACAAATCGTTACATATTATAGAATCCATTTGTTTTTACTGTTTTCAATTTTGGGGTATAATATATTAGTTTTTAAATATGAACTTCGCATTTATAATATTTGCTGTAGTAAAAATTATCAAGTTTAATTGTACAGCACAATACTTTGCAGTAACAAAAAGTGTAAAATAATTATTGCCCGTTATTCTAACACTATTCAGTCGTTTTTTCAATTCGGTGTTTGATGAAATTGAATTTTCTTACTTACTTACTTAGCTGGCACTACAACCGATGATCGGTCTTGGCCGCTTCCACAAAGCTTCGCCAGTCACTTCTGCTATGCGCGCGCTGGCACCAGTTGATAAGGCAAAGTGCAGTCAGGTTGCCCTGCACCTGGTCTTTCCAACGGAGATTAGGACGTCCCCTTCTGCGTGTTCCTCCACCGTGGTTCGAATAAAACACCCTTCTAGCCGCAGCGCTTTCTTCCATTCGCTCAACATGACCCAGCCAGCGAAGCCGCTGGAGTTTTATACGCTTGACTATGTCAGTGTCGGCGTACAGCTCATACAGCTCATCGTTCCATCTTATTCGATACACGTCGTCCACGCATAGTGGACCGTAGATATTACGGAGTATCTTCCTCTCGAACGCTCCTAACAGCCTCTCATCATTGATGGTCAAATGTCCACGTCTCTGCGCCATACATTAAGACGGGAAGGATGAGGGAATTATAGAGCGTTAAAATTGAATTTTCGGTGGCCAAATTTTGACAAATATCTTATAGTGCGAGGTGTTATATTAATATTACTTATTATCTATGACAGTGCATAGAATTTTTAAAAATTTTCCTTCAAAGCACAACAAAGTGTAAACAAAATACGCTACGTAATTTAATGTTTTCGTTTTCTTCACTTTTTTTAAGTATTTGTTTCAAATTAAATTCATTACTTTTAAGCATATAGTGAAAGTGCTTGCTTTTAATGAAACTGTTTACAGGATATTAATCCTGTGTTCCCAAAATAAAATGTCTCCCGGGCTGTCCGAAAAGAATATGATCACATTACGTATACCTAAGTAGTGACTGGCAGAGATTTAAATTTTTGGATACCTACATATTTCAAATTATACTTTTAGGCAGATTGTGCTACTTACAGAAATCCTGGGTAAATCCTGGATTTAATTGAATCGTTAAATCAATAATAAAAGAATTTATGTTAACAGATTGAACTTATTACTGAAAAAAACTAAAAGCACATGCGTCGAAAAATCAATTCAAGAATTAATTTCAGTCATTGAATCCGCAACGCAACAATTTATTAACAATTCTGTGATTAAAAGAACTCGTTGAAAAACAATTCGTCGTTGAAGGAAAAAAAAAATAGATTGGGAAACATAAGTATTTAAAATAAAACTTTACTTACAACTTGTTGTTCCGCAAAGGTACGACACCCTGGCGAAAACTAAAAGAATTAATTTTAACTACGTAGTACATGTGGTATGAAGACATAGATGCAATTATGGAAAGTGTTATAGTCATATGCAAGTACAAACGCCTCAAACACTCACACACTCACATCGACAATGCAGACACCTACACAATGAAACTTTTAAATCCCAAAATTACAATTGTGTGCACGCGTACAACAACAGTGCTGTGTACTCGATACATCTGTGTTACATTGTATTAACATTTTTGTAAAAACAAACAAAAGCTAGAGCAAAGACAAAAAAGTATATGTACAACATGAGTAACAATGACAAAAAACAGCAACAATAACAAAAATAAATATATAAATATTATAGTATCAAGTCATTGTATCTCATGTTGTTTGCAGTTGCAAATGTACATATGTAAAGTGACAACAACACCGAGATAACCACCGAGGTGGGTGAGACAACAGAAACAACAGCGGCAGATAGAGAACAGTATCACCAAACAATTGGCAATAATTTGTTTTAATTTCGTACATGCATACGAGTTCATATGCACATCGAGATTGGTGTTGGTTGATACTTACCCACACATGTTTCAGCAATGCAACAGTAAAATACAACGAATACAACGTGTTCGTACGGTGTAACGGATAGCCTAAGAAATTATGTAAAATTCAATGGTCTTTCAATTTAGTTTTCGAAAACATGTAAAATTCGAGTATAACCTAATTAGTGAATGGGTTAAGCTCAGTGGCGGAGCCTGGGGGGGATGGAGGTCCGCCCCGGGTGTCACCATTTTTGGGGTGACCCCCGCAATGTCCACAAAGCGGAAAAAATATTATAATTACCTAAGTAGGTGTGAATGTCTAAAATTATACTCTCATTTGTGTTTTGCACGATGTGCTGGAGGAAGTGGATGCTATTATTATTTCCGAACTCCAGGACTAACTGTCGATAAAGTAATAGTGAAATAGAATGCCTTAATTCTCTTTTTACAAGAAAAGCGGGAATGTTTAGTGGAAGGTGCATTGGAGAAAGCTAGTATTATTTGCTCAAAGCTCGGAATAAGCATCAGTCGGCGCATAAGATACAAGAATAGAATGCCGGGTGAAACGGAACGAGATATTGGTTTAGCTGCTAAAGAAGAAAACAAGAGGACGATGCTTGAATGCATCGATCGTTTCTCGACAAAATTAAATCTAGAACCATGGCAATCAATAATATAGCCTATATATTTCAAATTGTGAAAACAAATGACTTTCTGTTTCGCACGGATAAAGAACTTAATATCGCTGCAAAAAAGTTGGCGTCGCACTACGATGAAGTTGTAGAAGAAGAACTTAAAGTAGAAGTACAAATCAAGGCAGCAAACATTGAATTTAAAGTCGCAAGTAAATGGACTACGCTTGATATGCTAATTTTTATTGTAGAATGGGGCTTTATAGACTCTGTTTCAAACGTATCTTTAGCTCTTCAATTGTTCTTAACAGTTTGTGTCTCTGTGGCTTCATGTGAAAGAAGTTTTTCAAAGTTAAATCAAATTAAATCATATCTTCCTATTCAATACATCCAAGATATTCAAGAAGAACATGCTGTAAATAAAAATTTCCTTTGTTGGTCTCATACTCGAAGAGGATTTATCTATTTTGTAACTTAAATTAAGTACGTATTAATTTAATTTCACTCATCTTTATGAATTCCTGTATTATCTACTTAGTTTTAAATAAAAAATAATCGTATATACCAACACATAGTATTAGGTATAATTATTTCAAAAGAAGAGGGGGAGGGGTATTATAGGGTGACACCATTTAGGTCCGCCCCGGGTGTCACCCGACCTGGCTACGCCACTGGATAAGCTTGCAAATTTAAATAAATTATTATACTTATAGTGCGACTGGGGAAGAAATTATATTGTATTTTTTTTTTTTTTTGCCAGTGAAATTCTTGATGTATAAAACTTTGGCTTGACTTAAAGAGCGCTGCAGTTTGCTTTGTTATTTTGTAAGTGGATGTTTACACTAGCGCAAACATGAAAGACACAGGTACGAGAGACACAGGTAGAAAAGTAAGGTAGTACGATAAAGATGCAAAACTTTTATAATTACACATCTTTCTTACTGCCTTATTTTTCTACCTCATTCTCTTGCACAGTCTTTGAGGCCTCTTAGGGATACAGCAACTATGAAATTCATTAGGTCCAACTTTCTTGTATTCCATTTACAATGTATATTGCTTTTGAGTGAACTTTTGTTTGTAATGCTCATATGGTACTTAGGAACTGTAAATATGAATATATTTTAGCGAGCAGATTAAGAGTCGATTAACAAAGTCCGTCCATACTTCTGTCAGTTTAAACAGTAACTGGAGCAAATTCAGCGATCTCATCCAAACTTTATACAAACATTTCTCAAAGTCACAAAAGGATCTGGATTTGAAATGGGCAAAATCATCACGTCTCCAATACAAGTGCAATTATCAAATAAAGCTATTTAGCTAAATTCAAATAAACCAAATTCGGCATATTTCATTGACAATATTAGGGCAATATTAGGTAATGGCCTACCTTCCAACACAAGAAAAATCTTTAACAAATAATGAAGGAAATATAGTTTCCTAGATTTCAGTCCTTGCCTTTATTTTTCAGTTCCCTTATACCAGATGATATATTTCAGTCACAATTTTGGTAATACATACAAGTTTTTGTGTAAGGTGCAGAAAAATAGAAAATTAACAGGTTAACAGGTCTTCGAAATATTTTAGGTATCCAAATTTTGCCTGCTTTTATATACACACACAATACTGAAATTGCCTGACTCCTTACTTGTTCAACTCAAGTTTTTCTTAGAATTAAGTTTTGTGAATGCCATTGCGCCATTTTGTCACGCTGTTCATTGCAGAAACTACAATGAGTGAATTGTATTGAATCTCATTTCGATAATTTCGGAGGTGTAAGTGTATTCATATACTTAAATACGTGTGTTTGGGTATTTTAAATACGGAAATGACTCTAATTAATATCATGTGCGGCGGTATGTGCATACTATATGTATAATTATACATACATATGTATGTATGTATATGTATGTTGCGACACACAATTTTAACGATGTTACATAATTAGTCTGGAATGCCGACGCCACTGTCGCCACCGCTGACAATGGTAGAGTTTGGGCTATACGATGCTAACTAAGTATGTATGTATGTACGTACGAGCACATTATTGAAATTCTATTTATAATATGCAAGTTTTAGGATATTATTGAAAAACACACTATTGAAGATACCATAATAGATATGTGTACATTTAATTTTTAATAAAACTTTTATAGGGCCTCTCTTGCATGTTAATATTTACTTATCACTCTTCCTTCCGGTTTGACACTCATACGCATACACATGCATTCGTGTCTCATGTTCACACCATAACTTTTTTTACTTTTAATGGCACAACAGCCCATGGAGGGCCCAGGCCGAGCTTTTCGCATCCACTCATGATGTGCGTGTTATATTTGTACATGAATGGAAGAGACCTACAGTTTAATGCCGAATCCGAACGACAAAGTGAAAAGCTTCTCATAGGCAATTTTTACTACTGGAGGTTTGCCATTGCCTGCCAAGAGGTGGTGCCGGTGCCGTGTAGAAAAATTATTTTTTCTACTTTTTGATTTCGCCTGTGCCGAGATTCAAAACCCGGACAGTCTGCGTAGCAGTCCAACGCACTACCACTATGCCACAGCGACTACACCATAACAGAAGTTTTAAAAAAGGGAGTTACAATTCAATTTCAAGCATAGTAAATCTCATACTAAAGTTTCGTTTGCTGAGTTTTTTTTTCGCAATTAAATGACAACAGCGAACATAAATGCATTTAATTTTCGTAATAGCGGCTCCAGTCGACACGGCACCCGTATGCGAGGACTGGATGAGCTGACAGGCTGCCTGGATGGTTGACTGGTAGCTCATGGTTTGTTTGTTGGTGGGCAGATTATAGTGCTGGTTTGGTTGTTTGGTTGTAGCTTTTAACGTGCCAAAGTCATAGCGTCATGTCGCGACACGGCGCCAAGCGGCATAAATTTCAATTAAAGAAAAAAAAAAAAACAAAACAAAAAAACCAAAACAAATTTAAATGCTTTGCAGAATGTTTTTCCTAAATGTAATTGTTGTAGCTGTCGCAATTACTTATACAAGCAGCGTAAACATTTGTAAAAGTTTGTGTTTTTTTTAGTAAGTATCTATGTATTGTATATTGTTATTTCAAATTGTATGTGTGCAAGAACGAAAATGCTCTTTAGGAATTACTATCATTTTGCTTGTACAGATACTCGTATGTACATATGTATATTTTAAATTTTTATTTCGCGTTGGAAGGTGGAAACCTTACATTAGGTACCGCGGAACTCGTGTTCGTATCCTTCATGTCCAACCTGGAATGAGTCTATGCGTCCACCTCCCATTACCTTACTTTATTGGCTCCTTTGACCATTATCGAAATGTAGCATGCATGGTGGTAGAAAACCATCGCGTTTCAATTGTCAACTGGTTTTAAAAATCCAGAAATGATCTGGTATTAGCGCATTTCTTATCTGCAATGATCTAGTTTTTAACGTATTCGAGAAAATGTTCAATTTAAATCCTGTAAGTAAATGTTCCTACATTTGAATCATCGATTCTTTAATTTCCAATGGGGAATTTTTAAATTCAAAAGCAAAAAGCATAAACGCATCTAGGTACAACTTTGTCGGTGAGGCAAACAATTTGCGTTAATTGATAGTTTGTTTAAATGTAATTATACACATCACCTACTGCATGCAATACACATGTCGCGTAGCTACTGCTACTGCAACAACATATATATGTACATATGTACATACATATGCATGTATGCCCAATAGCAGGGTGTTCTTTCCGTTGCATGTAGACGAGCTGTATTGAGTACTCGAATGCATTGGGCTGCATTGTTTTTGAGTGTGTGTGCGTGTGGATACATTTGTGTTAACATGCGTGCAATATCATTGCACAGTGGTAGTGGAAGTGCATGTAAATTTCAATGATTACAACACAATTAACATCATTTTGGGGATTTATCTCTGATCTGGTTTGAGTAGTAGATGCATACATACATACATACTACGAACTTACATACACACATATTTATTTGCATATGCAGCCGCACTAATTCATTTTCATAATCACAATAGTATAAAACTTATACGAGTAATGTATTGTTAATAGTCTCGAAGGAAAATCCATACAAAATGGAGTAGCGAAATTGCAAGTGTATGCAAAAAATATTTATAGGTACATAAATACGATCCATTCATGTACAAATATAACACGCATAACACGAATGGATGCGAAAAGCTCGGCCTAGGCCCTCCATGGGCTGTTGTGCCATTAAAAGTAAAGTAAAGTAAAGTAAAGTAAATACGATTACTATAACATAGCAACAGGGAAAATCTTTGAAGCATAAAAATACAGACGATTTTTCGAATTTAAGTATAGCAGCGTTTATTCGCCACTCGCTCCCAATTATGCATAACTAGCAGGGATTTTATGGGAAGCAACAATAAAAGCTGTGTAGCTAATACATATAATTATAGCTGTTATATATAACTAGCATGTCCCCTGGTTTCTATAACAATCCTGTAAAAATTAAAGCAGAAGAACAGTTTGGGAAAATACAAAGATCAAATGTGTCAAAACGTCCGCCAGAGAAGAGAGGCGAGTTACAAATGCAATTAAAAATGTTTTTTGAAGCGCAGCGATAAAAAAAAAAAGAAATACCTATGCTCATGTGCTGGGAAATCACCTCCAAGTGCCAGTTACTATTGAATAGGTATATTATGAAGGACAAAATAACGAAGCAAAGAGTTAAAAACTCGATTGTTTTATTTGCACATGTCAAATGAATTGGCGAATAAAACACAGCTTATGCTAACGACATGCTTTCTTAGTGATAGAAAGTTGAGGGGTTGAGCGTAGAATACAGATATTTCACTGGTTCTTTTTCTTTGTAAAATTTAAATTAATTATTTAACCATGTGCGATTAAAACGATCTTCTTCGTTATATTGAATTCACAATGAAACAGCTCAATGGCACTGGCAGCGGGAGATGATCTTTATTATATTGTATGAGCGAACTCGTTCTTGCGCACCACAAAACAGTTAAATTTAATTTTTAGCTCACTACTTTATTCGGCAGCCATTTTGACACAATGTTATTTTTCTTCTTCTTCCATTATTAACAGGTCAGTGTTGTTATAGAAAGCAGGGATGTTTTTCTTTTTACTAATATCTGAACATTTATTGTGATTTGAAGCTAAGTAATAGCACAGAAAATAAAAGTTAAATTCACTACCCACTGTAGTTGGATATACCAAGTACATAATATACAAATAAATCTAATATACTGACAACAATATTGCTCGTAGCCATATGCATACATACATATGTACGAGTACTTATATATGCATTGTTGCTATAGCAGTTCATTTGCATTGGAGCATACATATTAACACATGTTTGCATACACATTCATGTAGTAGGTAATTGGATACCAATTAATGCAAAAATAATTATGATGTGTGTAGAATAACAAGAAGCAGGAAAAAGTTATCATCATCTAATCTGACTAAGACTTACTCAAATTGGCTTAAATTACTAGGAACTATGCACTTGTCATAAAAGATAAACAATAACACTATTCTTGAAGCAGGAGTAGCTACATATGTAACGAAACACTGAAGACAAATTGTCAGGCTGGTACCTGCCAATCGATGATACATATTTCATTGAGCATTTAAGCTATTGGTTTAATTAATTACTGACATATTAAATTCATTCAAGATGAGTTGATTGCTTTTTTATTTTCATAGATTCATCAACGTAATTAAATTGGTTTTTATTTGACTACTGAACTCAGTCAGAAACTGTAATAATTCACATTCTATGGTCCCTTAGCTCCCTTTGCTCATTGGCTTGTGTCTTGAATGGAGAAGATTCACTAAAGTATAAATGTAACACTCCGCTGTACATTTTTTTGCCATGGTCGATTTCGGATTCTAAAAGGCAAAGTAAAAGAGATTAGTGATTGGACTAAGGTTGAAAAGTTTAAAAATTAATAGAAAATAAAAATTAATAAAAGCTTTCTTTTCATTTAAATTTAGACTTATGTGAAAGATAATTATGTGCGGAATTTAAAGCGGTTAAAATTACGAAGAGAGAAAATAATTAAATAAAAATGATGATAAAGAAATTAGTTCCGACAATAGTTATGTGATTTTTAGAGAAAACTTTACATTTTATTGAATGATTGAATGATTAAATGGGATTAATCATTCAATTAGAGATTACTTGGTTATAGGCAATACCATAGGCTGACTGAGGAATCGGTGTTATGTTATGATGTCATAACTATCTGGTAAACAGTGCCTAAAATATATTATCAAAAAAAATAAAAAATTTAAAATATGAAATTTTATATAAATACTTTAAAGCTGAAATAGTTCTTATCAAGGTGAAATTAGCTAACCTTATTTCTAAAATTATGAGGATGTTTTGGTGCAAATCTGTGGTGTCTATGTCAATGCTGCACACTGAGGAAAAGTTCCAGATATTGTCGAACAATTCACAGGAACACTAAAATAATCTGGAATAAATCTGTTTTTAATTATTATTAACAAATACTATTTACTTACCTACTTACTTAGTTGGCACTACTCCCGATGATCGACTATGTCAGTGTTGGCGTAAAGCTCAAACAGCTCATCGTTCCATTTTATTCGATACACGTTATCCACGCTTCTAACAGCCTCTCATTAAGGGTGGTCAATGTCCATATCTCAGCGCTCTACATTAGGACGGAAAGGACTTATAGAACGTTATTTTAGGCATTGAGATAGTAGATAGTAGTAACACATGCTGGCAAGAGTTAATCTCCGCTTGATCTCAATGCTGACAATATTGTAGGTGATAATGCTTCATAATAGGTAAACGAAATGCTTGATAACTACAAAAGTATAATTGTCAACAGTGACATTTAGTCCAAGACGCTGTGACTCTTTATTTGGTGACACAAGGCATTTAGTTTTGAGCCAAAAAGGTTCGATGGACCCTAAGGAGGAGGAGGAGCTCGTAGAAGTCAACTTTGGTCGTTTACTCTTTCTTATCCGTCAGGGATTGGATACAAATTAGGCTGAAGTTGAAGAATTTTGTGGTGGCTAGGCGCTCGTTCACCGGCGTGAACCTCGAGACTGGGTGACGCAGTCTCTTCCCAACCACAAATACAACAACAAATTTGTGTCTCGACGCATGACTCTCTGTTAGATATCACAGGATATCTGTCCCGTAACATCTCGATATCATTAAACTTACGCCTTTCTGCTTCTCTTTTCTTGCGCCTGAAGAGACGTTTCTCCTCCCTCCTCAAATCTCTGTATTGTTTCTTAGCAGCTTGCGTTTCAACTGACTTCAGGTTGGCGCTATTTACGTGTTTCGCTTCAGTAGCATCGCAACACTCTTGGTCGTACTACATATTTCTCCGTCGACGGTGGTAGCCTAGCACTTCTTAGGCAGACAAACGCATAGAACGGGAAATGTGCGTCCACTACGCATACATATGTATCATCAAGTTGAGGGGTACTTTGCGATTGGAGGATATTTGTAAATAAGAGAAATTAAATAAATTTCGATAACATTTTCTTTATTCAGTATTTAATTTCCATTATCAAAACTATTAAAACCAAATTTGTCATGAATTCAACTGAACTTCACATAAATGCAATCTTATGAACATCATCATAAATATCATCATTGTCATTATCACTATCATCTCAATCATTATTAACATCGCTTTTATCAATATCACCAAATTGGGAATGAATTAGTAATTGTTGAGGCTTGGTGTTGCATGTGGTAGTTTTCTCAGACGTGATATGTAGGGATCTAAATTGATAAAAGGTGATTAAAGATATCCTCATTAGATTTTTCTCGGCTGCATTTTCCTGAAAAATGCTCCCTCACCAATTTGAAATTCTTGTTGTTTGCCCCTAGTGTATCATCGGTGCATCACACTCAAGAATATATTTTCTCCCTCAGGATATGTATGAAAAATGCCATGAGACTTGGAAGTTGAATTACTTGGGACTGCATGGCCGTCTGACGGACCTCGACTACGCCGACGGTATTTGTATACAGTCACATACATTCTCTCGCATGGTATCGAATATACAACTGGTGTAAGAATCGGCCACGAAGCCGGCAATCAACATTCCAAAGATCAAATCGATACGCAACAAAACACATAACTCGTGGAAGTTGTCGATTGAATAGATACGGAAGAAGTGCAGTCTTTCTGTTATCTGGGCAGGGTTATCTCGTCGACAGGCGGCTAGAGTGAAGATATTAAAATTCGCATCAAAACAGCAATTGCCGCGTTCGGTTCATTATACTCTATCTGGAATGCATAACACATCTCGCAAAGTACAAAGCTCAAAATATACAACTCTAATGTCAAAACATCCTTGCTTTACGGCTGTGAAACGTTAAATACATCAGCGACTGACATACATGCAATTTAGGTCTTTATAAACGAATGTCTTCGAAAAATCTTGAAAATATTTTGACCAAATACCATCTCAAATGCTGATTTATGGAGCAGAACTGAGCAAAAACCAGTTTTCACTCAAATTCGGAGACGAAAATAGGGCTGGATCAGCCATGTACTACGAAGGCAGCATGACGATTTAGCAGCGACTGCTATTGATTGGAACCCCCAAAGAAGCAGCAGAAGGGGAAGACCGACGAACACCTGGAGAAGATTGTCAGAGACGGAAACGCGCGCTATGAGCTGGAGCGAAGTCAAGAGACTGACGCCAGATAAATTTGAATAGAAAAACTTTGCTGTGTCCCTTTGTTCCTCATTGAAACTTTAGGATACATATAATATAATAATCAGGATATATAGTCAAATTTGTTTAGGCCAAAAATATATCTAGTGGCAAAGTTCAGTGCTAGTTGTAGCTTATGAAGAGATTGAGAGTCCCGTTCACAATAATCGTGTTTCAGAATACATGAACAAAGGGACAACAACAGACAATTGTAAATTTCGCAAACACAAGTGCAACACAAGATTATTAATGTGATGGACGCAAGACATAATAAGTTCATATGTATGTGTACCCAATAGACGTTTTTGTGAATTCTGCCCCAGTGTGCATCGTTTTCTATGTACTTATAAGTATCTCTTTTCTTTACTATTCATAAATTATAAATTTTGCTGTACATATGGATAAGCATAAATTCTCAAAACTCTGATATTGCTTTCTATTTTTTGCACATTTTTAAACTCATATCCAAGACAAATTTTCTTGTAACTAAAACTTAAGTTACTAACCAACGAAAACGTGAATGCAGAATTATCCAGAAGCTCTCTCTCGTTAAGAATTAAAAAACAATGTCAAAGAGAGAAAGTCGAATTTACGTGTACTTAGTATTAGTTGGGATAAGCTGAGATACTTAGCGCAATATGGCTTAAAAGTTCTTTGAGTTTCCTATATTCAGTAATACCGGTTAGGTACATCAGCTGAAGATGTCAAGCTGTAAAACGAAAGAATTTTTTGCAAGCAAAATACTAACTAAAAATGTTTTTATAAACGAGAAGTAGATATGCATATAAATGTGACGTACAATATAAATATGAACGCAATAGTTTTATAATACAATCATTTTAATATCGTTGGCAATGCTTTCTTTGTACCAATTAGATGATGTTGTCGAAATTTCTTTATCGTCCTTTTCCCCGATTTATTTTGTTCCTTAGGCAGGGAAAATCATTTTAACTTATATTACATTAGCATTGCCCTTTTACAACCTCCATCCAGATCTCAACTTTATCGCTGAGATTCTACCCTCTCGCCACTATTTTGCTTCACTGCGCTTCGCTTCCTTTGACACTGAGTAAACTTCCAATTACAGCGTAATTGCAAGACCACAAAGTAGTTTTGTGCAGCTAAGTACTCATACTCACAAATATATAAATATATATTTGTATATACGTACGTATGTATGTTTGCATGTATGTAAGCAGCCTCCATATTTGCTCCTCACACTGAGCAAAGTTTAACTGAGAATACCGCGATTTTTAACTTATCCCTTAGGATATTATAAACATGGTGGGCACAAGCATACACAACCTCATAGACTCACATACATACCTATAGATACGAATGTACTTTCTATATATGTTTATGTATGTATGGAATCATTAACCGTAGACACTCCCGGTGTGTACATGAATGCTTAAAGAGTGTTGAAACTTGGTTTTTTTATCCTTTCACAACAGGTCCTTTTCGGTGGCACTTAATTGTATTTGCATGTATGTATGTGAAGGAATGTGGCAATAAATGTGTGCATGTGTGTGTGAATGTATGTATGCGTTTATATTACCTGCTTGAATACAATATTTGAGTGTATGTTTGTTTTTCGGTATGCGTTTGTGTGTGCATATATATTAATTGGATTATAAAACATGCTTCAGCAAGCTTGTAGTCACGATAATCTCCAAGGAGAAGTCTTTCCATTGAATGTACAACATGATTCTACTAAAGCGTGAGCGCTCACGAGGAGATCGTCGGCGGTAGTGGTCGCAGTACTGTGTTTCAAAAATACCTAACTATCGTACTAAACAATTCATATAGATATGTAATACAAGCACACACATATACATATGTATGCATTTAGAAATCGTGTATGTAATTAATTACACCATATTTGTGTGTAAATAGAAATATTTTCCTCTTTTTTGCATTCATCCTGTTTAATTTTTATCCATAAAACTAATTAGTCTCTGGAAAAAATACCAAGCAAAATACATAATTAAAAATACAGTAGTGAAAAAACCATATACATTTAAACTATTTTAATTAACCCGATATATACCGACACACAGGCAGACACTCACGTATGTATGGATATTTTCACTTGTGTATTATATGTGGAGCTGCTTCAAATAGTCATTACCGACCGCTCATCAAAGTTGAAATAACTTTATATAAAATAAAATTGTTGCTTAACCCATGACGGTCCCTTCCTTCATTATTTATTTTTGCTAAAAGTTATGTAATTAAAGTTTGTTTTTTTCGTGTGATTGTTTTTTAGTTTTTCTTAGTTGCGTTTGGTTTCTACCTCTCCAATGGCATCATTCGAAAATTTCCGAACATTGTTCAATTGTGTTTGCTTGCATTTGACAGTCGATTAAGTGGGACACCATTGTAAAGTGGTCAATGTGTCTTTTTGTTCTGGTAAATAAAGAGTTGATACTTTGTTTGCTGGCAACGCAAAAATGTCTATTGTTTTTAGCCATCGCCACACAATATATATTTAGTTGAGGAAATCTTTATTGGAATTGTGTTCCGTTCTGCGCTATATTATAGAACAGATATTTCCACTAACCTGCAAAAAAAAAAAAAAAAAAAGTAAAAATAAATCAATCATAGTTGGCGAATTTTACATTAAATCATATGGTAGATTTGAGTAGAAAAACAATGAGAGGAAAGGATTTTTTACTTTGTTTTGATAATTTTTAGCATTACGGCAGGGCTCGTTGTAGTGATGGTTCAGGTATTCGAACATGAATAAATGCGTGATTAAAATCTAACTGTCAAAGCCCGACGGTTGGCGGGCGTCGGGAATGATAACACTAATTTACATGAACTCTGTTCCAGCAACGACCCAGTATTGTTATATGCAACTAAATTACAGATAGTTGAATCTGAACTGGTCTTATGATGGTTTATATGAACTCGGTATATGAAGCGGTATCGTTTGCTCGCATATTCAATTCAATATAAATGTTATACCAACCAAGAACCAATAAAGATTTCCTCAACTAAATATATATGTCACTGTAGCGTAGCGGTAGTGCGTTGGACTGTTACGCAGAGTGTCAAGGGTTGGAATCTCGGCACAGGCAAAATAAAAAATAAAATAAAAAATAAAAAAAATTAAAAAAAAATAAAAATTAAAAAAAATTTAACAAAAACCAAATTAACGGCACCACCTCTTAACAGGCAATGGCAAGCATACAAGAGTAAAAATTGCCGATGAAAAGCTGTTCACTTCACCGTTCGTATTCTACATAAAACTGTAGGTCCTTTCCATTCATGTGCAAATATAACACGCACAACATGAGAGGATGCGAAAAGCTTGGGCTTTGGCACTACATGCGGTCATAGTCGACACTGATAAACTGAATTTCACTGTGGTAAAGGCATAACATTTGCCACAATGGCTACCTATCTCTTTATCGGTGTCCTGTGTCCCTCTCCCTCCTTCTTCCTCTCACCTATCAATCTTCCTTCCATTCAACACAATGCTCTGCATTCATAGGGGTAAACCCCTTGGCAAGTGAAAAGCTTTTCATAGGCAATTTTTACTCTTGTATGTGTTTAATCAAAAAATTAAAAACAAAAATATGACTCTCAAATATAACATAACTAAAAGTTTAGCGATACTCGTATTCTTATAATACGAGTACATAGTAATACGTTATCTTTAGATTTTCTCTACTTTTTGGTGTGTTCTTACGTACGAAACCAAAAACAGATTAACTTCATGTGTATTGCCATATCAACCGACTTCATTAATGTTTTACACTCTAAGTGAAAACCCTTAAATTTATTGCCAGACAATGCGTCTACACCACAATCCGGAAGGAAACTGAATCTAATACTGCACAGGCTTTAAAGTATTAACTTACAGATAATTGCTGTGAGGAATGTTAGCAGCTCTCTCTTAAAAGTATCTAAAATACTAATAAGGGTGTTGGGGAATTTAATAACTTGATTTAAATTAACTATTGGTGTTGATTTCTCCATTCAATGTTTGATTTTATTATTGTGTATTGAATGTAAGTTTTCAATAAAAATATTGCTCTTTCAATTTAATAAAAAAATGTTCATGAATAGATTCTAATTTTATGAATTGTATAAGCACACTCGGTTTAACGTTTATGAATAAATAGTTCAATTAAGTGCGACTGATGACCATAAATTATGTGAATGCCTTATATCGGAGAAGCAAAGAATACTTACCAAAAGGTTTCCCATTGGTAATTCCTATTCAAATTGTGTATATCTGAAAACGATACTTGGTGCAGCTTTAATTAAAGTGTATTTAAAACACGCTCAAACCTGAAAGTGAATGCTCTTTTTGTAAATAAATTATTACAGTGTTCAAAAAGTTAAGTGTCAAAACCTAGTGCTCAAAATCATTTACGTCATCACAACTACACAGTGGCGAATTAAAGATTTAATTTTGGGGAAGACTGAGTTTTCTTGATTATGAGATATGTATCACACATAACTTTAAAATTAAAACCAACATCGAAACTTGCATGGAGAATTTTACACCAAAAATTAAGTTATAGTTCAGTCCGACAGAAAGTCTGATAAAATCTCAGCAAAACTTAGCTAAAAAAGCATAAAATATCAGACAAACAAAATGCTGACGCTCTGAAAATTAAATTCGGGGAAATAATAGGTAAGTTCTTCATTAAGACTAAACTTGAACCATAATTCCTTAAATAGATCAAAAATAAAATGATAAACCTTTATCAAGCTCTACAAAAGCAGATCATGTACCATACATATATAAATTAACCCTGGCTGTTGCGCTACAGAAATAATTTTAAAGGTTGTAAGCATTCGAATTTTTGGGAGTGATTGCATTTCCATATCCCCGTTCTGGATCCGCCACTGTCACTACAGCATACGTATATCCACAAATCAGACACACTCATACATTCGTACATATACAATTGCACTTCTTAAATATTTAATGGTCACTTTGAGTGAGGATGAAAGAAACATGCTCTTTGCGCTTTTCATGCATGCATAGAAAATATTATAGTAGCGAACGCAGCTAAAATAAATTAATTTTATACACACACACACAGTCACAATACACATATACACATTTACATTACACTTAAAATACATGGCTATGGTAAAATATGGCACAGACAAAGCTAATTGTTATTTTGGAGAATATCACCCAAACATCATGTTATATCTCTACCAAATATTTATGTAATATCCTCCTTCCTTTTCAATATATATCCATATATGTATGAATTTAGTATTTGTGTATGTGGTATATATGTACCATATATATGTATGGACATGTGGATTTATTGTAACAGCTCAACACTTGCCTTTTCACTCTATACAATTGTATCGTGTCGATTGCCAGTTAAAAATCTACACGCTCCCAAATGTCATGCGAAAAGAAATATTTAGATGTACCGAAAAACAGTTAGTTCCAAAAACAACGAACATTGTAAATTATGACGTCAAAATGGAACAATGCAAAAAATGTGGATTCCCCAAGGAGCAGGAAGAGCGTAAAATTTTTATTTATTTATGAAACGATTGCTACTTCTGCTACTGCTACAGTCCCTGCCACCGGTTTCAAGTGCAGTCAGTCAGTCAATGAAATAGCCATTGCCTTACGTAAGTACATATATGCCTCTATGCATATATGTGTGAGTAAAATACATGAACACAATACATGAATGTGTGTTTTCAAATTAAAAAGCCTTTGTTTGCGCCAAAAACAAAGAATGTGGAAAGTCTTTATTGAAAAGTAAATAAAAAAAAAACGCAACAAAAAGCAAAACAAAACCAAAGGGTGTAGACTAATAAAGTAATTTATTTAATGGTTACGTGCAGCAGCAACAGCTACAAAAACAACAATAACAGCAGAAACACTGTAGAACTGAAGCTGAAGCCACAAATGAATGGAATGCTTAACATATGTATGTATGTATGTACATATACATACATATTGTAGTACATGGTAAAAAAAAACGTTATTAGTGAAGTTGCTCATTAAAAATGAGATTTACGATGAAATCAATTTGTATACTTGGCAGATATGGGAAAATTGCAGTAGATATCGTAATGAGTCAGTTGATGGAACAAGATCTCTGGAGTGAAATAAATGTAGCCAATTTATGGACATAAAGGCTGCATACATAATATAATACAATGCGGAATTATTAGCTGAATCTATGTACGAGTACTTATGTATTTATGGAAACGAAAGAGTGTTGGGTGAATTTAATTTTTTTGATTTGGTGGAGTTTCTTGTTGTAATGCAAATTGGAATTGAAATTATTAATCCGTAAACCAATCAATTTAGATCGTTCATAAATTATTGGCCTGGTTTTAATATTAACAGACTTAAACAGTAGGCCGAAATTGTTGTAGTAGTATTATTAAGGGTTATTATTGCATTATTATTAAGGTTTTTGAGGGGAATCCAAAGTGTCACACCAGACACTTTTTTCAAACAGATCTTTTGTGATATTCTCCAATTAGGACAAAACACGCTCTAATGACCTAATGAAGAAGGGGATCTTAAATTTCAATAGGTAGAAATGTCATTTCGAAAATTTCTCTTCTTAGCCGAGCCAAGGCTGCGTATTCACTCAAAATGTGAGTTGCCGTCTCGTCATCTTCCAAATAAAGACGACATTCCGTCTCATTTGACAGTCCAAATTTGTTCTCAAGCAGGAATTGTAAGGGAAGCGCAGAATCACAGTCTCATGTAATTCGAACTAGCTTTGAGAATTTGCGAGTATTTGTTAATACTTAAATTTATTTGATCTAAGTATATTGAATATGAACCATAATCGTTGATCTGCTACTATTTAGCAGATTTCACTTACAGAAATCCATATGTATAGTAGGAAAAACTTTGAGTTCTACATAAGCAAAATATACATATGTAGCGCTATAAGATCCACTAAAATGGAATTTGACAATTTTCTAATAAATAAGTATAAAAAATTATTATTCTTTTGAGGCTATGATTTAAACAAAAATGATATTTGCTCTTAGCTTCTTAAATTAAACACAACTTTACAAAGAATACCACGAGGACTATTAATAAACATATTCAATTTTTCTCAATGCATAAAAACGCAAAAATTTTTAATATTTAAAGTTAAATTTGTAATATATCAATGAAACCTTTAGTAAAGAAATAAAAAATATTAATCAATACATTTACGTGGTATAATAAAAAAATGTCCTAAAACGAAATATAATCATATTTTTCAACTATATTGTTAAAAAAAAAAGTAAATGCAATTGTATGCACGGAAATATTTTTAATTATTTTGGTAGCTGTTTTTTGGTAGCTGTTTTTTTTAGTACTTATTATGCGTTCTTATAATATTAAATCACAAATAGGTATTCAGAATTACCAGACGACTAAAATAGAAATACCAAAAACTATTTATTTGATATTTAAGCATACGGAAGTACAGCAAAATAAACACCAAACTTAAAAAATATAAAAACAAATGGTAGATAGTAGAGGAATTTTGTGGTTTACGAGTTGAATATTCGTGTTTGCGAAGTATATTCGAAAGCGTTGCCACGCACATCTCTACTAAGTACTATGTAAGATTATATAGGTATCTCTTTTCATCATGTCTGCCTGCTGTGGGTCTATCTGTCTGGCTGTCTGTCACTCTTTCTATCTGTCTGACTTGCCAGTTTATTAGACAACCACTTTTTATACCAAATTTCGAGAATGTTGGATTAATATTTGCTGTATGGCATGGAATTATTTGTTTATATTCCATAAAATGAACAAAGTCAGGAAACTTCTACTTACAAACGCACATATAAATACAAATACATACATACGCAACGGCATGTGAACTCACTTATGCATAGAAGTGAGTGTGCTGCTGTCATTGTTTTTTGTTGTTTTCGTTCCTTTTGTTTGTTTTGTTTAATTTGAATAGATTTATGTAAATAAATATTCATAGATTTTAATTTAATTGCGCTGTAAAGTAGGCAATAATATTTATAAACGAATTTGAGCATATTCGTATACTTATATGTATGTACATTGTTAACTCTTACTTTAATTTGTTCATTCAATGCAAATTATCTCTACACATAATCCTGATTGTAGTTAAATTGTAGAGGGTAAACAAATTAAAGTATTACAATAAATATTTACTATATAATAATTAGACAATTATCAATTAGACACATAATTCAATAGATGAAAATACATATATTGTTAATCTGTAAATTTCATTCGTGTTGTGCGTGTTATATTTGTACACGAATGAAGGGACAGACAGTTTTATGCTGAATCCGAACGGCTAATTGAAAAGCTTTTCTTCTTTGTCGTGTAGAAAAATCATATTATCTTTCTTTTGATGGCACAACATCCCATGGAGGGCCAAAGCCGGGCTCCTTGCCTCCATTCATGTTTTGTATGTTTGAATGGAAGGACAGACAGTTTTATGCTGAATCCGAACGGCTAATTGAAAAGCTTTTCTTCTTTGTCGTGTAGAAAAATCATATTATCTTTCTTTTGATGGCACAACATCTCATGGAGGGCCAAAGCCGGACTCCTTGCCTCCATTCATGTTTTGTGTGTTATATTTGTACACGAATGGAAGGACAGACAGTTTTATGCTGAATCCGAACGGCTAATTGAAAAGCTTTTCTTCTTTGTTTTGTAGAACAATTATTTTTTAGGTTTTGATTTTAGCAAATGCCGAGATTTGAACCCCGAACACTCTGCGTAGCAAGCAAGCGCATTATCATATACGCCACGGCGATGATATTTAATGCTTTATTAATTTTATTGTAAGTATTATACGATAGTCAGATGAATGATTCTCCATCCCATATCTTTGAATAATAAACATCATATTTTTTATTTCACTTTTTAGAATTTACAAAACTAACCCTTGGCATTTTAATTAAGAATTTGAAAGCTTTTTCTAAACTTCTCCAAGCAAATGCGAGATTCACCAATAAACATTTTTGCATGTGATTATGATTTTTGTCTGATGACATAAGTACTTATTAAAATTCATATTTACTTTCTTTTTGAAAAAAATTTTATATTACAGATTTTCAGGGTTTGCGTAATTTTGAAATCATCGCTGGTTGATGCACCTGGTTATCATAATTTTTTTTTTATTTTCTAGTACTGCTACATATATTTTATTATGTATTCTTCCTACCTTTGAATGAAGTTTGCTTATACTTATGTATGTGTTTCTGTATTTTAACAGCTACATTTCTGCCAGTCAGGCAATACATTTTACCATCAATCACATTTTTGTATATTTTTGTATAAATATTCTATATTCTTTAGAACTTTTTATTTTCCACTCTTTTTTGCTGTGCATTCAGCTTCATTCAAAGTGTTCAAAACTTTTCCTTAGAGTTTGTTTCATACAAAAAGAAGAAATATATATGTATATGATATTCATAAATGCATAATGATATGACAGTGAAATGAGATGATTACACAGTGTAACACGAATAATAATTCAACAAAGCTGCGACATAGGGGTGAGCTGAGTAAAACCCAATTTACTGTTTCTCTATATTGGCAAGGTCTATAACTCGTCCATTATTGGTAAGAAAACTTCAGAAAATTTGTTGCACTTAAGACAGTAAGACTCTATGGTCAATAGTGGACAAGTTATAGACCTAAGAATGATATGGTAATTTTGTTAAAAAATCTACTGAACCACAGTAATTCATAGATCAGAAAATATCGCGATCAATCTATGAAAACTGTATACGAGGTTCTACGCAGCTATGGGGTATCACCCCCACATGGGAGTATAGTTGAATTATGACATTGTTATAGAAATGTTGCACTGTGATATTTTTAAGAGTACATTAAGCATTTATTATGTAATTTGTATTCTTTTCAATTACTTAGTACATTTACCAATGTTTTATGATTGCAACAACAAATTCACTCTTTTTTCCTTGGGCTGTCAATATCGAAAAATCAGATCTGCGGCCCTTCTGTGAAGAGCCTCAAAATCCAAGAGGGATTGATATGAAATTAGAAGTCTTATATATAGATAGACTTGTTGTTCTTGGTGGGTCTAGGCCGAGATTTCCTACCCACTCATACTGTCATAAATTTGTACATGAATTGAAGGGGAATCCGAACGTTGAATTGAAAAGCATTTTTAGGCAATTTTTACTCTTGTAGGCTTGCCATTGCCTGCCAAGATGTGGTGCCGTGTAGAAGAATTAATTTTTCTACTTTTTGATTTGCCTGTGCCGAGATCTGAATCCCGGATATTCTGCGTAACAGGCCTACGCAGTACCAACTACACCACGGCGACCACTTGCTGACCGTTTAGTTTCCCCAATTTCATTTGAGAATTGAACGCAAAACATAGTGAAATGAAATTTATTTTGTTCTTTCAGACTCTTTTAATCAGCAGCCATATAATCTCCTTTACTTATTGCTACATTCAGTTTTGCATTCTAGTTTCGACAAATGTCGTGCATACGAGATATGGACAGAAAAATTAAAAACTTAAATATATTAATCCCACTCCTTGAGTATTTTCTATAAATAGTTTTCATTGGAAAACAAAATATATTTGTACATATACATATAGATACATAACTTGCAAGTATCAATGGTGAGACGAATGACTGTTTATTACATTTCGGTAATTAAAATATCATATTTCCCATTTCTATTTAATTAAAATTGATAAAAAAAATATAATTTCGATGCCGAAAATAGAAAAATTACATTTGCTTATTTATTATAACCTTTGGCGTGCTGATGAAAAACAGAAAGCTTTTTTTAAATTCATATAATAAAAATTTTATGTTGAAATACGCTTTTGGTTATTAACATAAAGTGGTTGGAAGGCACAATGTAAACAAATAATGAAAATTATTTCAAAACAAATTTCGTTTTTCATATGAACAAACGGTATTAATTATAATATAAAGTAGCTGTTTATGATAGTAATTCATTTCACACTAATAGAGTACTGACACTTAACTATATCATATCACGTGGTTCCCATGATCCTGGATATCTGTGATAAGCTCATGTCGAAAAAGATTTGAAAGGGTTTTCTTCATCGCAATAGATTATTTTGATCATCAGATATGGTAATCAGTAAATATTTTAAATTTTTTTTTTGAATATTTTCTAATTTTTTGATTTCACTTTGAACTGTCATAGAGTTTTTATAACAATAAACAAACACAAGTTCTTAATATACATACACAGGTTTTTTTGCATTTTACATATGTATGTATGTATGTATATATATATAGTGTACAAATATATTAATGCTATAAAAAAATACCATAAAATCCATCACGTTTCATCAAAATAATTTAACTTTTTATGTGTTCCTTTCATGCATATGTCGTCAATGAGGAAATCCTCTTATTTTGTCTTTAATGGGTTTGTACGCTAATACGCCTTTAAATATGCTATACATCAAAACGAAATATCACTTCAGCTCAAAAAAAGGAAACAGAAAATACGTAAACAAGACAAAAACAATAAAACCAACTGAGCAAAATGCATCTACATAGCTTCACCACTGTGATAGCTTATTTCAAGTTTATGACTCTATTTTTATATGCAACAGCAAAAGCAAGAGAAGCACCCTTCATGTTGCTGTCTACTGCTGCTACATTGCTATATGAACTTGTACTTCATTGGCTTTAGCTTATAACTTCACACATAAATATTTTGGTTTTGCAAAAACAGTTGTCTCTCGCAAAATGAAATATGATGTGTAGGATGTGATTGTTAATAATTATGTAAGTAAAATTACCCAAAATAAATTGTGGAACCGATATTTTTTACGAAGAATTATTTGATAAAACTTATACATATAAAGCAGATAAAAAATATCATTGGGACCGAGCCAATATCAATCAGATGTCAGATATGCTTGGAAACGAAGAAAATTCTTATCGTGGAGATAGACAAGTAAACATTTTTTTTTTATTTAAGGATAAGTTCAAAATTGGTAAAAACACTGCTACTCTCTTCAATACTTAAAGTAGCAAGTTAATTACCAGACCTGCTGCGATTTTTAATTCGCGAAGGTTATTAAGTTGTTTGATGTTTTTGGATGATCAGCAAAGCGAGCTAAGTATTTTCGATGTCATAAAGTGGCAGATATTTTTATGTAACGTTATGTTCTAGAATAAATCACTATGTTATTTTCAGTAAGAAGTACTATGTACAGGATTTATTAAATTATCATAATTCGCCTACATTTATTCTGAAATAATAGTGTGTCGAAAACGATGTAATTTAAAAAGGTTTAGTCATAATTTGTATTTGTATTTCTGAAAATAACGTCTGTAATTTTTTATTTTTTTGATCAATTGAAATCAGACTTCGAAACTACCCTTCGAGAATATTGTCGAATTCTCTTTGAAATATTCAAGTGATATCTGTTATTTTGCTGGTTTTTCTCTTCCTTCTGCTATTACAACCAAGCTACATGCCAGTGTATGCACACATTTATGTTTGGCATATTTGAGTGAACGAGTGGCGGTAGTAAATAGACAAATAATGCCAAAAGGTATGCAACATGTAGAAAATGACATACATACATGACGCCGTCCGTATGTTGTGAATATTTCGTTGTTGGCGGCATATTTTTACTCGCAGACGGAATTCATGCATACTACATGAACTTTTATGCTACTGTCTGTCGCTGGAAGCATTAAACAAAAGTATTCAGCTTCTGCAAAAAAAAAAGAAAAAATATATATGTATATGCATACACACGTAAGAAAAACAGCTTAAGTGTATTAGTATGGTGGGCGAGTTTAATAAATTTGAATGGAACTGTAGAAACTATAACAATATTTCAGAATACTCTATATTAAGGTCAAAAACCAATCTTAAAATAATATATAATTCCAAAAATTATTTAAAACTACGATCCAGTTTGTTACTTATAGTCAAAAATATGTGATAAAATATTTTACAATTTAAGTAGACAGATATTTAGATGAATGTATTTACTCGTACGTTTAGGTATAAAACTCCCCTTTTGCTCATTACCAATAGACATGCAAGTAGTATTTATATCTCGTATATGTCAAGAGAACTTGCACTCACATCCTCCAGCGGCCAGAAACGGTGGACACACGTGCTGAAACCAGATGCTTGTCAGTGTTTTACGATCCCCCATTTTTATTACTTTGTTTTTGCATATGCTGTAAATATTTGAACGTTTCAATGGGATGCAATTGATTTTCGAAAAGGTAGATTGAGTGGAAACTGCTTTATTTCTAAAAATTTTATATCCATATTTTTGTGTTACAGCAAAACATTTCATATGCAGAAATATATTACAAAAAAAAAGAAACATATAGTATACATAAATAAATGTATTTAGAAGTTAAATAAAAAGAGCTTAAACGGGGGCATACAAACGTTAAACTTCATCGGGATGTGCAAGCAGTTCAAGTGCCAATAAATTTCGAGTTCGCCATTTATTTCCAATTTATTTCAATAAATATTTAAAGCCCTCCAGGTTAAACCTTTCTGTAAACTTACTCTATTGGGATTTCGTTCGCAGAATTTAGTACCCTCGTGATATGCGCTTTCTTTAGCTCTACTCTTACTGGTTTCCATTTGAACTTGTTGTTTCATAAATATCCCTGCGACTTGCTAATTTGTTCACATCTGAAAGTGTTTTTGTATCTAGGTACGTATTTCCAGTGATGATGGTGTGCAATAAACGAATATTCTCCACGGGAACTTCAAAAAATATGCAATAGTTTTATGTCATGCGAGACTTTCATGCAAAGCAAAGGTTTGTAAAAGAGTTAAAATGATTGCACCTCGATCAAAAAAAGAAGATAATGAAAATGAAAAAGTATAATTTGAGCTAGTCTGCTGATAAAATTATGATCTGGGCTGAATTCTCATAGGAATGGAATATCAAAATTTTCTAACAAAAATTGTTCTGTACAGTAAAATGTTCTTTCTGGCAATGGCAAATCTACAAGAGAAGATTTAGTGCTAAATATTGCCTACATAAAATTTTTTTTTGAAAAAGAAAACCTCACACTATCTCGGAATACACATAAAGTACATATCTAAATATATTCGTAATTGAAAAAAGTTCAACTGTCTTTTTTACTATTCAACAACATTGAATGAATTATTTTCCCTTAAAGATTTTCTACATTTTTATTTTTCGCTTACAGCCAGTGTCTTGGCGCATCAACATCGACAAACTGTGCGAGCGACAGAGTGTAATTGTTGGTACAAAATGTTGCTTACTTCCGGAATTATGTTGTCGTTGATGTCATCATCAATTGTTGGCAAATATACGTCGTCATGGTCGGAAATCAACTTTATTGCGCGTTGTGCTGCGCTGCGCTGAACTACTCACTCCTTCACATTTGCAACAGTTTGCGGTGATGGCTGCCTGAAGCCTCGAAGCACATTGCATGCATAAAATATGTGCGTTGTGTATGTTGCACCCTTGATGTTGAACTGAAGTTAAGCTGGACTGTCTGAACTGCACAGAGCAGAGCAGAGCAGAGCACGTTAATTATTATTATAGTCGTGTGTCTTGTGCCACATACATACTTACATATACTCACACATATTTGTGTATGTATTTGTGCAATACAAACCATAACAGCATGAAATAAAATAACACTTTACTAGTGTCTCGCCACACAGTTTTACGTTTCCTGTCATTTCTATCTGGGGTTAGTATCTGCTCGTATTTTTTTGCGAAGATTTTGCCCAACTAAAGCCACAACACATACAATTCACTCCTCCTTTCAATGCTCATTCTTGTTGTTCATTTTCATTTTATTATTATCATTTTCTCTCGCTCTCTTGCATGTCCGTGTTTGGTATCCATGTGGCGAACTCATTTGCAAATCGCCATTTTCATTTTGACTTTGTAATAAATATTTTGCCGTCAAGCAACGTGCTTTACTTAGCACTGGTAGCTCTAAACTTATGATTGTTTGTGTACATAAATGTTAGTGTCTGGACATTAGGCTCTTGGATTTTACCATTGCTTGCCACGCTATATACATACATATGTACATATGGTATACTGTAATAGCTGGAATATGTTGTCTTATTGTTGTTTCGTTTATTTTTATGAAATATTTATTATTTTGTAAATGAAAATGAACAACTCAAATTGATTTCACTTTAATTATTTTGTATGCAAACAATTTATATAGCAGTTAATATAATGACTTCGTAATACAATGAAAAATGCTAAATGGAAGAATTTTGAAAGAGCAAGGTGTAATGGATGAATTTATTGTGTTTAGCAGATACTGTCATAGCGAACGCCTGATAGCAATTACCTCTGTTAGAATTAACGAATGAGAGTCAATAGCTGAGTTTAATTCGTACTCGCTCCTAGTTACATATGTATAACTAGCAATGATAATTGCTAGAAACAAAAATAAAAGCTGCAGAGATAATAACTATGGTCCCTGGTTTCTATAACAATCCTACCCTGAACTGTTAATAATGAGCGAATAAAATTAGTTTAGCAAAAACCAAAAAACAGAGAAGAAATATTTCAAAGTGTCCGCTAGAGAAAAGAAGAATGCGAATGAAAATGATTTTTTGGCGCATAATGACAAGTTTACCCATATAATAAAGAAAAGAAATACCTATTCTATGGAATTGCTGGAAAATCAACTCAAGCTTCCAGTACTATTGAGCAGACTAATTTTGAATGGCCACACAACGATAAAGAGAGTTAACAACTTGATTTTATTCGGACATTTTAAATAAGTTGGCTAACGATTAATTACAAGTAAATTGATATGTAATAATGAGTGTCTTTACTTTACTTTTAATGGCACAACAACCCATGGAGGGCCTAAGCCGAGCTTTTCGTATCCACTCATGTTGTGCGTGTTTTATTTGTACATGAATGGAAGGGACCTACAGTTTAATGCCGAGAATCCGAACGGCAAAGTGAAAAGCTTTTCATAGGCAAGATTTACTCTTGTACGTTTGCCATTGCCTGCCAAGAGGTGGTGCCGTGTAGAAAAATTATTTTTTCTACTTTTTGATTTTGCGTGTGCCGAGATTTGAACCCCGGACACTCTGTGTAGAAGTCCAAACCATTACCACTACGCCACAGCGACCACGAATGTCAGTAAGGAATAATAATAATGGTGGCAACTCAAGTAAGGAGTAAATTGTTGGCACTTGCTCAAAAAACTAAAATAAAAGCTAAGAAACACTTGTAAAATAGATAATGAAGTAGCAACACTGTTGTACGAGGCTTGTATTTATAGAGAAAATAATTATTTCGGGTATTTTGTGATATCTTATACATTGTAAATGCTGCTAATTTTATTGAACCAATATGATACACAATAATCAACTGATCTTTACACTGAGGCGACAATGAAAGAGGAAGGTGAAATTTTTTTTAAAGAGAGCTGATGTGCGTTTAGCGAAGGTAGGAGCGACCAAATGAAAAAATTGTCAACGAATATTTTTGCAAATAAATAAATAAGTTAATAGCTTTCAATATGCTCAATTTACGCAAAAAGTTGAGAGATGCCCAACTCTTTGCGTTACTTCAACGTATTAGTTGTGTATTAACCACACTTCTTACATTCACAAGCATTTTATCTTGTTTTTCAGTTGTATACTACGCTCTCATGTACACAACAGATTCTTTGGGCCAGTGCCTATGATAAGGAATGAATGGACTGCAACTTTTTGATCCACTTATGCCAAAATAAATACTTTGGTTCTCAATTGGAGAGTTTTGATTGAATTTTAAGCACAATTACAATCAAGGTGCAGTTATACAAGGTGAAGTTACTAGTTAGTATAACTCAGTCTTCTTCTTTTTTTCGGTGAAAGTCATCCGATTGTCAAAATTATTGTTTACGTTTGACTGTTTTTTTCTTTGCTACCTCGTTTTGGTTTTCCACAGTTGATATGTCATTCACTGAGTGCCACCATTATCGACATAACAACAAATATGGTTGATATTTATTTTTGTTCTTGCTGCACTGCTACTGTAGGCAGCTGATTTTAGTCTCCTGCAGCAACAAAGTTTTGTTGAATTCTTTCAATACACGCAGTAGAGTTAGTTCAACACTAGTAAGAAATGTTATCCGTTTTTTCTCGGAGTTAAATTATTTACTACTTATAATATAAAAATTAATCTTTGTATTTTAGTAAACTTTAACATACTTTAAGTTACAGTTGCATTTTTTTATAAAATAATAATAAACGTTGTACTTTATTTTTTATATATTTTAAAATAGCAATAATATTTTTCTACTCTTAGGGACACATACTGTTATTGCTAACACTTTTTACTGCTACCTAATACCTACAATTTTTTCCAAAGTGGTTTAATATTTCCGTTTCACAAACGTCGACGACTAACTTTTATTTGGTTATGTTGGGTCTTGTTGCACCTATCCACCAGACATGTATGTGCGTTATTTATATTTATGTTCTTCTACATGAATTTGGTATACAATTTTTAACTGTTTTTATTATTACTGTAACATTGATTATTAGTTCAATGTTTAACCATTTTTATTTTAGATTGTCTGTTTTTCTGGTAGGGTCTTTTATATCAAAATGGCAAAATTACTATTTATGTAGTAAATTGCCATTTTGATACTCAATACTATAATTTATTACCAACTTTTATTATGTGTTTATTTTTTTATGTTGTTGATTTCGTCAATTTTTGTTTATATTATTTTTTATTCTGTGAGTTGTCACCATTATTATTATTGTTCGCACTTAAGCAACAACAGTGAATTATTGAGGAAATACAAAAATCAAAAATTGTAATATTTTAATGGAAAAATTAGTATCAATATTTATATTAAATATTTCAGATCATTCGATTTTTCAATATACTCGTATGTAGTTGGCAAAAAGTAGATGCATACATATTTATATCCAATGCTTTTCTTTCTCTCAACCGATAACTGCCATTTAGCAATTTCCCCTTACATTTGCTGTTTATGAATGGCGGATCCGAAAGAAGAGGCGAGCGCTAGGGTTGTTTGTAAATAGCCTTCGTTTTTCTTATTAACAATTACTTACTTACTTAGCTGGCACTTACAGATGATCAGTCTTAGCAGAATCTATAAAGCTTCGCCTGTCTTGTTTTCTATGCGTGCGATGGCGCCAATTGGTAAGGCCAAGTGCAGTCAGGTTGCCCTGTATATGGTCTTTCCAACGGAGATTAGGAAGTCCTCTTCTGCTTGTTCCTCCACCGTGGCTCGAATAAAACATCTTTCTAGCCGGAGCGCTTTCATCCATTCGCTCAACATGTCCCAGCCAGCGAAGCCGCTGGATTTTTATACGCTTGACTATGTCAGTGTCGGCTCATCGTTCCATCTTATTCGATACACGTCGGCCACGCATACTGGACCGTAGATCTTATGGAGTATTTTCCTCTCGAACGCTCCTAACAGCCTCTCATAATTGATGGCCAATGTCCACGTTTCGGCGCCATTTTTATAAAGGGTGATTTTTATAAGAGCTTAATTTTTTTAAACTAAAAAAAAAACACAGAAATTTTACAAAAGAGAATGAATTTTTTATTTGGATCGATAAATTAATTCCTACCATTTACTTTTTTAAAGATAATTTCACTTAATTGTTGCCCGCGGCTATGCTTCAAGGTCCAATTGAAGGTCCAATTTTGGCACATTTTTCACACATTTCGACCGGAATCTCACCAATGACCAATGACGCGTTCAATGTTGGCTTCCAAAGCAGTAATCGTGTTTGGCTGGTCCCTATAGACAAGAGACTTAACATAGCTCCACAAAAAATAGCCTAACGGGGTTAAATCACTCGATCCTGGAAGCCAATTGACTACACCAAAACGTGAGATTAACTGCTCACCAAATTCGGCTCTCAATTGATGCATGGTTTCGCGTACAGTGTGGCATGTGACATCGTCCTGTTGGAACCTCATGTCGGCCGAGTCCAATTCTAGCATTTCCGGCCAAAAAAAAGTGTTATATTCGAACGGTACTTTTCTCCATTGACCATAACGTTGCAGCCTTCATCGCCTTTGCAGAAGTACGACCCAATGATGCTGCCTGCCCATAAACCGCACCAAAAAGTGCATTTTTCGGGATGCATTGGTAGCTGCTGAATTGCCTCTGGCTGGTCTTTACTCCAAATACAGTAATTATGCTTATGCACGTATCCATTGAGCCTCGTCGCTGAAGACAATTTTGCGATAAACACGTTTTTCAGAGAGCATGAATTGTGATAATAAATTTCAATAATTTGCAAACGTTGTTTAGGCGTAAGTCGATTCTTTATAAAATGGCAAACCAAAGTGAGCATAAATCAAGTGACAGCTGTCAAAAAGACCTACTCCGAAAAAAGTATTGATAGATTGAAAACCACACTTCTAGCAAAAACACCATTCATTAGGTCGGGAAGGATGAGGGACTTATAGAGCGTTATTTTCGTTGGCTCTGTTTCTCAATTGCCTACTGAGCCCGTAGTAACACCTGTTGGCAAGAGTTAATCTCCGGTTGATCTCAATGCTGATATAATTGTTGGTGTTAATGCTGGATCCTGGGTAAACGACATCTTTTACAACTTTAAAAGTATAATTGTCAACAGTTACATTTTGCCCAAGACGCTGTGAGTCTTTGTTTGTTGACACAAGGTATTTCTTTTTGTCCTCGTTCACCACTAGACCCACTCGATGGCACTCCCTTTTCAGATTGGAGAATATTACTCTTACTGCTCGCACGTTGGTGCCAATGATGTCAATATTATTAGCGTATGTTAGCAGCATAACACTCTTGTAGAAAATAGTGCCAGAGAGGTTGATGATCACAGCGCGAATTATTTTCTCCAGCATAAGGTTAAAGAAGTCACCCGATAGGGAGTCACCTTGTCTGAAACCTCATTTGGTATCAAATGGCGCAGAGAGGTCTGTCCCAATTTTCACTGCGATGGTGGTGTCGGTTGGTGTCATTTTGCAAAGACGAATAAGCTTTGCAGGGATACCAAAATCAGGAAGCTCGAGCATGCGTTTTGTGAGCTCTTCACCTCCAGTTTTAAACAACTCAGCAGGCAGAGTTGTTTAAAACTGCACCTGTGGTTTTTCAGCCGAGCGATGGCTGTTAAGGTCTCCCCATTGTCAGAAGGCGGTACTTCAACGCCATCAGTTATTAAACAAATAATGTTTGTTTTATTTGTATGCCTGCTCAAGTCAATTTGCTTTATTCTTAATTTTATAATAGCTTTAATAACTACTTACATAATAAGTTATGAGTATTAACAACGTAAATTAAAAGAATGTAGATATTCTCAAATACATAAGTATATAGATTTAGATGTGCACATCAGATTTTAATACATCAATAAAAATCCATGTTAATAGCAGCTTTAGTAAATTGCACTAAATATTTTCTGTGTAAGCTTTTTTTAAAATTCCAACAACATTGTTTGCATAAGTATGGCTATTACGCTGTAAACGGGAGACAAGTAACATAACAAAACACTAAACCTAGTACATATACATACATACACACCAATCCGCTGTACCAACCTGCCGAGCAACTAAACTTGCAACAACAACAGAAATTGCTATCAAAAGATAACAGCCAAAGTAGAAACACACACTCACACAATGTGAACACAAAATGGCTTATACAGGTACACACAGGATAATTGTTTGCAGGATAAAGTTGTTGTGATGTAAAATTGGTACAGTTGTTGTTGTTTCTGTAGTTGCTATCTGTCTCAAGAATCCAGCGACTGAGTGAACATAAAATATAGAGTGCCAGAAGGAGATACAGATACAGCAGACGAATTGTGTTGGGCACTTAAGTGTGACGATTAAAGTTGTTTGTTTGCAGCATGCTTCATTGGTCTAAAATGCAAATTGAAATTGAGCGCATTTTCGTGCACTGATTACGCTGTCGGTACATGCAAACAAAGTTCTAACATAGAGATATCCATCCACATACTTACTTCTTTCAAGCACACAGGTACAGCTGCTAGCTGCATACATTTAGCTGCAAGTAGTAAATGATGCACAAAATTGCACAATTTACCTTGAGTGCTACGGAGTAGAAATATAAGTACATTTTTTATTTGGCGAAAATCTATAGAAAAATAATTCGCAAAGCATATTCGCAAAAAAATACACAAACATTTAGGAATCATATAAATTTTGCGTAAACTGTTTGCTGCTAATTGATTGTGAAAAATACTGTAACATGAATGCAAATCCTAAATTGAACCAATCAAGCACAACAATATTCTATTGTATCTATTGTTTTATTAATCGTTATAACTTTTATGCGAAAATAGCAGCGCATTATACTAAAACTTTAATGTTCTGTGCATTGAAGATTATTAAGTGCACTTAGAGAAATGGATTAGTTATTTCAAAGAAATTTCAAATACATAAATTTCAGAATAATTAAAATTGGCTTAACTAATTATTTAAAAATTGACTAGAGTAAGAAAACTTAAAAGTAGGTAAAAAGGTTGGTACAAATAAAACAACATTTGATATATGTACTTATCATTGAACGCTTAAATGTATTTTATTTCATAGAGTACATAGAGTTTATTTCATCTAAGTATAAAGTATTTATAGATATATATTTTTTTCTTCAAAAGTTTGAACCCCTGTATGTAATCTCAGAAAATTAAATGGGCACTTGTTAGGCCATAATATATATATATAACTTCCCATTCCAAATAAAAAATAATTAAATTTACTATTTCTGAGGTTTTTTTTTCAACTACCTTCCAAAAAATACTTTTGTGTACCTGATTGCTGTGGCGTAGTTGGTAGTGCGTTGGCCTGCTACGCAGAGTGTCCGGGGTTCGAATCTCGGCACAGGCAAAATGAAAAAAGTAAAAAAAATAATTTTTCTACACGGCACCACCTCTTGGCAGGCAATGGCAAACCTACACGAGTAAAAATTCCTATGAAAAGCTTTTCATTTCGCCGCTCGGATTCGGCATTAAACTGTAGGTCCTTCTATTCATGTTTAAATATAAGACGCACAACATAAGTGGATATGGAAAAAGTTCGGCCTAGGCCTTCCGTGGGATGTTGTGCCATTAAAAGAAGAAGAAGAAGAAGAAGTATCCGGCCTTTCAGTAGTGTGATATTTTACTGGGATGCAATTTTAAAGCCATCAGCATGTAAAAATATTAACAATAGTAATAACTTTGGAAAAAAGTTCATGTGTGTGTTTTGGAAGAATTTTTAAAATTGCTAAATGATCACAATGGACTTTTGTGCCTATAAGAGATTTATAGTTACATTATTAAATAGAATTTATGCAAAATTAATAACATGACATCAAAGTGTGTGTACGTATTTTAATAAATAATCACTTGATTGTTAAATTGGAGAAAAATATGTTAAAATGAATTTTAATAAATTTGCATATAAATTACAAATTATTGAAATGTACATAATCGTCTACATTGCAAAAATAAATTAAAAATTTTATAATTTTCGAAATGTTGTAAATTTATTTCATTTTCATTAATATCATAAGTCCATGTATTTGAACTACAACTATTTAAACTACATTTAAAACCTTAAATTTAAGTTTTATTTTGTTGATATAATTTATACATACTTAATTTCTCTTTTATGATAATTTTAGAATTTGGTTTTAAGATTCATGATGATTTCTTAGGAAATATAAATCAATACATGCACCGTGGTCCCTCGAAAAATACACAAGGAAATTGTAAATATTTTATAAAATTTTGAATGTTAGAATGGTTCGAAAGGAGTCAAAACACACATGCTACTTTTTTAAGCATTTAAACTGTTCATATTTTCTTAAGCTTGTCCCACACAAATTTGTCTCGCAATTTATTCAAACGTATAAAATCCAAAAATTCAATTTCCGTTCTGTAATTTCAACTTTACATCACAGTATCGTGTACATGTGTTCTTTTTCTGTAGCTCTATAATTTCAGTTCAGGTAACGAATGCTACACAAAAAAATACGTAAAATTCGATATCCTCTAGTGTGACATGCATATGTACAGGGTGGGCCATTTATTATTTGGAATTAGATTTTGGTGTAAATAAGAAACGAATAATTTCTTTCAATATAGTTTTTATTATTCCAAAATACAATCCTTCCGGTTAATTATAAAACACTATTTCATTCAAATGACTTTCTCGACTGGCCTTGAATTAGCCCATACGATCAACCCAATTCTTCAGTACATTTGCGACTGTATGTAACTGTACTTGACCGATGGCTGCACCTATTTTGTTCTTAAGAGTCTGAATTGTTACTGGATGGTTAGTGTAATACTTATATTTATGATCTCCCCACAAATAATAGCACATCACCAAAACAGCAAATAATGCGGTTTTCAAATTTCCCACGTAAAAACGATTGTTGCACCATCCTGTTTGAACCAAATGTTCCAACTTCTAAAACAGGCCACAAATAGTCAGTTATCATTGTACACCATTCATTGTAAAGCATCTTCCTCCTCATTTTCAAAGAAAAATGGCCCAATGATACCGCCGGTCCAAAAATGGATTTTGTGAGCCACAAATATGACAATTTTGTTTACGTAACCAACGACGTCAAGTGAGCTTTGTTGTTGCAATATTCGCAACAAAAAAGCGAGTGAAATGTTCAATTCCTGAGAATGATGCCGAGTTGGTGAGGTTGGATTTTTTGCACATTTTGAGCAACAGCAGTGATTTTTTCGGTTGTGCGTACGGTACGAGTAAGAGAGCGTGTTATTTTGTCCAATAAAGAACCTGTTTCACGCACACGTCTCACAAATTGATTCAAAAATTTCGTGTGGCATTAAACCAAGCGTTTGTCGACCCATTGCGTTAACCGCAAATATAAAACTAATTTTCCGTCATAATACGAATGACATTAAAGTTGCCACACGCAAAATAACCAGTAGTTTAAATTTCAAATGTTAAATGGACCAAGGCGCCGAGTTCATAATAATGAAGTTATTTGGAAATTTGTTTCTATGCTTCCATATTTACTTAATGACCGCGACATAAGAACAGCCTTACTAATTCAAGCGTTTCCATGTAATACTGAACGCATTCAAGTGCTAACACCAAATATAATCATACCGAAAAAACGAACGATGTACAAATAAGTATTTTATTATCGTATGTTTTTAATGTTTATCTCATAGAGTAATTATGGTAGATGAAATACTACTCATACTCGTTGAAAAACAGATGAGATCAGGAAGATCAACGAGAAGAAAAATGGATATATGAATGAATATAAACTGCTATATCAGATACATACACACACGCAGACATACAATTCTTCAACTTCCACTTGTGTATGAATTTTTATATTTTTTCTTGTTGGTATGTATGTGTGTGTAAGTAAACTACTTACTGCAATATACACATAAAACAAAGAAGACAAAAGTTCAAGCATGTTTTCTATGCTGTCCCTGCTTAGGTATGCCTGACTGAACTTTTTGTGTGTCTTATCTTATTTTGTTTGAATAAACTTAAATGAATGTTCGTTCGTTCATTCATTCTTCTTTCACTCTGCGAGATACTTAAAAGTAAAGTAGAAAAGCAAAACATTTCTACTGCATGTTTTTCTGCTTGTCCTTGAGCTTTTTGAATGTCCTTTCTACCGTACTACCAACCGAACCCAAACCCACTACTTCTGTTGTCTTTTATGTTCACTTACTTGCTTTGCGAAAGTCAAATACAAACATACTCCTACATACATAAACGCAATTGTATCAATATGTGTATGTATGTAATCGTACATTTCATTTGTATATTTGTATAAGTAAGTGTGCGTATTGTTTTCTTGTACATAGTACATAGTTTTCTTTTGCTGAGCTGCTTCCAGTCACTTGTATGTAATTCAATCAGTGCTGCCACTGCCTCCGCTGCCGCCTTTGTCTCTCTGCCGATTTGTCTGTTGCACACAGCATTAACTCGAACTGAACTGAACTAAACTGAACTGAACTTGTAGAGTAATCCCATATAATGCCAATTCGATTGTAAACCAAAGAATCACTTAAGAAAGGACAATCGCTGTATCATATCATATTTAATTCCAGCAATTGTTACTAACTAGAGTAGTTTATTTCAGACACTTATGCATACATACAAATGTATTTATGTGTGTGTGTATATGTGTCCATAAGACCGACCGCCCATAGAGTGAAAGTATGAAAGTGCTACAAAGTAAGAAGTTTATTTAATGCCTGGAAAATTGATGGTCTTTGCGCTTTACAAATTATTTAAATTCATCATGATGACTTTTATCTATTGTACATACATATATAACCATGTATTTCTTTTCGCATAATCAGAGGAGTGGATTATTTTACACTTCAGTAATATAAATAAAGGTAAGATTTCTCATGTATTAATATAGCGATTTATTCTATGTACACATATATTTGTACATACACATGCACGTTAGTATGTTCTTACGTAGAGGATAGTAAAGAGTTTGATTATCTGGAAAATACTGAACTTTGGACTCTTTGAATATTGCACTTATTTACGTATTTGTTATCATTTGTTTTTCTAATATTTCCAAGCAATTAATTTGTATGCTTTGTATTAAATAAATTGAATACATAAATGGAATTGAATATTTCAATAGGTTCAACTACCAATCAGAAGAGTTGAATACATTGCCCTTTATAGGTATTGTGGGAATATGGTCATATTGCACGTGTTATGTTTTATTTTAGGGTCAAGGTTACGGTGAATCGATGAATCGAAATCAATGATTGAAATCGGTTAGTCAGAATACCTGTTTGAGCATAACAATGTCTGAGCGAAAGTAAAATACAGAGTAAACTAATGTTTTACTAAGTATTTCATTACCCTTCATTCCAGATTTTTTGGTACAAGTTATTCATGAAATATAAAGTAAAGGGCTACTAATAATGACAGACTTTCCACAGCAGAAATGGTCCCTATTTAAAAGAGTAATACGACCTGCAAATTAAAATTACTTAGCTAATCACTTAACTGAAAATACCTTGAGACTTATAAAGCAATCAATAAGGAGATGAGATGAAAAATTTGAACAAATAATTTGTATGTATTTTTTCATAATGCCTGAGATAGTAATCTTTGGGATAATAAACTTGTCCACTGTTTCCTCTCACCACCTTTTCTTGAAATTAAATTCCCCGTATAAGAAAATTGAGAGACAGCAGACTATATTAGAATTCGAAGAAATTTATCTTTCAAACATTTTTAAAAATGTTAAATCAACTTGATACGACCGTGATCGATAATTTTTTCCACCGAGGCAAGTTATTAAGCAAATGAAGTCGTACCTAACCCAGGTGAATGAACTTCAACAGTTCCTTTTACAATAAATTATAAATTACAATAATCTATCTATTTCGCAAATCTTATCCGTATAAAATTTTTCAAAATGGCTGTTTACATTGGTGCAAGCATAAATGGCTGTGCAAGAGAGGTAGGTAGTAGGAAAAGTATGGTAGGGTAGGAGCGAAAAATTTCTATTTTTTCTCTAGCTTTCGCTAGTGAGAACAGACATTACAAATGTTTGGACTGAACATTGAGACGAACTTAGCCTTTCATATCTTCTCATTTCTTCACTTCCATTTTTTTGAGACAGTGCAAGGAAATGGGTTAATTCTATTTCACCAATCTATATACTACATATAAGTACTTATATGTATCTGTGTACAAACGTTTTCATATATAAAAGTGATACAAAAATTTTCAATACCAAATAAAAAGCTTCAAGTTTACAACTTTACACATAATGCGCTTATTAGTTGTTCCTGTTAAAATCCTTTAATTTAAAGTAAATCATTCATGAAGTAGAGCTACAAAGGTTTGCCTATGGTCGATGCATGAAAGAGATGATAATGGATGAACTTTTAAAATGATGAAATGCCTTTTGTTCTAATAGCTTTTGCCACTGTCAATGACAACATGCTGCTATATATAAGTACATACATAAGTATATGCATACATGTGTTTTGGATAGTTGTTTTTACACAAGATTAAATATAAAAGAGTAACGCTTACAAAAACTATAAGTTTCTATTGCTTTACTCTGCTTTTCATTTCGTAGAAAGCACTAATTCTTCGTTTATTTGCACTCTTTTCCTGGTTGGTATTTAATTAGTTTGAGGTTTGTTGAGGGATGCTGCATTGTTAGAAGTCCTTCAATGAAATAAAACTACTTACATAAAAGACTATTGTAAGAAACAGTGATTGGGATATATAGATAAGTAAATATATTTCAGTTTATTCAGAAGAAGGAATCTAAATGCTTTAAAAGCATAAAGCGTAAAATTACTTAAGATTTTATTTAAGACCTACAAAATGTAATTGAAATCCAGTCAGCGTGAACTGTGTGTATGTGCGCCACGTCTGTGACTTCATTAATTTGTGGGCGTGCACAATTCAAATTAATGGGCGTTACATACAATGGAACCCCATTTTGTAAGCGCGCTATAAAAGATATTAAATGTCGTTTTTACTTCCCTTTAAAATCAATGCATATAGAAATGGCAATTTGCATACGCAAAATAGAAATACATACATACATGCATACATATATAAATACATACATACAAACATACATATATACGACGAAATACTGATGACAAAATCATTATCACAAAAACACACCGGAGATTAAGTTGGCTGTCTGCATTGCAAGAACACACTCATACATACATACAAAAAAATAAAAAATAAAACATTCAAATACATACAACCCTAGACAAGAATTTAAATACCTAAATGCGACTCGCATATAAACGAGCAAACATAGAGACGAACGGACAGCACACAACCACGCACATAGAATATGGATAGAAACACAGACAGATATGTAGAAAAAGATGGAGATTGCATGAGAGACGCATTTATGTATGTACTTCAAATAAACTCGTAAATTACTGTACATATAAATACTTGTTGTCGTGTCACACAGTGTAACAACGTAACAATATCGAAATCCCAACTAACTACATAAATAAGCGCCTTACATATTCTCATCCTATTCTCGAATTGCCCTATTTCTGCTGTTTATGTAAGTATGTATGTCTGCTCATACAAACATACATATGCAGTTATGGCCATGTGGCTCAGCATGAACATGATTACATTACAACATTTGAGTGTCTTCTGGTTGCTTCTGTGTTGTAGCAAAAGTAAATGGCATAAATTCCGCCCATTACCGGAAATATAACTCTATATTTGAAGGGTTCATTTAGTTTGGTTATTCAAACACTTAATGGTGGTTGGTTAGTTGGTTGCTCGGTTTTATCGTTCTAAACAAAAAATAGAAGTTTCTGTACTTGCACTTTTAAAATTTAATTTTCAAAGTAAATAAAGTGAATTATGTATGTATTTGTGTATAAATAAATGTGTACAGACAAACATACCATATACATACATGTACTTAGTATGTTTGTAATATTTTTATGAGGGAATCTTCCTTTCATTCTTCTTTTAGAAAACTTTTTCTATTTATATTATTTATGCCACCTCCTGAGTTGGCTTAATGATGTCCGCCAGTTCGCCGGCTTGTGTTTTCTAACGATAACGTCTGTTAATTAGTATATACATATTTATTTTTCCTTACAGTTGACAAATTCGAATAGAAACACGCCCATTTCAAAATAAAAATAATTTTTTTTTCATACATTTTCTTACATTTCATTTTCTTCATATATTTCATTTTCTCACAAACAAAATTTTGGTACAAAAAGGTAGATATTGACTCGAAAATTATGCTTAATAGTAAAATTTTTACAGAATAAAATCTAAAGATTTTTTCCATCTAGAAGCCTCCACGTCAAAGCAGGAATTTAAGTTGAAATAGAACTTTCGAATAAACAAATAGTAAGTACGCGTATATAAAAATATTCGCCAAAAACACCGCCGGTAGACATGAACCCGACCGGAAACACAAACACGGACTGCAAGTGATTTGTGAACCATTCGCAAGACCAAAGACTTAAGTTATGAGTATTCATAGCAGCTATTCATGTTTTTGTTTGCTCTGATCCATATGTACGTCTGTTCAACACAAAAGTTACTCTCTTACTCAGTTAACTTCCAAAAAAAAAAAAAATAGATGTGTGCTATTTTACATAAATACATATTGTTGCGGTTGTCGACGCATATATTTGAATTTAGTTCTTTTTGTACTTTCCACTGTAACACGTGAAAACAAAATGAGTGCGCAGTTCAAGAAACATTTCGAAGCGACCTATTTAACAAAGCACCCTAAAGGGCCTAAATGGTCAGTTAAAAAAACTGCAAAATATCTTAAAACTATTTGCACATTTGTTGAGAGGTGGTCTGAATGTTATTCAGAAACAGGAAACGTTGACGACGGAAGCCTACCACCTCCAAGCGGCAAAATAAAGTGATCGTTGGGCTTTTTGAAAAAATCCATTGAGAAAAGCAAGAAAAATTTTATGGGAGAAGGGGTTGCATATATCTTTAAATACGATTTGCGACAGACTTCAGTCGACTTACACAAACATCAATCGATATTGGAACAAAGTAATATTTACAGATAAATCCACGTTTATGTTGTTTAATCCAATTAAACATGTTTGGTTGAAAAATGTCGAAAAATTTATTCAACGAAGTGTAAAATAATCCGCAGAAGGTTGAAGTCTATGAATGCTTAATCTGCCCAAGTATTTGGCTTTCTTAAGTGCTTCACGGAAAATTTAAATGCCGTTAGAATGCTGAAGCTGTAGAAGGATTGTCTATTAAAGTCAGCTTATAATATGGAAGAAATAACATCGATTGGATATTACAGGAAGATAACGACCCGAAACACAGAAGTAAACTATGCACTAAGTGGAAAGAGTATCACAATATTACAACTTTGGATTGGCCCTCTCAGTCACCTGATGCAAATCCCATAGAGAATGTGAGGATATCTTAGGCTCTAATGAAAGCTAAGATATCCACAAAGAAAATAAAATCATCAAAACATGTTATTCTTTACGTGGAATATACTGAAATTCTAGCTGCCAGTTGTCGCCAAAGATGCCAAGCAATTATCCCATAATACAATGCAGGAGATTGGACCGCATATTAAACTTCCTGTCGAAAACCATAATAATATGTATTTCTCAAAAATGAAACACTTTTTCAAATAAATAGACTGTATGTTACATTTACAGTTGGAGAAAACCATTTTTTGTTGAACAGACTGTACATATGTACATATATGAACAATGTTTGTTTGGCTTAGAGAACAAGAAGCATTTTATTTATACACTTTTTATTCACCCTGTGTACAGGGTATATTGATTTAGATCGAGTAACGATTGTTTGTAACGCCAACAATTGGGTGCCGTAAGTATAAAAAAATATATGTATGTATACCTATATAAATAATCAGCAAGCATACCGGAGTCGATTTAGCTATGTCCGTCTGTCCGTCTTTCTGTGTACTCGATAACTCGAGTGACAGTAAAGTAATATCAACATAACAACTTTTCTGAAAATTGTCAACATTGGGCAATAGCTACGCCTACTTCCCATACAAGTGAAATATCAAAGGAAATTGTGAAACTTGGTTTACACAGTTAAAATATGTTCAAAAATAAGTGATTCAAAAATTATCATCATTGGGCAATATCCACGCCTACAATCGATTGAATGCAATTCATTTTTAATGTATTTTTCAAGAATATGCAAAACTTAAATCGTTAGATCAGCCTTAGCTAAATTTAAGAGTTGTAATTTTTTTTTTACATTCATAGCAGATTACTCTTTCTTGAAATATCTGCTATTCGAATTTGCAAGTTATTCGCAGTTTTAAAAACTATTTTCTTTCTACACTATCCATCAACCAAATATTGAATAATAATTTATGTATTACTTTTGTGTAAAAAGTTTTATATATTCTTATGTGGAATTTTTGCTTATTAATAAAAAGTAGAACATACTTTTTATTTAATGATTGTCAGCTACAAAACGAAAAAAGAAATTTTTGAGAAAGAAACGCACACAAAAACGAATAAAAATAAAAGAAAAAAGAAGAGTTTTGCAAACAAATTTTACTCATATTAAATTTAATGATATGTCATAAAGGATATCCGACAATGTGCAATTTTTGTCATCAACACAACAACGAAGAATGACACTACAGCAAAGAACATACATATACACTCATATTATCATGTTGATACATATTTACATATGCATGTTGCTTGTATATATGTATGCGTTATTTGTTATACCAACACATATAGCATGTTGTTGTTGCTATATATTATTTTGGTCATAGTTGTTAGCTTTTGGTAGAAGAAGACAATTTTATTGGCGTTGTTATTTTTTCTTTATATGCTTTTGTTGTGACAACAAATATTCATTTTTCTTTATTATTTTGGAATAGTCCAGAGTTGTCCAGTTGAGTTCAGCTACAGTTCAGTTCAGTTCAGTCAAGTCTAGTTCAGTTAAGTTCCGTTCAGTATTGTTGTAGTCTGCAATACAATGTAGTTTAAGCTAAGTCAAGCATTAAGAAATATGCATACATATAAGAACAATAATATCGTCGACCAATATATATACATATGCACATCTTTATTTATGTATGTATAAAATATAAATATTTGTTGTAAGTATGTGTGTATGCAGACAAAAGTTTATGCCAGTGTATATATGTAATTTTCATTTCATTCATTTATAGTTTTTGAAAAGTCGTTGAAATGTTAGTAGAACGTCTGTGTTCTTTTCCAGATACCCTCACATATGTGCATATGAAGCTGTAAATATGTATGTATGTAGAAAATGATATAAATGAAATGACAAGTAAATTGCTGAAACATGTTCGCCATCATTGATGTGGTTAACGCTATGTAGCGAAAGGATATACTGTCGTCATACAATGTACATACATACATACAATACAACAATAAAACCCATTGTCCTTTTCGTTTCGGTGTGGAAAAGTGTGGTTGAAGGCGCAGCACAATAAGAATGAGAATGAAAATGAAATGCTTTGAAGTAATAAATGTTGACTGATTTTTTTATTTTATATTTTTTGACTTCATTCTTTTGTTGGTGACTTTTTTTCTACTGCTGTTGTTAACAATAATGAGCTTGGAAATAAACAAAATTTAAAATTACTTTATTTAACAACAACGTGTTGATGGTCTTTTTCGTAACTCATAAAATTGGGTAGGCCTGTTCCTTAATGTCACAGCGATATGTATTGAACTAAGTAGAGAATGTGTTAATTTTATAGCCATAGTTTTGACGAAACACAATTTTATTTTAGATTTTCGTTTTTTTATTTGGTGATTGAAATTCTTTTAATGTGTTTTAATAAAATTTTATGTTCATTCCCGGGCATTTTAAGTCGGATAAAAAGCCTTGAACTCGATTCTGGAGATTTTGTAGTTTTAATATTTCCATCAAATTTGCGGTGGATTGTGGAAACAATTTGTGTCACTAAATTGTACAAATTTCATTCGGATGTCATTTGCTTTTGATGTACGTGATAACTTTTGCCGTTTCTTGCTTTCGGCGATAGAAGTTGAGCATACTATACGAGAATTTTTGTTTGATTTAAGGCGTACCCAAAATAAAATTAAAAACATATTATGGAATGTAAATTATTTTCATAAATGAAAAGTTTGATGGCAAATTGTTTCGTTGTCAAGCCAAGTTTTTTTTAAAATAAAGCAGACGAATAAAGTTTCAGGTGATAATGTTTCATAGCAATAAAGATATACAGACGTTTCGCTCTTCGTTTCAAGTGCAAGTTGAAAGAACAAAAGTAAATAACGTTACTTTCGGAAAAGGTTATTCCATTTTTAAGTGAAGTTCTGGAAAAATTATAAAAAAAAAGTTTCAAACGTGTACCCAGTACACTGTAAAAAAAAATCACAGAAAACAAGAAAGAAATGTTATTGCTGTGGATGAATATATGTACATTAAGGTGGGTCACTAAAAAAAAGTTAACTCCGAGAGTGTTTCCCTAGTGGTTTTGAAAGAACCGCTAAATCAGACTTTTCGTCATATCTTAGATATTTGATAATATTTGACCAATTGACCGAAACTAAACGAAACACAGAGGACAAAGAAGACAGAATACGTGAACTAACGACACTGGCTGACTGACCGCCGACCGTAAAGCTATCATTAATTAAATAAACATTTATAAAGTGAACACTCGGCATTTTATATTCCACATAGATTTCAACACTTGCCACGCCACATTCTTACTCAAACGAAATTCCTTGTCGATTTAGCTTTAGCAAAAATGCTGCCGATTTCTAAAAACTTGTTGACTACGATCATCAGTATCAGCTGTTAGTTAACTAATGGTTAACCAATGGCATTTGGGGGTTTAACTAATGGGTAACTACATATTTAATGAAACTAAAATGTAATTAGATAAACCATTGTCACTTTTACTTTACTTTTAATGGCACAACAGCCCATGGAGGGCCTAGGCCGAGCTTTTCGCATCCATTCATGTTGGGCGTCTTATATTTGTACATGAATGGAAGGGACCTACAGTTTAATGCCGAATCCGAACGGCGAAGTGAAAAGCTTTTCATAGCAATTTTTACTCTTGTAGGTTTGCCATTGCCTGCCAAGATGTGGTGCCGTGTAGAAAAAATGTTTTTTTTTTACTTTTTGATTTTGCCTGTGCCGAGATTCGAACCCCGGACACTCTGCGCAGCAGTCCAACGCACTACCACTACGCCACAGCAACCACATGTCACTAGTTAACTAATAAAGTTGAATCCTGAACTCGTATTTAATAGCATTTTCATATATATGAGTGTTTTATGATCTCTGTTGTTTTTCGAAAATGGAACAAATAAATCTTGGTAGTCGCTGTGGCGTAGTCTATAGTGCGTTGGCCTACTGCGCAGAGTGTCCGGGGCTCAAATCTCGGCACAGGCAAACTCAAAAAATAAAAATTATTATACTTATTTTGTAAATGAAAATTACAAATACGAGTATATATAAAAATAAGCAGAACAATGAGTTTTCTTAAATCAAGTAGAAAAGAAACGGTTAAAATTATAAATACTCTAAAAGTTATTGTAATATGAAACATGCATGTTAATGTAGGATAATGTATACCTGCATATATCCCTCATGATCTTTTGGTTTCCAACATAATTTCCTGTTTTTCCCACCCTCCTGTTTTACCTTTCCCCCTTTTTTTTAATTTTTTCTGCGTGTTTTTTTTATTTCAAAAACTCATAAATAGTAAGGAGTGAGATCGAAAAAATCGGATAACTTTGAAAGATCACTGCTTTGAAACTCTTCATCTGAATGAAAAAATTCAGACAGTAGACATTGCGTTGGAGAAATTCTGATAAAATGCAATCACATGTTTTTTGACTTGTGAACTTTCAGTTGAGTCATGGCATCGGAAATGGGAAGACGCGATTTAGTTTTTGAATTATTTCGAGAAAATCCGCAGTGGAGCCAGAAAACCATTGCAAATAAGGCGAAAGTTGCACAAAACATTGTCTCGATGATTCTTAAAAAATTGAATACAGACTTAACAGTTGCTAGAAAATATGGATCTGGAAGGAAATGCGGTTTCGTGTCTCCACAAAAGGCGAAGAAAGTCGTTACTCTCTTAGAGAAGAATCCAGCGTTGTCTAATCGAAAATTGGCGGAAAAAGCGAGTTGCAGTGAGTTTTTAGTTCTTAAAATTATAAAAGATGCGGGCATTAAAACATACAAAGTGCAGTCAGCACCAGTACCCGACAGGAATGTTACTAAGAACTTGGAAGCCCAGAGCCGAGCTAAAAAGTTGAAGACAGATTTTTTCCAAAATTTCGATTGCTGTGTTATGGACGATGAAACATACGTGTTGTCTAAATTTTCTCAATTGCCTGATTAAGAGTTTTACACCGCAAAGGAACAAGGAGGAGTTGAGGAAAGATTTAGGACAAAACAAATATCCAAGTTCCCGAAGAAGTTTCTGGTATGGCAGCGAATTGTAGTTGTGTGCTAAGGAGTAAAAGTTTCGTAACAAGTGGCACTGTTAACGCCGAAATTTATGTGAAGGAGTGCCTCCAGAGGAAATTGCTGCCCTTCATTAGAAAGCATAATGTATCTACTTTCTTTTGGCCTGATCTCCTGCCACTACAGGAAAGTAACCCTTAAATGGTTCGAAGACCAAAACATCAAATTGGTACCAAAAATCGCCAACCCACCAAATTGCCCAGAACTTCGGCCTATCGATAGATATTGGGCTCTGGTAAAAGAATATTAAAGACAACAAAGAAAGAAGTTAAATCCATGGAAGATTTTAGAAATAAGTGGAATGCTGCCGCCAAGAGAGTCTCAGAAATGACAGTAAAGGCGCTAATGGCAGGCATACCGGAAAAGCTGCCCGAATTCTGTAAAAAACAACAAACAAATTAGTTTTATTAATCAGAAATGAATTTTCTTTTCAAAACTGTTAGCATTTTTTTATTTGCATAAGGGATTTCAATGCTAGGACAATTTAAAGTTATCCGATTTTTTCGATCTCATTCCTTATGTATGTATAGAGTATTTTTGGACTCATATTTAGAGCTTATAAAGAACGACCACTTTCATGGGAAAAATTTGGCTCTTTTCTCATTCTTCATACGCGTTATATGCACTCATTGAGAGTTTAAAGCTTCGGAAAAAAGATTCGTAAAAAATAATTTTTGGGCTTAAATCGCTTGCTGTGTATGAGTGGTATAATCTACTCTTATTGTGGTGAGAATATATGTACATATAAAAGTATTTAAGTACACAAATAAATTGAATTCGTAAGACTTTTATGAGAAATTTTGTAGAATGAAGCGGAAAACAGAAAATGTTTTCACTTAACTTCGTAATGAAGTACAGTGCCCGAACTAAGTATAGTCTTTATATTTTATTTTTACTAGGTGGGCTTCGCTGGTACTTATAATCTCGGTAATCCTGACATTCCGAATATCAAAATTCTCAAATTACAAAAATTCGAACTTGCACACGTGTCTGCGATTCTGACTTTGGATACATGTATTGTTGCCATTTTTGTGTTTGTTTTGATTTATTAAAAGGTACACTATAACCTCGGTATTGATAAATAATATTAGCACCGTTCTATAAATTGGGGTCATATGCGACCACACCTCCGCCACCCCTTTGCCCCTCCCCCCCTCCGACCACCTCAAATCTGTAGTATGGCATTGTCAAACAACGTCGTTTTATGTAATTTCAGTACTATTTTGTTTATGGTTCCAGAGGTATACTCAAATTTGCATATGATTTGTATGGGAGGAACCACGCCCTAATTTTTGCCACAGAATACCGTGAACAAATATTACTTTCGTACTGCGTCTTAGTATCGTACTACAGACAGTTCCTGAGATGAAAATTCAGGTTTGCATGGAAGGTACCATGCCCACTTCTCCAATCCTCGTTATGAATGACGTACACTTCGACCTCATAACAAATACATTGTTTAAGTTTCAGCTCAATCGAATGATTAGTTTTTGAGTTTATCACTCTCAAACGAACGACTTATTTTTATGCATAAGTGCATACTTATGTATAAAGATTTCCTTTTCATAAAATTTAAGTTGAGTTCCAAAATACATTGGATGCGTAATATATGCAAAGTCATAAGTTTCAAAATGCACCCCAAACGTAATCGATGCGCAGCAGCTGATCAAATAACGCATACAAAATTTAGTTGATGCATTTGTTTGGTACTTACTTTACTTTACTTTTAATGGCACAACAGCCCATGGAGGGCCTAGGCCGAGCTTTTCGCATCCACTCATGTTGTGCGTGTTATATTTGTACATGAATGGAAGGGACCTACAGTTTAACGCCGAATCCGAACGGCGAAGTGGAAAGCTTTTCATAGCAATTTTTACTCTTATAGGTTTGCCATTGCCTGCTAAAAGGTGGTGCCGTGTAGAAAAATTATTATTTTCTCTTTTTTGATTTTTCCTTTGCCGACTGCTACTCTGCGTAGCAGTCCAACGTACTACCACTACGACACAGACACCTATATATAACATGATTTTTTCTTTATGGATACATGCATTCATTTGAATGCTGCTGTTTTAGAATTATCGTTATAGTGCATAACTAATACTTTTAAACTACTAATACTTTTATAACTACGTTTCATTATTGAAGCAACGAATCTCTCATCTCCATAAATTTATGTTTTCCATCGTATCAATAAGTTTTTCATTGCATTGTTGCATTGCATTAATGACTCCTTAAAAAGTTTTAAAATTTTCATTTTCAATTTCATGATAAATTACTTAGTTTCGAAAAATGAACGATAAATTAATTTTAGGTCCCGATCGAAAAATCAATTAAGCAATTGATTGGGACAAGAAAAAAAAGAGGTAAACGTAGTTTACTTATCTGAAAAATTGATGCTGATGAATAGGGCCTAAAAGCAAAAAAAAAAAAAAAAAATATGTACTTGAAACTATGAGTTTCACTCTGACCTGTTTCGCTAAAATTCGAGAGATACGATATCGAAAATCCTATAAAAGTTGAATTCTTTACGATATTTAAAATCTATGTATTAAACCTCTTAACCTATCATATTGTAACGATATCTAAGAATATAATTTTCAGAGAGATTAGGATGAACTTCATTTCAAGTGTCTTATAAATGTGAGTAGGTATTAAAAATTGCTCGTAGTTTGTTTGTTTCAAAATTTTTATAATTTTACGAAAACGACTTTGTACTTTTAGGCCAACCTTCATTAGAGTACATAAGTGCTAAAAGTAATTTGTATATTTTCCAGGATGTTGGAAACAGTGGGGGACATAAGGTAAAGCTCGTGACAGTCGCAGGTGCGCCCACGTTCGATCCTTGCGCTTCTATGTTTCAAGTCGACACACAGCCTCCTCGTAGCAACCCTTGGATAGCGATCTGACACCCGTCAGTGAGCTAACTAATGTGTGCGGCGGGCTTTTCCGTATCCTTGAATGATTGGTTGTGCGTCGGGCTTGGAACTCACCACGTTAAAATATTTCCCAATGAATCTTCAAATGAAGCCTCGAAAAAGAATGTAGACGACTCCCGTAAACGCCCAAAGGACAACGATTTACGGATATGCACCTGGGATATCCAAACCCTCTACAGGGAAGGTGCTATCCAGCTGGTGGATGTTCGCCAAATATATAGAGCTGAAAATCACCGCTACACAAAAAATGAAGAGCATCCTGTGATATCTACTGCAGCTGTCATGGGTCGAGACACGAATATAGTGTTGGATTTGTGGTTGGGCAGAGAATGCGTCATCTCCGCGAAAGAGTGAAGCCCATCGTCAGCAAACTGATTGGACCTTATCAGTGTGGCTTCAGGCTTGGTAAATCCACCATCGACCAGATATTCACACTACGCTAAATACTGGAAAAGGTCAGAGAAAAACAGATCGACACCCACCATCTAGCGGGCAGTCAGCGCAGCATTCTGCAATCTGGAAAGGGAGTCTCACCGAGTGGATATAGTGGTGAACGAGGACAAAATGAAATAGCTTGTAGCAACAAACAAAGAGACAAGGCGTCTTGGGCAAAATGAAACTGTTGACAATTATACTTTTCGTCAAGGATTTCATTTACCTAGAACCAACAACAATGTCAACCTTGAGATTAAGCAGATATTAACTCTTGCCAACAGGTGTTACTACGACTTGAGTAGGCAATTGAGAAGCAGAGCCCTCTCTTTACCGACGAAAATAACGCGACGTGGACATTGACCATCAATGATGAGATGCTGTTAGGAACGCACGAGAGGAAGATACCTCGTAATCTAGGATCTACGGTGCTTTATGCGTGGAGGACGTCTATCGAATAAGTTGGAACGATTAGGTGTATGAGCTGTACGCCGATACTGAAATAGTCAAGCGTATAAAAATTCAGCGGCTTCGCTGGCTCGGTCATCTTGAGCGAAGAGAAGAAAGCGCTCCGGCTAGAAATTTTATTCGATCCAAGGTGGAGGAACACACAGAAAAGGATGTCTTAATCTCCGTTTGAAAGACCAGGTACAGGGCGACCTGATTGCACTAGGCCTTATCAACTGGCGCCAGCGCGCACATAGCAGAGGCGACAGGCGAAGCTTTATAGAGGCGGCAAGACCGATCATCGGTTGTAGTGCCAGCTAAGTAAATTTGGAAAAAGTTACATTGACAATTATATTAAATAAACCGTAAAAAGTAAACAAAGAACGAGTTCAAATCTTACAAAATCTCGATGGTAATATGCATAGTTGCAAACATATTTACTATACTATGCATGCAACATTTGATGTTCATTGAACTGATCACAAAAACTAGTTCCTTAAAATAAATATAAAACAGTTCCTTAAATATATCAGCAACCAGAAAATTAATACTAAAATTCTAATATTATGTAGAACGCAACATGTTACATTGTGCTTCACAGATATTTGTATACCCTTGACCGTGAAAATAGAATTTTAAGGCAATACGTCAAGAAATCAATAATTGTATGTATGAGGTTAAGTAAAGTTTAACGTTTAATTCCGCGTGCTGCATAAAATACTTAAACACATATGTACATACCTAAAGGGCTATATGTAAGTTGCCAACCAATTATTTACCAATAAGCAATAAATTGTTTCAAATACACAGGTAAGCATACTTCACAGACTGTCAGCGTAGACAGGCAAATAGACATAGAGGGGGCGGCACTTGAAAGCTCAAGTGGCACATGGTTTGTGTTTTTTATTGGAGCTCACATTAAGATTACACTTTATTAAAAAATTATTTTACGGAACATAAAATAAGCGTTGTACACACATATAAATAGTTTAGCATCGTTGCTAGTAACAATCATTCTGATGAAAATAGTTTTCGTTTCGAAATGGTTTGCACATAATTATATGGTAACATCGTTATACTACTGTGGGCAAAAGTTAGTAAGACCTTTTAATTTAAATTTCGCGCGGAAACCCATTCATCAAAATATTATTTTTTTAGGGTTGGTATGACTGTCGGTGATATCTGTGCCAAATGTCACGTCAAAATAATCATTAGTGTTTAGTATACGCTTGTCTTTCTGAAGTACAAAAAGTGCATTCGGCGATTTTCACAATGAGTGAAATTATTCAACAAAGAAGTTCCATTAAATTTTGTGTACGGAATCAAATTTCTAGTGCCGAAACGTTCAGAATGTTGCAAAAGGCCTTCGGTGATAATTGTATGTCGCGAGCAAGTGTTTTTGATTGGTACAAATTGTTCAAAGATGGTCGAGAACGCGTTGACGACGAACCACGTCCAGGACGGCCATCAACATCAACTGATGATCAACACGTCAATAAAATCAAGGAATTGGTGCTCGAGAATCGAGAATCGACGATTAACAGTCAGAGACCTTACTGGCATCGTTGGAATATCGGAAGGATCAGTGAAAACCATTTTAAAACATCATTTGGGCCTAAGAAGAGTGAATGCACGATTGGTTCCAAGATCACTGCATTGGTTTTACGAGACCATTTTGCCAAAAATTCGACTGATATCGTTCCGCAACTACCCTATTCGCCTGACTTAGCACCGTGTGACTTTTGGCTATTTTCTAAACTCAAAAAACCGCTTCGTGGACACCGTTTTGAGTCAATTGAAGACATTAAACATGAATCGCTAAGCGCATTGAAGGCTATTCTGGAAATTGACTTTAACAACTGTTTCGAGAATTGGAAAAAACGTTGGCACAAGTGTATTGGGGCCGGGGGGATTACTTTGAAGGGGACGAAATAGATTTGGAAGAATGAATAAAAAAATTTGAAATTATGAACAAAGTCTTACTATTTTTTGCCCACAGTAGTAAAGCTTTAGTTTAATCATTTCTAATTTTATTTACAGAACATTCAGATTTTTTGCTTTGATATAGTCGCTGTATCTGCTACAGTCATCCATTCGTGATGTCTCTGAAGTACGAGTAGGAGGAATCTGTCACTGAGTATTTGTCATCCGTTAAAGATTCAGTTACTCAAGCGGTTGAACAAAGAAAGGCTCCTCAACATTCTGATCTTCTCGGTGCAAAGGGATATGAATACAAGACGGTGCATCATATTATGTAAATACAGGTATCGTGATGTATCTGAAATTGTTGGAGATTATTTGCTAACCACCGCCACAACTGGCACACTAACGATTTAGTTAGAACAAGGATTATCAGCGGATGGGGCAGGTGTAATTTTGGAAAATGGCTACCATTATGACGTACCCAAGAAGAAGTTTCTCATAATGCACATTGATGCTGCCTTCCCTCCAGAAGAAGATGGCAGCGTTTTTGTTGAAGCTCCACCAGCTAGTGCAATTTAAGTTAAAGTTGGGAATCAACATAGAGCAATTAAACGAATTATATATTAAACGATATTTTTACGGCATACGAATACGAAAGTACACATACACTCATACACACATACTAAATATACTTATGCACACGAAAAAAAATATTTGATACAATTACGCTCGCAAATAATATTAAATTTTATTAAATAAATGTTTTCTTGTTAACGAAAGATAAATTTGGTTTTACTGTTGTGCGTTTAGAACAATTTCATTTCATTCATAAATTCTTGTAGTCAACCGTTTAGCTATGACACACTTACTCCCTCCCTCTCACTTACTTCGTCTCTGCAAAAATAAAAAATAAATTCAGCTGTTGTTTACTTACATTTTTGTTGTTGTTGCTTTTATTGTTCAAACCAAGCACGCACACAATCACAAGCACCGCTATAAGCCCTTATTTTGAAAACGTTAATCGCATGTCATGTTCACTTTATAGCAGCTAACTTTGAGAGTTTGAGCCAGGCCAATGCGGTTTGGTTTCGTTTGGTTCACTACCTACACATTCGTGCATACATATGGATGTGTGTGTGTGTGTTTGAGCAAAAATATATCGGGACGGTTGATGTCCATTGATGTTGTTGCTATTTCTGTTGTTGTTGTTTCTGTTTTTGTTCACAATAATGATTATTACGATTACGACGAGGATGATGATGATTATTATGTTGATGGTAAAGGCAAAGGTTATAAAGTTAAAAAGCTTTTGAACTTTTCACTCACACACACATATGTACATATGAAAGTCTAAGAGGCAATACACTTGAGAAAATATTTTACCACATATGCGCTGCTCACCAACGAATGCACGACCCAAACTTACGCTACACTATACTAAAAACAGTATTTCACATACATACACAAACACATTATATGCCACACATTGCCACTTCACTACACTTCACAGTACCCTGCAACCAACAGCATAAAGAAATAATAATAAAAAAAAATACAATTTTATTGTTTTTCTTGTGCCCCGAAATTGTCCAATGTAACTAGTTTTTGGACTAGGATATAAAGACAGAGCAGGACCAGTTCTGGTCCTGTCTAATGACAAGCCTGTATTAAAATACCTAGTCTATTCTCATATGTGTGGATTGCACATATAACCAGTTATGTTCCCCCGCGGTCTAGTATGTATAATACTAATATAAAACCAGACCGGTTGGTTACAGGGTGCGTACGCATACTCACGCTATCCCAGGCATATGTGTATACACGACGTATACTTCCGCTCAAGTTGAGGTAACTAATAATAATTTATCGAACTTGAAGTAACAGCATAAGGATCGAGATATTTTGCTCATGCGAGCACAGAAGGTAAAGGGCAATTTTTATGATTTATTGCAACTGGGGACAATGAAGTGTTTGAAGCGCAATACATACATACATACATACAAATACGAAACTCCTATATCCGAGTAAATACAAGAGGAAAGTGGTCATGTAATGTGTAAAAATACATTACGTACCTACACGGAAAAAAATTTCCAAAAACAATTATCATTCCAACCAACTCTAAAACTTTTACTTTATATTCTCCGTGGCGTAAATGATATCAGCACTGGCTGGCGCTCAGACTACTTTGTTTCGATACCCAACACATTCAAGATTTTTAAAAATGCTTAACCTTTTTAAAGTGTAGGTACAAATAGGTACGTATGTACGTGTATATCCTAAATAAAAGCCATAAGACAAATGTGTGAGTTTTAAAGTGTGTCATGCTGTGTGTCGAATAATAAAATTGTCTGTTCTCAACCTTATTCCAGTCCGTTACCGACTGAAGAAGGAGTTACTAGTTACAATACTATGCTACATATGTACCTAACTCAGTCAGTGCGATATGGGATTTTGAAAAAAAAAACACACATAAATCATAATATACTTACATTTCTATTATTTGAGTAGGCTGCTGGCAGTAGAGAGCTGCCTAACTGACTGGTTGGCTGACTGCCTGCCAGTATAGTTAGCCCTCTATTTGCCAGCACATTTAACTGAAAAGAAATAATTCTTCTTTATTCTACTCTGCCTTTGATGCAGAAGAGTAACTACCTTTAATTTGATTATTAACTAAAATTTATTTGCTTTGCACACACACACTCATACATACGCTCACACTCACATAAAAGCATCACCTGCATCATCTGTGTGCGCGGGTGGGAGAGTTGTTTGGCTAGGCTGGATGGTGGATATACATACATACTTATGTACTATGCATATGGTATTCGTTTTGATTCTGACATATTGTTATATTGTTGTTATTTTAGTTAGACTTTCGGCATTTTTGCTCTTTATATATTATAGAAATTGAAGCTGTAGGTGAGTGAGATTATTTCGTTACCAATTTGTAGTGGATAGGCTTTGAACTTTTTTAAGTAAAGTTATGATTCTTATTCCTTTTTTTTATAATGCGCGTACAACTTCGAAATAATTTATGGCCATTGAAGTTGAGTTTTTAAAGGGGAGGAATCCACCAATTATTTGTTTTATTTGTATGTACATACATAGGTATATATAAATCATATAAAAAAGTCACTGTTTAAGATAGAATTTTAATAGATTTAGCTATTAAGAAGTGAGTTGCACCTTAAAAAGGTTAACTTTAGTGTTTTCATTCTTAAAATGGAACTTAATCGAGTTGTGCACTTGAAAAAGAAATGTGGATAGAATCAACACCGCAGCGACAAACAACTTTAATTTAAAACTAATGTATTTTTATGGAGACGAGCGAATTGGCTGCGACATTCCGTCTCTGAAACATGAGCTGCAGTCCATTTTATAGTCAAAAATAAAATAAATTATTAACAAATAAAGTTAATTGAAATTAGATAGTTATATTATATATAGTATAGTTTCTGTTGTTTTCGAAGGTAACTAATTAAAATAAATTATTTTGTGAAAAGTTGGTACTATAGAAACGCAAAACGTCTCATTTAGTTGCTACCGCGCACATTGTCGCGAAAAGGGACAAAATCAAAACGAAGGTTCAAAAATATTAAAATGAATATATAATATTAAATGCCTACTTAACTAATACTTAAATTAAATTAAATATGAAAAAATTTTATGAAAATATAACATTTTTTCTTATGGCAAGACATCAAACTAACTCATTTCGACGGTGATTGAATTTGTAGGAAAAAGCTCAATTGATTGTATGTAAGTCTGAAGTTTGTAATTAAATAATTTACAATGTCACTTTATGTTATGCACACATCTTCTAGAAACATAATGTTTTTTGAACGGCATAAGCCTTCATTCCTTTGTTTTGTACTTTGTATCATTATTTGAATAGTCAATTCGTGAGACTACCGATTACGCACGGCTAATTTTCAAACCGTTGTTTTTACTAAACGCGCAAACATGAGATTATGGATCAAACTCAATAACAACAAAGATATGTAAATAACAATAAGATATGAAACACCGATATGCTAAATTTGGTTGCTCTATGGCAATTTTTTCTATTTTTGTCCAAAGCTTGCATGGAGTCACTATACTGTGCCCCATTCATTGTAATCAAGTTGCTAACGACACAAAAAAAAATACGCTGCTGATCTCATTTTATCATCTTGTGCCAGTATCGCTGCCAATTTGAGTCTATTCAAACTATTAGTCATAACTCGCACTCGGAATTCGACATAATTCATTCTTCCCCGAATTATGTAAAATGCAAGTTTTCTTTTGGGCCGATCGAACTGTACATAATAAGTAATGACTAATGTTAGCTAAATATTTTGATGACTAAATTTTTCAATTCAAGACAACTGCACAGGAAGATAGTACCGGAAAACATTAAAACCAAAACTTTAAACTAAAAAAAATTCAGCAAAAAGAAAGAACTCAATAATTTAAAAATAATCACATTCTGGAGTACATTAATTATTCATACGAATTGTATATTTGTTTGTTTGTTGGATGTGAAAAAGAAAATCTACACACACACACGCACACACAATACAAAAACTTTAAGCAATAAAATTGCGTAAATAGCGAAATTTATGTAAATTGCTAATAAATTTGCACACAGCGCAGTAAACAAATGAATGAGTGCTATTGAAAAATAAGCAAGAACAAATTATAATAAAAACAACAACAACAAGTAAATTGAATGGAATTGAATTACAAAAGGACATTTTCAAAATAACGAAATATAAAATAATAAACTCTACGCGACTCATTCGAGAGACGCTCTGGCGTTTTTATAATTCAAATAGAAACTCATTAAAATAATAATCACATGAATTTTTCTAATTTCTTTGTCCATACAAACAGAGTATGTACATGCATGAATGAATGAATGAATGTACTTTTTTCTATTGCGTTGAAGTATATTTATAGGCGCACATGCGTACGCACACAATACATGTGTATTTTCTGACATTTATTGTTGTCAAATATTTATTTATTATAGCTCAAAATGAAACCGAAACGACATCGGTTGGTTTGGTTCTGGTTTGATTTATGTATGTGATTGTGTGTGCTTGTGCAAATAAATGCGCGTATTTTGAAATTGTGCGGAATAATAAAAACAATAATAATTTTTTAACATTACAATAAGCATTTGAAGCGATTACTGTATCGACTCATATACATAAATACATATGTAAGTGTGTGTATATATGTATATAATTGTGTTCTTGTTGTTGTAGCTGTTATGCGAATTAAATTAATGATCTTTCTAGTTCATAAAATTTGTTATAATACCAAACGAATGTCAAAGTTTTCACACATGCACAAATCACAGGATATGATATCACTATGGTAAAAATCATGTATGCATGCATAAATCTGTGTTGGTGTGTGTGTTTATGTTAGTATAACTATAGGGAGTTCCATCTAACAGTAGGAATTTGAACTACTGGTTCTTTTGAGTGTGGCAACGCTAATGTCATTCGTATTATCACGGAAAATTTGTTTTATATTTGCGGTTAACGAAATGTGTTGATATATAGGCTTGAACAACGTTAGGAAATACCTAAAATTTAATTGCAAAATGGTAAGTCTTCTATCGAAAGTGTAAGAAAATTACGTTCAAAATTCGGTAGAAGAGCAGCGCCTTCCAAGCAATTTGTGGATCAATTTGTGAAACATGTGCGTGAAACTTGACTTTTATTGGATAAAACAAGACGTTCGCGTACACTTACAGTGCGCACAACCGAAAAAATTGCCGCTGTTGCTCAGAATGTGCAAGAAGACCAACCAAAAAAAAAAACTTCTCAGGAATTAAACATTTTACGCTCTTCCTTGTTGCGAATTTTGCATATAGACCTCGGTATAAATGTTGCGTATTTACTCCATTGGAGCCATTAAAAATAAGTGTTACGCTAACCATCCAGCAGCGATTGAGGCTCTCCATCGATCAAGTACAGCTTCATACAGTCGAAAGTGTACTCAAAAATTGGATTGATCGTATGGGCTACTGCAAGGTCAGTCGAGGAAGTTATTTGAAAGAAAAGTGTTTCACAATTAACCGGAAGGATTCTAATTTCGAATAATAATAACTACATTGAAATGAAAAAATTATTCGTTTCTTATTTATACCAAAATCATATTCCAAATTATAAATAGTCCACCCTGTATGTGTGTGTATTTTTACTGTTGTGATATTTTCGACTGTGTGGTGTAATGGTGTGATGGTGCGACAGTCCTGCGAGCAGCGTCTATTGAAATGTAACAAATTGATTGTCATAAAAAACAGTTTAGATTGTAATATATATGAGAGTGTAAGTGAGTTAGCATAAATGTATGAATATATGCATGTGTTTTGTTTATATGCGTGATGACGACAATTCTGCAGTCTTAAGTTTAAGCACACATCATCTCTATGTGCTTATATATAAACTTGTATTTTTATATTTATATGTTCATAATAATGTTATTGTTTATTTGTGGAACCACTTGAAATATGAGGGTTGACTTCAACTTTCCCCTTGGGTCGGTGCTCTCCAACTTATTCGAAATTCTCATCTTACCCTTTCCACCGATATAAGTTCTTTCTCTTTTGTTTGAATATTGTACACTCCATTTATTTTCTTTTCCATGTTTTTTTTTTCGTTCTATTCTCGTTTTCGTTAACCATTTCCCGTGATTTGCAATGTACATATATATATGTATGTATATACACACACACGCACCCACACGCTAAACTCTAAATATTTACACATGATTTGTGATAGTATTCGCATGTAAATATATGTAAATAGTATGTTTATATGAGTGTTTTATATATTAGTAATAGGAAGATGAAAAAAAGAGCATTACATTCCTGTCAGTTCTGTGACGAGACGAGCATGTAGTTGTCCTTATGAGATGACATCATGCATGATATGTCAAAAATTTTATCATCAGTTTGAGTGCGTAGATTTTATGGCAACAAAAAAACTATAAGCAAACTAATAACAAAAGAATTTGAAGTACATATGTTAAAAAACGCATATAACGAAATTAATGTTACATAAAAGAACAAACAAAAATTTAGAAGAAAAATTACTAGAAATAGATCACTCGATACGAGCCTACGAGCAACACGAAAGGGTATTATGATGTCAGCCTGCTTTAAGATACTGAAAATATAGGTATTTTTGTATGAACATCCAATAAACACACATGGACGGACAGCTTCATTAAAATCAGCTGAAGCTAATTTTGCTTTCAATACGTTCACCGCATTTAAAGTTTAATTAAATAATAAGTTTATTTTTTTTGGTATTTAATTATTTAATTATTTTTCTATTTTTATTTTCATTTAAAAAAAATTTTAAAAATATCCTTTGTAATAATATTTCATTGAAGAGATAAACTTTTCTACATGCAATTACTTTTATACAAAAATAAAATGCACTTTTTCAACATAACGAGTATTGTGGGTTTTCCTATGAACAAATTAAAAATTTGAAAAAAAGGTTTTGTTCATTTTATATGAGAATCAGAATGAATCAGTACAGCCTTATGAGAATCAGAAGGATACGTATCAGAATGCAAAGTAGTTGGAGCATAGAAGCATGCCCAGGAAAAGATGATGCAAAGCGAGGCAGCTCTCATTTACTTAAACGTAAATATCATTACGGAATTCACTTCCGCGTTTTTCGTTCGAATATGAAGAAGAATTTCTATAGCAGAATCCAGTTTGTTTTTCATCTTAAATCTAATTCGAGACGTATTTTTGTGGTAGATTATAAAGTTGTTCTTAAAATTATTCTATAAGATATTAATTTTACGTTAACATTACCCTGAAAATATTAATTGATTCAGATTTTTTGACAAAATTTTATAATTTTATTCAATTTTTTATTAAAAATTTTACATTTATTGTGTAGACAGAATTAAAAGTCTTTAAATTCATTCTAAGCGTAGTCAATGCAGATCAGGTGAGAAAACAAAGTATCGGCAAAGTAGTTGATGCTATTGTTAGATATTCGAAAATAGCCTCCAAAATATTGAGTCAAAATATTAAACTTCTGATCTTTTTTCTTATTTCTTATGATTTTCGATCCCAGCCTTCCTGGCATTTTTTTCTCGTTAAAATTCTGTTGTTCTGTATAATTTTTAGAAGCTGCACAATAATAATTTAAGAGAAAAGGGTTTAGGCTCTGGACTAATACGAGGCTTATAATAAATAACATATATGAATATTTGTGAAATTCAAAGCTGCCTAAATATAAGTTCCGAAAAAGTGTTCAGGCACTGGACTAATAAAAGGTTTTTAAATTTTTCTATACATTTTCTAAGTTAAATTCTTAAGCTAATATGGTAGCAAAGTGCAACAGCATTTTTGCAACAAGGTATCCATGGTAAAATACTGAAACAGGATGTTAAGGAGAGAGTTGCAATGCCAAAGTATATACTAGGTATGGTTTAAAAGCTACAGAATTAATTTCTGAGACAAGGATGTTCCTGATTGAAAGATAAACACTAGATATACTCTAACAAGACGAACTTGCCAAATTCGGAAATAATTTTCCTAATTGAAAACATAAAACAATTATAATCACTTTTACATCAAAACTCAATTCAAAACTAATTCTCTTCTAATTACTCCCATATTTAGAGATTATTACTAAATTTAAAAAAAATAAAAAATAAAAATTTCTTAGCACAATACCAGGATGTGCTGGGCCATAACCTTCTTCAGCCAAAATATAATAGTTTAACAGAAGAAAAAGTGGTCGCTGTGGCGTAGTGGTAGTGCGTTGGACTGCTACGCAGTGTGTCCGGGGTTCGAATCTCGGCACAGGCAAAATCAAAAAAAAAAGAAGAAAAAATAATTTTTCTACACGGCACCACCTCTTGTCAGGCAATGGCAAACCTACAAGAGTAAAAATTGCTATGAAAAGCTTTTCCTTCGCCGTTCGGATTCGGCTTTAAACTGTAGGTCCCTTCCATTCATGTACAAATATAACACGCACAACATGAGTGGATGCGAAAAGCTCGGCCTAGGCCCTCCATGGGCTGTTGTGCCATCAAAAGTAAGTAAAGTAAAGTAAGTAACAGAAGAAAAATAAGTTTTAATTTGTTGGACTGTGTAGTTTATTAACCAGATAGGATAAATGAAATCCTAACTACAGTGAAAGAAGAAACCTATTACGTTTTGTTGAAACTGAAGTATGTAGATAAATGTGTAGACAATGAGCTTTTTAGTAATAGGCAAATATGTAAGTTAAATTAAATAAAAAAATCAAAACAAATAGAGTTAGACAATTTAACAGCTGAAAAAAACTAAAAGCTTGTCTCATAAGGATATATTTCTTTTGTCTATAAGTGTAGTTGTCTGTAGGTACATATGTATGAAATTAAAACTTATTTGAAAACTTTTATATGTACTATAATAATAACAAATTGCGAACGATATATGCTGTAAGGAAAATTGCCCATTGTATATACATATATACAGTCTGTTCAACAAAAAACGATACTCTCTTACTCAGTTAACTTCCAAAAAAAAAATCGAAGTGTGCTATTTTACATAAATATGTACATATTGTTGCGGTTGTCGACGCATACATTTTAATTTAGTTCTTTTTGTACTTTCCACTGTAACACGTGAAAATAAAATGAGTGCGCAGTTCAAGAAACGTATCGAAGCGACCTATTTAACAAATGGTCAGTTAAAAAAACTGCAAAATATATTAAAACTACTTGCACATTTGTTAAGAGGTGGTCTGAACGTTATTCAGAAACAGGAAAAAGTTAACGACGAACCAGGAAGAGGCCGAAAGCCTACAACCTCCAAGCGGCAATTTAAAGTCATCGTTGGGTTTTTTGAAAAAATCCAATGATGAGTTTAAGGGCAGCAAAAAAACATTTTACCGGAGAAGGGGTTGGATATATCCTTAAAAACGATTCGCGACAGTCTTCAGCAATCAGGCATAAAACGTAGCAGTACTTTGTCAAAACCATTGCTTTCACAAAAGCATGTTGAAAAGCGTCTTCAGTGGGCTTACACAAACATCGATCGAGATTGGACCAAAGTAATATTTACAGATGAATCCACTTTTGTGTTGTTTAATCCAATTAAACATGTTTGATTGAAAAATGGCGAAAAATTTATTCAACAAAGTGTAAAATAATCCGCAGAAGGTTCAAGAGTACGGATGCTTCTCTGCCCAAGGATTTGGCTTTCTTAAGTGCTTCACGGAAAATTTAAATGCCCTTAGAATGCTGAAGTTGTATAAGGATTGTCTATTAAAGTCAGCTGAATTATTATATGGGAGAAATAACATCGATTGTATATTACAAGAAGATAACGACCCGAAACACAGAAGTAAAGTATGCACTAAGTGGAAAAAGGATCACAGTATTACAACTTTGGATTGGCCCTTCCAGTCACCAGATGCAAATCCCATAGAGAATATGTGGGCTCTAATGAAAGCTAAGATATCCACAAAGAAAATAAAATAATCAAAACATATTATTCTTTCCGTGGAATTTGCTGAAATTCTAGCTGCCAGGTGTCGCCAAAGATGCCAAGCAATTATGCCATAATACAATGCAGGAGATTGGACCACATATTAAACTTCCTGTCAAAAACCATAATAATATGTATTTCTCAAAAATAAAACACTTTTTCGTTTTTTGTTGAACAGACTGTACTACCATCAAAATATTTGAATGTATTTGAGAAACTACACTCACGATATACCATATGTAGACCTACACACATACATATGAGCGTATACATACATATACATACGTATACATACATATACATACATATACATACATATACATACATATACATACATATACATACATATACATACATACACATATGCTCAAACTATGTTCATTTATATATTTTATGTACTTGTATGTAAGTTTCTCTTACTTTTCTTACTTTTAATGGCCCAACAGCCCATGGAGGGCCTAGGTCGACCTTTTCGCAAGTTTCTCTAAATTTAGATTAAAGTCTAAATATGCGAAATTTTAATTGAATTTATAAAGTTAGCTATCACTTATTCAGCCAGTCAGCCAGCAGCCAGTTATGTAGTTAGTTGAGTCGGCAAGTTTTTGATATTTTACTACCACTAAAAACTTAACAACATATTACATATTCAGTACATACTTTTTAGCTTACAATTAAAACTATTCAACTGCAATCCTCCAATCAACTGATGCGTTGTAATTACGAGTTCAGCACTGAGAAACTATCTCCTGAGTACTATCTCCTATGGCATGTACTATATGTAATATGATGTAACTAAGTATGTAAGTATTTAATAAATGTGTTTAAGCGGAAATAATAAATAAATATTATAAATGGAACGAGTGTTGCTTCTTGTCGTGCAAGAGCCTCGCTCTTCTATGCCAACATATTAACAAGTATATGTTAGTTTAAAGACATAGTTACTTTGTACAAGATTAAGGCATCTCATTTACGCTAAATTAGTTAAGGTTCAGTATATAACTATTTTTCCCTCTTCTCCATCAAATTTTTAACTAAATTTCCTAATTTTTGTAATGCACTTGATTGTATTTACAAGCAATCAAGGTTTTGTTTCCCTTTTAACATTCTCCCTAAAGAACTATTCTCACATTATTATTTTCCGATTTACTTCTTTGTATGTGTGCATGCACATACATGAATATATACATACTATATGTGTGTGTATGTACATTTATGTAACATGTTTCTTTCTTGGAAAACAATTTTGATTTTATATTGTACGAAAGTTTCTGATTAAAACACAAAAAATAATTTTTACAACATCAAGATAAAATTTTGCTCAAACAAGTTAAAAACAATTAAATTGTATATCTTATGAAAATTTCATCAGATTTTTGTTTGTTTTTGGTTATATATTGTATATTTTTATATAAGTAAATGTATAGAAATTGAAGAGAAAGCATATCGGAATTTAATGAAATGGAATAAGAAATTTTCAATTCAAGAATTTCTTCTTTAATTTTACTTATTGTAATTTTTTAAGCTTGTCGCATCAATTCGATACGATAATTTATGTCAATTTAAAGAAAATGTATATTGCCTGTTTAAAAATATCCAAATTTCTAAGAAAGTTTATAAAAATATATTTATGCCTACTCTCTAAATCGACGAAAGTTGACTTCCTTTCGGTACAAACTTTTATACAAATGATTTTGAGGTTAAATTGATTGGAGCTTAATTTTTTGCAAAAATGTTTATAATAGAAGGAACGGAGGTGCCCAATGATAAAAGTTATCCCTAAATATTTTTCGAGACTTTCCCGAAAATAAGGTTGCAGAAGGAACGTGAAGGGTTGAACAAATTTAAATAACCTTTACTTACTTTCTTTAATTTTAATGGCACAACAGCCCATGGAATCCCTAGGCCGAGCTTTTCGCATCCACTCATGTTGTGCGTGATATATTTGTACATGAATGGAAGGGACCTACAGTTTAATGCCGAATCCGAACGGCGAAGTGAAAAGCTTTTCATAGCAATTTTTACTCTTGTAGGTTTGCCATTGCCTGCCAAGAGGTGGTGCCGTGTAGAAAAATTATTTTTTTCTACTTTTTGATTTTGATTTTGCCTGTGCCGAGATTCGAACCCCGGACACTCTGCGTAGCAGTCCAACACACTACCACTACACCACAGCGACCAGTCTTTTAACTTTTCATTAATTCAAGAAGCAAAAAAATTGGTCAATATGAAAAAAAAAATTAATTTTTTTAAATTTTTTATATACTGTTAAATGAGGATACTTCTTGTTCTGAAATTCGAATTTTACCTTTTGGAAATTTTTTTCTAGCGTCATTTAATAACGTACGGTCGACGTCTGAAGACTTTAAATGCATTTTTCTTAACACCAAGTTTTTGAAATTGGCGTACAGGTTTCTGAAAAAATAATTTAAGGGCTCTAAAACATCAAAACAACATTTTTGTTGCTGTTATCTATTGTAGGTTGTTCAAATGAAAGAGTTTTACATATTAGGAACTGCATCATTAAATTTCCATAAGCGAAAAATTGTAAATTGTAAAGAGTGCTCCATATAACATTTGGAATTTGAACTACTGGGTATTTTGATTGTGTTAACTCTAATGTCATTCGTACTATGACGGCAAATTAGTTTTATACTTGCGGTTAACGAAATGGGTTGATTTACGCTTGAATAACGTTGGAAAATACTAAAAATTTACTTGCAACATGGCGAATCTTCTACCGAAAGTGTAAGAATATCACTTTCAAAATTCAATAGAAAAGAAACGACTTCCATGCAATTTGTGGATCAATTTGTGAAACGTGTTCGTGAAACTGGACAGCAACAGGCCCTCGTGCTCCTACAGTGCGCATAACGGAAAAAATGGCTGATGGTGCTCGGAGGAAAATGCGTTACTTATGTATGGGCTTAGAGAACATTTGATTGCAACCGTGTCACACAAGCAGTGCAACAATCGATTAGCCGTTTTGGTGATGTGCTATTAAGTATTAGTGGGGAGTCGCTAAAGATAAGTGTTACGCTGACCATCCAGCACAGCAACGATTGAGGCTCTTAATGATTAAATTGGTGCAGCCATCGGTCAAGTACAGCTTCATACATTCGAAAATGAATTTAAAAATTGGGTTGATCGTATGGGCTAATGCAAAGCCAGCCGGAAAGTCTTTTGAATGAAATAGTTTTCAACAATTAACCGAAAGGATTGTATAGTACTTTCAAATAATAAAAATCACTTTAAAATTAAAAAAATTATTCGTTTCATATTTGCACCAAAATCAAATTCCAAATTATAAATAGTCCATTCTATATGACAATCGTTCGTATATTATAAATTTTTTGCATCTGATTTTATTCAATAAGGGCTCGTTGGAAAGGTCTCAGTTTTCGATATTTGACAAAACCTTGCATTGCCACTAAATCAAATTTGCAATCGAAAAACGGTGTATGGCACTAGAACCCCCACTGATGTTTAAATCGCGGGGGCAAAAACCATGAACTTTTTCCCCCAAACATCTTCTCCTACTTTAATCTAAAATTATGTTGAGCAGTAACCCAAACATGTTCTCTCATGTAACCTTGTGTTCACCATTGTAGGTACATGCTTTAACGAACGAAATCTTTCTAAATACGTAATTCGCTTTACATATACGCTAATTATAAATAAAAGTACGTTCAAGAGAAAAATAATGAAATTAAAAAAAAAAACATTTCACTCACATTCCAGCACATCTTATTCAAAGATACATTAAAACTACTCACGTTTATGGAAACTATAATTAAAAAAAATAAAAGTTTCTGTCATTAAAGCATGTACCTACAGTGGCGAGCACGAAGGGTACATGAGAGAACATATTTGTGTTACGATAAATAGCCAAGAATGTTGAGAAAACAAAAGGGAAAAGCGCAGAAAGATTTATATTTATCTCATCGAACACATAAGAATAATAATTTTAAAATCAGTTGATATTTAAAGGCCCCACATGGGTCTTGAAATTCCAAAATTTTTATCATAATTTTTGATTTACTAGAATTTGCTGAGGGAAATTATTTCAAAGCCACCTTCCTTTTATAAATAATTACAAGCATAATGCAAAAGAATTTTACAAATCGAATAATGTTTATTGAACCCGCCTGTGGTTCAACGGCATATAGGATTTTCAAATTTCTACAGAACTTTTATAAAAAATATAAATTTTGTTAAAAACTTCTTATCTATTTAAAAAATTTTTAAAAAATTTTTTTTTCACATTCTTCTTGGCTATTTATCTTAAGCCAAAAATGTTCTCTCATGCATCCATTCGTGATCGCCACTGTACATGTACCTACTTATGTGAAGAGTTGAAATAACATCGCATTATTTGCGTGCTGCATTACAGTTATTTGCTTTTAACGGGAGGACACATCTCGAAATAAAAGACCATTATGCTCTACTATCACTCATACGTACACGCCCCCAACCAGCAAATACGCATACAGTAATTGTAATTACTACACATGCATGTATAAGTATAATACATAATTGGATATAACAATAAAAATACGTTTCCCTTTATGTTTGATTTGCATTTAATTGTATTTAACACTAATCCTTTTTTTTTTTTTGCTCTTACGCACATGCAACAGGCGTATGTAATGATGATTGTGCAAAAAAGTACTGGCATATTTTGTTATTTTCTATCATACAATACATACAATATTATAAATGGTATTAAGTGGCTACTAAGGTATCCAATCCCGGAATGTTTTTGAAAATCCCGGGATCCCGGGATATTTCGGGATTTTCCAATTAAATAAAATATTAATGAATATTCATAAAATAAAAGTTAAAGGGTGCAAAATACAAAAAATAAACAATGGTCTCAACAATATTAAATGCAGAATGTTTCATAAATGAGATAAAAATCATTAGATCTTTATTTTTATTTAAATTATTTGAATTATTTCATTACATTTCCATTTAAAAAAAACAAAACGATAAAATATAAGTAAATGAATCCAACGTTTTACGTTACACGTATTATATTCACATTTTTAAATTTTAAATAATTAATTAACAAACAAAAAAATAATATACTTATATTAGAAAAAAGTTCATACACTTAATTTTATTATAATAAAATTAAGTTTATGATTAATTGACTATGCACAGCACAAATAGTTTAAAAAAAAATAACAAAAATTCAGTAACAGAATTGATTACTGAGATCACTTATGTGTCGCTTTGGCAATACAACTTATAACTTCAGTTAAGTTAAAATAAATTATATAGAATTTATTCGTTTTCAAAGAAATATTTTAAAGTAATTAATGCGTCTAAAGACTCGTCGGAAAGAGAAGAACGCAATTTATTGCAGAAATAGCCAGCTATCAAAAAGCATCTTTCTGATTCGATACTAAGTAGTCGGAGAGATAGATTGAAGGTAATCGCAGGCAAGTTGGAGATGTTGCCCTCGATTACCACCCGAAACGAATAAATCAATTTTCCGAGAAATGATCTCCGATAAGCTTTCTGAATTTTGCGACTTGGTTGGACTGCGACAATTATCCAAAGCTTTTTGTAGCTGGTTTTCTAAACTTTCTGTTTCATCATCTTCCGAGTTTTCAAAAAAAAATTACTTCATCTTCAACGTGCTGCGATTTCGAAGAAATTTTTTTTAAAATGCTTATAATTTCGGTTTTATAATTTGAAAAATTTACCTAGTTACCTTCGTCTCAGATGTTTCCATTCGATTTGTTAAAAAGTTTAGAATGGACGAATATAAAGTTTTTCTCTCTCTGATTCGAACCTTGGCCTATTGTTTGAAAAAAGTTTGTCGCTTAAAGCAGATTTGGTTTGTGCGATTTCCTTTAACATAAAAACTAATGCCACATCGGCTTTACATAGATTCGAATCATATCGCAGAGAGCTTCAACTGTAATTTTTAATGCTTTCATTTCATTTACAACAGCGCATTCAAAATCGTAAAATTGGTGGCATTTTCAAATCGATTCCTGATTTTTTAATTGATCGCCCCAACAATGTAAAGCGCTCAAGCATGTTTAGCATGCTGCTCCATCTCGTTTTACAGTCGATTATCAGTTTCAGCTCCTTGCCGGAATCGTTTTTTATGTATTTCAAGTCGTTTTTTGTTGGACATCGTGATTTTCAGTAAGTTTACAAAAACGATCGCGTTCGCATATTTGAAGCCCGTAGTCATCTACACGTACATTGTCGTCTTCTTAATCGGATTCTTTTTCGGACACAACAACATGCTCGGTTGTTTTTTTTTTGTATAAAACATCAATTAACGCTAATTGAATACCATGAGCAAAGCAAATATGTTGAAAAATTCAACGTATGAAGTTTAAACTTACCTTTTTGAACATATTTTACAGGTTAATAATGTTGCTCTTACGACGCTAAGTAAATGAAGCGAAGTATTTTGGAATTGGAACACAGGTTGCATTTGAAAATAATTTCAACTGCAGGTTTGCAATTTCACTGCAAAATTTCGCAGAATATCTTTAATAATGACATAAAATCGTTTATCCCGAAATCCCGGGATTCTGGACTTAAGAATCCCGGGATTCAGGATTGAAAAAACGTCCGGTATCGCGGGATTTCGGGATTCGGGATCCCGGGACTGAATGCCTTAGTGGCTACATATTACATAAGTATATTAAGTACTATTGAAAACTCAATACATCAATATACTACCTTTGATATAATTTTTTTTTTTTTGTTCTAAACCAAAAATACTGACGTTTAATCAAAATCAACTACTTAACTCGAGTTACTTTTAGTTGGAGTTTTAACTAAAGGTACACATACTTTTATAGGTGAAGTTGACTCTAAGTCGAACATATATTGAGACACTTAAAGTCCGCTTTGGTTTTGACTATAACTATGCGTCGCTAAACGTAATCATAGTTAATGTAAATATTGATTTTAAACTTTTCTTCTGTAAATTGAACTGAACTATTTATATGAAAATAGTTCAATATACTTATATATACAAGAATATATTTACATACATATTTCTATACGTATAAGAATTTACTTTTTACTTTTAATGGCACAACAGCCCATGGAGGGCCTAGGCATCCACTCATGTTGTGCGTGTTATATTTGTACATGAATGTAAGGGACCTACAGTTTAATGCCGAATCCGAGCGGCGAAATGAAAAGCTTTTCATAGGAATTTTTACTCGTGTAGGTTTGCCATTGCCTGCCAAGAGGTGGTGCCGTGTAGAAAAATTATTTTTTTTACTTTTTTCATTTTGCCTGTGCCGAGATTCGAACCCCGTACACTCTGCTTAGCAGTCCAACGCACTACCACTACGCCAGAGCGACAAGTATACATTATCAAAAACAATTCAATAGTTGACATAACATGACACTTACTTTTAATTCAATTATAATATAAATCGATATCAAATTGCAAAAGTGCGTATAAAACACGATTTTTGTGAAGAGCCAAAGTAAAAATGCAACATGATTCTGTCTACATTCTAATAAATAGCGAATAAATGTTTATTACACATGAATATTCAATTCCTAATGTGTTTTTTTCACAGAAATGTTATTAGATTAAAAACACATGATATATATGTATGTATATCACTCGTTTGCTGCAAGACTGTCTTAACTCAAAAAACTTCAATAACCCTCCATATAAGGGATAATCACAAATACTTTCCACTAATTCATAAGATAGTTTTTTTACACAATATAAAGCACTAAACATTTCTGTATAATTGACTAACAATTTTTTTTTTCTTATTTCTGACAGTCTTGCAGCAATCGACCGATACGTAGATTTTTGTTTACAGTTTATGTTCAATTATTAAAATTGCAATTCCAACTCAAACACGTAGATTCTATTTACATATCTTCAATCGATACATAGGTGTAAATATTCGCTACACAGTGTAATTATAAAAAAAATATTTACATTCTTTATATGCTCATTTTAATTTATTTATTGTATTTTTTGTTTTTTTCTGTTGCGTGTACACCTAAAATTTTTAATTAATTCAATGAAAAATTAAGTCACATAATGCAACAAGCTCATTTAATTTCAAATACACTATTGTTGTGAAATAGCAATTTAATAATACTTATTTTGTGTTTCACCCGTAATATTTATATAATCGAAGTTAATGAAAATGTAATAACGTAAAAAACAACATTAAACTGACAGGAATTGGAGATTTTGATTTTTGCTTGATTTGATGTGAATATCCAATTGTAAAATTTGTAAAATTAAGTTGAATAAATTTAATGCCCATAACTACTTATCAATACTTCTAAACTTTAAATATAAAAATTGAATGAAAGCAAAAAAGATCATTAGAACTGATCTTTAGACACTTTTTGTCTCCAAACGACATACTTACATATGCCATGTTAAGGGGAAACTATTACTAATGTTAACATTAATTCGTTATTGGCAAGGCTGAAATAATTTTAGAAAGAATAAACTATAAACTTTTCACTTGATTGAATGTGCATATCAATATATAATAAATAAATTTTGGAGTCCACTTTTAGTGAATTTTGTTCGGAAACCAGTCTGACCTCTCTAAAATAAATGAATATTAAATGAATTTTATTAGCATAATAATATGAAATCATGTGACTTAGTTACTACAAAAATGTGCCTCTTAAGTCATTTGCTGGGGTAATTTTTCTTAGGTTTAAACTATTACACCCGTGGTTTATTTGTGATCCGTAAAGTTTTCATAAATAAATATGATTAAGAAGCAAGCTCTTGATATTTACAGTTTTCTCTATATATAAGCGTATTGCCTACTATGTTTTTGTATATGTATGTATTTGGAAATTACAATAAACAATCAAGTGTCAAGATTTCCTATTGTTTTAACAACAACAACAATAAATATTCCAACAATAATAATTAAACCGCAATACAGACACACACACATACTATATACATACAATTAACACACCAATTAATTGTGGTAAATTAATGGCGAATTTTGATTAATTGCAAAATGATAGAACAAACCGAATGAAATTGCATGATTGAACTCGATATACTTTGCTATCCACATACCTATTATATAATGTTATACATATATACATACATACATACTTATATGCATGTATGTATGTACACATATTTGTGTGTACAAATACAATTGCAGTTGTCATGCTACGACAACGATTGTGATGACCTAAAGGATATTGTAGCAACATGTCACATGCATATGTGAGTGAATGATATTAAGTATTACTAGCAATGCATGCGGTTGTGAAAAGTGACAGTGCGTGAGAGTGAACAAATACATATGTATGCAAACACCAACACAAATAAACAAACATACAGATGCACGCACATATAAATATAAGTAGGAACTGCCTTTGAAGTCAAAAACTAAATATCCATGAAATGATGCAGATGGTGTGGCAGCCAAACATGCGGATCTCAAGGGCGTGGTCGGGGGCATAATGGCAATAAGTGCTTTACAAATGGTAAATAACGCATATTTATGTGCGTGACAAAATACACAGTATTAGGAAAATCAGATATGTAAATGATTTTGCAGAAAAATTTAAATTTACAATTTTCTTGTTGTCGCTCCTTGCGATTTTTGACAAATTAACTTCTTACATATTTATGGAAATGGCTTGTATACCTGTACGGTAATTGAGTTTAGTTACTGCCGCACAGTCGAAATGACAGTTGTAAGCGATATGTGCAATTTCAGTTTTCTGACTCAATTACTTCTTTCGGAACAAAACTTTATTGTTTTTACTTTTTATTTTTTTTTTTGCATATATTTGCAATGATGTCAAACGCCAAAAATCGTGACAGTTCATCATTTGACATTCGCATATACGCACTTTCAGCTTTTTTTATTTCAGCCTAGTTCACAAATGTCATTGAAATTAGACGCGTGTGCGAATTTTTAAAGCTTTTTGCTTTTGCTTTTTGCCCTATAAAAAAACTTTTTGTCTGCCACAAAAGTCACAAATTTGTATTGGGGAAAAACAGTGGAGAGTATGAGAGAAAGTGAAGGATAATAGCCGGGCGCGTACGTTATTTGCGTCGCAATGTCACTGACACACACGTGACTTCATTTTAATTAGGAAATCATGCGTGCTTGTGATATTGTGAATCATTGTGTGCCTGACTGAATGTTCGTCTGTTCGCATGTTTGTCTTCCTGCTGGAAAAAATTAACAAAATTGTCACCAGTTCACAGTTGGGCAGTAAAATGTAATGTGTTGCCTTATATGGTGTTGCCATATTGAGTCAAATTTAAAAATAATTCGTTAAATTGGCAAAAATATTTGATAACTTAATAAATTGAAGGATGAAGAATTCATTTCTTATATTTATTTTACTCTAAAATCTATTAAAAGAATTAATTTTGATTTTATATTGTATTAGAGGGATTTATACCATATAAACACATAAATGCCTCAGATGTGAGTGTATAAACTTATTAAAATTTGTATGAAATTTGAAAGTGGCCCGTACAAAATTCATATATTCATATGTAGAATGTTACTCTAGTTAATGAATTTGCCAAAAATTCGGAAAAACCATTTTTCCACATTTAATATAAACAAAAATATACAGTTTACGAGGCACTATTATTTAACAATAAATTTTAACCACACAAACCAATAAACTTGTCTCAAAACACAGACCATTCTGTGAAAACTCCAGTAGTTAGTATTCTATTTTTATTCAAGATTGCCAAAAATCCAAAAAGCCATCATTTATCCAATACCGAAAATCTTGTCGCACAGTCAAATAATTAAAAATTAAATAACGATTACAGAGAGTTGGAAAAATCGGAGTACTGGGCAGCATTTTCATCTACTGCAGCATTTTCATTTGACTGGCGAAGCTTTGTAGATGCGGCTAAGTAAGTAAGTAAGTATTTTCATCTACAGCCTGACCACACGAGAAAACTGCGCATTTAACATGTTTTAGTCTTTTTGCGCCAGATAACTGTCTGGCATAAAATAAAACACATACGTTGCCCCCCTCTCGCATAAAAAATTTAAGTTTCACTCAGCATAATCGCTCTCGTGTGGCCTATTGCTTATTAGATTTTGACAATATTTAGTTGTGAATCCAAATTTATACAATAACCACGTGTATCTACCATATGTACATATAACACATTAAAGTTCATCCGCACAAGATCCTGATTCACTATATACATATGTACATACCTATAGTTTTGTTAAAATGCTTACTTATTTACAAGTATATGTAGCAGTTGACTGCTTAAAATGTATCTATCTTATTATTACGTAAAAATCACAGGAACAAGATATTTTTTGTCTAGTGTAAAAATGTCTACCATTTTTTAATGATTGATATGGCAACGCCACCGCTATAGACTATACATACACATCTCTCGCCCTCACACTTTGAAATAATTTCTCTCGTTACCCAGCAAATACATATCTACATACTTTTACACTTGATTAATGAATATTTAAGACATTGACTTGAAAAATTATACCGATCTTCTTTTCATTGCATGCAGCGATACAAATACTTCCCCCACCGTAATACAATAAACGGGAAAAATTATACAAAAATCGGACGTAGACTTCTACAAAATATATATGTACATACAAACCTATGTATGTGTATACGTATCTGCATGGAAGGCAACGCTAAGCAGCTCAGCATGCAACAGGATAGAAGTAGTGAATTTACGAACACGTTCATCAGCAAGGGATAAAGTTTGCGCGCAAATGAATGTGAAAAATAAATATAAAAAAAGGGAAATAAGGAAACGGTCGCAAATTAGGGGGGTTGTTTATAAGCATTTTTCGTGACCGTGTGTTATAAATGAGTGTGCGTATAGTTATACAAGGTGGAGCAAAAGTAATATCATATTGTGAATATGCCACAATTTTTACAAATGGCGTCAAATGTCATTGTGCCTTGACATTTATGTTGTAGACAGATAGAGAATTAGTTAGAAATAAGCAATAGAGCGATACACAGCTTGAGCAGCGATTGAGATTTCAAATGGCCGGACAGATCGCCAAGTAATACGGCACCAGACTTCTTCCTTTGGGGTTTTTGAAATATCCACAACAAACCTTGCAGATTTTGAAAGCCAACATTCATTGAAGAAGAAATTAGATGTTTTGCGAGTCACAATTTACAATTCCGTAAAACTAGCACAAATGTGCATCAACTCAGAAGGCGATCCTTTGGCCGATATTATTCGTTCAACTTAATGTCATCAATTTTATACCTTCACCTTTCCGTGAAAACAGAGTCCATTTTTTTCTCATTTCTAACAAAATGTCAGCCAATTCACAAAATGGCATTATTTTTATTCATTTCTAACAAAATGTCAGCCAGTTCACAAAATGACATTACTTTTGCCTCACCTTGTACATTACACACTAATGTGCATACGACAAAAGGCCAACAAACTCCTTGCTATTGCTGCTACTGGGACAAATTGAGAGCAACAGCAGCACATTGTCAATTGAAAACGTGCCAACAATTTGCAACGACGATTAATCGTCTTCGTTTTTTACGCGGCGGCAATGACTGTGTTGCATATTGTAATCGCTGCCGCCGTGTGTCGCATGCAACATTTACCGCACGGTATTTCCAATTCGACTCTCATTCAGCAACGTCACTTAATGTGTTACAAATTCATGGTTTTTTTACTTTACTTTTCTTCTGTAACTTGTGCGCGCTTAGTTTGTTGACTTTTATTTGAATTTATTGCAATATTTGCTGCTTTTGTATTCCAAGGAAACGCTTCAATTATGAATGTGAATTTTAATCAGAAGTTTATTTGTTTTAAAGAAGTTTTTAATGTCCCATTTAACTTCCTTTACGAATTAATAACTTTTTGAATACTTTGTGAAGGCGCGAACATATTGTTTCAATAAAAAAACAACTTTAATAGCCGAAGCTTTAGAAAATTCTTGAATTTATGCTTTTCGTTTGAATAAATGCTAAAATGGAAAAATAAACTATGTATGGTATAAAAAACCAACACCATGGATTTTCAATTTTCAATCCCATCTTAACTGTTGATTCACATTGCCATTTGTAAGATTTTAATTTCTTTTAGATAGTGGATTTGAACGTTCCTACCCACCGAGACAGAACAAGTTACTTCGATTATAGTGTTTAAATGAACGCTGTGGCATGTGCAACCTTGATATACAAAAAAATTACACAAATACACAAAGACGTTACCAATGCAACAACTATTTTTTGTTTATGTTGCTATTGGATATTTTATTTCATAAACAATTTACCAGCTCTGAGCTTCTGAATGTTATACCCGTCAGTCTGTCGTTTGTCTGTTCGTCACAATTTATTATAGTTTTATTGTTTCGCTCACATAATTCCCGGTATTTCGTTTTACTGTCATTCTGAAAAGAATATTTATTATTATTATTAAAAAAAAAAATTGAAATATATTGTGAAAATACTGAAAAATAAGAAATATCTTGTGTAATATAAAAGTAAAAAATAAATAAAAGAACAAATAAGCCAAAAATATAAGCCATATTGCAAGTGCTGAATTACATAGAAGCGGAAAGAACGAAAAATGCGAAAGGGTAAAGTGCAACCGGAGTCAAGGCCTTTTTGTGTGCCGCCACACAAACAATCGTTCAGCAGACACAAAAGTTGCGCAATCATTGCCACCAGCAAGAAATCGCAAGCCGGATCAAAAGAAAAGCAACGTCCCATTGTCGACTGTCCATTCTATCAATTCAAATATAAGTTCGATGATTTACCACTCGATCCAGCTAAATCATACATCAAGGAATTAGTTTGTAAATATCAATCGAAGCGAAAACTTCTGACTGTACTTGAATAATTAGTTAAATTTTTTTTTTTGCATGAAGGGGGATTTTTTTGTGTTTAGAAATCCACACTTTAATCGTCCTTTTTTAGTGGTCGCTGTGGTGTAGTGGTAGTGCGTTGGACTGCTACGCAGAGTGTCCGGTGTTCGAATCTGGGCACAGGCAAAATCAAAAAAGTAGAAAAAATAATTTTTCTACACGGCACCACCAATTGGCACCAGGCAATGGCAAACCTACAAGAGTAGAAATTGCATATAAAAAGCTTTTCACTTCGCCGTTCGGATTCGGCATTCAACTGTAGGTCCCTTCCATTCATGTACAAAATTTAACACGCACAACATGAGTATCGGCCTAGGCCCTCCATGGGATGTTGTGCCATTAAAAGTAAAGTAAAAGTAAGTCGGCCTTTTTAAAAGAAGTTACCTTGATTTAAGTTCTATTATGGGACCGGATTGGGTGAGACTGTCCCGGTAAAAGGCGGTAGGAAATAAATAATGGGTTAACATACATATTACATAGCTTGTCCTATGGAAGATTTTATTTTAAGATGCTAAACACAAAAACAAAAATATCAATTCAATGTGTAGTAGTCATAACTATTTGCGTTTCTTTATTTTATGTCTGTCTTCTTTACATAGCTTTCTTAACCAATTACAACTTCCCCTCTTACATTTTCTCAGCTCATATGCAAATCGATACTATTGTTGGGCATTGCAATCAGGAATTGAATTTTCACAAATACGAAATGGACGAAGTCAAATGGGTGCATGAGGAATGTGACGACGATAGCTTGCAAGAATTACAGCTCGAAGATGTTTTAATGCCACAAAAATTTGAAATGCTCAAGGACAAAAAGGATCACAAGTATGCCTTTGATGCCAGAGGTAATTTTGTTTCACTACTTTATGTGATTTCTAAATTAAATGAATAAGCTGATATTTCATTTTGGAATTAAATGACAGGATATTGCAGACGTTTAGTAAAATGAATCTATTTTTATTAAAATGTGGAATATTAAGAATTTACAAAAGAATTGGCATATAAACTTTTCTGATTATTTAATGTTTCTTTCAAATAATTTATACATATTAAAGCAAGTGAATTTCTAAACACATTTCCAATGGAAAACATAAAAATTTATCGATATGGCATTGAGGCATTCAGCATTTATGTGCCATTTCCCAAGGTGTATACCGTCATATAAACGAGCACATACACACAAATATACAATAATTTAAGTATGTATGTATGTATCGACATATGTATGTGTAAAATATAATGCCAACCGCATGCGAAACAACATTTCAGTGGTAAAAAGTATTATTTATTTATTTTATTTTTTCTTTGCTATTTGTAATTGTAAATATTTTATGTGACCATAGCATAGAAATACAAACATTGCACACGTACATATATTTATATACTATGTACGTATTTTTGAGTGGATGTGTGAGGCTAATGAAATGAAATGTTATTGCTTAACCTATATGCAGATCGATAAACATTAACATAAAAATGTTGTTTTCCTTTCCTGCTTGGCCATAACGAAAATAACCTCTGGGACATTTTCCTATTTAATTTCTTTTCAATACCAATAGATTTAAGTGTCCGGCAGAAAAATGTCCTTTAAATAATTTATTAAAACGTTTAAAGTTATTCTGTGAATACAAATATGTAATACCTACATTTTTATTTCAGCATGCAATCAATTTCCATGGATTGACAAATCTATGACTGGAGGTATAAAAACTGGATACATATCAAAAACAAAAACAATTTATTCATTCAATGAATTTTTATAATAATTTACATTTGGGTTCTCTCCCAGTACAACCCAGCGAAGAGACAGTTTTTCAAATTACGAGTGAACTTCTGGAAATCTATTGCGCTCGACGTGTGCGCATTTTCTATGCGAATGTTCGCACAAAAAATCCATTTTTTGCAAATGAATTAAAAAAATTACATGGCAGTCCCACCGATACCATTGGTATTTATTATAAATATTTAATAAAGTTTTTGTATTTCTAATAGAATCAGTGTTTATTTTTCAGGTGGTTACTATACACCATCCGCGCGACATGCACGTACACAAGCTTTGCAGCCGCCACGAAAACCACAGAAATTTAAGGCAGGTGGCGCCAAGGAGCATTACACTTTGAGAACACGAGAAGGTTTGTACTATATGATAGACAATAAAAAGTAACCGAAGTAACTACGTAAATTGGGAGATAACATAAGTAGATAAGGTAAAATGTTTTTTCTTTTGTACCAGAGATCTGATTAAATGAATATTTTGCTGTGGATTTGAGAAAGAACTCATTCAATGATAATACAAAAGTCATATCTCATATAGATTAAAACCTTCTGGAAATACAGGTTAAAGAGATTTTTTCAACCACACTCGATCTGGGTTCGAAATTTAAAGGCGTAACTTTTCTTCAGCTTGCAAAACGATTCAACATTTTCTGTATGATTGATTTGCTGGCACACAAAATTTTGTGACAGATTGCTGAGAACAACAACGCTATTTTGAACGGAAAATTAAATTTTTAAAAATTTGCTCAAATAATAAATATTTAAAAAATGTGGAACTGCTTTCTTTTGCGGTGATGAGGAAGCTGCTTACGACTTATCGCGATTTCTACAAAATATAAGACGCTTCTGTCTGACTTCAACATATAAATTCTTTTTCAGGCGCTGTCTCAGATGTGATGTCTTGGTACTGGTGCTGCGACAACGGAAAATCCGTTCGTTAATGCACATGATATTGGGTACGGTTTCTTCCAACATTGAAAGCTTTTGAAAAAACGTCTCAGCCAGCAAGTTCCACTGTTGCTTTATGTCCTTTTACTTTACTTTACTTTTAATGGCACAACAGCCCATAGAGGGCTTAGGCCGAGCTTTTCGCATCCACTCATTTTGTGCGTGTTATATTTGTACATGAATGGAAGGGACCTACAGTTTTATGCCGAATCCGAACGGCTAAGTGAAAAGCTTTTCATAGCAATTTTTACTCTTGTAGGTTTGCCATTTCATGCCAAGAGGTGGTGCCGTGTAGGAAAATAATTTTTTCTATTTTTTGATTTTGCCTGTGCCGAACTTCGAACCCCGGACACTCTGCGTAGCAGTCCCACGCATTACCACTACGCCACAGCGACCGCTGTCCACTTTTGTTAAGCCTTTATTAAAATTTCTTTCAAAAGACTCCATATGCTTCACTAAAGCTTCAAATTGATTTAATCTATAATTCTCATTTTTATCATTTTATTTCAATTTTCTCTATTTTTTAATTTTACTTTACATCAAGAATGAAAAAAATTAGGATGTATGTGTACATATACACACATAATTGATAGATGTATCCACCAGCTTATCAGTTTCAAGTAAAATTTGACATTTGAAACAAACATTTTACATTTCAAACAAAAATCGTTAGAAATTTTAAGAACTGATAGAATGAGCGAGTATAGACTAGAAAAAGTAGCGTATAAAGAGTGTAGACTTCGCAAGCAACTTGGGGCATAAAAGAATTCGAATTTTATTGAAAAGCAACTCGCAACTAATGCGGAGAGACAGCATGAATGGGAAATGAGTTCATTAGAGCCAATAATCAACACACATGTCATTGAGTCCCGACGAAATCCTCCGATTATGCTGCACCAGACATTGAGTCATTGAGGTAGGCTGATTCCCGAAAGGGAGAGAAAGGCAGAACATTTATTTGAAAATTTGCATGAAAAACTTTCCTCCGTGGAAAGACAACAACTGACATCAGGACAACAAAATATAGACCAGATTGGCCAAGTTTCTAGTCAATCTCATAACATTCGCGTGTTCTCAGACCGGCAAATGGTAATTTGTTTTACCTGTTTAGATTATACAACCTGATGATGATGCAATAATGATGATGATGGAATATTATAATTATAATGATGTAGTAAATATATTCACATACTTTGAGTATGAATATATTGATGGAGATGGTGTTAATGCAGAGGGCGTTGCATGCATTGGAAATACAAACAATCAAAAGGAAATTAATCTAGATGTAGGACACCTGGAATCAAAGAATCATCAAACCGAACTATACAAGGTTTATCGTTTGCATAAATCAGCACATAAACAATTTCAAAAAATGTTCGTTAAAAATTCCTTCGGTCACGCCTGTAATGTCTCCAATAGACTCTAGTTTTACAAGATTACCTAAAAACCCAAAACGAAAAAGTTCTTTAGAAGTGAACTTCTGTAGGGCGTCCAACTGACGCAATTTTATTTATTCAATTTTATTTTACTTCCGATTATAAAAATAAAATAGACAAAAATGTGGTCGCTGTGGCGTAGTGGTAGTGCGTTGGACTGCTACGCAGAGTGTCCGGGGTTCGAATCTCGGTACAGGCAAAATCAAAAAGTAGAAAAAATAATATTTCTACACGGCACCACCTCTTGGCAGGCAATGACAAACCTACAACAGTAAAAATTGCTATGAAAAGCTTTTCACTTCGCCGTTCGGATTCGGCATTAAACTGTAGGTCCCTTCCATTCATGTACAAATCTAACACGCACAACATGAGTGGATGCGAAAAGCTCGGCCTAGGTCCTCTCCATGGGCTGTTGTGCCATTAAAAGTAAAGTAAGTAAGAAAGATAGACAAAAATTGGCTTCTTCTATCGACGCTCGACTGTCACATCGGCATTTGGTCTCCGACAATTGTGGTAGATTGCTCGACGTGTATCACTGCTCGAAAACTGTGATACGATATCGCTGCTGTCGGGCATGTTGGAGTCGATCTCGCTAATAGGGTTGATTGAGGTCATAGAAAGACAAAGTGAAGAATGTTGTGGTTTTTATGACCTAATTATGGCTCTTTTAAATGACACACTCCTACATAAAAAGCTGTCTCAATCTTAAATTCGCCTCATATTTATCTGGCTAATTAATCATTTACATAAGTGATCTCACAATGAGTTAGATAATCATTTATAAATATTATTCAATCAATTGTTGGTAAATGTACACAAACAGTACTGATGTGTAGTTGGTAGAGTCAATCTCAGATCTGGTTGCAGATTCCAAGAAATTACATTTGGTAATTAACATTTCCCAGCTTTCAGAAATGTTATTGTAAAAATGTTTAATTCCCTTCTTAGACGGTAATTTGTAATTTTAAATATGCAATCTTCCGAAGACAATTGATAAACTATTTGAAAACTAAGGAATTTCTATCCACTTGTGTACTCAATTTACTTATATTCCGAATGGTAATCAATTCCTTTGTGGTAGCAATACTCCCAATTCTCCCATGAAGTACAGTTATGGCAGCATTGTTCACCCGTTAATAATACTCATCCACTTTACAATATTTTTCACTCATGTACATGGGTTCTGAAATCACAAAGATCAGTGATGACGAACCGACGATGGTCCAAAAACAACCGTATAATCTGTTTAAGAACATTCTTTTGGAATAATGTTCATTAATGTTCCAAAAATATGCCAGAAGTTTCGAGCTAGAAGCAAAACATCACAAGTTGTTTTGCGAAGTACGGAGTTGGCCACTTGATGCTGATATTTCCCAATAATGTCTCGCATCAAAGCGCTTGGCTTCACGAATACCTCTGACTAAGTTTAGAAAAAAACACCTCAAATAGGTTCCAGCACCCAATATACATAAGTATTTATATCTCACAAATATATGTTTATACATTTAACAGAATAATCTTACTTTGCGTAGCTCATATTAAGCTCATTTTGAGTTATAATGTCTTTGATAATTATAGAATTTCGAATCTTTTACGAGTTTATCAGTCATCAACATACGAGTATGTACTTTAATTTTCGAAATACATCATAGTCTTAGAATTACTCTTTTAGTTCAATTTTAATGTCCAATTTAATTTTTTTTTTTTTTTTTTAAGTTTCAAATGATAAATTTTTTTTTTTTTTTTACAAATATGCGCTGTTGCAGAAACTATTTAAAAACCTTTGTCTTCACTCATGTCTACGTTGAATTTTCAATAGAACAACAAACTTTACGAGTATATTTCTGCAGCACGCTCAACACTTAAATATTAAAAACCCATTGGAAATATTAGTCTTGTCTGCATTAATACATTTTTAATGTAGCAATGCAAACTTTTTTCTTTACTTGTTTGCTTACTTTTCCTTTATTTTCTTCCCTCTCGTTTCCTGCTTCTAAGTATTCATTTTATATTTCCCATCTAACTAAGTAAGTATTTGTAACGTTTTTCTCTAGAATGCCGCAACGAACTTATTCGGATGGGAAAAGTTATTGATGAATTAATTGAGCCAGAATTGAAACGTGCCAAGGAGTCTTTCGGATGCAGAGCATCCGCTAGTGATGGAGCAGGACTGAACCACCAACCATGTAAGAAGGGCAAAAGCAGTTTCTCTACGATTGCAATACAGAAAACATCGGAAACAAAATCAGCTCGGAAGAAAAAGGTAATAACATCAACATGTTGGCATGTTGGCATCAAAACTTTTCTTTTTCACTTTAAAGTTGATATTAAAATATAATGTAACATTTTTTACCTAATGTAACTTATTTATATATGTATTTGCACATACATAGGCTGGAGCAAGCTGTAGTGCAAGGAAACAAATTCTAAGGCCATGCGATTTTCTAACATATGAAGAGTATATGAAATATTTGAAACGCCTTGAACGAGAGTAAGTTTTCGTTAATGTTAATTTTTATTTCATTATAAACATGAATAATTAATGGTATAATATAAAAAGATATGAAAGAAAAAATTAGTAGCAAAAAATTATACATTATAACCTTGAAATGAAAAAAATATAGCGGCAGCTTTTTTTAAAACCGCACAGGCTCAGCTTGCCTAATTAAGGCATATTGAATAGAAATTGTAACTTTTCGACGTACCAACAATTTCTGATGATATTATATGCCACTATAAAACAATTTTGTTTTAATACAGCACCACATTTTTTTCGTTGCTACTATTTTTATTTCATACTTTTTTCCAACATTAATTCTTTCTATATTTAATGGACCCTACACACAAACACACAGAAAATTCAAATACATGGAGGGAATTTTACCTGTGGATCCGGAGGTACAGAAAGCAGTGATTTTGGACAAGTATGAAAATATGTTGAGTGAAACAGAAGGAAAATTTACCCTGAAAATTGTAAAAAGATATAAATGTCTAATGAGGAGTGTAAGTACGAGTAGTAGATACAGTAGCATTTTTTTGTTGTTGCATTACTCTTTTTGACTGTTAATTAGTTAAAGTGTTTTGACCAGATTAATTAAAATCTTTCAGTTATAGTTAGCTGTGGTATATATGTACTTGTATGTTTGTATACTATATACATAAGTATATATATAGTTTTAGTAATAGCAAGACTGTTACTATTTTTAAACTTGAATGAATGAATAAATTAATGAATGAGAACAAAAAGTATGAATGTTTGGCTTACACAACTTTTGCGCTTTAATTAAAAATATCTTTTTATAATGTAATTAAAACTGTGCAGTGAAGAGATAAACAAAAAATATGTTCATTCAAAATAAATACACCTACACTTGTGTGATTTTTGTACATATGTTGTAAAAATGATTTCCACTACGTCAGTGGTGATTTTGCAGTTTCTGTTTAAAGTTATGTACAAAGCTCTTTACAGCACTCTATGGACATTTTCGGAGTACGAGGTGGTAGTAGAGACTTTTAAATTTTAATTTATTCGATCTACAGATATATAAAAGAAACTGGATCTTAAAACACAAAAGTATAACTGCTTTTATATTCCTACTAGCCGGACATGGTGTCCATTTTTTAATATTAATTAATAACAGGTGAAAATCTAAATAAATATTTATTGTAATGTAAAAGAATGTAGAATATTTTTTGATTTATTATTCTCGCAGTAAATGTAAATGACGGTGGGAGAAGTAACAGTTTTCGAGGTCCAAATCAGATTTGCAATGATTGACCTAGAGATTTGTTTATGGTCATGGCAAAGGCCAACCTTATCGGTGTGTCGGTAGGAATCATAGGAATTCTTGAAAGCAAAATGTGATCTCCTTTAGTAATTGTGGTCTCAATGACATTGGGCATTATTTTTTTAATAAATAACCTGGTTCCATTATATGGTCTCAGGGCGTTGAGGTTACGTAGCAAAATTATTGGAGAACCATCTTTAAATTTTAATAAGTGTGGCGGTAGACCAGGCACATCAAGTGAATACAAAAATTCTGTTGTATTATTGACCACCTTACTTTTTTCAACAGCACTGTCCATAGATTTGAAGGAAACAGTTTCGGAAGCGATCATGTCCTGAATAATAGCATTGATATTGTCCACATAAGCAGGCATTTATTTCGTCAGCATAGGTTGATTTTGGTATGACACGCAATGTTTGACTAAAATCTCCAGATAATAAAATGAGAGCTCCACCAAAGAGTCTATCATTGCCTTTTAAATCTTTTAAAGTTCTATGCAATGCTTCTAAGGTATTTTTGTGAGCCATGGTACATAAAACTGCCTCTTTGAAGAACTTTCTTCTTACCGGAATGTTTTTTGATATTATATACTGTATTTTCATTTGTTTATATGTTTAATGGTAATATGAGTGTTGAATGAGTTCTACGACCACCATCTAACAATGTTGCGGCTTTTCTAGATGAAGCAATGGCTAATGCAATTTTCCGTTCAGAACGTATTTTGGCTAATATTAAGTATTGAAATGAGAACCGTTGTGCCAGTACCATAAAAACACATCTAAGTAAAGGAATCCGCCTTCCGCTGCAGCAAAAGCGTGCAGTATCATATATTTGCTGGACAATTCGGGTCTGGCAGACCCAATGTTATATAATCTGCCTAAAACATTATTTGAAAAATTGACACTTTAATTAGACACTGATTTACCTCTTTTGCGTGGTAGCCATGTGTTTTTATTTACTCTAAATAAAATATTTTGGAGCTTCAGCATATAGTGATATTTTTGCAAATTGGCAAAAATTATTTTGTTGTTGACATAAAGTCAATGTGGTTCTGGTTAACTGAGTTTAAAAAAACTTAAAACTTTAACTAAAAACTTAACTTAAACATAAGTACGATATTTTAACGAGCTTTTCGCCAATAAATCAACGTTATCGTAGAAGAAAAACTTAATTTCATTGAAATGCATGTTAATAAATAATATTATATAATAATTGTTTAATGTAAATTGTGTTTCTTCTTCGTTGGTCATTCAACACGTGGTTTTCCATGAAATAAAGCTTTATTTGTTAAATTTTATAGTGTTGAATTATTGTTAATTTTAGTTAAACGTCTACGTATAAAGGTTTTATTAGCTTTTTTTTTTGTAATGTTGTTGGAAATTTGTTAGTACTACTTTTTCTTGAATATTTTTTCTTTTATTTTTAAAATATCTGTAAATATAGAAACAGTTAAGTGAGACCCCTAAAGCAAGGCTATCTACATTCAGAGTGACATTTACGCTGCGCGAACAAATAAATTGAAGACAAGTCAGCAGCGTTCTTCATTATTTGCTAAGTGTAAATGTTTGCCCGAACGAAGATTTCTCTGTTTGTATGATGTAAAAGCACAGTAACAATGAAAGTAGGCCGAACCCTGAACCCGAACCCAATTTGTTCGTGTTTAAGTTATTTTCAAAAGAATTTTAAGACTGAGCACAAACCCATATTTCGCCGATTCAAAATCCTGCATAAAAGCTATCAAATTTGCATAGAAGTTACTCTATACAAAAAATATTTCCAAGCTCGCTAATTCTCCTCTTGAGTGTTCAGTCAGAGATAACGTCGTTTTTGAACAAACCCAATATTTTTCTTCCAGTTTTTCCAGAAAAAGTGTTTAAGAAGAAGAAGAAAAACTTCATCAATGCGTAAAGCAGTCAACAATTTTGAATGTGGTCGTTTTAATTACACTGAACAAAAATGCGCTAGCTTTTTGCATTTTTTTTTCTTATATAATTAAGATCCGCTGCACACGATCGCATCATCAGATTTTCTCCAACACGTCATAATAAAATTATTGCTTATTTTGCATTATGTATGTATAGTAAAAATCATTGAAAGCACAATTCAATAATGCTGATCCATATCCAAACACTTCCTGTTCCTACTTCTCCTGCCAACACAGAGACAAAACCAAAATATTAAAGGCCATAAATTTAGTATACAAGTACTATACAGAATCTTCAGGTGTATATGGACATAAAATACATACATACATATGGTATGTACATAAATATATTTTATTTTCTGAACATGTACCTTTCACTAACCATGGCATCATAAAAAACCACTCAACAATGGATGACTCCGACTAATTTCACCCTAACGATTTAACCAAAAAACAATCAAAAAATGTATAAAAAATAAAATAAAATGAAGACTCATAAAAACTTTTATGAGGTCATATAAAAGAAATTACCTAGTAGCGTTAAATATTATTTTTTTCTATTTATCTTTCTCATTCCTGCTAAATTATTAAAGTTAACACAAAATTAAAAATGTATTTATCCGAATATATGTGCTTAGAAAAAAGTATGAGAAAAAATGTGTGTGACAAACACCCAGACCAACACAAACATTCACACTTCGGTCATTCCATATGTCAGAGGCATAACATTTGTAGATTTTAAATTCATTTGCCTAGGTAAGGGGAGTGGGGTTTAAGGGGTTAAAACCCCTAAAACTTTTGCAACTTTTGACGAAACTTGATCTTGATAAAGTGGGAATACGAATATCGGTGCGAGCTTTGAGAAGAATGACATTCGCAGGTGATTTCGCTATGTGGAAGAAGTAAGAATTCCTGCAGCTAACACAAAAGGTAGTTAATTAGCTAGGTCAAAATTAACCACAACTAGTTCATTCCTAAATCTCTTTGACACGCAATATACTGTTTTTTTCCACTCTGATGTCCTACGAAAATAAAATTGTTGCTCTAGTTATCCTCGATAACTTTCGAACTAGCTATTGAACTAGCTTGATTTGATATGGTGTGGATAACATCTTTAATGCGGACAACATGTTTTCAGAGTCGCTACTACAAAAGGGCGAGCAATTTATAATTTGGAATTTGATTTTGGAATGTGAAACAAATAGTTTGTTTTCAATGTGGTTTTTATTATTCGAAAGTACAATTCTTCCGGTTAATTGGGAAACACTTTTCTTTCAAATGACTTTCTCGACTGGCCTTGCAGTAGCCCATACGATCAACTCATTTTTCCTTTACATTGGCGACTGTATGAAGGTGTACTTGACCAATGGCTGGATCAATTTTATCCTTAAGAGCCTCAATCGTTGCTGAATGGTTTGCGTAACTCTTATTTTTAACGACTCCAATGTACTAAATTCGCAACTGCGTGATGGCCAATTCAAATCACCAAAACGGCTAATAACGTGTTTTTCAAAGTTCTCATGAAAAAGATAGATTGTAGCACTGCTAGTGTGATACGGCGCACCATCTTGTTGGAATCTTGTCTAAATCTAAAATCTTCTAAAATAGGCCACAAATAATCAGTTATTATTGCGTGGTAGCACACACCATTCGCTGTAAGGCAACTTCCTCCTCATTTTCAAAGAGAAATGGCTCAATGATACCGCCGGTCCAAAAATTATATCAAACAGTTACTCGCGCATGAATTTTCTGAGCTCCAGATGCGACTATTTTGTATATGAACGTAACCATCGAAGTCAAAGTAAGCTTTTTCAGAAAATGTGATTTCTCGGTAAAAATCTTCTTCCAAGAGTTCCATAGCCCAATTAGAGAACCGAAAACGTTGCGGATGGTCCTGTGAATTCGGCTGTTGTACAAATTGAACTTTGTTCGGCTTCATACCAAGGTCTATATGCAAAAAAGAAGTGCGTGAAATGTTTAATTCCTCAGAAGTTGATTTGTTTGGTCCTATTGCACATTCTGAGCACTGTAAGAGTAAGGGAGCATGTTGTTTTATCCAACAAAGATCAAGTTTCACGCACACGTTTCACAAATTGTATGGAAGGTGATTCTCTTCTACCGAATTTTGAACGTAATTTCCTTACACTTTCGGTAGAAGATACATCATTTTGCACGTACATTTTTAGTATTACATACCTATTGCTTTAGCCGCAAGTATTTATAAAACTAATTTACCGTCATAATATGAATGACATTAGATGTGCCACACCCAAAATAACCGGTAGTTCAAATTCCAAATGTTAGATGGGCCACCACTTACGAGTATACAAAATTTCAATATAATGTAAATAGTAAATATTTTGAAACCTTCCGAAATATTTTTCTGTGTCTGCGCCTGAAACTAGTGATAAATATATAAATATATATTAAATATATATATATATATTAAATATATATATATATATATATATATATATATTATAAGCTTATAAATATGCATATTTATGTATATACTATGTATGTATGTGTACATGTATGCATAGTAATATGAAAATTATAAAAATATGACTGTAGATAGAGTCTAGTTGTATACTATGTAGCACACACTTAGAGCATTGGTTTAAATAATGCCAATGTCTTTTCAAGAGTGTTTAAAATTTCCCGCTACATCCTATACAAGTAGGTTATTAAAAAATATATAGCAAAAATTTGCTTGGCAACAGCGCAGTATAGGTATAACTTTTTAAAAGTATGGATTACTTTGAACGAAATTTTCAAGAAAGGTTAATCTTTTCTCATTTGTAGTAGCTTATATGGCAGCATCATATCACATGACATAATTTTTATACATAAATATACAGTAATTGACTTTAACTTTCTATGTAGATATATGTATGTTTTTGGTTTCTTATTATCATACAAATATTTTTACAGCTTTGCATATTAAGCCTTGAGACATTTCCATCCAAGTTGATTAAGAAAGTCTGGACAAAAATCGATTCAAGAATTAAATATTTTCAAGACGCTTACAAGTTTATACTAAAGGAGGAAGTGAGTATACGAATTTATGTATTTATTGATTTATTGGCATATGCACAAGTCCATTCGTTCTTATTGACAGCAGTATGTATGATTATATGAAAATTATTATGTACATATATTATGTGATATATTTCTCTCCATGAGTGTATTAATAGACGAAAAACGTATGTGTTTAAGTATTGGAATAAGTATATTTTTAAAAATATTTCCTCTTCTGCTTCTTCTCTGCGTACAGAAACTATATCCAAAAGTGTATCCAGAAGTGATGTTAATGGATTTTCTTTTCGATAGCGAACGCCAAATACCACAAATTATTGCCGTCTTAATTTGCTCTTGTATCGTTGATCTGCAAGAAGATTTTCGTTATTATGTGAAACGTGCTTTTCTACGCTATCTGCTCAAGTAAGTACTGGTATACAAGATGACAATTTGTTTCACTCTCCATAAAGTTGTAGATATTCATTTACTAGCGTGCGCTCACGTACAAGAACTTCGTCTTCGGTAGGAGTGGTAAAATATGTAACTCGCATGCAATAGTAATTTCATGTGCATCATCAAACTAAAACTAGAGAAGAAAACTTATTAACTTATTATTACATACATACATGCAACACTTTTTTCTCTTTTAGATCACCACTGGAACGAAAACGCTTGCAACTGGAAATGGAGCCGCCTGAATTTCCTATTATGACAATACGCGCTCCAGTGCCTTACAAGGTGAACGTACAAATGGCGCGTAATCGAATAACTCAAGTTTTAATGATAACACATCCGACAATAAGAGCATTAAATCTACTTTGGCATCAGTTGTAAGTATTGCATTCGTAATAATCATTAATATTTGTAAGTAATTGGTAAAGTAATTTGTTCGTTCGGTATAATTTTGGGATAATTTGTTGACTGTGATATCAAAATTTATTTCGATATCACAGATCCATACAAATAAAAGCATAGATGGATATAACTTATGATAGAGAAGCATTTTTTTATATTTTTTTTTTATTTTTACATTCAACACACAGGGTGTACCCGTATGAATGCAGAGCTTGTGTTGAATGGAAGGAAGATTGATAGGTGAGAGGAAGAAGGAGGGAGAATGAGAAAGCGAACGTGATCACACAGCACACCGGTAAAGGGATAGGCAGCCATTGTGGCAAGTGTTATGCCTTTACCACAATGAACTTCAATTTATCAGTGTCGACTATGACCTCATGTAGCGCCAAAGGCCAAGCTTTTCGCATCCACTCATGTTGTGCGTGTTATATTTGTACATGAATGGAAGGGGGGCCTACAATTTAATACCAAATCCGAACGGCGAAGTGAAAAGCTTTTCATAGGCAATCTTCACTCTTGTATGTTTGCCATTGCCAGCCAAGAGGTGGTCCGTTAGTTTTGTAGTCTTTGCATTTTTTTTAAATTTATTTAATTTTTTTATTTTGCTTGTGCCGAGTTTTGAACCCCTGACACTCTGCGTTACAGTCCAACGTACTACCGCTACGCTACAGCGATCACAAGTTCCAGTGCTGTTCTCTTTTATCAAGTGTGGCTCTCAAGTGTTCCTCAAGTGGAGAAACAATTCTTCTTCTTAATGGCACAACAGCCGCAAGGAAAAAGGAATATTGAGATCCGTTCCAAATCTTAAACGTACCTCAAATGTGATATCCAGCGTGTAACTCAAACTGGATATCCAACATTTTTCGGCTTGAGTTGTAGCTGAGACCCAGCATATTTCGGCTGGAGTTTTAGTTGAGACCCATCCCAAATCTCCAGCTCATCTCGAATACATATGTAATTCGATATGAAACTTAAGCTAGACTACATTGGATTTATAAACTAATGAGTTCACATCTAACAATTTTCTAGGTCTGATATTGGAAAACAAAAAATATAAAATTTTTAGAAATGATTTTCAAATAAAAGTTTATTTTGAAAATTTTTGTTATGTTCTTAACTTGGAAAATTATTTTCCGAATTTGGTAAGTGTATATTTTTTGAGTATATCTAACTATTTGGGTCGGTGTTAGTGTATGACAGCATAGGCAAATGTCAATTAAGCTCTGCTTGAGGTTCGTCAAGCAAGTTGGAGAAAATATTTCAAAATTGAAATAGAAAAATCGAATTGCTTAATTCAATTTTAATATATAAATTTCTAAACTTACAGATACAATGACCTCGTTATAATAGATATTTCAAAGATATTTGCACGTGAAACTCCAATGACTGCCGATGAAATGAATGATTTCGTTAAGGAAAGTTGCGAGACTGTGAGAGATGTAGGTACTTGGTTATGAGAGATTATTACCTTACCATTCATTACATTATCCCATGCTACTTTCCCTATTAGTTGCTACTCAACGATTGGCTGCCACGTTGTGCCGACTTGATGGATGTTATGCGTAAGACATGGAAAGACTATGTTCCAATGAATGTCGCCTTTGGTGGACGCTCAGTTTCATTGTTTAATTGTGTGCATGCACTAATGTCACATCATTTGGAGGGGCTGATCACTCGTAGCGTTACATACCTGTTTAAAACTATTCTTGCCTATGAGGTAAAGTGTAATGACGAATACATCCAAATGAATTTTTAAATACTTTTCCATAACTAAATTTGGTTCTACAGGTTGGTAACGACATCGACAAATATGATATGTTTGATCCGAAATTGCAACGACGCCCGCTAATGACACTCACCGTATCGGTAGTTGGCGCTCACTTTGATGAACGACCAATGGAGAATAGTAGAAAACAAATTTACAGACAAAAAACTCCAGAAATATACGATGTGTCAAGTGATGATGCTGATCTCTTTTACAAACGTAGCAGTTTTATGAATTTTGAGGCTCTACAGTTCCCAGTCGAGGTTTATCCAGTGACCGCATTTGAAATAGAAAATTGGGGGAAATTTTTCGTTTATCCATATATACAAAGTTTGCCGGAACTTTATACGAATATTTTCAAGAGTATACTGCGTGTAGGCTATGAAATACCACGACTCGAGTATATTATGTCGAATGGTGAGTTGTAATGGAGTGATTTACAATAAAAGAATAAACTACTGAAGTTATCTTTTATGAGTAGTATTGCATATACCTAGCTGTACTTAAGTATTTACATTGCTTGTAATGTATAAAGTCTGTAGACTCCGATTGATTGTATCGGCCTAATTTTACAATTTCTCAGCTAAGTGGAGAACTTTCGGCCATAGAGAACATAAAAATTTGAAATCCAAGCAATTAAGCGTGAATTAACTAACTTGGAATTACTGTCGAAGAATTGCTCGTGCTCCTGTTTTTATAAACATATTTTCCCTATTTATTATTATTTCTTTTGAATACCCCGCTTTTTTTTTTTTTCTTTTTCTTGATGGAATTGATTTAATACATAAATATATTTCTATCTTTTTATCTTTCCCTTTTTCGTTTTGCAGATGAGGAATTAAAAGGATATTTACATGTTGTCCATGAAAGTCATGTTGACATGTTGCGCTTGTATGACCGAGTGCGTAAAACTGTTATGAACAATTGGCGTGGTCCCAAAGTTTATCTGATGCCAATTTATAAATATTATTACCCATTACTGGCCAACAAGATTATGCCAATTGTGGAAAAGATATTTACACAAAATATTTTGCCAGATCTCCAGGTAATAATAAATTTTAAAAAATATCTGATTGCGAATTTAAATTTTACACCACTTTTATTTTTTCCTTTACAATTGTCATATGTATGTACCTATATGTACATATGTAAGGATAAAAACTAATTTTAATAACCCTTTTATCAATAATCAGTATATAGAAGATTATGGAATATGTATGGTGTAAGGGATAATTTTCTTGAAAAATTTGGTGGAAAATACCTTTATTGCACACAATACTCAGAAATGAACGTATGCCAAGAAATGAACGTATTTAGATCAGTAGTGTGCTCACAAGGAATGTCGAAATGCTCTGTTGACATGGAATGCCCTTTTTCTTAATTTGTGCTAATTGGAAATACTTAATATCGTTTATTGTATATAATTTAGTTCTTGTTCCAGGCATAAAATACTTTTGCCGCTACCCTGGGAATATATCCGCTTGCCTGTATACTGCGAATATATTTTCTCAATTCTAAGAGAAAATGTGGAAAAGTTTATTTATATAGTTTATAACTAAATGAAGTTCAACTTACATTCAATTATATCGACAAATTTCATAATTGCAACATAATGGACTAATACCTCATAAAATACGAATTTGTTTAGTACTATCATGCATTAAGGAACACTGAAATCCGGACGAAGGTACAGAAGGTACTCTCCCTTCAGAATTCAATAACAAAAAATTATACGAGTATACTAAATATTTCCTATGTGTTTGACTTTGATATGAATTAGAATATAAAAATATTAATAGTGCGTTTAATAATTACTACAAGGTAAATGTGAATAGGTACATATTTACAGGAGGCATGCAGCTCATTGCAGTACCTACTCAATTTACATAACTAATGATTAATCAGAAAAAATAAGTAAAAATGTGCGAGACTAGAAGCACAATTTCACAGCAAACTCTGATTTACGGAGTCAGTGATTTACTTTCGCTTCAAGTGAAAATAAATTTAATTATTTTATTTTGATTTAATTAAATGCAATGATGCATAGAATTAACATAAAATTTCATTATAGTGCGGCACTCTGCATTTACAGACAAAATGAGAGATAAACAGACAGACAGACAGAAAGGAACAGATAGTCAAACTGCCAGCCAGTGAGAGACAGATAGATTGGTCGGCATATGTAAGTAAATAAGTACTAGGTATATAATTACGAATATAAGGGTTTTATGCTGATGATGTAATTGCAATATTATTAAACATACATACACACACATATTTAAATATGGTGTTGTATAACAAAAAAGGCTACAAGGCTTTAATGTCGGGCAGCGTGTTTCTACTGCCGCTTGCTCTAGCTTATTACATACTTTTAATTCTACTTTCATATAAATTTTATACTCATTTAAAATGGAATCTAATTATGCAAGTATTTTGTAAATACCATATACAGACACATATACAGTAATTCGCGATTAATTATTATGCATAACTCCTCCTGAGTCAATTAAGCGGAGAATGGAAATAAACGCAAAGTTTGAACAGATTTGGAACTAAAACTAAATTTTCCACATAATTAAGCAGGGAACGAGATTAAGATTGTAGCAATTTAGTGGGATTTACTGTAATACATATGAATAGGGTGGTTAATTAAATATTTGGAAATTGAACTACTGGATATTTTAAGTGTGGCAACGCAAATGTCATTCGCATCATGAAATAAAAAAAATATGTTCATATTTACGGTTAACGAATGGGGCGAAATGAACAACGTTGGGAAATACATAGTAAAAATTTACTTGCAAAATGGTGAATCTTCTACCGAAAGTGGATGAAAATTATATTCAAAATTCGGTAGAAGATAAGTGAATCCCACGCAATTTGTGGACTAATTTATAAAAGCTGTGCGAGAAATTTGTTATTTATTGGATAAAACAATACGTTCCCGTTTTTCTACAGTGCTCACAACCGTAAAAATTGCTGCTGTTACTCAGAATATGGAAGAAGAACTAACCAAATCAACTTCTCAGGAATTGAACATTTTACGCTCTTCTTTGCTGCGAATATTGCAGCAAACTTCATACCTCGGTATGAATATTCGAAGGATCAACTTTTGGATATTGTTATAGAAATTGGAAAATATGATTTGTTTTCTGATTTATTTATATTTGTCCTTTCTTCGTTTGAATTTCATATACTTTTTCTAGTCAACTCTAAGTTTACCTTAAAGTTCGTTAAAAATTTTTAAATTTGTAATTATTTTTTATATGGTACATATAAATTATAATAAACTATATCAACTGAAGAAGTTTAATGTGACATAGACATTTTTGTAAAGCCTGATAGTTGGCTATTCACCTTACTCCCAACTTGTCATTTACAAACGTTGTGATAATATTTCACCTTTGAACTTATTCATATGAATTCATATGAAATGTGTGCAATATGAAACAAATTTGTTGTGAAGCGAACTATTCACATACAAATTTATATATACTCGTATGTTCTCGTATACACATGTAATATGTATCTATTAAAATAAAAAAAAAATTTGTCATTTCTTTATGCATAAATAAATAAATTTTTACTCGAATTTTCGCATGAAAATTTTATTAATCAAAAATATGTTTGTTCACAACTATAAATACGAGCATTTGTGTATATTTTTGTATGCATAATTGAAAAAAATTATTCAGTTAAATTGACAATATCCTTGGGGTAAATATTTTTAAATTTAGAACTAAAATATTTTGATGAGATACTCGTAAGTAGTAGAAAATATCCCTTTCATACTGTTGCATTGGCACACAAATTTTGTTTACGTAACGATTGTTTGTAACGCCCACAATCAGGCGTAGCAAGTGGGAGTAAATGTATAGACTATGTACTTATCTAAATGATAAACTCGCCTAGCCGAAAGATCAAGGGACGTCTGTCCGTCTACATAATAACTCAAGTAAAACTTAAACAATCTCAACCAATCTTGGTACAGATAACACAGATTCATGACAACAAAGGAAGACATTAAAATAAATTGAAATAAGTAAATTAGTCGAAATAAAAATTTTTAAACAGAGATACATGCTAAAGAAAACTCTAAAGCAAATTGAAAATATTTGTTTCGAAAAAAAATATCGAACAATTATCACTGCTGCATCACTTCATTCCTGCAGTGGAGATGAAATAAAATACTTGCCAAACCCCTATCTACAGTTAGATAAAGAAAGGTATTATATTACAAAGGATAAGTAGCTGCGCCCGAACTTAGATTTTGATAATGTTTGATATTAACGTGGCAGACCCACTTAGAACTGAGATTCTCCTTCGTCAAGCAGTACTTTCGCCTGTTTCAATCAAAGTTCAAAGATAAATTATAGATTAATTTACCCTGTTTGTGGGATTAGCAGACAAACGTCTGCGGAGTAATTAGTTTCTGCTTTTGCTGTACAAAAAATAAGTATAGTAAATGTTACATAATGCCAATATTAAACTAGATTTTCTTGAATAAAAGTCCTTATAATTTGTAAAAATATGTTTATGTAATAATAATTATTTTCGATACAGAGCATTTTTTTTCTTCCCTTTTTAATATTTATTATTATCTATTGTGAAAACAGTTTCAAATGAAAGAATAAATTGTGTAATTCCTCTGTCCATTTTCGTTCCTCTTTTTTGTGCAGGTTGTGGAGGAACTAATGAAAAAATTACGTGCTCTCATCGAGGGAACTTATATTTTGCGGGATTTTATACATTTAAATCTTTTCATGCTCGATAATCGGCATGTGAAGCTGTCAATACAGATGTTGGTGCAAGAAATTTATGATTTTATTATTAATTATTATAAGTCAGTAAATCAAAATGAGAATACTGCGTAAGTATTTCATGCACATATAAAATAATTGATTGCCAGATAAAATAGAAGTGTTCAAAAGATTTTGCATATGAAGAGAATTATTGAAATAAAATATTTATAATAAAAAATAAAGCTGATTAGCTAATTTTTATCAGCCTTCACATAAAACACAAATATTATTTTTTTTTTGCTTTCCCAGAATTTGCGATGCCCTCGAACAAATGTCAATGAAAGCTGGCGAACGTCCGGAAGAAACAGCTGAAGTTGTTGCCTTGCAAAATTATTTAACTGAATGTCGTGATGAGAAAATCTTTGCAATAAAAGATGAAATCAAAATTGTGTCCAGACGTGTAATATTTCTATTAACACATACAATTTTAAGCAGTAAGTACCCAGTTGGCCAAATCGTCATGATAGTTACTTTTATAACAAATAATCGAAAATTTCTCACTACCATTAGCGTCATTATTATTAACCCATTACTGATCGCTGTTTTCATATATGTAAATAGTACTGTGTTTGAATTTTTGAATATTTAAATTTGTTATTGGGGCGTCATCGTCGTTCGTGCAATCTCTATTTTATGTCTGATACTTTGAACTTAAAGATTTCTATTTGAGGATTTATTACTCTTACTATCCTGGTATATATAATCTACAAATCCCATGGCTTTAAAGTCTTTTTAAGACAAATTTTAAATACGTCAAAAAATCTTTATAAACATAAAATTAAAAACTTTATTACAATGTAAATATTTATGCACACAGAAACAAATTATCTGCGACTATAAATTGTGGATTATTTTAAAGAGGACACTGTCAGAACTAATTGCTCCAAAAGGGCATATACCATAAACTGCTACAACACAATTTCTTTTACGAGAAGTTAAAGGTCACGGCGGTTAGCTAATTATAATCGGAGAGTAAGCTGATTATTATAAAATTAAACAACTTACTTCTTGTGAAAATCCGAACAATATTTAAAATATTGCCAAAGATTTCAGAGGGGAAGTTATAAAGATTACATAAATTATCCTCATAAAAAAGTAAATTATGAGCTCGATCGTCAAAATCATGTCCTCCCCCACCCAATGCCAAAAACCCTGGTCCAAAAATGTGTTTGTGTAAAAATAAAAATTGTAGGTTTTCATAATAAAGAAAAGTTCATCTCAATCACCTCACAAAAGTGCCATTTCTCATTTAGTAGTGTTGCACATTACTGCCACTAACAATTACTAGAGTTTCATGGCAATCGAAATTTAATTAAATTTCAAACAAATCATAAAACTATTGCATAGTTTAAGGCTGCAATTTTTACATTGTACGCTGAGAAGTCAGTTTTATTCTATTTGACTAAGAAATTATTTTATGTTCATATTTCATACTAATTTTTTTTCAAATTCTAATTAAAAAGTTATGTTTAGCTACATTTTATATGTTGCTCATTTTCCAGACATTTTAATTAATATTTCATTTTCCATCAGAAGGTGATATTCATTTGAATTCGCGTACTTTCATATTGCCAGGAGAGCTGGAGGAAGTATTGGACTTAAGCGCAGCGCGTTTGGCTGTGGTTCGTGATAATCTGGAAATAGCATTGCGGTTAGCTATCCAATTCTATTTATTTCTTCTACATTCTTATGTATTTTTGTATGTTAGTGCATTGGTCATATTTTTACATAATTTGTATTTTGTAGTGAAAAACGTAAAAAATTCGAAGAGCTTATATTATTTGAAAAACGTAGCATGGATGGTTTTCGAGTAAAAGAATTTCAAGAGCCTTTAACGCTAACTGAGTTAAAAGAACGCGTTGCAAATGTAGATGAGTTGTACGAATTAATTGAGGTAATTCCACTTACATATTTGTAAAATGCTTTTAAATATCACTGAAAATAAAATTCCAACTTCAACTTAATTTTTTTACAAATTTTATAAGATTATATCTGCAACATTTTTCATTCACATTTTTTAATTCCTATTCTTTGAGATTTGATTAAACTAGCATAACGAATCATTGTAGAATTTAAGCCGTGAAGCTAAAGCAATCAACACAGAAGAACATTTACTGCAAATTGATATTTCACCTTTCGCCACATTATCAGAGATAGTTGAAAAAATGGAGCCCATCGAGAAATTGTGGAAGACAGCATTTGAATTCGAAAAGGATCATGAGATTTGGTGAGTTATTCAATGATATAAAAAGTTCATAAAACGATTTTCTATTCCTTTCCTGCCATTTTTTGATATACAGGATGTATGGTAGATTCCAATGTTTGGATGCGGATGCTATACGAGAAGAAGTTGAAAATATGCACAAGGTAAGCTGAAAGCGAAACACAAGTGGTAGCGATTCTGATTCTGATATTCTTCATATCATAGTTGAATCTTTCAGATATTATTGTAATGAATTCATATTTCGGGCCTGCTTAAAGTTAACCAACCTATATAAAATTTTTACCGCGTTATTGCCTAAAAGTTTACATACTTTTAATAACTTTTTTGCATTATTTTTATTCTCATGCTTTAGATCATCTACAAACTGTCACGTCAATTAGCCAATAACATAATAGCGAGACGTGCTGCCGAATTAATGCGTATGAAAATTGAAAAATTCCGCGTTTATTTACCGCTGCTCGATTCGATTTGCCGTCAAGGCCTGCAACAACGTCATTGGGATATTATTTCTGAACATCTCGGGCGCCCCGTCAGTCCTGAATTATTCCCATCACTTAAAGATATGGTTGACATTGATATTATGAGCATTCTACAGCAACTTGAAGATATTTCAAATGCAGCAGGCAAAGAATATGAATTGAATCATGCACTCGACACGATGCAAGCTGATTGGAAAGATGTGTTGTTTGAATTGTTGCAATACCGTGACTCGGATACGCATATCTTGTCCTCTTTGGATGATATTCAGACACAGTTAGACGATCACATTATGCGTACACAGGCAATGAAACGTTCACCATTCATTGTGGCATTGGGTTCAAAAGCCGATGACTGGGAGAATCGTTTGATATTGATACAAAATATCATCGATTATTGGATAGAGGTGCAAATTACATGGATGTATCTAGAGCCTATCTTCAGCTCGGAGGATATTATGCGTCAAATGCCCGTAGAGGGTAGAAACTTTAAGGCGGTAAGTTAGTCAGTGGTGGTTTTGTAAGGAGTTCCCCATCTTAATTAAATCATTTGCATCTGTCAAACTGTTTCTAGGTTGATAAAATATGGCGTCGAATTATGCGTTTCACTAATAATGATTTACATGTTTTGGCAGCGACTGAATATCCAAACATGTTGGAAATATTCCAAAAAGCTGTCGCAGACTTAGAGACTGTACAAAAGGGTCTCAATACGTATCTCGAACAAAAGCGATTATTCTTTGCACGTTTCTTCTTCTTATCGAACGATGAATTATTGGAAATTCTTTCCGAAACAAAAGATCCTCAGCGTGTGCAACCGCATTTGAGGAAATGTTTCGAAGGTGTAAGTCTAATTTTATTAGATAAAAACGAGAAATTTTTTAAATAATGATGGTATGTGTTTTATATCTTTACTTTTAGATTGCAGCTCTCACTTTCGACGACAGTCAGGAAATTACGGAAATGATATCTGATGAAGGTGAACGTGTCGTACTGCTGAAAAAAATAAATCCACAATCTGCTAATGTAAGTTATGTTATGTTATGCGCTTTCAAAAACTATTGTCTAGATACTTAGTCTAGACATTCTAACCATAAAATAGTTTAAATATGTGGGACTCTACATTTACTCCAATCAGTTCTATTTTTTCCATTTTACCTCGCCTTTAAATTGATATATTTGCTTTATGTATCCAGGGGCTAGTTGAACTTTGGCTTAAAGATGTTGAAACTATAATGTTGCAAAGCGTTCAGGAGCAAATGAAATATGCTTGGGAAGATTACTATCTGATGGAACGCATAGACTGGGTAACAGCCTGGCCAGGTCAAGTTGTTCTCGGTATCGGATGCATGGCATGGACATATGAGGTACCTGCTTTGCAAAACTCAGAATAAAACAGTTGAATGAAAAACAATGACTTACCTCTTCCAAATACAAAAAGGTCGAAGAAGCTATTGAAAAATCCCAAGTGGCCGATTATTTAGAAAAATGCAATTTACAAATAAAGGAATTGGTGCATTTGGTGCGTACAGATTTGCAAAGTGGAACGCGTATAACAATTGAAGCTTTAATTGTTTTAGATGTTCATGGTAATACTCTTGTTTACTCGTAACGATTTTACGCGTAAAATAAAACCTAATCTAACTCATTTAAAGATCGTGATGTCGTGGCTGAACTTGTTAACTTGAATGTTTCCTCAATAACTGAATTTGATTGGATTTCACAGCTGCGGTACTATTGGAAAACAACCGAGAGTTAGTAGTAAATAATCAAATATGTTAATAATGCAAATGGAATTTAGAATAAAAATTTGACTTATAGAAAAAGAAGAATATGTTTGCGTTAGTATGGTCGTCACCGAAGTTAAATATGGGATGGAGTATCTGGGTAATTTGCCACGGCTGGTGGTGACACCACTGACCGATCGTTGCTACAGGTAAAATAAAAATATTTCAACAGTCACAATACGAATCGTAAAATGTCATGTTCTATCAAAAAAATCAACCAAACATTTGTTCGACACTAATATTTTGAAATCACTTACAAATTTTAATCTCAACTTTACGAGGGTTTAATTTTATTCGCTAATTTTATTTCTGTTCTTCGGCTTAAAAATTAACCTTGAACATAATTTTCAAGTAACTTTTGTAAACATTGTGCCAAAAACAAAACTTAAGATCGATTGTATCCGTGATATTTTCGTGCCTATTTGGGCAAATTTCTCTATGTCGTCAACGTAAACAAAACGACATTTTTATACTGAATATTATTTATATACCCACTCGTACATACATATGAAAAGGAATTTAAAACCTTTTTAATGGCTTTCCAGATAACACTTTTATATTAAACCAAATAAATCATTTTGCCTGACAGCGCAAACGAAACAGAGAAAATAAATATAAAATGAATAGGATAAAAATAGGTACCAGCAACAAAAAACAACAGAACAGAAAACAGTAAATGGAAAAAACAAAATCGACAGATATTTTTGCCCTACTGTTAGTTTAAAAATATCTGAAGGACATTCGCAAAACAAAAAAAAACGCTTACTTGAAACTTCCGCCGTATCATCTCGTTTTCTCCATTTTACATAAATGTTGACATAAACCCTTTTTCAGAACACTGATGGGTGCACTGAAATTATGCCTAGGTGGCGCACCAGAAGGTCCAGCGGGTACAGGCAAAACTGAGACCTGCAAGGATTTAGCAAAAGCCGTTGCCAAGAAATGCGTGGTCTTCAATTGTTCCGATGGTTTGGATTACAAAGCGTTGGGTAAATTTTTCAAGGTAATAAATCAAAGAGTAAATATAATTCATTTTTCGCTTCACCAATGTGGTAATAGTTATGGTACTGATGTTTTTTGATTCCTTCATAGTTTTAGCTACACAAATACACATACACTTTAGTGTAGAATTAATTTCGTTTGTTTATTTTGAAACACGTAGTGCCTAAATTTTTGCAAAATTCTGTAATGAAGATCGCTTAAATAATCTAAACGCGACGGCGATATTTCAAACGACGCACAGTCTTGTAACGGTAACCATCATCAGCCAGGACGGTGGATTCTTGTGGTTCAACTATTACTTGTTCTTCAGCAACTGGAGGCAAGTATTCGTTGGAAGGCAATTCGCTGACATCACGACGATGACGATACTTCAAGCGGCGGACGGTCTTATAACGATAACCATCATCAGCCAAGACGGCGGTTTCTTGAGGCTCAATAATGACTTGTTCTTCAGCAACTGGGGGCAAGTATTCGTTGGATGGAAGCTCATTGACGTCACGACGATGACGATACTTCAAGCGACGAACGGTCTTGTAACGGTAGCCATCATCAGCTAAGACGGCTGCGGATTCTTGTGGCTCGGCAATGATTTGCACTTCAGCAACTGGGGGCAAGTATTCGTTGGATGGGAGCTCGTTAACATCACGACGATGACGGTATTTCAAGCGGCGGACGGTCTTATAACGATAACCATCATCAGCCAAGACGGCGGTTTCTTGAGGTTCAACAATGACTTGTTCTTCCGCAACTGGGGGCAAGTATTCGTTAGAAAGCAATTCGTTAACATCACGACGATGACGGTGTTTCAAGCGACGTACGGTCTTGTAACGGTAGCCATCATCAGCCAGAACAGCAGATTCATCAGCAGCATTAGCTTCAATCTGTTGAGCTTCCTGCTGTGGTGGCAAGTACTCATTGGAAGGAGTTTCAATAGCAGCAGCAGCTGCAACAGCAATTATAGCGAAAGCTGCTACAAAAAATTTCTGCAAAACAAAAATATTACACATAAGTAAATTACTTACAAATTACATTTTACAGACAGCAAATTTTTGTTAAATACCATTTTGGTGCCAAAAGATATCGCTGCCAAAAAACACACCGCTCCAGACAAGTCAATAAGCTAGAATGAGGTTCTTAACCCATCCGCACAGTATTTATACTCTAAAATGTGTTAAGTGCGGCGAGCACACATGGAACTGGTGGAACTGAACTTTCTTTCATCTTACGTTTCGCATCTGCTACTATTTTATTATTTCAGCTACACGAATTGTTGCCAAAATGAAGATGATGAAAACAGACAAACAAGAAAAAAAAAAAAAAAAAAATTCAGAATATTATTCAACTCCAGCCTCGTAGTTTTGTCTTCTGTGTTTCTTTTTATTTATTTTTTCTTAGACGCGATCCATAAACTGTTTTGTATTTTCGTTCTTTTTGTCTTTACTTTTTTGCTTTCCATTCCATTAGAAACAAAAACGCTTAAAAACAACAATCGATGTGTTGTCAGTTTTAATTGATTACCAATTTAACCATCCACATTAATTAACCTTGCCTTTGTTAAATACACGTCGTTGGTTGTAGTACATTTTTAGTTTAACTATTTTCAAGAGACACTCTGGTGCCACTTTAATGTTTTTGCGTCTTATGCGATAGCGTAGGCAAGAGATGCACGATGCCTCCTGCAATTAGACTTTTTTTTATTTATATTTCATTAAATGGCTAAGCTGAGCTAAGGTAACTCAATCTCCCACCCATATAGTAAGAAGCGTCAAGTAGAACAATCTGTAGAAAATGTATTGAGTAGGTACTTGAGTTTGTTTGGGGGGTCAGTAACCAGGCAGCAGCAGCGGCGGTGATGAAGTTTGAGATTGTCGCCTACTGTACGAAGTTAACTTAATGCAAATGTTATGCTTAATTTATGTTAAATACACGTTTTAGAAAGTGCTATTAGAAGCTGATGATGTGCTGCTTGTATGCGCGAGTCATGAGATTAATTGCTATAAACTTAGGTTGTCCCCATAAAATTATCATAGTTAAGATGTAGGAACAATCTACCATGGACCATGTATGTACATATTGCCGATGCGAGCACTAGTTACAATCGGGAAATACATAGATGTATGTAGTGAAAATATGTGCGCATTTTGGGAGCAGTTACTGTGCGTGGGATATAAAGAAAGATTTGGTGTGTGTATGCTACGAGTATAAAGAGCTAAATAACAAAACAAATCGGAGGGCAGATCCGAAAGTCAATTTGTTTGATTAGCATGAAAAATGTAAAGTCTGACCTAAAGTGTATTTAGGATGGCAATTTACTATACTGGGCGATAGATATGAAAGTTGTTTTGCCAAAAATAAAGCGGTGATCTGTTAACAAAGTCACTTCGATGTTGGTTGTTTTCAATGGCTGATATTTTTCATCAGTACTTAGTGTTAATGACCATTTCTTTCGGTTCATACTTCGAGTATAATAAAATAAATGAGTAAACTCCAAAAACCAACTTTTATACCAAAAGTAAGTATATACATACTCATAGATATGTATGTATATAAATGAAATCAATACAATCAATGAGATTTCTAAATTAAATGTATTAAATATTTTACTTTTCTGCTGATTTTTATAAATTTGAATGAATTTCTACACCCTCTTCCCCTCTCATCTTTACTACATACGTAAACAAGAATAAAAGTTCACTCTGCACAATTTCCAACATTATTCTATTCTAAACAAATGGAGAGTAAACAAAACTGCTGAAACAACAACATTAAATAAGAAATATAAAGCTATTAATAGGTGGGGGCTATTAGGGGAGGAGGAGTTTGTAAAGTTTGCAACAACAATAATAATAAAAATACATGAGAAAGAAGTCAATAATTTTTTACGCAACTGAACAACAACAAAAATTACAATTGTAAAAGTAAAGTAACGAGCTTCGGAGGAAAATAAAACAATATCTAATTGCATTTGCTATAACAACAGAAGCTGCTGCTCTGCACACAAAAACACGAAGAAAGCAGGTAGCGGGAGGAGAAGGAGGCTGAAGCGGAAGAGAAAATAAGAAAGGAAACGATATGCGCAACAGACTGGACTAATAAACGCACCCGCAGACAGACTCATACGGTTGAGCCCGGAAGCGTTCAAAAGGATATCGCTACTTATTTATTACCGCACACATGCTAAATACATACACACACATGAATAGACAAAAGAATTGCAGCCATTCTACCAACACACAGTCACACGCAACACTTTTATAGCTGTATGCATAAATTGGGTATCTTGTAAACCAACTCGATATGTTCATGTTTTCGGTTTTGGTTTGGGTTTTTTATTTTCTACTCTTTGTAAACAATTCTTTTGTTTCTTTGTGCTTGCGTTGTTTTTGTTTGTGGTAGTTTTTGTTTGGCTCTCTATTCAATACTTTCTATACTTTATTTCATTCTTTATTTCTATCTTTTTCCCCGCCTCAGGGTCTGGCGCAATCTGGGGCTTGGGCTTGTTTCGACGAATTCAATCGTATCGAATTGGAAGTGTTGTCCGTGGTAGCGCAACAGATTCTAACCATTCAGCGTGCAATTGGTAGAAAAGTTGTAAAGTTTTTCTTTGAGGATACATTACTGCGTTTAGATCCGACTTGTTCCATATTCATAACAATGAATCCGGGGTAAGTGCACAAAATACTTAAGTGCGCACTCATACATAGATTCATACACACACACACACACGCATACTAGTACACAAAGATAGGATTTGAGAGCAGCGCTTTATCGGATTTTAAATTTGTATGTACACTAGCATTTTTGTATCTGTTGGTGTTCGTTTTTTTTTTTTCTGTTATTGTAGTATCTCAATACTTTTTCTCGCTACAATGGCATATATTGCATATATTGTAGTTAGTTGCAGCAGTTGCTCGTTCTGGTATTTTTTTCCAACAAAAATTCAGATATTCTAGGTCGCTTTTGTTGTTTTAGTTATTGTTGTTGGTGTGATGGTTTTGCAAACATTGTTTTGAATTTCAAAAGTACTTCACAAATTCAAACAGATCCCTTTTTTCGTGCATATGTATACTACATACACAATACAATGATAGACATATGTATTGTAGGTACTTTAGAATGGGTCAAATTAATATCCTATGTCAACTTTGAATAAACATAAAATACATAAAATTGTAAGTAACTTGGCTAGAAGAAGTAAATCTCTAATTTAATTTTAATCTGCGAACGTTCTAGTTTATTTACATATATTTCCAAGCAGGCATTGAATAAAAACAACAGCAAGTTAAGAGCAAGCAAATAATGGTTAAAAGTGGATAATTTTAGTAGCAGTAGCTAGGTGTAAAGTTGAAAGGCAATTTAGGAGAATTTAGAGATATACATACATACTATGTATATATAATTCCTTATATGAGTTTGTCCCACCCTATTGTACGTATAGTTAGATAGAACTTGAACCGCATATCAGCAATATTTCGCATTCGAGGTATTATGTCACTAACGAGCAATGTGAGCATTTATGTCCAGGTTGTTCCCAAGCGGAAGTGCTATCAAGTTACCATAGGTGATGATCTATATACTACTGTGGGCAAAAAGTAGTAAGACTTTTTAATTTAAATTTCGCGCGGAAACCCATTCATCAAAATATTATTTTTTTAAGGTTGGTATGACTGTCGGTGACATCTGTGCCAAATGTCACATTAAAATAATCATTAGTGTTTAGTATACGCTTGTCTTTCTGAAGTACCAAAAGTGCATTCGGCGATTTTCACAATGAGTGAAATTATTCAACAAAAAAGTTCCATTAAATTTTGTGTACGGAATCAAATTTCTGGTGCCGAAACGTTCAAAATGTTGCAAAAGGCCTTCGGTGATAATTGTATGTCGCGAGCAAGTGTTTTTGATTGGTACAAATTGTTCAAAGATGGTCGAGAACGCGTTGACGACAAACCACGTCCAGGACGGCCATCAACATCAACTGATGATCAACACGTCAATAAAATCAAGGAATTGGTGCTCGAGAATCGACAATTAACATTCAGAGACCTTACTGGCATCGTTGGAATATCGGAAGGATCAGTAAAAACCATTTTAAAACATCATTTGGGCCTAAGAAGAGTGAATGCACGATTGGTTCCAAAATCACTGCATTGGTTTTACGAGACCATTTTGCCAAAAATTCGACTGATATCGTTCCCCAACCATCCTATTCGCCTGAGCACCGTGTGACTTTTGGCTATTTTGGAAAAAACGTTGGCACAAGTGTATTGGGGCCGGGGGGGATTACTTGAAGGGGACGAAATAGATTTGGAAGAATGAATAAAAAAATTTGAAATTATGAACAAAGTCTTACTACTTTTTGCCCACAGTAGTACAATATTTATACATATACAGTAAACCCCGGATAAGCCTCTGCTTTTTCAATTTGCAAAACGAACAAAAAATTAACTGAACAAATATTTTTATTTTTGCCCCAATATAATATGAAACAAATTTTAGAGATTCTTAGAATGAAACAGAATAAAATCGAATAGCTGCGAGTTTCAAATATTAAAGTCAGGGTACATTTGGTTTACTTCTTTGTTCAATTCTCAATTCCATTTTTAGTTATTGAGCTTGAATTTTCTTACCGATTTCCTACTGGGATACGTGTTAACCGTATGTACATATGTGTGTGTACACCAAGAGTACCACTCGTACGCATTTTACATTCATGGATACAACAAAAATAAAACATTGGTCATGGTCATACTTTTTTACCTTTAGTTCATATGCAACTTTCATATGCATTTGGTTACACATTTGCATATGTGCAAACTTTCAAATGAATTTGTTGTTGTTATGCGAAGCATTGCTGGTAGTAACTAGTAGCAACAGTTTTTTCGTTTTTATTTTTGTTTTGTGGTTATTGGAGATTTCCCAAATGGATATTTATTGCTTTGAAATGCATGTAAAACATCTGATGACAAAACGGCAGAATATTTGTTATATCATAGGTCCACAGACGCACACCTGAAAAACGAATGGAAAGGAAATCGTTATCACTACATACTTTGCAAGATAAGCAGCGCAATGCAGAGTTACTACACAATTTCACTTCAATTCAAAGTTATGTAAATAATAACATCAAAATATTAATAATATTTTCAAATTTTCCGGTTTTTTCTACCTACTATATATAAGGAAATTTTTTACATAGGTTACACTGTGCAACAAAAATTAAATTAATCCAAAACTCTCAACGGTTTCTAGTAGCACTAGGTCTACTTAGTATTACTGTCAAGTGGTTTCACTACTTTAGGTCAAATATGCCATGCCTACATTAATTTTTTTCGGCCACATCACTCTATTGCATTGTAGATCTATTTTAAAGACTTCAATACAGAATTTCTTACGGTTTATGAGTTTAGCTTAAATTTATATAAATGGCCTCTATTAGAAATTTTGACCTTGAAAAAATCGCTTATTGTACCTAAATTAGTGAAACCCTCTGGTAGTAATATGAACTGAATAGTGCTATTAGAAACTGTTGAGAGAATTGCATTCATATAAATCAACCTTTTTTTTCGCATAGTGTTCTTAAAAGTATTGATTCATTTATATGTATGTATGCAATATATGTAGCTATGCTGGACGTACAGAATTACCTGACAATTTGAAAGTACTCTTCCGTACAGTGGCAATGATGGTACCTGACTATGCCATGATTGGTGAAATCACTTTATATTCGAATGGTTTCGATGAGGCACGTCCATTGGCACAGAAAATCGTGCACACGTACAAATTGTGTTCGGAGCAACTTTCATCACAATCACACTACGATTATGGTAAGAAATATTCAGTTTAATTTAGTAGATTCATTTTATTACATTTTTATACATACATATACTTAAATAAAAACTTTGTAGATTTATCTTATTATACATACTTATATCAATAGAGCCTTCTTCGTCAGTTTAAACTGGCATTGCTTTTCAATATTTACTTTCTACTTCGTTTCTCAAATTTTGTGGGCATTCTCATATAAATGGAGCATTATTAGAAATGCAAGCTTTGCGTCCTGATCGTGTAACTCCACTGAGATCATAGTCTCTATCCTCAGAATTTCCGGAGTAACCGAACTTGTGCTCATAATAAGGGTATTTATTTCAAAAGACATAGATCGTAAGATATTGAATTTAATTTTGAGCACTGCTTTAAGTTATAATTGAGAAAAAGATACCCCATCTCTGGAATCTGAAAAGTGAATAATTGAACACTTATAACCATTAGAATTCGTTCTGGCGTTAGAAATGATTGTCTACCATTCGCTAGGGGCCCAAATATTTTTTTACGTATAAATGACTCAATGGTACCACGGATTGAATCAACCTGCATCATATTTTGTATAGTAGTATGTCCCGATAAAAATATTTGGTCATATAAAAAGTATCCGCGGTTTTTTTTGTACATTTTTGAACAAAAATTGTCTTTATTGTCATGTGGTTGATGTTTAGTGACTCCGCTAACTCCTGACAGCTTGCGTGTCGATCTTGCAAAATTTCATCGGCTTTTCCAGTTATGGCGACCTGAGCGATATCGAAATTTCCGGAACGGAATTGAGGAAACCACTCCTGGGTCCGCCGTTCACACACTCCATCCTCACCGTAAACCTCACAAATTTTTCGGAATTGTTTTTGCAGCGGCTTTACCTTTTCTGTGGTAATAAAGCATCAGATATCGTTTTTCTTCTGATATTTCACTCTTTTTCAAATCAATGTAACTTTTTTCACTAGCGACGAGTTACACAACTATCCTCACACAAAATGTAGCCTAAAATGCCACCTTTCAAATCGATACCTGTTTTTATCGATATTTCATCATTTATCAGTATATTTTATACCATAAACGGCATATAAATGCATTAAATTTGGTAGAGAAACTTCGAACTCGTATTCGGCATTGAAGTATCTATGAGAATCACACAATGCCCTGTACGCGCAGCGGCGCAATATATAAATGTGAATAACTCTTCTACAACTCATAAAAGTAGGAATAAAATGGAAGCTATTAAGGTGCATATAAACTATTAATTTTAAGTTTCTTTGACTATTGAAAAATATCTCAAAGTTCCCTGAAACGAATTTTTCGATTTTTGATCTGATCTGATTCTGTTTTCACATTTCAGTGATCTAAGAAAAATTAATAAAATTTTTGCTTTACAGTGTTATTTTTGAACAAGTTAACTGAGCTGAGAAAGAAAAAAAATAAAATTGACTGCCCGCATCAATACCTACTTTTGAGAAAGCTACTTGTATAAAGTATTGAAGAATTTTTATTGAGTACTAAACCCAATTTCAGTGGACAATAATTAACTCTAGGTTTTATATTGAAATTTAATTCGGTTAAATACTTAGACTTTACGATCAGGTTTTGAGGAATTTTTGTCTTCTTTTTAATAATGTAGGTATTAAATACTTAAACAGTTAATTTAAAATTAGATTTTGTTCAAGGAGTATTTTGAGCGGTCATTTAAAAGACGTAAATTGTTCGTTATTACTCAGAAGTATATAATAAAATATATATACAAAGGTACTTTTAAAATATTAAATGGAACACTAATCAACTTTTAATTACAAAAAAAAAAAAATTCTTTGTAAATATTTATGCTTTTAGAAATATTCTACACACTTATAAATTTATATCCTAACATTTTCTACATATTAAATTTTATTTATTTAATTTTACGAGTTCTCAATATCTGAAACATTTTGTCCGTATGCTTTTATTCAAGGTATGCGCGCTGTAAAATCTGTGCTATTGGCATCTGCGTCATTACGTCGTTTATATGCAACACTACCGGAAGCGAAAATTGTTTTACGCGCCATTGTCGATGTGAATTTACCGAAATTCTTGGAGCAAGATGTATCACTATTTATTGGTATTTACATGGATCTATTTCCAGGCGTAGAATTGCCTGAGGTAAATAAGTTTTTAAATTTAAATTTAGAGAATATGAAAGGAATGTTATGCATAAATTTGAAGTGGTTAAACTTATTAGTAAGAAGTGTAAATTTGATACTGAATTTAAATAAAACTAATCATCAGATCTTATTTTAAATGAATTTTTTTCTCACAGCCTAAACGTGATGACATCATCAAATGGTTAACTATTCATCTCAATGAAAAAAATCTTCAGGCAACACCCTGGTTTGTTGAGAAGGTTCTACAAGTTTATGAAATGTTACTGGTGCGGCATGGTTTAATGATTGTTGGCGCTCCAATGGGCGGTAAAACAACAGCCTATCAGGTATGAACAATACATAAATATGTATCAATCTATATATGTTAAGCCATACCTACATACAAGCACACAGATACACTAAATACGAGTATGTATGCATGTATGCATATGAACGAACAATTGCTGTGGCAATGAAAACACATTCATTAATTCTTGATACTAAAAGTGTTATGTCAATATTTACGCAACCATTGTTTTAACTGGCAGTTGTAAAATACGAGTATTCCCAAAAATCATTATGTCTATGCGAAAATTAATTTATTTTACGACCGCTTTCAATTTGGTGAAATTTATTCCCAAGTCATTAATTTTTGGTAATTAAAAACCTTGTTTTTATACAACTCTTCACCGCAGCCAGAACGTATAGAACGTATCTTGTTTGAAAATCCAGAAACATTTTTCATTTTATTAGCATTAATTTAGTTTTCGCTCAAAAGTATAATGAGCACTGAATTGGGTAATTTAATTTTAAATGAAAAAATATGAATATACTATATTAGATTAATTTTGGAAAATTTAATTATATTAGTAAGCAATTCTTCAATAAATTTGTTGTACTCCAAAGGCTCTAGCGCAATCTCTGCGACATGTCAGCTTGGACGAGGAGGCCAACCTCAAAGAATATCCTGTCAATTTTCGCATTATCAATCCGAAAGCGATAACGATGGGTCAACTTTATGGTCGCTTCGATCCCGTATCCCATGAATGGTATGACGGTGTGCTGGCGAAAACATTTCGCGAGCAGGCAACTGCATCGCAAAATGAACGCAACTGGGTGCTTTTTGATGGACCCGTGGATGCCGTATGGATTGAAAATCTGAATACCGTACTCGATGATAATAAGAAATTATGTCTGATGTCTGGTGAAATTATTCAAATGACTAAAATGATGAACATGATGTTTGAGCCTGCCGATTTGGAGCAAGCATCACCGGCAACAGTATCACGTTGTGGTATGATTTATATGGAACCGTCACAATTGGGATGGGGTGCTTTTCACAAGAGTTTCTTGAATGTGCTTGTTGAAAAAGTAGGCTTGAATGAGATATATATGACATTGTTTGAGGAAATGGTCGAATGGCTAATACCGGCAGCATTAGAAATACTGCGTGAGTGTAAAGTAATGTTGCCAACAATGGCAATTCATCAATATCAGGTGCGTGGAGGGTGAATTAGTATGATTGGCATTACTATTTGGGTTTAATGTGTTTTTATAGAAATCGATTTCTCATTTTTTAATATCCCCGTATCTCTTCAGTGGTTTTCACGGTTCTTCTATCACTTTTTGGAAAAGCACAAAACATTCAATCAGACATGGTTTCAACAAATGTTTCTATTCTGCTTTGCATGGGCCTATGGATCTGCACTGACGGGTAAGTTGTAAACTGGTTATATTGTTTTAAAGTTGCAGTCCATTCATGTAAAAATAAGTATAACATGCACAACAAGAGTGGATGAGAAAAGCTCGGCCTTTGACGCTACATTCGGTCATAGTCGACATTGATAATACTGAAGTTCACTGTGGTAAAGGCACAACACTAGCCACAATGGCTGTCTATCTCTTTATCGGTGTCCTGTGATTGCATTCCCTCTCTTACTTACTTACTTTACTTTTAATGGCACAACAGCCCATGGAGGGCCTAGGCCGAGCTTTTCGCATCCACTCATGTTGTACATGAATGGAAGGGACCTACAGTTTAATGCCGAATCCGAACGGCGAAGTGAAAAGCTTTTCATAGCAATTTTTACTGTTGTAGGTTTGCCATTGCCTGCCAAGAGGTGGTGCCGTGTAGAAAAATTATTTTTTCACCTTTTTTTTTTTGATTTGCCAGTGCCGAGATTAGAACCCCGGACATTCTGCGTAGCAGCCCAACGCACTTCCACTACACTACGCCACAGCGGCCACATTCCCTCTCTTATTCTCCAACAATCAACACAATGCTCTGCATTCATAGGGATACAGCCAGTGTGTTGTAACTCAAAAAAAAAAAAAAAAAAAAATTCGATGTTTTGGGTTTTTTGTAGTAGAGTCGAATGAAGGTTGTATTCTTAAGCCATAATCAAATTACTCTGAGTATTACAGAAATAAACGAAAGTGATTTCGAAAACATAAAATGATAATTGAGGATTTAGTATTGTAATTTACTGAACAAAAATTGTAAATAATATTATTACATGCATAAGTACTTACATATGTACTCGTATGTTCAAATTTATTTGCTACTCGTAGCTGATAATGGAAAAGTTTTATGCAACACATGCATACAATATTCTTTTACATATATTTAGTATAAATACCAACTACCAAAAACAATACAAAAATTTATACCATTATTTTAACTACAATGTTATTTTCTAATTACGAACCAAAACTTTTGTATCCAATTTACAAATCTAAATTTTCAAACAGACGAAGTTCCCTGTTTCTTGCTTATCGCTATATTCATACACATTCACTGCACAACTAATTTCATCACACTTCCATCGTACATCATTTCAACTTTCATCATTCTTTCTTCGTATCTCTCTTTCAGTTAATGGGCAAAAAACGTTTGATGCACTCCTACGTAAAATACTTTACGGTGCAAATGAACACTATCCACGTCCTAAATACTTTTCCCTCAACCGTGGTCAAATGTTTCCCGAGAAACTTTCACTTATGGACTATCGTTTCGATGAGGTGGAAAATTGGTGGACATGGCAAAAATCTAGTGATGATCCCACTGCTGGTCACACTTCTTTCCCGGAACGTGCACAAATCAGTGAACTTATCGTCCCGACCAAAGAGTCTGGCTACCTTACATATTGGCAAGACTTTTGCATTGCTAAATCATTTGCAATGTTAGTAATTGGACCAACAGGCACCGGAAAAAGCGCAATATTAATTAGCAATTTGTTAGCCTTACCGAAACAACAAAATCTTGTAAATATTGTTACCTTTTCAGCGCGAACTAGCGCACAATTGGTAAGTGTTGTTTTTGTAATAGCTTTAGAAGAAATATTTAATTTTTTCTTTATCTTAGCTGTAATGCCACACTTTCATAGTTTATCATGCACATTTTTCTAAATTCAATCTAAAAAGCTTTGAGATTTGAGATCATTTTGAGAGCATAAAAAATTAGTGAGAAAATTTTTGACCTCTCTATTCTTTCATAGTCGGATTTATAACCAAGTCGATCAGCAATCGATCAATATCGGTTCAAAAAAATTTTTTTGTTTTTTTAAAGTTTAATCAATCATTATTTTAGCGTTTTGGATTCTAATTATATATGTACAGGGTGTTTTTTTTTAGAAGTGTGGTTTTCAAGAAGAAATAAAACGCATATAATTTAATGTCATGGCCAAGAATTTAGCTTTACTATAAAGATAACGATTTGCCATTATGTTTTAAAAACGATTTCGGGCAAGTGGCCGCCGCGGCTGGTTCGAATAAATTCCAGCCGAGAGGCCCAATTTTCGACCACTTTTTGCAGCAATTGGGGCCTTATGACAGTAATAACGCGCCGAATATTCTCTTCCAATGCGTCAATCGTCTCGGGCTTGTCTGCGTAGACAAGCGACTTCACATAACCCCACAAAAAATAGTCCAGCGGTGTTAAATCGCACGATCTTGGAGGCCACGCCACAGGCCAACGACGCGATAAAATGCGCTCATCAAAAGTTTCCTTAAATAAATTGATTGTTTCGTTGGCTATATGGCATGTAGCGCCGTCATGTTGGGACGAAAGGTCGTCCACATCAACATCATCCAATTCCCTCTGCACGAAAAAGTCATTAATCATGGCTCTATAGCGTTCCCCATTGACTGTAACATTATGACCGGCTTCATCTTTGAAGAAATATGGACCAATGATTCCCTCTGCCCATAGAGCACACCAAACACTGAATTTTTGAGGATGTAACGGCGTCTCAACAATGACTTGTGGACTATGATCACTCCAAATGCGACAATTTAACTTATTAACGTACCCATTCAACCATAAGTGAGCTTCATCGCTGAACAAAATTTTCTTGTGAAAATCGGAATCGGTGGCCATCTCGTTTTGGGCCCATTCACCGAGCGTGCGACGCGCTTGATGGTCGTTCGGCTACAATTATTGAAATGGCAAACCAAACTGAGCATAAATCAAGTGGCAGCTGTCAAAAAGACCAACTCCGAAAAAAGCATTGACAGATTGAAAACCACACTTCTAAAAAAAAACCCTTTACATATACATAATGTAACTTTTTGTAAAAACTAAACGACTCAAATATGTGTATATATGTACATACTTTGAAATATACATACCTACAAGTATATAAGCATATATCTATTCAAATATCTTTTGAAAAGCAACTAGCAACTTTTACATAATTACAGAGACCTTTGATTTTATGATGGGAATTTTTTTGCATGATACCACTATTAATCCCTAATAGCATGGGGTAGTGGGGTTCATTCAACCTGCTCACTACTATCTTTAATTAATTTAAGCTATGGCTTACCTTTCTCTATTCTGTGCATATAAAATCGTTTGCCTTCTTAATATCTGTGCTTTGTTATGTCTTTGCTCTTTGCTTCCAACTAATTTCAACTCAATCATTATGTTAATCACCTAAAGCTGTCATTAAATCAAAATGTTTATTTTTTATTACACACAATCATGCATATTAAAAGCAAAAAGAAAAGAGAAAATGATTTGTAAGTGGGTATTCATATTGATTAAATGGATGACATGCGACGAATGTTTCTTTATTAATTATAAATAGTTATACATTATCCCTTTCATTCATGTACAAATATAACACGCACAACATGAGTGGATGAGAAAAGCTCGGCCTAGGCCCCCCATGGGCTGTTGTGCCATTAAAAGTAAAGTAAGTAAGTTATACATTTTTAAAATGGCAAGCAAATTTTGTTTCAGCTATAGTACAAATTATTCTAGATATAATATACCTATAGGTATATATTTACCTATCTACATATGTACATACATTTTCTTAGGTACTACACTTTGTAATTAAAATTAATATTATTTATTTACTGTAGAAATATGTATAGATATGGTACGAGACCATACCTTAAGTCTGGGTGATGAAAGACAACAGTTGGATTTTGTTTAAAGATTACTTAGTTATACGTGTCGTTAAAAACAAACTCATTTTTATTTTTGTTCGCAAAATTTGCTTTATTTCACAGGGAATTCACAGAGCCAAACACTGATATTTAGTTTTTTATTAGTTTTCCCTGCACTAATTTTTCTATTTGGATATCCATCAATCAAATTAAATCGTAATTAATAATGTTTATAGTCAACATGGGGATTAGATGCCTTATTTTACAAAAGTATTACAGATCCCCCACCTAGACCAGAATATGAAAACAAGGTTCCAAAAACCAAACAAAATGCAAAAAAAACAAAATTGGTAAGGTAAAAAATTTTAATAAAATGTAAATTTTTATTTCTGATTAAACGTACTTTAGTTTACGAGAAATCTCCCCTATTTGGGCAATTCTAACGAGTGAATATGTAAATTCATGAGAAAACATTATAAGTGACCAATTTAGGCGTTAATTTTATCAAAGTCAATTTACCCGATAGAATGGAAGAAAGCTAAAATAATACCAGTACCAAAATCTCATAATGAGATTTATATCCACAGCGTTAGAATCGTTACTTAGTCAACCAATTAACACACATTTAAGTAAAAATAGTTATATAACTGAAAGGCAATCAGGCTTTAGGGCCAAACATAGTTGTATAACTGCTCTAGCTGATGTAATTGAAGACTTACGTTCTAGCATAGATGGCAATAAAGTTGGGTTCTTAGTTCTGTTAGACCACTCCAAGACTTTCGATACAGTCGACCATAATATTTTAGAGACAAAACTAATTAAATTATTTAACTTCTCGCCATCTGCGAAGAATCTTATTGCGTCATATCTTTCCGATAGGTCACAAGCTGTCTTCGCCAATAACTGTTCATCAGTCTTTCTACCCATTATAAGAGGTGTTCCTCAAGGTTCTGTCTTGGGTTCCCTTTTTTTCTATGTACATAAATGACCTACCTAGTGTTTTGAAAAACTGTAAGATCCATATGTACGCAGATGACGTCCAGTTGTACGTTAACTGTAAGCGTGAGAACCTCTATGACTGCATCAACAATCTGAATAGTGTTCTTGAAAACATTGGTAATTGGGCAATAAAAAACGGCTTAAGTCTTAATCCAGCAAAGCCAAATGCTTGGTAATTGCGAAAAAAATCATTGACATTTCCACTGCCCCTAACCTTTCATTAAACAGAAACAATATTGAATACGTAGACTCTGCAAAAAATCTAGGGGTACCCTTCAACAGAACTCTAACTTGGAATAACCACATAAGTAACACGGTTGGGAAAGTCTACAGCATGCTTCGTGTTCTTTGGACGACGCAGTACTTTACTCCTCTTCATATACGAATGCTACTTGCTAAAGCATATCTCATACCAACAATGCTATATGGCTGCGAAATATTTGCAAATTGTGATAGTCTAAGTAAAAATAAATTAAATATTCTTTTCAATAACATTGTTCGTTAAGTGATTGGACTAAAAAGAACAGATCATGTTTCCCAGTATGTTAAAAGAATCCATGTCTTAACCTTTGATAACTTGCTGAACTATCGAACACTTTTATTGTTGCATAAAATTATATGTAATGCAGAACCCAGTTATTTGTTTTCGAGATTAAACTTTTCTATATCCAATCGAACTAATATGATTAACTGTTTACGTGTTTCTTGTTTAAAGTCTGAAAGGCAGTTGTTTGTACACTCTGTTCGTCTTTGGAATGCACTTCCTAATAGTTTAAGATCTGGTAATAATGCTGTGCAATTCAAAAATAAACTAGCTTTATTCCTTTCTTCGCTGTAATAGGAAATAATGAAATATATCATGTTATTAAAATTTTTACGAATAGATAAATAGATGTTTAATGTTTAATTTTAAAGTAAAGTTTAAATTTGTATGTCATGCAATATATATTATAAGTCGTATTTAATCTTGTTTACGCTACATACCGCTGGTACTGCTAATAAGGTTTTAAAATTTGTTGTGCCGGTTTTCGAAAAATAAATAAAAATAAATAAATAAAATAATAAAATTAAAAAACTTTCTGCTTCCGGTTTAATTTTATCCAAAAACTGCGTATGCCATGCACTTCAGCGGCTTATTTGGCATTGGAGTAGGTATCTGGTATTTTTTTTTGTGCCATTTTAATGTTTTCACCATACAAGATCCAGCACCTGTCGTAAAACATTATACCAAATATTAGCTCATCCTGTTATATGGTAGAAATTGCAAATATTTTTCCATTTAGTTTCTTTTGGGCACCATATTTTCATATTCTGGTGGCGGATTGAGGATCTGAAATATTTTTGCAAAACGTATCAAGCAAATAAAGCATGTAGTAAACATTTCTGTTCACATGTATCACAATCTTAAAGTAATCGAACTTTACGCCTTTCCCCTTTTAAGTATATTGTTTTGTATAATTTTTTCATTCAAAATTTAGGTACAAGAAACTATTATGTCAAAATTGGATAGACGGCGTAAAGGTGTGTTTGGACCATCACTTGGTAAAAAGGTAACGAACGTTTTTTATCATTTTGAATATGAACTAAAGATTATCTACGAAGTTAATATGTTTCCGAAAAATATAACTCTACTTATAGTGCTTAATATTTTGTGATGATGTCGCGATGCCTTCAAAAGATACCTACGGTTCACAGGCACCTCTTGAACTCTTGCGTCAATGGTTCGATCATGGCTACTGGTCAGATTTGGTAGATACAACTAAAATTGAGTTGGTGGATATGGTATTAAAATAATTTTAAATACAATACTTAGATTTTCAAACAAGAATTTCAATGAGAGTAGACAGTAAAATAGAGATTAAAATAACGCAGTTCTTTCGGGTATTTCAAAAATGTGTTTATATTTGCAGAAACTTAACTGAAATTCTATGTCAAATGCAATATGTTAACACATTCATGAAACTATGTAACATGCATAAAATTATATTTGAATATAACCTATCCTCCCACCTATCGGATCTGCATTCCAATATAAATAAATGCTTGTAGTACACGAAAATATGACAAAGGGAAGCTATAAATTAAATAAAAAAGAAACAGCAATATTGGGTCATAAGTATGCGCGTTTTTTTGTGTTGATACCCACAAATCTGGCAACACTAGTCCGATTATGTCAAAAAAATATCTTCATTGTCATTTTGTGTAAAGACATTTGTGTAATTCGTCGCTACTGTAAAAAGTTACATTGATTTGAAAATGAGTGAAGTATCTGAAGAAATTTCTGTCCGATTACTGTGAGGATGCTGTGAGTGAACGCCGGACCCAGGAGTGGTTTGCTCGATTCCGGAAATTTCGCTATAAAGATGCAGTGAAAGTCACTAAAAAAGCCGATGCAATTTTGCAACTGCAGGAGCAAGATCGACACGCAAGCTATCAGGAGTTAGCAGAGGCACTAAACCTCAACCAAATGACAGAGTTTCCGCGGATACTTAGCTGGACAGAGTTATCGCGGATACATATGACCCAATAAAAAACTTTTCAAGCCAATGCGATTGCATAAACGCTTACATCCATTTCCATATTAAAAAAGTTTATCCTCGTATCCCTTGTCCATTGAATTTTTTTTTAATATTTGTTTTAATAAAAAAGTTATGTTCATTTTTACTCAACATTTCTCATTTTCACAAAGAAATATAAACAAAAATTGAAAAAAAAAAAATTCATTCTTTTTTGCAACACACGCTCCTCACCTACTCATCAGAGTTTCATCGGTGCAATGGGAATGGTTGGTGGCAGTAATTTTATCTTTCCACGCTTTTACCGGCATACGTTCGTTGTTGCTGTGGACGCATTCGAGGATGCAACAATAGTCAAAATATTCACATCAATTGGCGATTGGCATTTTTCCAAGGACTATCCAGAAAAGGTGGCACTACTCTCACGGGTACGTATGAAAACACTACACTTGTGTACACACACGCTCGCAGATAAGATACAATAATAATAACAACAACAAGGTTATACATGCACCCGCATATTTAACATTTGCTTGTATACGACATTTTGTTGGCAACAGTCGAACGAACAACAAAAACAAATAAACAACAAGAACAACGAAAAATATGCGATAAAATTAAAATTGCACAATTTTTATAACACAATTTGACCATTTTGCTGCAGAACTGACTGTGTTCAGTGTTTGTGTGCTTGTCTTTATTTGTTTAACCAGAAATTTCATTTCACTTTTCTCGCTCAACATCAACAACTACCAACATCAACAGGGTCTAGCTGAGGGTATGGTCACCGTTTATCGTCAGGCGATGAAATTATTCCTGCCAACTCCAGCCAAATCTCATTATACATTCTCGCTACGTGACATTACGCGCGTCTTTCAGGGTATTGTCCTGTGTCCAGCTAAACGTTTGCAAGAGCCAGAAAAGTTGGGTCGTTTGTGGGCACATGAAACTTATCGTGTTTTTTATGACCGGTACGTATCTCACATTCACATTTTTTTATGCAATAGCAATCTATTTTGCCTTTTACCATATTCTGTATCCTTTCCTTTTTTTTTTTGCTTATACTTATTTATTTTAAGCGTTTTATGATTTCGAACTAAAACACACACTTTAATGAAAAAGGTGGCAAACTGCCATTGAACTTTTGTTTAAAAAACATTTAGTAATTTTTTTATGTAGAAAAACTTGGTCAATGGATTGAAATATGCATCATGTCACAAATAGAAAATTTATAAATTACATAAGTAGTTCCATTCATGTACAAATGTAACACGCACAACAAAAAAAAGCTCGGCCTAGGCCCTCCATGGGCTGTTGTGCCATTAAAAGTAAAGTAAGTAAGTAGTTGCATATGTATGTGTGTACATAAATTGTTCTTTCTACGTATGTACATATCGCTCGTTTGCTGCAAGACTGCTATAACTCATAAAACAAAAATTCTAAGAAAAACGCATTTGAAACTATAACAATTGATAATGAAAATTACTCTCCTGAAAATTACTCCGTGAAAACTTCATAAGATACAGTTATACATAAGATAGAGCACTAAATAACGGATATTTCTGTATACTTAACTCGATTTCATTTGTGTTGATTTATGTCAGTCTTGCTTTAAACGATATGGCGATATGTGGTTTGCTGAAAGGGTTATATTAAGTTGGCTTAAATGGATTGTCATGGCATCGGAGAGGTGACGTCATTCGATATTATCTCGAGATTAATTCGAATGGAATTTAAACTTATTTGATTACCTCTTACTTCAAAAAATGTATCCCGGAAAATTCAATAACGAAGAACAAATATGCCCAAGAAACCGAAATAAAAATTCTCAGTAAGGTAAAGTTTTCACTTCGACGTTCGCTGTGCTGGGCCCTTCCTGTGCTGCTGAGCATTGAAAGAAGAAGAATAATAAAACAAAACTTGAGTAAAGTTTGAATGATGTTTTGGAACATATTTCTTGATAAGACCATTAAAACTATTTAAAAATAGACTGCTCTGACTTTCTAAATAAGCAGTCATTTCATGGCATAGGCAGGGATGCTTTGGGATTCTTCTTTCTTTCTTTTAATGACACAAGAGATACTAGGCCGAGCTTTTCGCATCCACTCATGTTGTGTGTGTTATATTTGTACATGAATAGAAGGAACCTACAGTTTTATGCCGAATCCGAACGGCGAATTAGGTAATTAGGTCTTAGGTAATTTTTACTCTTGTAGATTAGTCATTACCTGTCCAGTGATGGTGACGTATAGAAATTTTTTTTTTAGCTTATTGAAGTTTACTTCTTTAGAATCGTTTTAATATTTATGCCTGGGGTATTAGATGATCGTCGCAACGGAAATTGTCACGGAAATGATGGGCAGCGCCCTCTATCAAAAATAGCGTATGTAAAATTATTTATATACGATGAAGTTGCAGAAACAAAAATGTTCTATTCTGTTACTTGCAAATATTACGCACAGAACAACAAGTGATGGTGGTTAACTATGGAAATAACTGCAACAAACTTCTAACTAAACTTACCACTATTTTGTATACATTACTTAGATCGTAATTACTTAGATCGTAATACTTAGATCGTAATGCATTACTTAGATCGTAATGCGTGAGCGCAAAATTACGCAATGCACTTATACGCAATACTTGACTGAAATAGAGCAAAGCGTACTGTCAGTTTCGAGCATTTAAACATACTAAAATTATAATGGTTTTTTGTGATTTAAAAAAAACAAAAAATATTGTTAATTTTTTTATATTGCAATGAGTGTTGGAGGACTTGAGCCAATTCATATAAATTTTCGTTGTTTAACTGTTGAGATAATAAATATATTAAAAAAAACAAATGAATAAAAACAAAATCTTACTTCCATATTTAAAATTTTTCAAATGACAAACTTCACACACATTCCCTTCCCAAATTTCTCTCTTTACGCAATGTCAAAATATGAAATAGAAATAGATTTTGGTATGTGCGCTGCGTGCTTCAGTTAGGCCCATACAAAGTGTATGTAGTTTAGGTTGGGCGGTATGATTGAAAGTAGCTGAAATACATATATGAATATTAAGGTATTAAGGTTTTGAAATACTTTCACATAGCATCTCGACTAGCCATAATTCACGAAGATATGCAAGTTCATGTCAGAGCAGATGATGGCTGCCAATACTACTGTGGGCAAAAAGTAGTAAGACTTTTTAATTTATCATTCATCAAAATATTATTTTTTTAAGGTTGGTATGACTGTCGGTGACACATCAAAATAATCATTATTGTTTAGTATACGCTTGTCTTTCTGAAGTTCAAAAAGTGCATTCGGCGATTTTCACAATGAGTGAAATTATTCAACAAAGAAGTTCCATTCAATTTTGTGTGCGGAATCAAATTTCTGGTGCCGAAACGTTCAGAATGTTGCAAAAGGCATATAAGGCATCGGTGGTAATTGTATGTCGCGAGCAAGTGTTTTTGATTGGTACAAATTGTTCAAAGATGGTCGAGAACGCGTTGACGACGAACCACGTCCAGGACGGCCATCAACATCAACTGATGATCAACACGTCAATAAAATCAAGGAATTGGTGCTCGAGAATCGACGATTAACAGTCAGAGCCAGAGACTTTACTGGCATCGTTGGAATATCGGAAGGATCAGTGAAAACCATTTTAAAACATCAGAGTGAATGCACGATTGGTTCCAAAATCACTGCATTGGTTTTACGAGACCATTTTGCCAAAAATTCGACTGATATCGTTCCGCAACCACCCTATTCGCCTGACCGTGTGATTAGCACCGTGTGATTAGCACCGTGTGACTTTTGGCTATTTTCTAAACTCAAAAAACCGCTTCGTGGACACCGTTTTGAGTCAATTGAAGACATTAAACATGAATCGCTAAGCGCATTGAAGGCTATTCCGGAAATTGACTTTAACAACTGTTTCGAGAATTGGAAAAAACGTTGGCATAAGTGTATTGTGGCCGGCGGGGGGGGGGGAGGGGTGGGGGGTTAGTTTGAAGGGGACGAAATAGATTTGGAAGAATGAATAAAAAAATTTGAAATTATAAACAAAGTCTTACTACTTTTTGCCCACAGTAGTATACAAAGTGTGGTCGCTGTGGCGTAGTGGTAGTGCGTTGGACTGCTGCGCATAGTGTCCGGGGTTCGAATCTCGGCACAGGCAAAATCAAAAAGTAGAAAAAATACATTTTCTACACGGCACCACCTCTTGACAGGCAATGGCAAACCTACAAGAGTAAAAATTGCTATGAAAAGCTTTTCACTTCGCCGTTCGGATTCGGCATTCCATTCACGTACAAATATAACACGCACAACATGAGTGGATGCGAAAAGCTCGGCCTAGGCCCTCCATGGGCTGTTGTGCCATTAAAAGTAAGTAAGTAAGTAAGTAGTATACAAAGTGGGCAAACAATTTTTAAAAATTTTATTGTATTTTATATATATTTTTCATCTTTTTAATTCCAAGTTAAGTAAGTTATTAATTAATTGTTTTTGATTAAAATTTAAATTAATGTCAAAATCGAATGAAATTTTCAAATAATGTCGGGGTTGATAGCTACAAATCTCTCTTGCAAAACTGTTTACATTTTTTGGCATGAGATGTCTTCATCAAAAAATATGAACAATGATGGCAAAACATGAAAAATGCTCTGAATTATGGCTAGTGGCGACACCCTGTTAAAGTCTCACCAAATCATTAAAAAAACTCAAAAATAATCAATATCTTTTGATTTCACTTTGATATTCATAAGTGTTCAGTTACCTTTAATTGATAACATGCGGTCTCAGAGACCGAGTTACCGTCTTTTTCTTGTTGTATTACTAGTAGCAGCCTGCCCACATTTTGCCACTTTTTGAATGCGAAAAAAGATGAAGCACAAAAAGAAAATATGAAAGCGAAGCCTACCAACAACAACTCTACAGGGGACCTTACATGATTGTACCTTATTGATTTTTAATGATCGTGTAAGGAGAAACATCCCTTCATTACTTGGAATGATGAGTGATGGGAAATATTGATGAAATTCAGAAATTTATGATTTTTGAATTTACTCCGAAAACCCTAATCACTGACGGAGTTGACGTACCGCCGCCCGACTATGAGGAGGTCGTAACAGCCATTGCTCCGCTGAAAAACAAACAAAACACTGATCAACACCACTATCAACAAACAAAGAGTTACGGCGTCTTGGAGAAAATGTCACTGTTGACAATTATACTTTTGAAGTCGTCAAGGATTTCGTTTACTTAGGATCCAGCATAAACACCAACAATAATGTCAGCCTTGAGATCAAGCGGAGACTATCTCTTGCCAACAGGTGTTACTACGGTCTCAGTAGGCAATTGAGAAGTAGAGCCCTCTCTCGACCGACGAAAATAACGCTCTATAAGTCCCTCATCCTTCCCGTCCTAATGTATAGCGCAGAGACGTGGACATTGACCATCAATGACGAGAGGCTGTTAGGAGAGTTCGAGAGGAAGATACTCCGTAAGATCTATGGTCCAGTATGCGTGGAGGATGTGTATCGAATAAGATGGAACGATTAGGTGTATGAGCTGTACGCCGACCCTGACATGGTCAAGCGTATAAAACTCCAGCGGCTTCGCTGGCTGGGTCATGTTGAGCGAATGGAAGAAAGCGCTCCGGCTAGAAGGGTGTTTTATTCGAACCATGATGAAGAAACACGCAGAAGGGGACGTCCTAATATCCGTTGGAAAGACCAGGAGGCAACGTAGTACCAACTAAGCCACGGCGACCACTTGTTTGGGATTGACTAAACTATCAAACTGATTTTCTCTACTATTATATATATATATATATATATATGTATCTAAGCCCTCCCTACCCTCTCCCTAGCCTCTTTTATATATATATATATATATATATATATATATATATCTAAGCCCTCCCTACCCTCTCCCTAGCCTCTTTTCGCTGTTATTACTTAACCGCATAGTTTAACAATAATTTTGATATACTTACATACACGTTTGTGATATTTGCATTTTATCCAATTCTATTTGCATTTTCCAATCACACACACGCACACATGATGCAGTTTGATTGAACAAAAGGATCGTGAACAACTGCTGGAAATAATTAGTTTCGCATGTAAAAATAATTTGCGTTTCTCACTCGAACAAGCATTTGCCGAACGTTTAGATGACCCGCAAGCTAAAGTGACCGACAACGATTTGCGTAACTTATTCTATGGCAATTATTTGGAGCCCGATGCGGATCCGAAAATCTACGATGAAGTAGAAAGTTATGATAAATTGGAAAAATTGATGCATTATTATTTGCGCGATTACAATACATTCTCCAGTACCCCAATGGACTTGGTGCTATTTCGATTTGCCATTGAGCATATATCAAGGTGAGTGCGTGAGCCCAATGCATAGCAAAAGTGTATGAGACAGCAATTGCTCTATTAATGGTATGTGTTTGTGGTGCATTCAAACACATACCAACATAACGCCACATACACGCACATGTCTGCAACCGCAATAACAATGCATTAAATTGCACTTCGTCATACACAGCTTTGGTAGACATACATACTATATGTATTTTGTATACATTTTATCAGTATGTATTATTATTATATCCCTAGAGTTTCACGTGTCCTACAAATGCCACGCGGCAATATATTAATGGTGGGCATGGGCGGTTCAGGCAGGCGTAGCTCATGCAAATTGGCTGCCAGCATTGCCGATTGCAAACTGATGACCATACAAGTGACAAAAACGTATTTGCAAAGCGATTGGCGTGACGATTTAAAAAAGATTTTGATGACATCAAGTTTCAATTTAAATCACACAGTGTTTCTCTTCTCCGATGCACAGGTGAGTGCAATGAAAATGCGTGTAAATGTTAAGTTTTTCAGTTTTTAGTATGACATATTGAAACTGCGCATTTTCTTAGTTATTATTTAGGAAAGATATTATAACAAATTCTTAATTACATAAGTATACTGTTCCAATTAATTGTGAAGTATGTATGTAAATGGCATTAAACATTTAATCACATTAAAAGGGAAGGGGGCGCGGGATATATCCCCAAACCCCCTTACCTACGACACTGATTCACATTGTAGCTGCATGACTTCACATGCTTAATTAATTTGTTTTTTCATCACTTACATACCACTATGAAGAAATCTCTCCTACATCAACTCAGCATGACTATTATCATTATAATAATACTCAAATAAGTATAATATTCAGTATGTAGAACTTACCTACATATTTTGTGTAAATAAATTTCGAGAAAATTGGATTAAACGCCAAGATTGTTTTGCCCACAAAATATAGCAATGCATTTCTGTACATACCAGCATATAAATTCCATGCAGTAATTTATGCATGTAGAGTTCCTGCATACATATGGGCTAGCCCCCGCATTAGAATTGAGTTTGTCATTGCTAGTTATAATCAAATTTCAATAAAATAGTTGCAGCACTGAACTATTCATCCAATTATTCATACATAAGTATATACCTACATTTATAATAGTTGGTTTATTTATCTGCAGACACCAAAAGCTAATATTAACTTTACACTGTAACTATATTATCTACGTTGAAGTCACTTTATTATCCAATTCATATCTACAGTGTCGGACAATACAATAAGAACACCTTGTTCTGAAACTAAAAACCTTAAAAAAATACATCTCTAGGCTTATGATAAATTTAAAAGGTATATAAATTGTATTCAATTATTCCATAAGTTTAATTTTTTCTTAAAACAAAAACAAAATCAATTCAGTGTAAAAGAAGAAATTTAAAAGTTATACATAAAATCACATTTCAAAAGGACAAACAAAAGAATTCTTCTATTAAAAAAAAAATTTTTAAAATATTGACTCAAATTGTTCACTAATGCTAATATTTTGTGGAATAGCTTTTTGTTAATTAAAACCGCCTTACACCTTCTAGGCATTGATTCCACCAGAGACGCGCAAGTAGCCTGGGGTATGGAATACCATGCTCTTTGAATACTTTGCCACAATTCGTCTTTGTTTTTAGCTCGGGTACTGCCAATCTTCTCTTCGACAATATTCCACAAGTTCTCGATTGAATTAAGGTCAGGTCAGATTGTGAAGGAATTCATAAAGGGAATTCCATTATGGGAAAACCAATCTCGCACAAGGATTGAGGTGTGCTTTGGGTCGTTATCCTGTTGCATTTGCCATTTCAGGGGCATTTCCCAATCAGCATAAGGAAGCATCACCTCCTGAAGGATGTTTACATAAAGAAATCTGTCCATCGTTCCTTTTATCCAATACAGAGGGCCTACACCATACCAAGAGAAGCATCCCCATACCATGATGCATTCACCTCCGTGCTTAAACGTCTTCCTAGTATATTTTGGGCTCAATACTGAATTTTTCGGGCGTCTTACCCAACGTTTGCCATCACTGCGAAAAAGATTCACCTTGTTTTCGCCTGTCCATAATACGTTAGGCCAATTTTTTGCATTAATTGAACCATCCCACTCAATGTGCGCATCAGCGAACTCTATGGGACACTTTGGAATTCTTTGTGTCAACATTGTAGTTTTCGGGCTGTTCTCCCATACATTTTTTTTCCACCAAACGTCTCCTTACTGATAGAGCACAAATTTTAACCCCTGTTTGCTCTCTAATTGCGGCAGCTGCCTTAAATGGATCGAGTGCCGCCAAAATTTTTAAGGCTGCTGTTCTTATTAGATTGTCCGCCTTCGAATGCTTCGCTTCAACTTTTTCGTTTGAGAATCCCCAAAAAATATTTAAATGTAGTGTTGCACCCAGAAATTTATAAAGTATATACCATACCATTTTCTTCTCTATAAAAATTGTTTGCAATAAGCAGTCCGATAAAAAAAAATCAATGGAAGTTTTATAGTGCAAGGTGTTCTAATTGAATTGTCCGACTATATAGAAAACATCTTTGCACTGATAATAACTTCTGAATGAATATAGTAGGTAATATTTCCTGAAACAGGGGGTCAGCAGCTGTTTGTACAAAATTAATTAAATACATATGTAAAGGCTGATTTTTTGGTAATTGGTTTTTGACGTTTATATTTCTGACAGTTTACACGTGATTATTGACATGTGACAAAGAAAAAAAGTGCTCAGTTCGGTTTGCCATTTCATCATGAATAGACTTACGCCTGAACAACGTTTGCAAATTATTGAAATTTATTATCAAAATTCGTGCACGTGTGTTTCGCAAGCTACGTCCATTTTGGCTCATTGGAATGAGAATTCCCGTATTGGGAGCGAAGACCAGTCGAAGGCAATTCAGCAGCTACTAATTCAACCCAAAAATGAACTGTTTGTTGCGGTTTATGGGCAGACGGCATCATTGGGCCATACTTCTTCAAAGACGATGAAGGCCGCAACGTTACGGTTAATGGAGAAAGGTACCGTTCAATGATAACAGATTCTTTTTTTTTTGGCGAAAATGCAAGAATTGAACTCGGCCGATACGTTGTTCCAACAGGACGGTGACACATGCCGCATGTCACTCTGCACGCGAAACCATGCATCAATTGAGAGGTGAATTTGGTAATCGTTTTGGTGCGGTCAATTGATTTGACCCAGTTAGACTATTTTTTGTGGGGCTGTGTTAAGTCTCTTGTCTAAAGCGACAAACCACACACGATTGCTGCTTTGGAAACCAACTTTGAGCGCGTCATTGGTTGTTGGTGAGATTCCTGCCGAAATGTGTGAAAAAGTGTGGAAAAATTGGATCTTCAAATGGACCACCAGCGTAGTAGGGGGCAATATTTAAGTGCAATTATTATATTGACTTATCGATCGAAATATAAATTTAGTTAAAGTAACTTTAGTTGAAATAATTATAAATTAATATAGAGCTAAGTCAGTTTGAAATAAAGAGTAGAAACTGAATACGGATAGGACATTATTTAAGATAACCAACCAACACCATCACGATAATAGCGGTTGTCTGGTACCCTCAAGGAAACAGTCGGCGTTTGCGACCATAAACACGTAGAGGCGTACCATTCACTATCTGCCAAAAAATAGTATTGTAGAAAACCTTGGGAACTAAGAGAGGAGTAAAAGCAAAAAAAATATAGAATTCATGTGTATGAGTGCTACCTGAATCGGGGAAAGAGTGTTTTCCTCTTAGATCTTAGTGAAATAAATTCTCTTTTGCGGTGTTGTGGATAGCCCCCAAGATCTTTCCCGCTGGGATAATTTAGCTCCTCCTCCGTAATCTATAAAGGAGCTAGTTATTCGTTATATTATTCTTCTACATATAACTTGTTGTAAATAATTGCAAATTACGGAAATAATACAGGAACAACAGTATCCAAAATGTAGCAGTAGAATAACGAGAAGACTTCGCTTTTGTTAAATTTTTACCTTCTTCATTTAAATGCAATATTGGATTGGAATTTAATTGCAATTCCCTTAACATATTGTAAGTATGTTCATGCATATATGAAGCACAGCTGGTCTACATGAAGATTGTATATGTATGTACTGTATCTGAATATATTAGCCACACAACCTGCTGGAAATGCCTTAAGAGAGTTTAGTTCTTTACATGCAACATCGGTAGCAATAATAGCTATGCTTACTCTCATATTAGAATGCAACGAATAAGTAGCTGCAAAATCGACATGACATTCTGATTTATGTTTATATTTACTTATATTTGAATGAGCATATGCATGTATTTCTATATGTATTAGTGGCACAAATAATAATTTACATACACGAAGTTAATTCAAATTTGATTTCAATTAATTTCCTTTATTAATACGATTTCATGTGAAGATTGAATGAGCCGAGATTGAATGAACCACATTTAAGCTGCATTAGCTTAAATGTTACCAATGTTTATTAAGTCATTTGTTATGTACATGCTTATACACATACACATACCTAATATCAGTACATTTATGTATAATATGTATAATTAAAATTTCAAATATAAAATTTATTGCACATGGATTTATGTTCTAGTTATAACATTTTGAATTATATGTAAATGACACAGCCCAAAAAAAAGAGCCAAATCATAGACTGACAGGGTTGAGCAAAATCTTGTGTTTCCAAGTTGGCAAATTTTCAGACAACATCGAAAACTAAAATTATTTATTTGATTCATTGAAAAATTCACTCACATAGACCGATTTTTAATTTGATTGCCAGCCACCAACCACCAGGCGTAGACTACCATTAATTATAAATGGCTCTAAAACTGGCATTGGATTAAATACTAAATATTTCAAAAATGCTCCAACGAAAAGTTATTAAGAAGTAATGATGGAAGTTTTATAGTGCAAGGTGTTCTTATTGAATTGTCCGACTATATAGAAAACATTTTTGCACTCTGATAATAACTTCTGAATGAATATAGTAGGTAATATTTCCTGAAACAGGGGGTCATCAGCTGTTTGTACAAAATTAATTAAATACATATGTAAATGCTGATTTTTTGGTAATTGGTTTTTGAGGTTAAAATTTCTGACAGTTTACACGTGATTATTGACATGTGACAAAGAAAAAAAAGTGCTCAGTTCGGTTTGCCATTTCATCATGAATAGACTAACGCCTGAACAACGTTTGCAAATTATTGAAATTTATTTCCATCAATTGTCAACTCATTTCGATTGTCAGCTGAGAGTATTCAGTTTTTTCTTTTTAATCCCATCTGCATAATTTTTTAAAATTACGTAAAGTTTTTTAATGCACTTTAATTTCAAATATGTCTTCTTTCTCTCAGGCAATTGATGAAGGTTTTATTGAAGACATCAATGGCATACTTAATACTGGTGATTTACCAAATCTGTATCAACTTGAAGATAAGGCAGCTATTATGGAAAATATGCAAAACGTAGCCAAGCAAATGGTAAGTGTAAACCGGAAAAGCCAGTTAATACATATGTCAACCAATATTGCAGAAACAGTCATACACAAAAATTATACCCATGCGAATACATGCAACATGCACAACCTCAATGCACACGTAGAATATGCAATTTTAACCAATAGGATACATACCAGGTGCACTTGTAGATATGCACAACAACAACATCAATCAATACGATTTTGCTTTATTTCCGGCAACATATTCATTTCCTACATCCGACCTGCATGTACATATACAAACACACATGCTTTCATGTACATACATTGGTACACTCTTACACATCCTCATCAAAAGTGAAATTCGATTTTCACATAATTTCAGAACATTCATATTTTTGACTTCACTTGAATATTACATGATCTTTTTTTAACAGTTTTTATCTTATATGTAGGTACCTTTTAAATAATTCTTGTAATCCCTAGCTACATATTTCACCTTTCTCTTTTATTGATTCAACGGTCGTGTGCAGGCAAGGAATATTGAAAATTCTCCAAGTGAAATGTACGCATACTTTATTGAAAGGATACGTGAGCAATTGCATGTGGCATTGGCATTTTCACCGATTGGTGAATCTTTCAAGGAGCGTTTAAGAATGTATCCATCACTGATAAACTGTTGCACGATTGATTGGTAAGTGGCAGTGACACACAACAGCAATGGCACTTACTTATAACAGCAACACAAATACAAAACACAGAAAATTCCATTGAAAAACTACAATCTTGTTTAAGCAATATAAATGCTACAGCACACGAAGAAGGAAATGTGCGATTACTACTATTTACCTGTGTGAACATGCAGTTGTAGCAATCGAGGCAATAGTTGCCAGTATCAAGTTCAAGTTTAATGCATATCTATGTAGTAGAGATAAATCTGGCAAGAAGACTTACAATCATATATTTTAAATTCTTTTACTACAGAGTGGCAATGGAACTAAATATTTATTTATATATATACGAGTATATATTATATACAATATTATTATGAGAAGGATTATTAAGCATAGTTTTGCCTAGTCATATATATTCTTGTGGAGACTTACATAGAAAAAAGACACGAATCTTCTACGAATGACCTCAAAATTTCACATTTATTTTTTTCCCCGGTCTATATTCGCTTATTCTTTCAGTTCTAGAAATTTCTAACGTTTTTTGTTTGAAATGTATAATTTTTGTTAGAAATGTCAAATTTTACTAGAATCTGATGAGCAGCGCCCTCTATCAATCGAGTATGATTCATATTCAGTGCCCTCTATAAATCAAATTTGAATCATAAGCGAATCAGTGCATTTTATTAATCGAGTTTGGTTCTTACTTGAGAATACATGTGAATGTGGCAGCACTGCCCACGGTGCATCCTCATTTGTTTCATATTTGACTGATAGAGGTCGCTACGATTCATTTCCGTGACAACTCCGTTTTACCACGATCACCTTTTATCGCCTCGTAAATATAAAAGTGATTCTAAAGAAGTAAACATCAATAAACTTCAAAAAGTAACATTGAATTTTAACGGCATATCCACAAAAAATTAAAATTAAAATGTTAGTTAGGGCTTTTTTACATTAAGGTAACGATACATATATTCTAGGTATATGCCATGGCCTGTTGATGCTTTGGAACGTGTTGCCGAACATTTTATAAGCTCAATGAAATTGGGTCAGTCAGAAGTTGAATCTAATCCCGCCTTGAAGGAGCCATCCGCTCATACGTTGGATTCTGACGAAAGTAAAAAGAGCATCGGTGCTATAGACATAGTACTTAGTCCTTTGGAAAAGGAGTTAGTGCAAATAGTAATGTATTTCAATTCATCGGTGGTGGAGGCAAGTGAGAAGTAAGTAGGGACTCAATAGTTAAAGCGAAATCATAATGTTAACTGTATAGTAAACTAACTGAAATATATATAATACTTATGTAATTGTATTGTGTATATTTGATATTGGCTGGAATTTGTAACCGTTGTAGATGCTATCGCGAATTGAGCCGACGCAATTATGTAACGCCATCAGCTTATTTAGAAATGTTGAAAGCATTTCGTACATTTTATGTGCGTAAATTGGATGAAATAACACGCTTGAGAGACCGGTAGGTGCAATTTTCTAAATGTTCAAAAGTAATTTTAATTCTAAATGCACATATTTAGTTATACCACCGGTTTGGAAAAGCTAGACTTCGCTGCTGGTCAAGTGGGTGAAATGCAAGCCAATCTATATGAGTTACAGCCGAAATTGAAAGTGCTATCCGAGGAGACTGAACGCATTATGGTTAATATTGAACGCGAAACTGCAGAGGCAGAGAAGAAAAAAGAAGTTGTGGGCGCTGATGAGGCTGCCGCTAATGAAGCTGCCGCTGCTGCACAGGCCATCAAAGATGATTGCGAGAGTGATTTGCAAGAGGCCATACCAGCATTGGAGGCAGCACTCGATGCTTTGAATACCTTAAAGCCAGCCGATATTTTTGTGGTGAAATCGATGAAAAACCCACCATACGGTGTAAAATTGACATTGGAAGCGGTGTGTGTCTTAAAAGGTTTAAAACCAGATCGTAAACCTGGTCCGGATGGTCGCATGGTTGAGGATTATTGGGGTCCATCGATGCGTATGCTGGGTGATATGAAATTTCTGGACTCACTAAAAGCATTTGATAAAGATAATATACCGCCTGCAATAATTAAGAAAATTCGAGAGAAGTTAGTAAAAACATTTTTAATTAGTTTATAATAATTTTGAGTATTTTCTTCATACATAGATACATTGTTGATCGTGATTTTGTACCTGAGAAAATCAAGAGTGCCTCTGCGGCTTGTGAGGGTCTGTGCAGTTGGGTGCGTGCAATGGATGTCTACGACAAGGTTGCACGTATTGTTGTTCCCAAGCAAATGGCTTTGGCAGAAGCCGAAAACGATTTGGCTTCGCAAATGGAAAAATTGAATGGCAAACGCGCTGAACTCCAAGTAATCTTAGATAAATTGCAAAAGTTGAATGATTTTTTTGCGGAGAAATCGCGCGAAAAGAAGCGATTGGAAGATGACATTGACAATTGTGAGAAGAAATTAAATCGGTAAGCTGTAAACTAAACATATTTATTGTATGTAAGTATGTATAGGCTTGAGAGCGGTTTTCAGACATGGGCTTAGAGAAATGCTTTCGAATTTCTTAAAGTTTATCTCGCGCTTTCTTTGAGAGGGTAGCGAGTCTATTAATATTAAAACATTCAATACTTTACAAAATATTATGATATTGCCAATGATGCACTCAATTATAATAACAGACTTTTGTGGCATACTCTGCAAAGAAATAAATATCAATTTTGTTTTTACTGAATGCTATTCTTTTTCATCGTAGTGCTGAAAAATTGCTCGGCGGTTTGGGTGGTGAAAAAACACGCTGGTCAGAGGCAGCTACTAATCTTCATAAATCCATTAACAATATTGTTGGTGATGTGCTTTTAGCTGGCGGCTGTGTAGCATATTTGGGATTTTTTACAACTGAGGTAAGTGTTGCACGAACACGTTCCCGTTTGCCAGTGTTGCATTACCCACTGCAAAATTATATTGCATTGCGTGGCGTTGGCAATCCATGGCACTGCATTGTTAACAATGCATATTGCCAATCATCTTGTTACAATGACAAAAAAAAACTGCAGCAACAAAAACAAATAGAAGAATGCGAGTATATTTTTTAAAAGGTTCTTATTTCGTTGGAAAAGCACGGATAGTTATATATACATATGAACATACATCTTATACGTATGTACTACATCGTTAATATGTAGTACATCGTATTTCATACAATGTAGGGGAGAGGTTTGTTAGTTGCCGCTTTTTCTCTATTTTCCACTATACCACCGAAACAAAAGGTCTAGAAAAAAATTGCCATTAACTTAAAAAAAAATCATTTGCGGAAAAACGTGATCATAGTCGCTTGGACTCCTGATATTCCTTACAAGTAAGCAATTTTAAGTGAATGTTTTATTTCGTGTTTTAAGTGAATGTTATCGTCGTGGAAATTATGCAAATATTTCTTCGTTTTAAAATAAATTTTAAGAATTGATTGGCAAAAAAAGGGGTCTAATTGCGGCACCATTTTTCCCCCATTTTTTGTCGCTATTTTACCAACTCTTAGTCATTTTAAATGCACTTGGGCGAAAATTATATCTTTTTTGAATAATATTTTAAATTTTTCCTTGTGTTTCTTGTCTTTTTTGTGGTTGTTTATTTAACTTTTATCGAAGACCACGAAACACTGATTAAGGTAATTGTGGGAAACAATTAAAGAAGTGAAAGTGGAATAGAAAAGGATTCGTCAAACGGCCACCGAATTTGGAATGGATGATTGGAGTTTGGACGATACATCAGGTAACTCGATATGGAAGTTTCAGATATCGAGGCTATTGATGATGAGAAGGCCAAAATTGCGATTCCGGTGATGAGAGCGATAATGAATTCTCAATTTGAATTTGTTTCTTTTTAAGTATTTTTTTTTTAACCAAGTAAAACGTCAAAAGCTTCTGGCTGCCGTTTTATTCCAATAAAATATCAAAAACTTAACTAATTTAGATGCTTTCATTGAGATTTTTTACATTTGGGACATTTGGGTAAATTAGCAGTAACTTTTTTGTCATGACTCCAATCCAATTGGTATCTTTAGCAAAATTGTAGCTGTTCCAATGCAACTTGTTTTCCTATTTTATTCCGAGTTATCGGCCTTAGAAAAAAAGTGCGGCAACTTACAAACCTCTCCCCTACAGATGTTATACGAACTCGTTCCTAACCATGTTCACAATTTAATCCAACAAGCATTTTTTGTAGTTGTCAATCAAATCGAAATTAATTACTTTCATACAAAGCCTAGGTGCTAGTCATCGCTCCCAATCGCTCGCATGCAGTTTGTGATGCGATACTTTTATGCTGCCATACACTCTGTTGCAATTCTATATAACACCGCTCAAATAAAGGCTCTTATAATTGTTCGTAACAGATAAAAGTTTTTTTGTATGAAAATGGAGCATCCGATTCTTTTTCGATTTTATTACGTTAAGCGATATAACGGTTAAGCTTTCGATTTGAGAAAAAATAAATAAACTAACTGCTAAAAAGTGAGAATGATTTTCTGCTCTGAACTCTCATCAGCGAAGTTTTTATCCAATTCCTATAGATTATGCTTAGAGGGAAAACCCTGACAAAGCTTGAAAGATGAAATGAATTGGATTAGCCATTGCGTGTTATCAAATTACTTAAAAAATACCGCATTAAAACGAGACGGCTTCGTAATTTCAACAATTAATTAATTAATGCAACATCTTTGGGAAATAGTCAATATTTGAGCGGTCTTATAGAAGTGCAACAGAGTGTATGTGTTTTACTGCTATGTATATGGGTAACTAATAGGGTAAATGGTAAAATCATGAGCTGTTTAAATGTTCTTCTGCGTAATATTCCTGAACGCAAATTTTTTGGTCCGATATTCATGTTGTTTACGATATAGGAATGAAAAAAATTAATATGCATGCGCACGCAGACCAATTCCGGCAGCGTTGGTGTTGATGATGGAATTTTCTTGTGTAAACATTGCAATAGCAAAATAACAACAACAAAACTATTAAAAATATATATGGTGTTAAAAATTCTTTACAATTCTGTACGAAATTTTCTGTTTTGTTTTTCAAATGAATGCGTTTAGATTTTATGGATTTTTTCAATATTCGTGGGTGCAGGTGAGTTGCATGTTACTTACCATTGGAAATTATGGAGAAGTGTGAAAGGTTCTAGTATTATAAGTGCGAACAGTATTGTTCCTTTGATAGTATTTTCAATTAAATTGTGCTAATACTATAGGTATTATTTCAAAACTGGGAATAGTTACTATCGTTGAAGGGCTATAGTATGTTTTTCATGTTCACAAGGAGATAACTTTTATACTCTACCGACAGCGATATAAAAACCGATAGTTTGAATTTCGATTCCCTTAGCTTACGAATCTTCAAAACAAAATATCAGTCTGTTTAATGCACAAGTATTGTCTTCTCTCTCTTCTCCAAGTCGTGCAGCCGATAGTTAAGTACGAAAATTTTTTTGGTTGAAATATTTCTTCAGCGACCGAAAATAATGAAAAGATTGTCGACGAACACAGTACATCATATGTAGTGATATTTAAAAAAAAAAAAGTTTGTTGCATACTTTACAACCTAATTGTTGAATTTGTGGTAGGATTTTTGTATTTCCATTTTGTATGATGCTAGTAAATAAAAATGGGGGATTTTAAAGTTACCAATTTTATTTTATCTAAATTTGGTAACAATGAGAATACATCAACAGGTTTGTAAAAAATGTTCCTGGTGCTACTATTAAATAATTGGTAAAACAAACCGATTTTGAAAAATTAATGCTTACTCGAAAAGTTGAGATTACTCATACTACAGTTTAATATGTTATTAAAGTTTTTCATTAAGTCGGTAATGCTATCAGTGCTAAATGCGTCAATAAGCAATTATTTTAAGTAAGATTGAAATTTTAAATTTATAATTTAAACAATGATTTAAAAAAAAAAACTTTCATCATATTGGATGCGCCATTTGATTTTCGAAAATGCAGATTCGTGATCACAAACTTGTTAATTAATTTTTCAACAAAGAGTTCACAAAAGATCACAAACTTGTTATTTAATTTTTCAACAAAGAGTTCACCATACTAGATTCAGTAATTTTTTTTTTTTTTTAATAAATTTGATAACGGTTTCGTAACCCACAACGTGAAGAAATAAACAATTGTGTTAACAGGCTTGTTTTTCAACCAATCGTCCGATATATTGGATCCGCCATTTTATTTTTCCTAATTCAGATACCAGATTCGTGATTAACCACGCAATCAAATTTTCAATACAAATATAGAACGCATAGTATTTTGGTCCACAATTTGTTATCACTTAGTGGTTTTGTCATTGCCTCCTTCACTTCTTATCAGTTGGAATATAAGACGGAAATCGAAACCGCAACTTCCCTGGTGATAGTTTAGTACGCTACCACGAGGCTATCGAGTTCGTCTTAAAATTTTTTTATTTAATTAATTGCGTTACTCCTAAAAATTAAAAAATATGATATAGAATTTTATTTTTCGGTCTGGTATAAAAGATACAGAAATAAATAAATAATTAAATCAGAAATATATGTAAATAATATATATATATATATATTTAGAACTAAAATTATTAAATATGTATAATTGTGATCACGTTGATAAATTTAATTAAACAATTTGCAACAACAAATTGTTTAATTAAATTTTGTTAAGATAGATAAAAAAAAATATGCCTGAAAAAATTGCAATATATTTTTCAATAGGAACATAACAATTTTGTAATTAAATATAGAAGCTTTCCTATATACACTGGTGGCCATATCTAAAGCAACCAGAATAAAATATCGATATTAGACAAAAAAAAGTGGTATATATTACACAAAGACGGTAATTTTTAAAATTTTATAAATGATATTTTATGTATTTCAAATTAAAAAAAAAAAAAAAATATTAATTCATTACAAAATTTTTTTACAAACGACATTGACCCGATTTTTGGGTGGTCATAACTAAAGCAACTTTCACAGTCCAACTTAAAATTACACAATAATGTTAATAATCGATAGCATTACCCTTATTTTTGATAACTTCTGCACACATACGAGGCATAGAATCTATAAGTCGTTAAATTTGATCCTTAAAAATATTGTTCCATGCATCCTGTATACGGCTGAAAATGTTGTGTTTATTAGTCTCAGAATCCCTTTTAATCTTGCGATCTACGATGCTCCACAAGTTCTCGATCGGGTTCAGATCAGGAGACTGAGCTGGCCATGCGAGAGTTTTTATGTTTGCGTCACTCAACCAATCTTTAACGAATTTCGAGGTATGCTTCGGGTCGTTATCATGTTGGAAGACCCAAATAATAGGCATATTCTCTTTTGCATAAGGAAGCATTACATTTTCCAACACATTTTTGTAAACGAAACGATCCATGGTTGTTATTATTGGGTGAATTGGTCCAACTCCAGCATACGAAAAGCAGCCCCACACTATGATAGAACCTCCACCATGTTTAACTGTACCTTTGCAATACTGTGGTTTGATTCTTGCGTTTTTGGGTCTCCTTACTGTAAGATTTTTGTTATCTGAGCCCTTGATATTGAACTTTGACTCATCTGAGAACAAAATATTTCTCCATTGAGCAGTATCCCAACTGATATGTGCTCTCGCGAAAGCTAGCCTGGACTTGCGATTTTTTTGGAAATAAATGGCTTCTTTGATGGCTTTCGAGCGCGTAGACCAGCTTCTACCGCTCGACTCCGTACAGATCTTCCACTAATATCCAAGGATAACTCTCTCACCAATTCAGTTGAGATTACAAAAGGCTTCTTTTTTATTTCTCGAACAATTCTTTTGTCAACGCGATGTGTTATTTTTCGTGGCCTCCCTCCAGCATGTATTGTCACTACAGAACCAGTTGCAAGAAATCTGCTAATTATTGGAGAAATCACTGATTTTTGTATTGAAAACTTCTGCGAAATATTTTTTTGGGATAAACGGTTTTTATAATCATTTATAATTTGTTCTTTAACCGTATTACAATACTTGTTTCTAGCCATTTTGATAATTTTTTTTTAATTGCCTCTAACCCGAAAATATTCACGTGTTATGTTATGTCTTGAGAAATTCACAAAAATAATTGTTAACAAACGAATTAAATGTACAAAGTATAACACAAAATAAATAACGGTACTCCAAATAAGAATTGTTGACAACATAGTTTGTACAGTCAAGTTGCTTTAGTTATGACCACCGATCGAGTTAATTTGGTTTTTTCGTTTGTAAAAAATTTTGTAATGAATTAATATTTTAATTTTTTTTTTAATTTGAAATACATAAAATATCATTTATAAAAATTTTAAAAATTACCGCCTTTGTGTAATACCACTTTTTTTTGTCTAATATTGATATTTTATTCTGGTTGCTTTAGATTTGGCCACCAGTGTATCTATGTTTCTTTTGATTCACCAATGTCAAAACGTCGTTCAAAGTTTACATTTTTATCATGAGCGACGTTTGGAAATTATAAAAAATTACAAACTATTGAGTCGATTTTTGCAACTTTAAAAGCGATTAATCCAATTTTCTGTAAGAATAATCGTCCCATCAGACGCTGTGCGTGCAATAGTGGATAAATTGGAGTCAATATACTCACTATTGAATGTTACTGTCACAATGAGAAAACGAACCGGACAACGCACAACGCAATAACTCAACTGTTACCTTGATGTGTTTTCTATGATTAAGAAAAATATCCAAAAAAAATGTTATTCCTAACTTAAATATATGTATACATACATAACTCAGACAATCCCCCTATTCCATAATCCTGCGCAAAGTTACGAATTCGTACCTTGCAAGTCCAAATTATTTGTATTCTGGAATTCAATAGGAACTACTTATGTTCAATGTTGTTTCATTAAAAACGGATCGTTCTTTCATTTTGAAACCAGCATATAATTTTTTTTCGATTCCAGCATATAATTTTTGAATTGAATAATAAATTTTATGTCAGATGGAAAAGTAGGCAATAATTATTATAGCTTATTGAACCAATGAATTATGGATTTGTGTTGACAGCAATCATCTCCCAGCCTTTCATTACCCGCTTTACCCCCTACTTCCTGTGACTGACCTTTATATGTTTGAAAATATTTCGAGGCTTTGGTATATAAGTAAGTACATTACACAATAAAACTAAACTAGACCACTAAAATATGCAAAACATTTAACTATAAGTGAAAATTATTGTTATATGGTAAACTTTCAATTACATAAATACATAATTTTGTGTTCTCTAAATATGTGCTATCTTACATTAAAGTGGACGGAAAAAAGAGTTCATACTTTTGCCCCCGCAATTGATACATTTGGCCATTGGGACTCTAGTGTCATAAAATCTTTTCGATTACAAACACTTTTCGTGAGCTGGAAGCTGTGAAAAATTTTAATTTAAAAAAAAAACATGATCGGTTACAATCTCAAACGAACCGTTTCGTTTGATCTGTGTGTTCTGTATACATACATTATTGTTATTCTCTCTGTCAAACTTAACGTTTATTAAGCCCGTTTAAATACATTAGTTATGTATACTCTAAAAAACTTGCCAAATTCGGAACATAATTTTCGGAATTAAGTAAACACAAAGAAAAAAAATTATAGTAGGAAAAAATTATAGAGAGATTTAAAAAGAATTTTTTCGTCGGTAAAGAGAGAGCTTTCTCAATTAACTACTGAGTAGGTGTTAATGCTGGATCCTAGGTAAACGAAATTCTTGACAACTTCAAAAGTATAATTGTCAACAGTAACATTTTGTCCAAAACGCCCTGAGTTTTTGTTTGTTGACACAAGGTATATGGTTTTGTCCCGTTCACCACTAGACCCACTCGACGAGTCTCCCTTGCCAAATTGGAGAATGCTGCACTGACTGCTCGCACGTTGATACCAATGATGTCAATATCACCAGCGTATGCTAGCAGCATGACACTCTTGTAGAAACTAGTGCCAGAGATGTCGATATTCGCAGCTCGAATTATTTTCTGCAGCATAACGTTAAATATTTCGCACGATAGGGAGTCCCCTTGCCAGAAACCTCTTTTGGTATCAAATGGTGCGGTGAGGTCACTATGCTGGTGTCGATCAGACGAATAACCTTTGCAGGAATACCAAAGTCATACATTGCTGCATACAAGTGATGCCTAATCGTGCTGAAGCCACACTGTTACGGTCCCATCAGTTTTTGGTGTTTCGCACAGCACGCTCGATAAAACCTTACCATATATGCGATACTTATTAAGAAGATAGTTATCCCACGGTAGTTGATATTCTGAATAAAAACCCATGCATGCGTTTTATGAACTCTTCGCGTCAAGTCTTAAACAGTTCAGGTGACAAGCCATCTGCACCTGCAGCCTTATTGTTTTTCAGCCGAGCGGTGGCTGTTAGGATTTCCTCATAATACCCTGCATCATTAGATTTTCAAAAACGGAGCTGAAAGAAAATTTAATATGTAAAAATTAAGTATGTTAAATTCATCTCCACCCACCCTAATGTATGCACACATGTATAGAAATTTGCATTAGTTAATATACTTACTAAGCCATCTGTTGTATTGCATACACACTTATGTATATACAAATCGTATTTATTTTTCAGAACAATTTCACATTTAATTTGAGTGTTTGTTTTTTTCCACAATTTATCTCATTTATTTTAGTATCGCGTTAGTATATTAGATGATTGGAACGAGCTATGTGTACGAAAGAATATTCCCTGTTCGGAAAAATTTTCACTGGCTTCCACATTGGGTAATCCCATGCAGATACGTGCATGGTCATTGGCCGGTTTGCCAGCCGATAATTTTTCCGTCGAAAACGGCATAATTGTGAAAAATTCAAATCGTTATCCACTACTAATTGATCCGCAAGGTATGTACAATTTCCATACATTTAAATTGTTTTCATAGGTACATTTTGATTTTACATTAAATTTGCATATACTTAGTTTTCGAATGAATATAAACGTTAAGAGATTTAAATATCATATTTGAAACTTGAGTAAGTTTTGTTTTTTTTTTGGTTACAGTAAATTTGCATAATTTGTAGATGATATTTCATGGTTTAATATAAAATATATACCAAAAAAAATTTATAACACAATTTCAAAGGCTGCCCCTGATAGTTTTAAGCACATATTTTTAAAATAAATTTAGAAGAATTTAAAAAAAAACATCTTCCATCATTTGTTACATTCCATCTGTCACTATAAATTAAGAAAGACGTTTAAAGGGAAGGGAAGGGGTCAGCGGATTTCATACTAAATGTTAGGAGAGGCGTGGCGGAGGGAGGTGGCGGTTAAAGATTATCTAACACAAGATTTGAATTGCGATTTATGAATAAACATTTCCTTACTTACAAATTGCAATGTTCTGATGTATTATGTTTATAACATTATAAAATTCCAAAATATTCAGTGAAATACTATATTTAAAAAATTATTTTATTGGTAGTTCTCGGTTACCTTTTCAAATATGATTAAGTTATATGGATTATTGAAACACAAAAGATTTACCACTAAGATCACTAATGAGGAAACATGGCTGGTTTCGAAACGATTATCTGATCAGCCTGTTATACATATATACATTGTTGTTATTCACTCTACATATATCAAACCTAACATTCATTAAGCCTGTTTAATATACTAGATATACTAGATATCTTAATATACTTATTAATACAATACATCACATGAAAAATAAACGTTTTAAAGATTCATGTTATGAGTCTTAAGTATTCTGAGAATCTTATGAACCCTTACTCTGTATAGGGCATGGGGCGTGGTTGTTAAAAAAGCCGTGAAATTGTCTTTCGTAATTTATGGAAGACCCCTTACCTCACTTCGTAGACAAATATTACACAATCAAATTCCTACTAAAATAAATTTCTGCAACTTCTAGCACTTGATTTACCAATTTGCTTCTATTTCATAAATAAAAATACCTAAATAAAGTATTTTTTGTTGCCTGTTTTATTGCTCGTATGTCTTAATGTATGTATATTTGCAGTCCAAGCAAACAAGTGGATAAAAAGCATGGAAAAAAATAATGACCTCAAAGTGATGAAACAGAGCGATTCGAACTACATGCAAGTACTTGAGCTGGCCATCACTTATGGTAATCCGGTGTTGATTGAAAATGTTGGTAAGAAGTTTATTATTATTACTATTAGTATTAGTATATTTTTATTGTAATTTTCTTATTATTATTGTTATTATTATTACTTGAACGTCATCAACTCATCGTCGTTGTACGCGAGTATGTATACGAGTTTGTATGTTTAAATAGTTGATTTCATGGTTTCACATCATGAACCATCATTTATCGATGTATTATTATCATTTTTTTATATACTATACTATGTTAGTTGTTTTGTAGTCCAGCCAGTGTCTAAGTTTTTTTTTCGTCTTCTGTCTTTATTCTTTCACTTACAATGTCGATGATTTTCTTTCTTTTTCTTTTTCGTTATCCAGATTTTGTTTTGCCTTTATTTATTTATTTATTTATTATATGAATGAGTTCATCGATTCAAAATAGCTTCATAAGATTAATGATGTAATGAAGTAAAGCATAAATGATTTAATATTAAATTTGGCTTTGAACAACAACAAAGTATTAAATAAATATAAAAATAAAATATTGTATGGAAAAAAAGTAAAAAGACGGCTCAAAACTGTAGCAATTATAAATGAAAAATAATTACATCGATTCAACTAATGTGTTATTCATGGAGATAAGAAAGAAACCGATTTAACAAATTTTTTAGGAATTTTAATATACTTAGTACTATTTGCATTAGTTTTGAAAATTAAAATATAGCAAATACAAAGTGGTCGCTGTGGCGTAGTGGTAGTGCGTTGGACTGCTACGCAGAGTGTCCGGGGTTCGAATCTCGGCCCAGGCAAAATCAAAAAGTAGGAAAAATAATTTTTCCACACGGCAGCACCTCTTGGCAGGCAATGGCAAACCTACAAGAGTAAAAATTGCCTATGAAAAGCTTTTCACTTCGCCGTTCGGATTCGGCATTAAACAGTAGGTCACTTCCATTCATGTAAAAATATAACAATTGGGCTCTGTTTTTACGGAAAGTTAATTTTAAGTTGTAAATTGATGACATTAAGTTGACAAAATGATGTCGGTCAAATAACCAACTCCTGAGTTGTACACATTTGTGGTCGTTTTATGACATTTTGAATTGTTGCACGCAAAACATCTGATTTGGTCTTCAATGTTGGCTTCCAAGACTTGCAAGGTTTATGGCTTGTTTTGGTAAACGGGAGATTTCAAAAAGCTTCAAAGGAAGAAATCTGGCAATCTGGCAACAACAGAAGATCACACGGCCCGGAAATGGACTTTTCAAAATCTTCATAGTTGCCCGAGCTGTGTACTGCTCCATTGTATATTGTCAACAGGTTCTTTATCTGTCTACGACGCCATTTGCAAAAATGGCGGCACATTCACGTTATAACATTACTTTCTCACCTTGCAGTAGAATAGGTAGGTACTCATGCTTAGTTTTTTTTAAAAACACAACAAAAACTCCAATGATTGGATTTTACATTTGGTTTGTATTAATTTCAAAAATTTTATGAGGAAAGTAACTAAGTTACACAAAAAACTGTTAAAAGAAAAAAAAGAACAGAAATTTGTCAATTTAAATTTTTACTCATTTTATAGATTGGTTCTTTCGTGCCACAATATGTTAACTGTAATAACTCTTTAAAAAATATAATTCGGATTTTGTATGTACTTTGTGCACTTACTTAATTTTTTTTAAAGACGAATAGGGTAAAGGTTTCACTCCGTGTGTAAATCTATACTTAGATGTGGCGACTAACTTATCAGCTGTTCTCAGATTTTCTCATGTACTCATTGCAAAACTGTGCTGCTACCAGCATTTCAGAATCTCATTCCGGAATCTTATTAAAACCGGATTTAATTGTTTCTTCGCATTGTGTTTGACATAGTCATACAGGCAATCACTGTTTGGTCCAAGCAGTATGACATGCTGTATTACTGAAAACGGCATAAGTCCCTGGACCATTGTTGACTATCTAAGGCTTAAGCTTGGTTTAATTATCAAAACCTAACAAAATAAGGGAGATCGCATGCTACTATTATGGCAGAACAGCCAATTGAGAACCTAGACGAAGATTGTCGTAACCACGAAACGTAAAGTGACTAATAAAAAACGTATTTTGGGGAATTTTTTTTTTGGTTTTATTTATAGTGTACTTGCTTCATTGTGTGTTTATGAACACATTTTCTTGCCACAAGTATGAAGAGAAAATTAAAGAGCTTGAACGCGCTACTAATTTCACCTTCTATCAATTTTCTGACATTGATGTTTTCGTATTTCTACGGTTTTTATTTAATTTTTTTTTTTTTCATTTTGCCATATTCAAATTTAATTTGAAAACTTTTGATATTTCGCTGGTTTGTTCTTTTTTGAACATTGTGATTACTCAAGAGCGAAAAAACAACAACAAAAACACCAAACAGCAACAGCTTCATCATTTTACATTAATAAATACGAACAAAAAACTTATACTCGTGCAAAAAAAAATGATCCTTTTCTTGAGCTACAGCATATTTATAAATTTTTTACATACTTATACGTGCATTGGGAGAAAAAAATTCTTTATTATTAATTCTTGATTTTTACAACAACTCTCTACAATATATGTATGTGGGGTAGGTTTATAAGTACACGTATATAGTACATACTTGAAGATACTCAAATGTAGCTGGTTTGATTGCTTGCCTTTACGAGTAGATATAATACTCAAAAGTAGGCAAACATAGCCAGACTTACATACTTGCTTGCAGGCGGTTTTTTATTTATTTTTTATTTTTTTCTGAAGAGCGTTGAAGGAGAAAGAAGCGAAATATGGAAAACATTTTAGCGCCAAATCGTGCGTAAATTTTTTATGTAAATTTTTCTTGTTATATACGAAATATGCGAATATTTTTTGAGCTTTGTACCGTAAAATAATGTTTGTAGAGTTATTATCAATATTTTTCAGTGTGGTACTCTGAAATATTATCTAACCTTGAATTTCAGTTTCTTATTACAAGTTTTGCAGTTTTTCTTAAAGAATACATTAAAGTTATGGAGCAGTCTTGCTCTCTCCATATTTTTAATAAATGTTCGTACTTGTGCCTTAAAATTTTTCAAAGAATTTCCCTTGAACCACAAATATGAAACTTTTGGGGTATTCACAAGGTGTCTTATCATGTCGTAAAACTTTGTATTGTAAGAGAAATGAGAGAATGTATGGAAATTGAGAGGATACGCCACTGAAGAGGATACCTTGTGAATAACCCAATAATTCATATTCATTGTATGTAAGAGATGCTTTTATACTCGGTAATGAGAAGATTTGGAAAATAGAACAATGGGAGAATGGGAGAATGGATGTCGTGAGAACTTCGAGGCTCAGCGTTTGTTCGTTAGAATATTATGAGTGGAAAGACTTCATTGGCAAGGTGGAAATTAATCTACATGATTATGCAGATAGACAAGAGAGAAATTAAATCAAAAAATACTAGCAATTAAAGTATACTTTATTTTCTACTGTGATCATGCGCCAATAGAAAAAAATAATATCTGTAAATAAATAGTTTTATTCTTTTATACTTTCTATATTTAATACAAAACTGGAATAATACTAGACCAATATATAACATTTTTAATTACTTGAATTTCTCTTCTTTTTTTTCCTTAACAACAACCTCAAACAACAAACAAAATCAACAAAAGGTCAACGTTTGGATTCAAATTTAACGCCAATTCTAGAAAAAAACATAATTAAACATAAAGGTGGATATTTCATTAAGAGCGGCGATCAAATGATAGAATATAATAGCAATTTTCGTCTGTATATAACAACATGTCTGCGCAATCCACATTATCCACCCGAGATAATGGTTATGGTAAGTTTACATAGACCAGTCAGTCAGAACAGTGCGGAATATGTACTCGTAAATACTAGTGCATGCAGCAGCAAGAAGTACCAATGAATAAAATCCTATCATGATGCTGTGCTTGGTTTGGTATAATCACAAAAAAGAAAGAGAGCAAAAAAAGGGAAAGAAAATAATAACCCAGCAAAAAAGCATATCATCACTATCGTAATTTTTCTGCTGCTGTCACAGTGCTTGCTGTGTAAATAATTCTCTTCTTAAAATATGCAAATTTCATGAGAACAAAAATAAGTCGAAGAAGCAGCGGCAGCACACAGAAGAGATGAAGTTACGGTTGCAGAAATAACCTATACAAAAATCTACATACATACAAAAGAAGTGACAGAGTGGAAGTGAGGGAGTGGAACCACAGCGAGAACGAACAAAAATATGAATTTTCCAGTATTTTGCTGTAGTCAGCGTTTCCTTCTCGCTGCCTCCTATTTCATTTTTCTTTTTTATTTTAATTTTGCCTCCGTATCTGTGTATATGTTTATTTAATTTTTTATGCGCACATGTATGTGTATTTGAAGAAGACTTTCCTCTTCTCATCACATCTTATATTTTATTTTTATTATCATTCTTTTTTCATTCTTCCTCTTTCTCGTTTCGTTGCGCCACTCGCATTTCACTTTAGGTTACTGTATTAAATTTTATGATAACCGAACAAGGTCTGCGTGAACAATTGTTGGCCAATACCGTGGCGCGCGAACGTCCTGATTTGCAAGAGAAAAAGGAGCAATTGATTATTGAATCGGCTAGGAATCACGATGCTTTATACACAATCGAATCGAGAATTTTAGAGGTAAGCATTTTTTTTTGTATTCTTATTTCGTCATTTGTTTCTTCTTTTTCTTAAATTCAATTACAAAATTTAAAATCTTTTGTTTTGTTTGTTTGTGTCTGTTATTTTGGGTTTGCTCGTTCGAGTGTGTGTGTGTGTGTGTGCAATAGCTGTAAGCTGATATGAGCCAATCGTTCGTGTAGGAAAGATAAATTCGTATAGACAATTTTCATATAAGTACATATGAGTTTATTTATTTATGATGTTACTGACAACTCAATTACCTGGAAAGCTTGAGAGGTGGTGATATTTTAAATGCTTAAAGCTCATGAGGAATTTTCAATATTTATGTGAAATCTATAAGTATCGAATATTATTTGCGGTAGTTCGTACTAAATACGGTATATCAAGAATATATTTTTTAATTTAAATTTACAATAGAAAATATTAATAAGTATATAAATAAAAATCAAGAAAATACATATTTATATATTTGCTATTAAAACGCGAATTGTGAAGAGATGAAAATGTTCGGATTACAAAATTTGAAGATATCTCTTATTACGACCGCAATCCATGAGATTTCAATTTAACCAACCGGAGTTGATGAAATTGGATGTGAAATCAGTTTGTTCAATGGTTAAATTACATATGGCTTAACTTTACTTAACATGGTGAAGATATCGGTCAACAAATCGTAACTCCTTTAGTCATTTAGGTAGGAAAACCTCATGCCGTATGTGGTACCTAATACCACATACAAATGCCTTATTTTGCTAGAGACCTAACTTAAAATTTTTCCAGTTTGGGGTTTTGACCAATTATAATTGTGTAAGCATTTCCATACACATTTCTGCCAAAAATCTTTGGGGCCATATACCAGAAACATACGTATTTTTCTTTAACTTTAAATTAACATTTTTGATAACATTACTCAAAATATTAGATTTTTAAAAGGTCTTTTTTGTTGCTTTTCGTGAAAAATTTTAAAAATGCGCGATAGTGCTTTATGAAAATACTTACTTACTTACTTTTAATGGCACAAAAACCCATGGAGGGCCTAGGCCGAGCTTTTCGCATCTACTCATGTTGTGTGTGTTATATTTGTACATGAATGGAAGGGACCTACAGTTTAATGCCGAATCCGAACGGCGAAGTGAAAAGCTTTTCATATGCAATTTTTACTCTTGTAGGTTTGCCATTGCCTGCCAAGAGGTGGAGCCGTGTAGAACAATAATTTTTTTTTAATTTTTGATTTTGCCTGTGCCGAGATTCGAACCGCGGACACTCTGCGTAGCACTCCAACGCACTACCACTACACCACAGCGACTTTATGAAAATAAGCTAACGAAAATATCGTCCCCTTAATAAAACAATAGTATATAATTTGTTTGCCATTTCGAGATAATGGAGTTTAAAGTTATTGTGTTATTAGACGTCTGGGAAAACAGTAATACTTATTTCAGAAAATAATCGATGTTTTTAAGTTGTGGTCATTTAAATATGTGGTGGAATAATCAGGCTACTAGTAGATGATATTTCATTAATTTACAAGTGCTTTAATTGCAAATAAATGGGATTCAAAGTACCATGATGTCACTTAGGCTATTTTATTTGTTTTATAATATGTATGAAAATCATTATACACTATTTTATTTTGTATGGTATACATACACTATTTTATTTGAATCTTTTACACCATTTATCACTAAATACTTTTAAATTGTCGAACGAATGTTTATGCAGTAAAACAAAGTAATTGTGCTTAACAATCCATTTTATTCATAATTCACAGTCATTTTTTGGTATTTCAATGACACGTTGTTAAATGTTTTGCAAATACAATTTTTACACAGTTTAAATTAATTAAGTAAAAAATACATGAATATATACATAAATTTTTGATACACAGACCCTTAAGATCATTGTACTTTAAGGAAGATATGGTAAGCTGTTCCTTAAATTTAGGGCACAAATTTCGGGTATCACAGTTATAAGTGGTTGATTTCCTCCTCTTTTGTTCCATTATGTCAATTGTTTGCCACTCGGAGTTCCAATTGTCTTTGTAGAGCAGCAAATTTGGATTAACTTTCTCCACTTTAATTTGCTGAATCTTTAACCAATTCACTGAGTTGTTTTCGTTATTCTTTTTGAAAGTGTGCCCTAATCTGCTGAACCATTCCTTGTGATCATAAATGTCGTACCAGAACATTCTTTCCACAATGTATGGTTATTTTCTTCGTGCCAATCGCAAAATCGTTGACCATTCCTCGGGAGAGTAAATGGATATATTTCGATTGGCCCGTTCAATTGTCGAGTGCATACAATCCGCCTCCATTTGTGTGTGGCCGCTCTCTAAATACTTTTACGTAACCGTATTTAAATTCAACTTACGAATTACGTAAAATAGCAGCGTTGCAATATAACGATTCCTATTCTGCCCACCACAACAATCAGCAAACTCTACAATCTATCAAACAGTTGACATTAACAGTGTAAACAGATTTTAAGCTATTGTTTACGTCAACCGTAGAACACACAGAGAAATTTTGTACGATATATAAAATATTGTATAAGTGTCATACGGATTGAAATAATGAAAATAAAAATAGTGTATGCTTTTTATACACTATTTTTCTTTGAAATTATATTCAGAGTAAAAACTAATTAAAACATCATACCTGCACTTACACAATTATTAATGAAAATTTTCAAGCACGCAATTGTACGCTAATATTTCAATTGATCTTTTGACCCACTTTGTGGAAGTAGAATTTCACCAAATTTTGACCACATTTAGAATCAGTTATGTAGAATAATGGTTCATGCGTATACACTATTGTTCTATTGAGGGGACGATATATTACCTGGTTAAAAAATAAATGACTTATCCTAAGAACTGACATATAAATGTTTGTCAAAAACGGTCACGCTCCCGGAGCTTGAAAATTACAAATTCGCCAATTTGACGAAGTTATAAACAATTAACGAACTTAACGAACTTTAAAAGCGATTTTCTTGAAAAAACTTTTTAGGCTGACTGCCATAATATCTCGGAAACTAACCGATTGCCTTGAAATTCGTCATAAATATTGAGAACAGAATTGCCTATATCTAGATTTTATATCTATACATAAGTAATACATATCTATATTTTACATAGTTCGGGCATATATATTTTTGACGATTGTGCGGACAACTCAAGCAGAATAAACAAAAATTGGATTTTTTTTAAGTGACCTGTCAGCCAGCTAGCGAAAAATTTTGGAAAGCGTCGAACCTAAGGGACCACCTATGCTACAGTTTTATTACGTTATTGCTGTAATGTATGTAAAATATAAAAAGTATAAGTAAAGGGTGGTTGGGAAATACTAAAAATATACTTGCAAAATGGTGAATCTTCTACCGAAAGTGTAAGAAAATTACGTTAAAAATTCGATAGAAGCCTAGCGACTCCCACGTAATTTGCGGGATCTTTATTGGATAAAACCAAGACGTTCTCGTACTTCTACAATATGCACAACCGAAAAAATTTCTTCTGTTAATCACAATGTGCAAGAAGACGGTATAAAGCCGTGCAAAGTTCAATTAGTGCAACAGCTGAAGCCACAGAACCATCCGCAACGTTTTCGGTTCGCTAATTGGGCTCTCTAACTCTTGGAATATGATGAGCATTTTTACCGAAAAATCATCTTTTCAGACGAAGCTCACTTTGATCTCGGTGGTTACGTTAATAAGCAAAATAGACGTACTTGGGGCTCAGAAAATCCATGCGCAAGTAACTATTTGGGCCATTTTTCTTTGAAAATGAGGAAAAAAAAGTGGGTTTTAGTGAATGGTCTGCGCTACCGCACAATGAAAACTGTTTATTACTGGCCTATTTTAGAAGATATGGGCCTTGACAACATTTGGTTCCAACAGGATTGCGTGCCGTATTAATGAAGTAGTGTAACAATCGATCTTTTGCATGGGAAGCTTGAAAATCGCGTTATTAGCCGTTTCGGTGATGTGCATTGGCCAGCAAGCAGTTGCGATTTGACTCCGTTGGACTTTTTTTATTGATAGCCGATATAGATAAGTGTTACGCTAACCATCCAGCAACGATGGAGGCTCTTAAGGACGAAATTGGTGCGGCCATCGGTCAAGTACAGCTTCATACAGTCGAAAATTTATTGAAAAATTGGGTTGAACTTTCGAATAATAAAAACCATATTGAAAATAATTATTCTTTTTATTATTAATACCAAAATAAAATTCCAAATTATAAATGGGCCAGCAGAACAATTTAAGAACGCTTTATCTGTGAATTATCCAAAAATAAATAAATATTTATCTCGATTAAAAGGAATCTAACTCAGAAAATTCAAAGTAGGGTATTGATTTTCAGTATGTACTCTTTGCACCCCATAAAAAAAACTCCTGGCCCAAAACGAAATGTCGCATATGTTATATTGAAAATTAAAAATATAAAATTATATGAGGAGGTTTTACGACCGAAAACTTATATTCTTCTGAAGCAAAACCTTCTAAGACTTAAACTGTTCTGATTGCTTTTGGCAATTTTTAAATTTAAACCAGCTAGCTAGTGCCGTATTGAATTGCCGTACAATTTTCAGTATAATATTTTTACAATTCACTCATTACATAAATCATTATCACATATCACATATCTCTACGACAGGTACTCTCATCGTCCGAAGGCAATGTCCTAGAAGATGAAAATGCCATTAACATTCTGTCATCAAGTAAAATTCTCTCCGAAGAAATACAAGAGAAACAAGTGATTGCGGTTGCAACAGAAACGGAAATTGATGCTGCTCGACAACAATATGTGCCGGTGGCCAAACACTCTGCGATTTTGTTCTTCTGTATTAGTGAAATGGCAAATATTGATCCAATGTATCAATATTCACTGGCATGGTTTATCAATCTGTTCATAAATGCTATACTCAAAGCACCAAAATCAAACGTACTGCTCGAGCGTCTAGACAATTTGAATAATTATTTTACCAAATCTATATATCAAAATGTTTGTCGTTCACTATTCGAAAAGGATAAACTAGTAATATCGCTGGTGATGTGTTTGGGTATTTTGATATCAAGGGTGAGTAGATAATTGGCGTTTTTGTATTGCAAATCGGTATATTTGTAGTTTTCACTTATAATATTCAATTACTTTTAATACTTACAATTAAGATTTCATTTAGCGAACTTTTATGGAAATCTATTCTGTGATGAATACTTATGTATATTTTTTGTTTTCATAGAGTAACTCTAATGATGATTAATTTGTCATTTTAATCCAATATCAATTTGCATGAACAAATGTGAAACTTAAGCTTGCAATCATTTAAATGGAATTTGTTATTTTTCTAATTTATTTTTGCTTTTACTTTCGGTTTTTTACTCTTTTTTACTCTAAACGATGCTGCTGCTGCTGCTGCTGCTGCTGCTGCTGCTGCTGCTGCTGCTGCTGCTGCTGCTGCAATGATGTTTATGCATTTCCTTTATGGAATTCAAACGCTAACAACAAAATAACAAAACAACAACTACAACTATTACTGGAACAAAAATTTTAAAATGTTAAAAGGAAAAAATAAATAAATCGCATTTGTTGTTCTTCCTAACTGGAGGCTCTAGTCTGCAAAGTGTTCCGCCTAATCCGGCTGCCGGTTGGCTTCCAGAAAAGGCATGGACGCAAGTTGTCCGCGCAAGTGACTTGGAAGGGTGAGTGGCATGAATATGCAAGCGAGCGAAATGTAATTGGTCGTTGCTCCTTTTTGGCTAATGATGCACTTAAATTTTAAAACTGGTACTTGAAAGCACCAGCGTAAATAGTTTTGTATAAAGGTCTTGCCAATAGAATAAAACGAGAGTAGAGTTGGCATACAAATCAAATTGTAAAATGTGATAAGAAATTTGAACTCTTTTAAAATGTTGAAAGAAATTGAAATCTTTCATGCTCAATATGTATAAGTAAAATCTTATAAATGCAAATTTGAACAAACTCTTAAGTAATTAAATAATTTTTCAATAACTTTATAACATTGTGGATCTTATTTTTATTATAGTTTAGAGAATTTCTATAACAAGTTCGTTGCGAATATTAGTCCATGGAAAGCTTATTACGACTTATCATCGCCTGAGCTAGCAAAATTTCCTGCTCCATATGACAATATTGATGAAATGCTATGTTTAATTTTGCTTAAATGTTTGAGATCCGATAAAGTGGTGCCAGCAGTGCGGGTAAGTTACAAAGTATATCAAGAGGAATGAGCATTCATAGATATTTCTGTCTCATAAATTACAAAATACCAATATTAATGCAATATCTACACACCCACTCACACATTCATATGCACGTATTAAAGGAATGCTCTAAAGCTCTCCATCGTTAAAAGTATAAAACAGTATACCAAAGTTCAAATACATTTTGTATATGAGTGTGTTTGTATGTGTATTCCAAAATGTAATGACGGATGAATGTTTGTATGCATGTAAGCATCTAACAAGTTACGATTGTGATTCAAGTTTATCTTTATTACTTATTAATGCGAATGCAAAATTCTATGATAAGTTTTAGTTCTGACTTGATTCCTTCCTGCTATTTCAAATTCTCGATTTTTATAATTTTCTGTTACATTTTGTCTTTTACTTATTTTAATTCTAGAATTTCATAACGCGCAACATGGATCAATCATTCGTGGAGCCACCGCCCTTTGATTTGAATGCTTCATTTGGTGATAGTTCACCAAAAATTCCATTAGTATTTCTACTGTCGGCCGGTTCTGATCCAATGGCCAGCTTGTTTATGTATGCGAAGATGCGCAACATGTATGACAAGTAAGTCAATTACTTATAGACAGGGGAGATAGGGGTGTAGCTTTGAATGTCAACTTTGTGTACTAAATTGACATAAGTTTAAAATAAATGATACAGAAAAACGTTTTATTTTTCTTTTTAACCATTACAATTTGAAATGCAGCTAATTCCCTCAGCTGAGAAAAGCCAGCGGAAAAGTTTTGAAAATGTTTTAATTTGAAATAAAACTTGTATTTTATAACTAAAAAATATTGAAATTACCAAGTAAAACAAATAAAAAGTCGTTAATATTTCCTTATTAATGGTTGCTCTATTAATAGGAATTGCATATACAATATATAATTTTTTTTTAATATTTCCTGAATATTGTGTAAGCTTTACTTTGTCTCTGAATTCTTTTTAAAGTAGAAATTAGTTGTCATCATTTAAAACTTTTGTACGAATAACTCTAATATTCGAATATTCGGAAAAAGGACCAGTAGAATTAAAGTTCGAGTTTGGGTTGGCACATTAGTTAACCTAATCGAAGCGGAGATACGTCCTGTGTTGAATTCAGTAGTTACAAAAACTAGTAGTTTTAATATTTATATCTGAATCATCTGTTGACTTATTAAAATAAGTAAATAATTAGGTAATTTAATAAGTACTTAATTAACATGAAAATCAGGTGTTCGTAAGACTCAGATAAATCCTGTTAGATTTAACAATGTAGGCTGCATTCCCTACAAATCTAAAATTCTACCACAATCTACATCCTTTTTTTATTATTTGAATTATTTGGGCAATACCAAATCTTTGGTAGTTTATTGAAAGAATGCAGTACGATAATTATTTTATACTTCTTTGTGATTGATATGTTTTTCAACTTCAAATCTTACTGATTTGTTTGTATTGTCAATTTTTGCATACAACCCCTGGTGCAGATAGAATTGTGGAATGGAGGGAAATATGATTTTTTTATTTTCATTCCGTACAGTGATTCGATTCTATACAATGGCTGGGCAAAAGTCGAAGGTGCTCCAAAATCTTTACGAAATTTTACATACAAATAAATTTGGAGACTGCTGATCACAAACATTTATTGCAATCGTTTTTAAACTAGGCTCGAATTTGCGTATTTTTTGATTATTTTTGTCCAGCTATAATCGCAGATAACCTGAACAGATTTTAAATAAATTTAATTTGTTTAATGGAGCCGACATCCTTTGTTAAAAAAGTCTATCTTTTGCTTTATTTGAATTTCAAGCTGAATAGTTTCGCAGCCACAACTAAAAAGTTGAAATTGAACATGAACAAATTTTGCATAATTTTATTCGACTTTGAGTTTCTATTTAGTTGAAGTATACGCCACTGTATAGAACATTAAATCATATACATATTTCTTAATGTCAAAACTAATTTTTAAAAAATTGTAGTGATTCAGTTTAGGTAGTTGCAATCGCTCCTTTAATGCAATACAGTTTTGCGTATAAATATACAAACATACATATTAATACATATGTATGTATATATTCATTTATTATGCACTTGTCTATTCAACAGGACGAAAACAATTTCATTGGGTCAAGGGCAGGGGCCACGTGCCGAAAAAATGATTATAGAAGCAAATCGCTATGGGCATTGGGTGGTTTTGCAAAACTGTCACGTTGCCGTCAGTTGGATGGGTGAATTGGAGCGCATCTGTAATGATAGTTCGCTTGCGGAATCAGCACATCCGGACTATCGTCTATGGTGCACATCATACCCGAGTTCTGTGTTTCCGGTATCCGTTTTGCAAAATTCAGTTAAAATGACAAATGAACCACCAAAGGGCCTAAAACAAAATATGCTTAGATCATTCAGCTCGGATCCACTGGTGCGTGATAAATTCTTTTCAAATGCATTTCTATACTCGGATGCGGCAAATAAATGTTGGTTGCGCGGCGTATTCTCGTTGGTTTATTTTCATGCAGTGGTGCAGGAGCGCCGCGAGTTTGGGCCTTTGGGCTGGAACATACCCTATGAGTTTAGTGAAGCGGATTTAAAGTGAGTAACAACGAAATATATTGTAGAAATAAATACAATACAAAAATGCATTGTGAGTGATTGGGTGTTGGGTGGCGATTGTTTTGGGTTTACATTGTTTATTGCTCACCAAAACAAAACTGTCACGCGAAAACACAAATTTTTCATTTTACTAAACAATTTTGTGTTTTCCGTTTAGCTTTTTTTTTGTGTTTTGTTCTACCTCAAATCCAATTTGGATTTATGTTATGTATTTGCAGAATTTCCCTGCTTCAATTGAAAATGTTTATAGCGCAAAGCAAAAGTATACCATTCCGTGGACATGTTTATCTTACCGGCGAATGTAACTATGGCGGCCGGGTTACCGATGACAAGGATCGTCGCTTAATCCTGTCGCTATTGAACATGATCTATAATCCTGCAACTATTGAAAAGGACAAGTAAGTTTGACAGCTGAAATAAAGGTTCTACGGGATTGAATTGAATGAGATAAAAAAAACGGGAAAATAAAAATGGCAAAGCAATTTTTAAGGATATTGTAAGCAAAAATGTCAAAATTGTACGGCATTGCGATGTTGGTTTTATTTTTGTAGAATGAAAATATTTCTCTATTTTTATTTATTTTAGATTTATTTTTACATTTGCTCTCCTTCTCCCTTTTCCCTTTGCTTTTCTCTTCTAGTTATTCTTTATCGCAATCCGGAAACTATAGAGTACCATTAAATCCCACCCGTGTCAATGCCATCGATTACGTTATGTCATTTCCACTTAGTCCGCATCCGGAGGTGTTCGGTTTGCATGAGAATGCTGATATAAATCGTAATGACAACGAAACTAATAGCGTAAGCCAATTTTCCTATATTTGATTGAAGTGAGATATCGAGTTTTCAATATATTTCATTTCCTAAGTAGTAAAGCCTAACATTAAAGCGTGTCTCTCATTTTTCACTGTGAAACAATATTTTCTTTTAGCCTCATGAAATACGCAAAATTTAAATAAAATTATAATTTGAAAATAACTTTTCAGTTTTTTCTCTTTTCCTGTTTGTTCTCAGCTCATTCAAGGTGTCCTGCAAACCCAAACCGATCTAATGGCATCCGTGAAAACAAGTAGTGGTGGCGCTACTGGCGGTGCAACTGTTGATCCAGCATTTCGAATTTGTAAAGATATTTTAGCACGTCTACCACAACCATTCAATATCGATGAAGTTGGAGAGAAATATCCCGTAATGTACTCAAATTCCATGAACACCGTACTTAGGCAAGAATTGATAAGGTAACTCCTTGCGTTTTGAGGATATACCCATACAGGTATTTACATATGTATATTAATCGACCCCATTCAAATGCATTTCATAGATTCAATCGATTATTGGATTATATACGCAAAAGTCTCAATAATGTGCAAAAAGCTATACAAGGGCAAATTGCTATGATACCTGAGCTGGAGCGTACGCATATATCGATGGTTATTGGAAAATTGCCTGCAGATTGGTTAAAGAAAAGCTATCCCTCGCTGAAGCCACTTGGCAGTTATGTTAGTGACTTCTTAGCACGGTAAGATGATAAGCATGCATTTTGAAATACATACGAGTTAAATATAAAAATTATATTTAGGGTCTTTATAAACTTCGATAATGATATATAGGTTTTCAATAGAAGCTTCTGTATAAAATAAACTCAAATTAGTTTAACTTTTTAAAGTTTTTCTCAGATTAAAATTGTGTTTTTTTTTTTCTTAATATGCGAGTAAATATGATACCATATTTCTCGAGAGTCCGAAATGAACGACTTTCATCTGCTTTTACCTGTATTGACTTAATAATATTTTCAATAAATTTATATCACAATATACGTCCATCTATTTTTTAAAATTTGTCTTTTCTATAAACTTTAGCTTTTGAAAATCTTAGATTTATGGATGCATCAAGCAGATTAATATTTTTCTTTTGAAATGAAAGTTATATCGACTGCAAATAACCTTATTTATACATATGTCGACAAAAGTATGTATGTTTTATAATAGAGTAGAAATTTTAGCTTTTCCAGCTTACTAAAACGGCATAGAAGAAAATTATATAAATGTGTCGTATTGAGAGCCGATGAATTGGCAAATATTTACAGTTTTTGCTGCAACAGCAACATATTTATCTAAAAGAAACAAAATATAATGGAAAATTTTATATTGTAAAGTAAGTATGTGTAACTATGAGAAAAGTGTAACCCACGGGGCAAGTTTCGATGCTTGTCCCAAAAATTTAATCTCTTGAAGCTTAAACGAAGTTGAGTCTTAAATAAGTACATTCTGCGTCCATTAAACTTCATACTTTTGTATGTAAGTACTGCACATACAAAACGCGCTCATTGCTAACGTAGTAGCGATTCGAAACGTCCTTAGCAGCTTTTTCTCCCCCGATGGGCACAAAAATTTTAGAACCTCCGCCAAAGGATGTCGCTGTTGTATGCGAGTGCAAAAGTTTTCATTTAAAAATGCATTTTATTTTGTACGTTTGCTGTTCCTTTGTGAAACGACTCAGTTCGTTTTTGAGCTCTTTATTATTAAATCAAATAATTGAAAATAAATTGAAAGAAATACAAGAACTCAATTTCAGTGCACAAAGTGTTTGCGAAAGAATGTCATTGAAAATTATTTATTTTCTTTTCTTTATTTTTTTTTTTTTTATGTTAATCTTGAAATTGACTTAAGCTTGAAAAACTTGCATCGAATATATTGGTATTGGTAAAATACTAACATTGAATTATTCTCTTTTTGGTTTACGTTTTCTATAGATTGGAATTTTTTCAAGGCTGGATTGATGAGGGAGAACCTGCTGTTTATTGGCTTTCAGGGTTCTATTTTACACAATCTTTCATTACGGGCGTTTTGCAAAACTACTCACGTAAGAATCGCTTTCAAATCGATATGGTGGAAGTAAGATTTGAAGTGACGAAATTCGAGAATGACGTGGATAAACGACCAAATTTAGGTGCATTTATACGCGTAAGTTGAACAATTAGTTTATTCAGTTTTCTACAAATTTTAAAGACTGTTTTATATAAAGATTTATATATTTACGCCACCAAAAACATGCACACACACACATATTCAGGAACAAAAGTCCATCAATGATGAGACCAAATTCTTTCAAGTAAGATATACGACAAAAAAACCAACAAAGCATTCCAATTTCCTCAAAACATAATTTCAAACCATTTACCTTTTCTTGTTATACATATGTATAAGACATAATTACTAATCATTCCTGATTTTTTTTAACCAAACAGGGTCTCTTTGTTGAAGGTGCACGCTGGGATCGCACGACACAAGAATTGGAGGAATCATACTCGAAAATCTTATTCGATACGATCCCAGTGATATTCTTTCGTCCTGTACTCAAGGGTGACTCAGGACAATCCAAAGAAAATCTGCGCACCGTATACGAATGCCCTGTGTACAAGACCACTGAAAGGCGTGGCATACTTTCCACTACCGGTCATTCAACGAATTTCGTTATGTACATGCAATTGAACTGCAGTCGCACTTCGATGCATTGGATTAATCGAGGCACTGCTAGTCTATGTCAATTGGACGATTAGAATACGAGAGCAGCACAAAGACATTTTTATTTTGAGTTATTTTTTATATAAATATATGTCACTGATGTATATTTGCATATGACATCCCTTTCAGTTTTAATTAAACTATTTTATAAAAAAAAAAAAATTTTAGACTTTTCTTCAGAAATGTAGTTCTTTACAGATGTAAAGCGCTACATCGTTTAAACTGAAAATTTTTTTAATTTTTATGAGGTAAATTCATTAAGCAGTGATTGTAACTGAAAAATTGTAAATTTTTTGTTAAACCGTTTTGCATTGCATAACGATTTTGATTTAAAATATAATTTCATTGAAAGAGCAATATGTATGTATTCTTATCCAGTTACTACTGTTTTGGAATCAAATTTAAAAAGAGTTTACTAAAATCTGGAGGCGGACATATCGTAATCAAAATATATTGTAACTACTTAAAATTATATTCGCACGTTATGAAGTGATCAACTGCTGTGCACACGTGGCGCCACTTGTCGTTAAATTTTGAATGTTGCTCTGTATCGGCTGTAACGCTGTTGTTTATAGCTAAATTATATCACCGATCATCAAATGGACAGTTTCAGCTCCATTAAAACCACGTGAGTAGATCGACTCGAATGAAATCGCCAACATGATTGATCGCCCATCATCGCTACTCCAGCCCAACTATTCAACTATCACATCTACATTTGTTTAACCGCTTTTGTTTAACCGCAAATTGAGATTCGTAAACATAATAAATACTCGTATAAAAACGTAATTTTTTTTGTCGATCAGCTTCCTACATTCTCTAAATGAATTTATTTAACGATAGACATAAATGAAAACAGATAGTGAATTGCTTATACCATACTGTGTGTAGAGACATAAACGAAGTATGTATGTTTGTACGATTGCACCACCAGATAAAACAATATACATACGTACGAGTAATTTTAACGTTGCCACAAGTAAACCAAAATCCGTTTGATATTAAACCATTGCGTTATTTGATTCTTCTACATACTTACCTAGATTAATGCGAAATAATAAATTTTTAAGCTATAGCAATAATTATTAAAAGCATCGTTTGCCTCTTCTTGCTTCTTCAATTTTGAATCCTATGTATTTAGAAACATGCTTAGCTTGATCTTGAAAAAACGCGCGCTCGCTCTCAAGTATTCGCGGTTCGGTCAAATTTCCGCTTGTAATTAGAGCTGTTAAACTGCTATTGATCTACCTACGCGTTCGATTAAAAACTTTAACGTAACTACTTGGCTACTTTCGATTTTTCTTCTTCTTAATGAAATAGCAACATAATTAGGCGAAACACTACACCAGACGACAAACCGACCGCTACGGTGTGAATTGAAGATGCGTTATAATTAGAATAACTGGTTTGCGATTTCACTTTCAGGTGAACGTAATGTAAGAATTTTGTATTTGATTATTTATTTTTGCAAAAATAATCTTTTGATTTTTCGGTATAAATAGCATGGCAAATTAAGTTTTGAAACATAACAAATTTTCATTTCTAAACAACAAGCAGTACTGGATTAAAACAATGGTTAGTATCAATTTATTATTCAGCAACTCTTATCCACGCAGATATCCTGCAGAGTTATTAAGTGCGATCATCTAAAACCAATGTTGGACAATTTCAGAGATTCTTCATTTTGGGATTTGCTGTGTTAGCAGCTGCTTCAGCAGCTTCTATATCAAGTGAATACTTGCCACCGGTAGCGGATAATGGCCTACCAAATCAAGAATATATACCACCCGTCGAGGAGCAATCAGCACTCGCTGATGATGGATATCGTTATAAAGTCGTACGTAGACTAAGGCTCAGACATCGTCGCGATGTCAATGAATTGCCATCCAACGAATACTTGCCACCCACCGAAGAAGCGTCAGAAGAATCAGTAGCTGTTGCCGCTCCAGAAGAATCTGCGGTTCTCGCTGATGATGGTTACCGTTACAAAACTGTGCGTCGCATCAGATACCGTCGTCGTCGTGATGTTAACGAACTTCCATCCAACGAATACTTGCCACCCACCGAAGAAGCGTCAGAAGAATCAGTAGCTGTTGCCGCTCCCGAAGAATCGGCTGTCCTCGCTGATGATGGTTACCGTTACAAAACTGTGCGTCGCATCAGATACCGTCGCCGTCGTGATGTTAACGAACTTCCATCCAACGAATACTTGCCACCCACCGAAGAAGCGTCAGAAGAATCAGTAGCTGTTGCCGCTCCCGAAGAATCGGCTGTCCTCGCTGATGATGGTTACCGTTACAAAACTGTACGTCGCATCAGATACCGTCGCCGTCGTGATGTTAACGAACTTCCATCCAACGAATACTTGCCACCCACCGAAGAAGCGTCAGAAGAATCAGTAGCTGTTGCCGCTCCCGAAGAATCGGCTGTCCTCGCTGATGATGGTTACCGTTACAAAACTGTACGTCGCATCAGATACCGTCGCCGTCGTGATGTTAACGAACTTCCATCCAACGAATACTTGCCACCCACCGAAGAAGCGTCAGAAGAATCAGTAGCTGTTGCCGCTCCCGAAGAATCGGCTGTCCTCGCTGATGATGGTTACCGTTACAAAACTGTGCGTCGCATCAGATACCGTCACCGTCGTGATGTTAACGAACTTCCATCTAACGAATACTTGCCACCCACCGAAGAAGCGTCAGAAGAATCTGTAGCTGTTGCCGCTCCCGAAGAATCGGCTGTCCTCGCTGATGATGGTTACCGTTACAAAACTGTGCGTCGCATCAGATACCGTCGTCATTAAATTGCTAGCTAGCTAAGTTTATTTGTATGTGGATAGAAAATTCAAGATATATCGTTAAGTTTGTAATAAAAACTGCATTCGAAATACGAAAATAAATAAAAAAAATTTATATTTATACGAACAATTGTAAAAATACGCTTAATATTTTTTAACACTCAACCCTTTCTAACAACCCACAATCCACAAACTGAAGCAAAAGCTTCAGCATCTTATCTAAGTATAATTTTTATCTTATCTCAACAACTTGATAAGCGATTTTGAAAAATATGTAAAGAGAAAAGTGTAGCAGACTTTTTAGTTGTGAATTGGTTTTTGTGGCAAACACTTTGCAAGCCTTTGAAAGTAACAAACGAAAATTTTTTTTTAAATAATATTAATAATTGATATATAATATCACAGTTATATACTTTATAAAAAACGATACGATATGAAGTTGATGAATAAGAGCGCGGCTGCCTTGCTGATCTTTTTAGGTATAAAAGTTGTAATTTATCCAGATAGAAACAATTTAATTACCTACATACACATACATACATATATTTGGTGGAATATTCTGTGATGAATCAGAATATGTAACAAATCTATGTCAGTTGCTAATTTTATTAGACTGTGTGTGTATTACAAAACTCTACCTGAAATTTTAGAACTCTACAAAAATGTTGTGCTTATCTGTGTGTTGTTATTGTCAAAGATAAGAATTCTTACTCATAACAATACCAAAACGGTGTGTGAGTAAATGTTGAACATGTGAATTCGTGGAAATACTATGTACATTAAGGTGCGCGGAGATGGTTCTGCCCATGTGATTGATACACTGGGTCATTGGGCGTCTAGCGCCATAAATCATTTTTTGATTGTAAACACTCCTCGTAAGCTGAATGGTCTGAAAAAAGCACTTACTTATATTTTTGGTTTAGAGACTTTTATTGTCGCTTAATTTTCTCGGCTTAACATATCGAAACTTATGTGGTGCCCATCAATAGATCACACTGAGCCCTTTTCAAAAACCACTTATTTAAAAAAATCAGATGAAAAAAGTCTGAGATAGAAACGTTTGTACGCTAGAGTTAATTTTTCCCCAAAAATCACATGTTTAATTTTCTCGCGTCTCCGTTTTTGAAAATCTAGTAATGCAGTTCCTATTATTTTTTGATGCTTTTTCAGTTGAAACTAACTTGGAATAGGGTAAAACCAACAATAACAAAATGCTCCCTACAAGGAGTTTTTATAATAGGAAAACCAAAAATGTACGCCTTTTTTCTCTTACTTTAAAATGTAATCCTTTAAAACAATACTGAGAAAGTTTACAAATATTTTTCGGTCCACATGAAAATTTTGAAAAATTCTTGTCAGTGCTTTAGCAAATTAAGGTTGTGATATATTCCATAAAAATTTTCAGTAGAGGCAGTTGCAGAAAAAGAATCCAGAAAATAGCAATAAATTATTTACAACTTAAGATATATTTTCAGGAAATACAACATTCTAACACTTACAAAAACATGTAAAATATTTAATAATAGTTTATAGCAGATATTAATACCATATAACAATGAATGTCTGTATTATTTGTTCTAAAATAGTTGACAGTTTAATTCATTGCATATATGCAACATGCTTTAAAATCGAACAGTCGAATTGTCAGCTAATTCCTCACTAATTTTGTAAAAATATATTTTTAATGGTTTATTTTCTATTTTCAGTTTTATTCGCATATTGCACCCAGGAAACTGAGGCAATACGTCGTGTTTTGCGTGGTCGACGAACACTTACACGTAGATACTTTTGTAAGTATGAAAAGGTTAAAAGCTGAATAAATAAGCATTTTTTGTGATGATGATTAGATTGAGTATTCTATGTTTTAATGGGTAAAAAGTAATAAGTCAATTTGGCAATATTGAAGAAGTAAATAATCTAAAGAATTTCCTTTGAAATTGCACCCAACGTAAATATTTCTTTTTAATGGTTTCGAAATATACATAGGTTGATATGTACATATTTATGTACATATGGTTTATACAATAATAACTCTGTTACAGTAAGGCTTTGTATTTAGCATAAAAACTAAAATCAAAAAAAAAGTGGATAAAGGAAAAAAAAACCATTTTCTACACAGCAACACCTCTTGGCAGGCAACGGTACATTTTGCTGTCCGTCATATCCCTTTCGTTGGCACTACATGCGGTCATAGTCGACATTGATAAACTGAAGTTCACTGTGGTAAAGACATAACACTTGCCACAATGGCTGCCTATCTCTTTATCGGTGTCCTGTGTGATCACGTTCACTTTCTCATTCTCCCTCCTTCTTCCTCTCAACTATCAATCTTCCTTCCAAACAACACAATGCTCTGCATTCATAGGGGTACACCCTGTGTGTTGACTGTAATATAAAAAAAGTATATAATGTGTTCCATTAAAATCGTTCGGTTTCTATATTTAATGTATGAGTCATTTTTCGCTTCGCTGGATGATACAGTACATAATCAAGGAAATATTGTATGTTCAGAATTGTATTTAGCATATGTATTTTAAAGTTTAATGTTGAACATAAGAATGTATGTATAAGCTTATAATAATAAGTAAGTACTTCACTGATACAATTCATCACAAGATTTTTCTCTCTTTACACAAAAATATTGAAGAAACTCTTAACTTACTTTTAATTTTCATTTTTATTTCGCTTTTTGTTTCTTAAAGCTGGTCTCGGTATTCCCGGTTGGGCACTCGCGTTAATACTTGGAATTAGTGAGCTTATACTCGGTGCTGTGCTTTATGCGGTGATGCATAAAGTAATACTATCGAAGGAGACGGAAAAGACGAATACATATGCACCAGCACCGACAAATGAAGTTTAATACGCAGCAGCAACAACGACAACAACAACAAAAAGAACAGCAGCAGCAATGGAGGAACACAGCCAGCGCTTGATGTTGTTGTTATTGTTGTTGTTGCTGATGCTGCATTCGTAGTAGCAGCAAATTGGCAGGATAAAACAGAGTGGAAAGGGAAGAGAGAATATTCCTGCTGCAACAACAACAACAAAAACGGAAACTTTACCGACATTTTTCCATTTTCATATATGATAGTCTTGTTTTGAAGCTGTTCTGTCTTCTCTTTACCATTTTCTACTCTCTCTCTGCTTAAGTATTTTCTAACGTTTTTTTTTTTTTTGTTAATTTTTTTATGTTGTTTTTGTATTTTCAATCATGTTTTTTTGTCTAGTACTTGCATAAAAAGTTTTTGTTTTTGTTTTTGTTTCTAGATAGTAAAACACTTGCATTACTTCTTTTCCCCCATTTGTTTCTTTTTTTGCTTTCATCCATTTTTGTTTTTAATTAAAGAAGAAACTTTAATTTGAACTTTTGCTGCTTTTGTTATATATTTTCTTTCTTTTAGAATGTTTTAATGATTAAACCATTTTAACCTTTCAAAATTTACTTTAGTTTATTTCTTAACAATAGCTCCTTTACATTGTCCTTTTGTATTTTGTATAATTATTATTTAGGATAAACGTGTGTATTCATAAAAATTATATAAACAAAACAAGGGCAAATGGAAATTTTTATTTCAAAAATGTAACTCTAAGCCAAAATACTAAATCGAATAAATTTCAAGTAAACAAACAAAATTTTTAGCAAGTCATAACATGAAACATCACATAAAAATATTTAAATATTTAGTAAAATGTACAGAAAATAAACATATGTATGTTATATGTATTGAATTGCACTATAAGTCAACTAAGTTTTTACTTCTTTTCCAGTAGTTTTTTCCTTTTTCACTTAATTTTTACAATTGTACAACAACAGTAATACTGGATTCACCAAAAAAAGAACGAACTCAATTCGATCATCCCAAACCAAAGTTCTTAATACTAAAGGGTGATTTTTATAAGAGTTTAGTTTTTGAAAATGAAAAAAAAACACAGAAATTTTACAAAAGTGAAGAAATTTGTATTTGGATCGATAAATCAATTCCTGCCATTTACTTTTTATATATAATTTCAATTAAATGTTGCCCGCGGCTATGACAGCTGTCATAAAGACCAACTCCGAAAAAAGTATTGCCAGATTGAAAACCACACTTCTAAAAAAACAAATGGTTTGCCATTTCATAATGTGCAAATTTTTTTTACCAAAATAATGACAATGCGCGACGCATCGGGCGCTGCGTCCCATATTCGGAGACGCCGTACAGTGCGCACCGAAGACGCTATTGCTGCTGTGGAGCAGAGTATCGAAGAAGACCCGAATGAGTCCATCCGCCATCGCGCAGAACAATTGGAGCTGTGCCCATTCACTTGTATGGAAGATTTCGCGGAAGGATCTTGCTTTGCGATCTTACAAAATCCAACTCGTGCAAGAATTGAAGCCGAACGACCATCAAGCGCGTCGCACGTTCGGTGAATGGGCCCAAAACGAGATGGCCACCGATCCCGATTTTCACAAGAAAATTTTGTCCAGCGATGAAGCTCGCTGTGGCGTAGTAGTAATGCGTTGAACTGCTACGCAGAGTGTCTGGGGTTCGAATCTCGGCATAGGCAAAATAAAAAAAATAAAAAAAATGTAGAAAAAAAATAATTTTTCTGCACGGCACCACCTCTTGGCAGGCAATGGCAAACCTACAAGAGTAAAAATTGCTATGAAAAGCTTTTCACTTCGCCTTTCGGATTCGGCATTAAACTGTAGGTCCCTTCCATTCATGTACAAATATAACACGTACAACATGAGTGAACGAGAAAAAGCTCGGCCTAGGCCCTCCATGGGCTGTTGTGCCATTAAAAGTAAAGTAAGTAAAAGATGAAGCTCACTTTTGGTTGAATGGGTCGTTAATAAGCAAAATTGTTCCACATACATATGTAGCATATCTCAATCGTTTTAAATGTTCTCGAGTTTGTTTTATTTTAGTATGCCCTCAAATCTGAGCTTCCGAACTGTTATACTTATAGGGATTTTTGTTTTTGTTATTTATTGTTAAAAGTTATCCCTAAAAATATGCAGTGAAATTTGTACCAAACTAAAGTACAGGGTGTGCTGATTATTTTCAGCTAACGATTGTTTATGACAACAAGTAATTACCACAGATGCCTTACATCTTTTACATAGGAATTTGAAGTTGATTCGTAAAGGAACGCATTTCCTTCAATGCAAAATAAATTTATGTAAAATGGAATCGTTTTGAATATTTTCGTTTCCAGCATTCACAAAACATTCAACTTCAATTGGTTGTTATTATCTTGTATTTGTTATTGTTGGTGTTTACACAACAATGTTATATATTTTCAACATAGGCAAGAATGACAAATAACATGATGACGGGGAAAGAGAAAGGGGAAAGAAAAGCAACAAATACAACAATTCAAATAAGAAATCATTTCATGTGTATTGCAACAATTTATATGCACTCAGCTTTCTCTTTTACTACAGTACTCAATTTCGTATATGTGTGTGTGTGTGTGTATACAAATGCAAGAATGTTTTTATATAATGTATGTATGTATATGTGACAATAAGTTGATCAAATGAAATTGTGTCATTGAGATATATTCTAGTGGTGCGCTGGTGTGGCTTTGATGTTCTCCATCTTATGCAGCTTATGCAGCATTAGATTGTTTGTAGTAAGTAAGTATGTATGTATGTATGTAAGTACATATGTATTGCTTTCTTGTACTCGTAAACATGAACATATCTTTTGCACAAGAAGTAGAAAATTTCTGCTGCATTTGCAATAATTTGTGGCATTCATATGCTTCCCTATTTTTCGTTTGTATTTTATCCTTTTATTCTGCTTCCTTGCCACCAATGATATTATCGTTGTGGCATCTTTGTGTCATTGAATAAATATGTCTACCCAAATGCTTTACGCTTTGTGTCAATTTTAAATCAGCTTAAATGGCGCCCAACTTTATTAAGAAGCTTATATTGATAAATCTCTGTTTATCTCTCATGGGCATATGCACTGCCCGCACATACATACAAATGTACAATTTTGTCAATGCATATTTCATATACAAGAATACCAAGGTCAGCAGCACAAACATTGGGAATTCTTGTATACAAAGTTGTAAGTAAGGAAATATTGCTCGTTTGCTGCAAGACTGCCATAACTCAAAAAACATAAGAATTCTTAAAAACGCTTTCAAACCATTCAATTTACCTGTCATTCCATGCAATTGATGACGACATATACGAGTCCTTTCTCACGTGAATACCTTTCTCAGAAACTACAGTTATGATTTTTGACCCAAGACAAATCACCAAATAACAGTTATTTTTGTATACTTAACCCGAAATCTTGTTTTCTTGATTTATGACAGTCTTGTAGCAAACGAGCGATATGTGCATATATCAGAAATTCATTAAATATAAGATTTGTATGTTTAAGAAAAGTAGATGACCATACAGGGTAGATCATTTATAATTTGGAATTTGATTTTGGTGTAAATAAAAAATAAATAATTATTTTCAATTTGGTTTTTATTAATCGAAAGTACCCTCCGGTTAATTGTGGAACACTATTTCATTCAAATGAAATAATTCATCGGCTGAGGAATGTAGTATTTAGCCCATACGATCAACCAAATTTGTCAATAAATTTCCGATTGTATGACCGATCGATTTGACTTCGTGAGAAGTTTGAAAATCGTTACTAGCGATCGCTTATATATTCATATATATTCACATATATTCACATATATTCTAAAATAAGGCACAAATAATCAGTTATGATTGCACGGTTAGCGCACACCATTCACTGTAACTGTAATGGTGTTTCATTTTCAAAGAAACATGGCCCAACGATACCGTCGGTCCAAAAACCACACCAAACAGATATGACAATTAGTTTTGTTAGCTTCGTCAGAAAATATGATTTTTCGGTAAATATTTTCAACTTTTTCCAAGTGATCCAGCGATCCGGATGGTCATGTGGCTTCGGCTTTTGAACCAATTAAGCTTCGTACAGCTTCATAGCGGGGTCTTTATGCAAAATTCGCAATAAAGACGTGTACGAAATGTTCTTACTTTACTTACTTTACTTTTGATGGCACAACAGCCCATGGAGGGCCTAGGCCGAGCTTTTCGCATCCACTCATGTTGTGCGTGTTATATTTGTACATGAATGGAAGGGACCTACAGTTTAAAGCCGAATCCGAACGGCGAAGGAAAAGCTTTTCATAGCAATTTTTACTCTTGTAGGTTTGCCATTGCCTGACAAGAGGTGGTGCCGTGTAGAAAAATTATTTTTTCTACTTTTTTTGATTTTGCCTGTGCCGAGATTCGAACCCCGGACACTCTGCGTAGCAGTCCAACGCACTACCACTACGCCACAGCGGTACGAAATGTTCAATTGCTTAAAACGATGACGAGTTGATGTGGTTCTTTCTTCTTGCATATTATGAGCAATAACAGCAATTTTGTGCGGACTGTAATAGTACGAGAACGTGTTGTTTTGTCCAATAAAGATCCAGTTTCACACACACGTTTCCCATATTAATCTGAAAATTACGTGGCGCTTCTCTTCTACCAAATTTTGAACGTAATTTTCTTACACTTTTGGTAGAAAAATCACCATTTTCAAGTAAACTTTTAGCAATTCTTAACTTTGTTCAAACGTATTAACCACAAATATAGAACAAATTTTCCGAAATAATACGAATGACATTAGAGTTGCCACACTCAAAATATCCAGTAGTTCAATTTCCAAATGTTGGATGGACCACCCTATATCTATTTAGAAAATAACGACTTTGAAAATCTACATATATTTAAAATATTTTACCGCAGCCAACAGAATGCGTTTGTTCCATATTAAATTAAATTTAAATTACATACACACTCGTTCGTACGTACATACCAAACATATGTATGTATATTTATATGGACACAGTATATATGTACATATAAGTATATGTATGTACGTGAAGTATTATAATTTTTCTTATGTAAAATTAACAAATTAGCACGCGGAATTCTATTAAAATTTTAAATTGTTTTCTTTACTAAAAGTTAGTAATGAATACCTATAAAATTATTTACGCAAATAAATTCAACTTAAATCACAAGATGATCAAATAAACTTCACTTAACACTTCAGTTATTGTAGAGATTTGCGCATGCATTTATTTTTATTTTCATTTAAAAGCAAAAATATCCACACCCTTGCAACACGTATTACATAAAGATTTTTGTACACATGCTTCAGTAAAGTTAATATCGTTAGAATTTATTATGTTAGCGATATGAACTCTGATAATTTCGTTGAAGTTTTTAGTAATCACCAAAGCGGGCAGGTCATTGTACCTGTTAAGATAATAGTAATATTGCCCAAATAAATTTTTCTTTAGAAGCGGAATTCAGAATGATAACTAACTACTCACTTTTATTCTGAACTTTGGACCATAAAAAGACAGTGTTACTTGAATACACATATTTTGATAATTCAAACTAATAAATTTTATTTTAATTTATAATTTATGGTGGATCGACGTTAAGGTGGTAATTGTAATGGTAATTCTCGGTTACCTTTTCAAATATGAGTAGCTTTTATGGATTATGGAAACACAAAAATTGACCGCTAAGATCAGTGATGAAGAACCATGGCTAGTTCCGAAACGATCGTCTGATCAGCCTATTCTATACACATTGTTGTTATTCTCTCTATTGCAAACCTAATGTTCAATAAGCTTGTTTAATGCAATCGATATAATCTCACAAGATAAACTTGTAGGTCGCTGTAGCGTAGTGGTAGTGCGTTGGACTGTTACGCAGAGTGTATGGGGTTCGAATCTTGGCACAAGCAAAATCAGAAAGTAGAAAAAACCATTTTTCTACACGGCACCACCCCTTGCCAGGCAATGGCAATCCTGCAAGAGTAAAAACTACCTATGAAAAGCTTTTCACTTCGCAGTTCGGACTCGGCATGAAACTGTAGGTAGTAGATATTTATTTAGTAGGTATTTATTTAGTTTCAAAAAATGTGAGTTAACCAATGATTGCACAGTAAAACAATATGAATTTCGGGTCCCTTTAGACTTTGAAAATAGCTGCGTTATTTCTGGAATACGTAATACATAAGTATATTGCTAAAGTGGTCGTATCTCAGAAATTTCATTAATAATACACATTTTTTACCTTACTTCTTACAATCATGTTGGAAAATTAACTTACATGGACCGAAAAAATTAAATAAATAGAAACCGAAACATTTAGAATTTTTAGTTGCCTGTGTTGTATTTTCCCTCCAAATGATTGAAAAAGGATTACTTTTTTTTTAAATGTACGAGAAAAAGTAAAAAACTTTTCAAAGTCTTCAAATACCTTTTGCATATTCAATGTTTACCTACTTTCCTAAGGATATCTGCTCTTTTTCTATTTCCCTATTACATAGTAAGTAATATTATGCAAATTTCAACAATACACCATTTGATATAAGTATTGTGCGCTAATTTTAGTATAAATATGTAATGAGCTACGAAAACACGACAAAATTGCAGAGCAACTAAATGCTAATAAATAATATAGGCGTTGAAAGGAAAAGCAAAAAAAAAACTAAATAAAATAAAAGAACGGAGAATACTAGTTTTTATGGATACTTATACATATACATACGAGTATGTACCTACATACATACTCCTACATATGTACAACGTGAAAATAAAATTACCTTAAATGCTAAAATATTTATTTAGCACAAAAAAAAAACTCCGAATCAAAAACGTCCATTTGAAATCACTCAAAAAGTGGTAAGCTCAAAACGAATCCAATTCAAATTGAATTTAAATCTATTACTTACATACATACATACTTACAAAAAATAGTAAAATACGAATGCAAATGCCATGTAGGCAATCAAATGCATAGCTTATAGATGTATGTAGTTGTAATTCATATATATATATGTATATATATTTATTTACTATATTTATTTAGAGCTGAAAAACAACAACAAATTCAATCAAAATGATTTTATCACACAAACAAATCGCATGCTTATCTTCTCAAACGTTTTATTCACCAACATCAACACCATCGCCAACAGCAACGACATCAGCGCACAATACGTCAAATGCTTTGCAATTTGTTGTTGGTGCTACGGCTCTGCTCATCGCAAAATGTAAAACACAAGCAACAAAAGTATCACACATACGCTCTGTTGTATATCGCCACGTCAAATTGTATCTCAAACGCTTTCGAACGTCCATGCGGTACGGACAGAAATCAACTAAAACAAACATTTAAAATAGGAAAAATAAAAATACTACAATACTCAAATACAATTGCTGTGCAAAGACAAAAAAAATAAAAAAAAAAATATTAGAATAAAAATGTTGTGATCAGTTTTAAAACGCAAATACTTTGAAGAATCACGCACCATTCATTTAAAAATATACTCGTTTAACGAATGAGCAGCGCAATCTCTATCTGCAAATATTCACAAGATATTAATGCTGCATAAGTACAGCTACAATTCACTGTGAGACACAATTGGCGTGTGTGTGTGTTCCGTTGTTGTAGCAACAGCATCTTCTACAGTGTAGCATCCATCAGTTTCACCAACAGTTAAAGATTTCTGCATTCACGCGCACATCTCCTCCGGCACCACTAGCACTCCTCCACAAACTTAACTCATTCGAAAAATCGTGCTCTAATTTTATACTTCCTGCTGTCGGCATCGTCAGCATCAGCATCAGCGTCATTGTTATTGTCGTTGTCGTTGTCGTTATTTCTACTGCTTAATAATAACGCAAAGATGCATTCGCCTGTAACTGAAATGACAGGATTCATTGTCCTGATGATTGTGCAAATAATTTTCCTGGCACTCTTTTGGGTGTTCGTGCGTTACGGCGATGAAGTTCTACCATCCAATGAAGACGTAGAATTAACCGAACAACACGTTTCCAAATATCCTCGTGAGTACAACATTTTTTTATCGTCATCATCATCTCATTGCACAGATGCAGATTTTATCTTGTCTCCTTCTCTGCTCTTCACCACTTCACAACATTTTCTTCCTCTGCTGCATAGATATACAATGTATACAATGTATGTATAATTATTTTAGTGAATTGTTTTAGTGATTGAGATCTCACTCCCTTTACGCTTTCAAATTTACAACACATACATATAATATTAGTGTTTATGTTAATTTTAAAGTGAAATGTTAATCATAAATTTCATTTCTAGCTTACTTTCATTTACTTATCAGCTTGATGATAAGGCAAGGTATTAGAAGCATATAAAATTAAATTAACTACTTTAAGTGTAGTCATGAGTATATTTTAGTTTTCACTATACCATGTGCCTACGAGCAAAATTTTTTAAAATTGTGATTTTATAACATCATGTTTTATCACCGTTTCGCATCACATTCGCAAAATATTTACACAGTATAAAAATATGTACAACTATCAGCTCACCTCTTAAATTTGGTTACTTGTTAATGGAGAATCAAAGCAAGTAATTGAGAAGAAGGGAAGAAAGTAAATAAATAGAAATATAGTTTAAACGCTAATTATAATTTAGAATCCTTGCTTTTACCCATAAGGCTAATGTCGGCAGAAGCTCAGAAGGCATGTAGTAAAGTTTATGAAATACCTACACCGAAATGACCAGCGGGAATGTACGGCTGATCCAGCAAATACTTATGATGTTACAGCAAATAGTAGATCTCTTCATATCAAAAATAAAAAGTTACAGCAAATAGTAGATCTCTAAATATCAAAAATAAAAAGGATTTGAATGAGTTGCTTGCAGAAGCTTTTCCATTCATAATATTAGAGAGATATCGACTCTGACCTACACCTACACTGTAGGGAGTCACACTGTTACCTGTAGAGCAAGCCAAATACTTAGCCTTCATACTAGACCTCATTGCTAGTGCTGTGATTTTGTGTTGTATTTTCATTTTTGATTTTATAACTTTTGAATAGATAAAATAAATAAATAAATTGTAAGCAAAACATTCAAGACATAGAAAAACATGACAAAACAAGAGTGAAAAAACTACAATCGCGCTTCACTCCTCCAATAGAGCCATTGGAATTAAATGGACTGGTAACATAAAGTAGTTATCCGGCTTTACAATGTTTTATCGAACCCATACTGCTTCAAAGTATAATGGTTTGGTGGACATCTCACGAAAAGGAGGTCCACTGAAAGCAATTGGCTAAGGTGCAGATAATGGCGTGTCTACACCTTCCAAAGTGCTAGTAACCATGCTCCACTTACTTCCCTTCCCATGGACCTTGCGTATGTATTATGCATATGTACATAACAAACTGCGGCCGTAAGATAAAACACTGTCTTACCATGGGCTCAATCCAGCTATGCATATTCTAGGATACTAGTAGATTCAATTCCCAAAGATATCGACAGGGTTAAAAATATATGTAGAAGAAGCTAATTCTGCACCAAGTCATTTGGTTTTAGAAATAAGGGAACTTTAGTGCATTTTCTACAAAAAAATCTTTAAAGTTTTTGACACTTTTTCTAAATTCGAAAAAATTTTAAAAATATTTTTTTCTAATAAAGGAAAAATAAGTAAGTTATAACTTTGTGCATATTTAGAAAAATCTTCAAAATAGCCATCATGATTTAACAGCTTTTGCTCCTGGGATTTGCTGCTCTTGAAAAAGTTTCTTAAGGCAAATAAATGTAACGAGATTGGTTGAATTAAAGATCTTATGATTAAGTGACACTGAAAATGTTTCCGTTAGAATTTAATAAAGTCGTTAAAAATACCTGAAAAGACTTTACCACAGGGGGGAAATTATGGCTTTCAGTTAGATATACATTGAAGCCCTTAATTCGAAACATGGAAAAAAGTTTAAAAAATTCGTCTAGGTATACGATATACAGACAATGTATTTAATACATTGAAAAAATTGTCGCTGTGGCGTAGTGGTAATGCGTTGGAATGCTACGCAGAGTGTCCGGGGTTCAAATTTCGGCACAGGCAAAATCAAAAAAAAAAAAAAATTTTTTAAATTATTTTTCCACACGGCATTACCTCTTGGCAGGCAATGGCAAACCTACAAGAGTAAAAATTGCTATGAAAATCTTTTCACTTCGCCGTTCGGATTCGGCATTAAACTGTAGGTCCCTTCCATTCATGTACAAATATAACACGCACAACATGAGTGGATGCGAAAAGCTCGGCCTAGCCCCGCCATGGGCTGTTGTGCCATTAAAAGTAAAGTAAAAAGTATTGAAAAAACGCGCTCTTTAAAGAAGAAACAAATGAATGTTTATAAAACATCTTATATAAGATCAAGCCTTGATATGTGTTTGGTCAGAATGGGCTCCTACATTTCTTAACGAATTTTCATGAAATATTGCATTTAAATTTTCTGGTAGAGGTTATTATGAAGTTTATAGTTCATAATTATTAAAAGTGTCTTCAATATAAACCCATAATCTGACCAAAGTCGGCTTTTTAACGAAATTTTGACACCTGAAACAAAATTAGTTAAAATATACAGATGATACATACTTCATACTTCAAAATGAAGTATGAAAATATTGTAGATCTTAACGTTTGCTAGTCCGGGGTGGCATATATTTGCATATCTAAATTCAATACTTTATCCATAATATGCATTTTAATATTAAAAAATTATCTTTTTCCCCCTTTTACTATTGTTTCTGTAAATATTATTTGTTTCGCCGAATTGAAAAGATGTAAAACTTTTCCTCATTTGTCTCTATCTCACATTCCCCTCACAAATGTTATGTTGTTCTTGATACATATAATGTGATATGAATCGTGTGCATGCATTTTACATAGCATTTATAATTTAAAAAAAAAAAAATTTTTCTCTAAAGGAACACAGAGTTCGTTTATGAAGCCAAAACATATAATGCAGGAATATGACAACAAAGGAGTTTGCCAGTGCCGAGCAGAGAAACTGGGCATGATTGGTTGGGTCATCAGAAACGACTGATTGTGATACCACATGGTTCTAATTCAAATTTAATATAATCAAGTTTTTGATGTTTTGATGAAGCTTATCCATCCGAATATCTGCAAAATTTGGGAGCCATATTACCAAAAACTTACTCCTTTTTTATTTTACTTTATATTAAAATTTTTTAAAACAATAATGAAAATACATGCATCAGAATTATTTTGCTTCTCCTGAAAAAATTTAAAATTGTATTTTAGGGCTTTAGCAAATTTACGCTACCTTAATAGATGCTTAAAAGTATCTACTTTTTTACATACATATATGCATATGTATTAGCAAAAATACAAAAATGAAAAAGGATTGAAATATTTGATAATCAAAATTTGTTTTATATCATATTCTTTATACATATATACAAATTCATATACATATCATATATATATACCATATAAACATATATATATGATACACAAAAAATTTGTTTCAACGGAAAGAAATTATTTTCATTCGCTTATCAAAGAATCATTTTCATTATTAATTTCTTGAATAACAACTTTGTTATCTAAGTAGTACTGTTACAATGGTTATGTGATATCGTAACACAATCGCCATTTGTTTGTGATGCGTTTTTTTTTTCAGTTAATACTCGCTCATTATTTCAGCCCAAGAAATTTCTGAATGTTTTTGTTTGAAATGTCAAATTTTTGTTTGAAATTTCAAATTTGACGGGAAACTGACTGGGCAGAACCACAAAAAAAATACACAAAAATAATACAGTCAACACACAGGGGGTGCCCCTATAAATACTGAGCATTGTGTTGATTGTAAGGAAGATTGAAACTAATGAGAAGCGCCCTCTACCAAAAGAAGCGTATGAAAAATTGTGTGTATACACATCGTGACATAAATATGCATATTTGCTAGTCGAGACGCTAGAAGACGCCCAAGAATTTCAAAAAAAACGTAATGGCTTGTTATGAAGATGATCACGGGGTTATATCATGCGTACGAATTATTGTTGCTTCAATATAAAACGAAAAATTGATAGAGTTAGCGAGAAATATGAACGCCACGGTCACCAAATGATGTCGCTTTCGATATGAAATCATGCGATCAAAACAGGGTTACGTTGGGAAATTATTTGCAATAATTCACTTTAGGAGCAAAATATTACACATTTGGTGAAAATGTATGCAAAAACAAATAAACGTTTGTTTACATTTATATTTGATTGGTTTTTCGCGAAATAAAAAAAATGTACATAAATATATGGTGCAGGGTGTTTTTTTAAGAAGTGTGGTTTTCAAGAAAAAATAAAATGCATATAATTTATTGTTATGGCCAAGAATTTAGCTTTATTATAAAGATAAGGATTTACCATTATGTTTTAAAAACGATTTCGTGCAAGCGGATGGTTCGAATAAATTCCTGGTTCGAAAATAGTCCAGCGGTGTTAAATCGCACGATCTTGGAGGCCACGCCAATTCACGCACGAAAAACTCATTAATCATTATTATAATCATCATCAAAATAAGAGGTGAAAAATTTGCCACTTACCGGTCTGAGAACTCGCGAATGTTATGAGGTTGGCTAGAAAATTGGCAAACCTCGTATATTTTTTGTTGTGCTGATGAAAGTTGTTTTCTTTTCACGGAAGAAAGATTTTCATGCAAATTTTCAAATAAATTTTCTGCTTTTCTTTTTCGTTCAGAAGCTGGGAATTCGGCGACTTCAATGACTGCCTGATGCGATGCTGCATAATCTGAGGACTTTCGTCGGGACTCAATGAAATAAGTGTTGATGCAATTTTTGGCACAGTGAACTCATTTGCCATTCATTCTGTCTCTCCGCATTAGTCTTTGCGGGTGCTTCAAGTTGCTTGCGAAGCCTATACTCTCGCGATCTCTCAGTGCTGGTTTTTCTGTTTTTTTCACGATTCGAACCTCAATTTTTCGACGAAGTCTACATTCTCGCTGACTTTCAGCCACAGTTTTTGCTGGAGATTTTTGCGTAATACAATCGCCATTTGTTTTTGACTCGCATTTGTTTTTTTCAATCTTACCCGGTTATTCTTTCAGCTCTAGAAATTTTCACTGATTTTTGTTTGAAATTTCAAATTTGGATAAAGGGCTCCTCTATTTATACAGACCGCATAGTGGATTCATATGTGCTGGCATCATTTATATGTATATACATACATACTCGTATGCACCCTAATTTTTGTTACAGGAGACTTTTGCATGGAGAAATAAAGAAAGAAGGACTTGAATACAACAAAGCCAGAAGTGAAACCCTACGGATGGTCAATTAGTCAAAACAGTGGATAGAATTTTTTATGGGGGACATTTTTTCTTTTCATTCCTTACAATGCAGAGTGATTCGATCCAATACAGCGGCTGGACAAAACTCGAAGGAGTTCCCACATCTTTATGAAATTTTACATACCAACAAATTGAAAGTAGCTCTCAAATATTTATTGCAACCCTTATGTTTTCGCTGAGTAATTTAAGTTTTATAAATCCTTTATGGAAAGATTTTAAAAACATTTAGCTTGTTTTGCCGCCATTACTGACATGCTTTTAGGACTAGAAACTTGGCAAATTTAAAAAATGCGAAAATATTGTGTTAGAATTTCAAACTGATTTATTTTAAAAAGTCGGAGAATTTTTAATACTATTAAAGAAAAAATCAGCACATAAATTAAAGGACTTCCCAGCTTTTTGGCCTTAAAAATTCAGTAATTACCAGTATTGTTCTTTTTAAAAATATACATACTACAGAATACTTATTTCGAAATATTTTGAAAAATAAAATAATCTATTATTTATATAATATATCCCCTTTGTTTTCCCCTACCTACGCCAATGAGTCGAAGAAGTACAGACAACAAAGTGTTTTTATGGTATTCTGTGATAGAGTTCCCCAAGAAAGTGGAATTATTGATGACTTCAAATACTAATATTTTAAAAAGGTAGTCTTTGAAAGAATATTAATTTTGCGGAATAACCAAGTCAGGTATGAAGTAAGTAAAACAAAACAGCCTGATTTGCTGGTATACGTGTATACTACTTTTTTTTCTCAAGAGTAAGTATTTTCGCAAGAATAGCCTTACTCAGTCAGCTTTTTAAAAGACTCTAAATACTAGACTATTTAAAATGATTTATAACCATGTAATGTAGGTAGTTTTTCTTCCATTGCTATGTTGAAATTGAAACATGTATTTATCTACAGTGTGTAAATTGATAAGTGCAAGATTTATGAAGTCGAAATTGATAAAGATTTTAAAAATAAAATAGATATATCGTACATGCATTTCTAAACGTAAACTTTTCAGCTTTTACTGAGTACCAACAACAAAAACAAAATATTGAAAAAAGTACCACAAATTGTACAGCATAGTTATTAGTAACGATGAAATGTTCTAAAAAGCTTATCTCAAAATTCAGTCACAAAAATATATGCACGCTACAAAAATTCTAGACATCGACGTTATCATTATCGCAAAGCATGTCAGAGAGTATCAAATGTGAAATTGCAAATAAAATATTGTATATGATACCTACCCATTTTATATAGTGTTTTACTAAATTTCAATTTAGATGTAAAAAAACATATTTGGATTTTGGTTTTTAAATAATAAGAAGTTATTTTCAAACCAGATTTCATTAAATTAAAATTTCAGTTTAGTTAGAACAGCAAGGACTTTACATATAATATTTTATTTTCAATGGAAATACTACATATTGTTGGAATTTTGAAGCAGACATTTACATAAATATGTTACAAGAATTCATAAACATTATGTTACTTGAAAATAATAATAATATATCATAACTTATTTAATTTTTCGTCATATGGCTCAATAAATTCTACTTGCAATAATCTCTATTTAAAATTTTAATGCAATTCATTAACTCAATTGCATGCCTAATAATTCTCCATTAACTTTGCATACATATATTATTTTAAGCCATTCGTAATTTAAATTATGCATATGTAATGGAGGCTTTAAAATGTGTGTATGTATGTGTTCATGTTTGCTTGTAAATGCATACATATTTACGTATAGTAATCTCACACTAATTGCTAGCCAAGATAAACTCTCATTAATCTCAATACAATTGGCTTTTGACAAAAAACAATTGATGACCTAATTGAAACAATTACACACAAAATTTATACAAACACATACATATATACCAGGCATAGATATTTATATCCAAAGATACATATGTACATAAATACATACCATATTTACACAATTAAGAAACGATAAATTCCTTTTTTAAATATTTTCGTATATTTTTTTTTAGTTTTTATTACAAAACAAGACATTTCGTGAAATGCTAGAGAATTTTTTTTGCTTAGAAAAAAAAATGCTATATATATTTTTATGTGTAGTAAAATGAAAATAATAGTTTAGTTTATTAGTTTATATATAAACTTTTATTGTTAATAATACTAATTTAAGCCATAAATTACATAAAGAAATTGTGCTTTTTCAAATTTCTTATTTTGTTGGTTTTATTTGTTTGTCTGTATTCTTCGATGTTGATGCTATATGGATTTGTGTACTATAAATATAGCATTGATTCTTTCTTGCAGAACTTTTACTATTGTCTAGCGTATTGTATTTATGTATGTGTTTATCTACCCACGTGCCTACATACATGCCTACGTACATACCATACCTATCTTACTATCTAGTTATATATCCATTTTATTTGCTAAATCTTACGATATTGTTTTGCACACCTTTTCTTTTGTTTACCTCCAACTCTCGTATGTGCATGCAAAGATATACATAATGTATATTGTTTACTTTCCCTAAGAAGAAGTATAACGTTTTCATCTAAATCTTTTTTGCTTCCTTCCCTCATAAAAAGTTATAGATAATAAAAAGAACGAAAACAATACAAAAAAAAAACAACAACAAGTAAGCAAACATCAAATTAAATGGCAGCATTGAGTTACATCCGTTCTTCTTTTCCACATAATACAAAAATAAACATAAATTGTTTAAATATAAAATTGTTTTCACTATGTAAAGTAATTAAATAAAAATAGATGTGTTTATTTAAAAGAAATTTGCTACTATTTAAATATGTATACAATTACAAAATGGTCTTCGCCATTCGTTCAAAAATAACAAATATTGTATAAGTGTTTCTGGCTTTGTGAAGCTAAACAATTTGATTTAGTGCAATAGAGAACAACTACCAAAAAAAAAAACTTTCTAAAATATTAATACGAAATGAATAATAAGAATGTGTACAAATACGAGTATACCACTTGGCAGGCAATGGTAAACCACCAAGTGATAAGAAATCGCCACCCCGCCGTTCGGTGCAAACCGGTGTTAACCTATCCTACTGTAAGATAGCCATTAACTTAACTATAACTAATAACCAACCGCATAAATTTCTTTTGTAATGTACAGATTTAAATTTTGTACAATGACACTGTGGAAAGTTTCAATTGTTATGTCTTTATTATCTAGTTAAATATTATTGACACTAGATGGAGTAGGCGACAATAGATGTAGTTGGCTGTCATTTTGGCCATCTTCATTGTATAGGAAAAAAGTCATTCTAAGATAAATTGTGATAGAGGCGAAACATGTGCTTTGTGTACTAAGACCAATAAAATTACTATTAAAAGAAATTAAATTTCAGAGTTAATTATTTCGATCAGCCATACACAATAAAAAAGTATTTTTAAAGAAATCACAAATTTGCCAAAATTAGATATTAGTTGAGATTAGGTTTTTGGGAAGTGCGCAGATGTGAGCAACATCGGGTCACAGCAGTTCGATCTAATCAACAACGGCTGCAAAAAAGTTGAATTGTATCTTTTATGGGTATTGTTTTAATTATTAGCATCAAATTTGCTTTCACTGATTATTTTTAGCCAGCTTGAATCGCCGAAACAACAAAATCTATTTTAAATAAATTAAGTTATTATACAAATATAGCTTAAAATTTTTGTTTTTCATTTTACTGTTGATGGAAAAGCTGGCATACCTTTAAGATCACTTTTATTTAAAAAGAGCAAAATATAAATATGAAAAAAAAAAATATATACTATAAATACACCTTGAGGCGAAATACTTTACTTTTACTTTTAATGGCACAACAACCCATGGAGGGCCTAGGCCGAGCTTTTCGCATGAGGCGAAATAGGTACCAGAATTTCCTTTTTTGATATTTTTAAAAATATATAAACGTTTGGGTCGAATTAACAGTACGAGGGCCAAATTGTTCGATTAAAAAAAAATTGCGCTGTACTCTGTGTAACTCCGTCAGGTTCACCAGTTCTCCGAAAAGTCTATCTTCCAGAAAATGTTGACGTCGGATATGAAAATTGACAAATTTCCAGAGAAGGCGGTGGATGGTCCCAAATATTTCTTGATTTTCGCAGCTTCAATAATAATTAGGTGCTGCTAATCTAATCTTCCATTACTCAACTGCAATACTCATTACGCTTCATCATCAATTATGGTTATGTGTATATATTTATATAAACTATATTTTTATAAATATTATGTATGTATTCCAGAAACTAAGCATCTGTTCACACCTTTTTCCATTACAGATTTTCAAGATATTCAAGTGATGATATTCATTGGTTTCGGTTTTCTAATGACATTTTTACGTCGATACGGTTATAGCGCCACAGGTTATACCATCTTCTTGGCCGCACTGGTTGTCCAATGGTCTATTTTAATAAAGGGTTTTATTACTATGCAAAATGGCATAATAAGGTAAGAAATAGTGTGTATGTTTTAACTTTTACATTAAAAATGTAGCGTACTTCATTGGATTTATGTATTTAGATTTTAAGTATGATTTAAGTATTTAGTTAGTTAGTTTGAGTATCTGTCCAGGGACACTCAACGCCAGAACGGGTAATTATCATACCACATGATTGGACCTAGACCGGTTCCGAACGGCGGGGTGGCAATTGGTTATCACTTGGTGGTTTTGCCATTCCCTACCAAGAAGTGTACTTGTATTGTACTTTCATATAATTCTAAAGCACATGGATTCAAATATATTTTGAAAGTAAAAATGCTAATATTCGTGTACAATAGTGTTGCGATTTCTATACCGCCGGTTATGTAAGTATTAGGAGCTACAAATCTATGATATGTCCACAATAATAGTATTACATATAAAACACCTTAATACGTTATGTTTTTACTAATTTGCTAATTAATTAAACCAATTGTTGAGTACATATTACTTGGCAAATACACTAAAGTTTAACTCAAGGAAAAGCACCTCAGGCATAAAAGAAAATACAGAGAAATTCCTGCTATCATATTGAATGAAATACCAAGAACTTATTTGTTCTATGACAGAACAAGAGGAGCAAACAGCAACAGTAACAAGAACAACAAGTGTAAAACAAGTAACTAACAAGTAAGCAATAAAACGGGTACAACACAACAGCAAGCAGCAACATAGCAGCAGAACAAAACAGAGAAAAAACATATACATAGATTATGTAACTATTTTATCTAGGTACGACTGCAGCAATTAGAGCAAGAATGAGCAAGAAGTAGCATCAACAGTAAAATAGAGACAGCAACAGTCAATGTGAAACAAACAACGTCAACTCAGCGTAACGTAAAACTTTGAGATTGCATTTCCGGTTACTATGCAGCACCACCACCAACGCAGCTTAACGTTGTAAGCAACAACAACGAAATCATAGCTGAAACACACTACATACACGGGTGACCTCTTAAGAAGTAGACGTCGACTACTCGTTGTTTTTTGCTATCACTTTTGTAGGTTCTTTTTTTGTTCTTTGTGGCTTTGTTGTTCTTGCTCTATGAATGTGCTGTACAGTGTGCACTTGTTTAAAATTTAAAATTAAATCATTTTCAGTTTACTTTATTTTATGTAGTATGTATGTATTCATTTTACACTTATATTTCCTTTTATTTGTATGATTTTCATTATTTTTCTCTCTTTAAGTTTAACATTAGAGAACATAATTGATGCTGACATTGCCGCTGCAGTACCGCTGATAAGTATGGGCGCACTACTGGGACGCACCACACCCATTCAAATATTGTTCATGGCACTATGGGAGGTGGTTCTATTTGCAGCAAACGAATATGTTGCATTGAATATCTTGAGCGTAAGTATTTATATATATAGGTAAAACTCAATATTTAAAATATGAGGTCGTTGGAATACAATCGCAAAAATTAACACAACGAAAAAAAATTGAAAAATTTTCATAATTCGAAGTAATATTTTCTATATAAATATGTAATTATGGTAGTAGTTATTGAGAAAAATAAGTACGTAGTACCAAATCTTTTTTCAATCAAATAACGTCTCAATTATTTTTTATTCATAAACAATTGAAAATGTTAAAACAAAAAAAAAAAAAAAAAGCTTCAAAGTGGGTGAAAAAGGCTCAATATGTAGTTATTAACACAGAACGAATCTTATAAAATAATATCTATACATAATATCTTAAGTATGAAAATCTTATTTTTCGAAAACAATAACATTAAAAATAAAAAACCTTGAATTAAAAATTAATTCACAAAAAAGTTAAATCAATTTTTAAATGGGAATTTTTTTTTTTTTTTGTTATTGTGGCTCGATATTTACGACCTATGCATTTTCAAGTAAATGAAAACTTTATGTAACTTTATTATTTTCTTAATTTTTATCGCGTAACTTTTGAAAATTTCAAAAACTGACCATTATGCAACAAACTGTAGGACAGATAAAAAATTTAAAAAACTATGGCAAACTATGGCCATAAAAAGAGGCTCAAATTGATCCTTTAGGATGAAAACGGTCACACTGTCAATGTTTGCCTGAGGCCAGTAATGAATTTCATTACCTGTGACTGTAACATGTAGCGAAAAGCTCGGTCTAGGCCCTTCATGGGTTGTTATGCCATTAAAAAGAGAAGATTCTCGTAGGCATATTATTGAAAGCTGCGTAACGCAAAAATTATTTTTTTATTTTCTTCTCTGCAGGTATGTGATGCTGGTGGCTCAATTACAGTGCATGCATTTGGCGCTTATTTCGGACTAGCAGTTAGTCTAATGTTGCGGCCAAGCAAAGAACAAAATGTTTCAGGCAAATACGAAGGACCCACTTATACATCTGATATATTTGCAATGATTGGATGTCTATTTCTCTGGGTCTATTGGCCAAGTTTTAACTCAGTGCTAGCCGAAGGTTCTGGCCGAGAGCGTGCCATTTTGAACACGTATTTATCATTAGCATCTGCAACAGGTAAGAGCACGTATGCATACAATGTAGACACTCACACACACATACATAAAGAGACAGAGAGACAGATGCATGCATACATTCGCAGACAACAAACACACGCATTTGCACACATACACACAGACACCTTCATTTATACATACATATAAATAGAAGTACATAGAAAATAGACGCAATTGCTGCAGTTGCATTAAGATATTGTTGCTATGTAGTCGTCGATGCTGGTGCACAATATACCGAGTGTTATCGCAGGAGCGTTAAAGCGTTTCCATGTGATTTAAATGGAGTGCATGCTGTGATCTTCAGGCATTGTGCATGTATGCGTAAAATAGTGTTGTCATTGTGATTTAGATTGAGTATAAATACGAGTATGTATACTATGTAGTTCGTAAATGTCTCTGTATGTAGATATTTATTAGTGTCTCTGCCTGAGTATGTAGAGAATATATTCTTTAATACTATATTTATGAATTAAACAATCTTGTTAGGTAATGCTTTTATTAAATTTTATTAAAAGTTTAGACATTCATGTCTTAAAATTCAAACAATATATTTTTATCATTGTGTATGATTGTGTATGAACCTAGTACGAAAATATGAAACAGAACACAATGAAATTTAAATACAAAATTTTGAGAGCAAACTGTTATGTTTGATTTATATTAAAAGAGCACATATTCAATTAAAATAAACATTTCCACAAAATGGCATTAAGTATATTTGGGTTAATTTGCAGGAGCTTGGTCTGGAGAGCTGTAAGCTTTTCTTCTACAACGTTTGAAAGCTAACTTTTTCGGATACTTTTAATGTCTTTAAAGAGCTCAGTTTTCTCTGGCCCATATTCATTAAAAACATAATGCACAAAAGCTGAACCCTATGCTCCCTATACTAGCGAAAAGATCCTTGAATCTATGGACGCGAAAAGCTTTAAGCTTAAGAGAATTAAGCTAATTTGCTGAGAAGTAACTCTTATGTTGTATACAAATATATATTTGTTCTCTCCTTCACTTTTTTTTATAAGACCAAATGGGAATTATCTCTATTATGTATGTATGTATGTATGTAACTCATTATCTTTCTACACCACTCTAGCTCCCTGCATATACTTTAAAAATATTTAGTATTCCACTCACAAACTAATTAAATGTCAAACACTACCGTTAACACATTTCGAAAATTATTTTAAACACGTACACCAACACAAAATCTAAAAATAACAAAAATAACAAAAAAAACACAAAACAAATATTGGACAGCGGATGGATGCTATTGCAAGTACGTTCATACATACAGCAGCAGGCTTCGCGTTAGTCTAGAATATATCCAAAAACAAAAAAATGTATGAAAGCCAAGCTGGCCGAACATGGCCAGCAAGCGAAAGAGCAAACGAACGATGAGAAGCAACAACTGTTAATGTAAATAACAAAATACAAATTAAATGTATACAATGGTATAAGCTCGTTTGCACGCTTAGCCAGCTACATTTGCAACGTTGACCAGAAGCAACAACAACACAATTACCCTTTACCAACACCAGCACTTCCTCCATTCACCAGCATCTCTACATACGTTACTACATACTTACATTAGTATACTTGCATGTAGCTAATATGAAAAGGTAACAACACCTAAAAACATTGCACCAGTTATCGCTATCGTAATTAAACTTGGGCTAAACTTATTTCATATAAGTGTGTATGTATGTATTGTTCATATATACACTTGTACGTATGTAAGCGAGTGTATATAGGCATTAGAGGTATTACCGTTACGCTAGATCCATGCACACAATCACATCCAACCATGTCCACCCCAGCAACTCAAAGCTTTGATACTCGGATTTTATTTGTTGCGCAACACAATTTTATAGCTTAAATGACACCATCGGTGTTAATTTAAATTGTTTAAAGTGCACAAACTATTTAAGCAACTATACAGTCACATACATACATACACATATTCCAAGCCAAGCAAGGTAGCTAGTCCACAAACCAATACAGAATTCGTGGCGACATACACAGGCACACATCCATGCTTATAAGTAGTTGAGTTGTAAAGTTGGTGTTTAATTGATTTTTAAGCTAAAACGTTGTACTGTTGCTAACTAAAAGCCTTTAACATAAGGTTGTAAGCTTTTGGTTTTTTTTTTTAAATGGGTAGCTATACTTGTAGTATGTATTTATGTATTTAGCAGCAACATAGTTAGGTGAAATGGTTATGGGTTGCTCCATTTTAACATTTTAGGCAATCCTTTAAACACAGATTTCATTGTTAGCAAATATTTATTACTACATATTTGTATATGTGTTTGTAACATTTTTATATCGAGGAATTCTACATAGTTATATAAATATTGACTGCTTGTACATGTGTTACATAATATTGTATTAACCCTATTAACCCCATGAAGAACAATTAAAATTAAAAATATTGGTGACGGAGTATGTATAGATGAGTTTCAGATCTACATTTGCCAAGTTACTTACTCTCTTACTTATGTGGCCATAACAACCCGAGTTACGGCCGACGTTATCAGCTCTTTCCAGGCGCCTTTGTACTGCGCGCGCCTCCTCCATGTAGTCACACCGAAAGTGGATAGTATTTTCTCGCCCTGGTCCTTCCATCCCAGGCATGGCCTTGGTACAAACTTTTTTACTTTTTCACCGAATCTTATTCGCCCTTACGCACGAGAACGTCTAGCCAGCACCAGTGAATGGTAATATGTATGCTTGACTATATCAATATCAGCATAGAGCTGATATCGTACAGTTTGTGGTTCATTCGAATACAATACGAGTCGACGACGCAAACGCGGTCGAAGAACTTTTCTTCGAATAGCCCAATCACGGCTTCATTAGTCTGCAATACAAACCATGCTATTGCATTACGAAGGTAGATCAATAAGTACCCGTGTGTGAAGACAGGTGGCGTTGTTGAGGGAAGATGGTACAGATGGCTGTACCGTCGTGTACCGTCGTGTACAGTCATCTGTCACACGACACCACACTAAATTTCAAACTGATTCATAGGTTAGTTTTTATTTGGCAGCCATTAATATCACACGTGTTTGGTGTTTCGCGATAAAATGGAAAAGGAACATTATCGATCCGTAATTCGCTTTTTATTTTTGGATGGAAAAATATGCGAAGAAATAAAAGCGAAGTTGGATGCTGTCTATGGGGACCCTTCACCATCTATGACAACCGTAAGATATTGGTTCAACGAATTTAAACGTGGTCATACATCTGTTTTTGATGAGGAGCGCCTAGGCCGCCCGGCAGACGTGTTTACCGAGGAAATCGTTGAAAAGGAGGTCCGCGACATGATTCTCGCTAATCGCGCGAAGTTGCAGGGGTCGTAGGAGTGTCGTACGGAACGGTAATTAATATTTTACATGGTAGGCTAAGCATGAGACTTGGCTCCCTGCGACTTCTTTCTGTTCCCAACATGAAAACATGGCTCGGGGAAAAGTTCAGCTCAAACGAGGAGATTATCGTCGAGACAGAAGCGTATTTTGAAGAGTTTGACAAATCGTATTTTTTGGAAGGGTTAAAGAAATGGCAGAAACTTTGGGAAAAGTTGAACTAAAAGGATATTACGTTGAAAACTGGGGAAAAAAATTTGTGAAACACTTTCCTCTTCATTTCTAACACGGGTACTTATTGATCTACCCTCGTATATAGTAGCACGGGTAGAATGAGCGTCTTGTAGAGTGTATGTTTTGCCGGGGGAGAGAGTGCTCTTCAACACATTTGCTTACTGAGCCCAAATTAGCAACTATTAGCAAGAGTTAGTATCCGCTTAGGCCGACCATCGACTTGGATATCCGCTGAAATGTATCTACATATACAACACGTGTCCCTTGTTGAGGACAGCCCTCGTACACCAACAAAGCTTCCTTAGCTGATTATCTTTCAATAGCAGAAAATGTAGCGGTAACTACTCGCTTACAACGTCCAATGATATCAATGCCATCGGCAAATGCCACAATCTGGACACTGTTGTAGAAAATAGTGCCATTACGATGTACACCGAATTTTCACATTACGCCTTCCATGATGAGATTAAAAGCGTTGCATCGCCTGGTCTGAAACCTCTTACGGTATTCAATGGCTAAAAAAATATTCCTTTCTGTTGTTTTGTTCGTCTTCAAGCTGAATTGGTACTCAATCACTTCCGGCAAGAAGCATTAATTTAAATGATAATTTATGCCATTTATGATAGAAATAAAGGAGGTTGCAAGCATCGTGATGTATTATTTTAAGAAGTCACTAAACTCATTTACATACATATGTATAATTATGTACCATAAGATCTCACATGATCTACCGTATATCTTATTCAACCACATTTTTTTGCTTGTATTGTAGAAAATAGTGCCATTACGATATACACCGGCTTTTCACATTAACCCTTCCACGCACAAACTTTTCTGCAGTCCATAACTCCGTAGAACAAGTTAGAATTTGTTGAGTTCCGTGTTAATGACTTAAGCATTTTATTTTCAGAGAAGTTTATGTTTTTTAATTGCTCCCAGGACATACATAAGCATATGTGGAGTTCTATGTCACGATAGTGAGGTTATTTGACTCTTTGAGTAAAGATATTTGAAAATTTTTAACTCTTACAACTTTGACTGCTGATGCAAAGTTTCTCACTACAGAAAGCTAAACATATTTATTTTTACACCCACATTGCAATCTGTCTCTTTGATTGGAATGGCAATGGTAACTTGATTAATGATCAGAAATAATAGAGGACTTTAGATACATACATTTTCATGTATGTGACTTTTCAAGTATTCATTTTTATGCTTAATATAAAGAATTTATACCAAAACTTTTTTTATTTACAAGAGTCAACCGAAAAAACTGTTATTTAAAAATATTCCCTAACCATGCTGCTTCTCAGCCGAAGTTTTCAAAGAAGTTTTTTTTTAGTTGTTCAATATTTACATATTGGCAGATGGCGCACCCTGTACATATTTGCATTGTATGTGTCTGCAATGTACGCATTAATTACAAACAATATTTTTTACACAACATTTTCTTAGTATAAGTTTATACAATATTTTTTACTCATTAATTTTGCAACGTACGAGACATACATACATACATGCACACATACACACATTACTCCATATACATGCATGCATACAAACTTAACACATTCACAATAACACACCAAATTCTATACATATTGACAATGGTAACTTTTTCGATACACACTGCAAATGTGCTTCACTTGCACATATCTACATACATATATCTACAAAATATACTATGTACATATATACTCATACATTTATCCATGTATCCATGTACTTTACAAATTTCTGTTGCATCTCTTTTACAGTTACAACATTTATTCTATCAGCACTTGTTAGTCATGAGCATAAATTGGATATGGTTCATGTGCAAAATTCAACACTCTCTGGTGGCGTTGCCATAGGCACGGTTTGTAATTTACTTGTTGGATCACATGGTGCTATATTAATTGGTATTATTGCTGGTGTGGTTTCAGTCTTGGGTTATCGCTACTTATCGGTAAGTTTCCTATAGAACACTATGTATACAGAGGCGGATTTTAACATGTTGAGGCCCTAGGCAAAAATCAATTTTTGTGGCCCTCTTAAGTTTTTTTTTTTTGTACTCGTGACTCAATTTTCTAAATTTTGACGAAAGAATCAATATTTTTGATAGATAAATATTTTGTTAGAAATTATAGACCATTTATATTATTTTTTTCGTGATTTATTTCTTGCAAAACCATCAATTAAGGAGTCATAGTTGATTTTGTTTACTAAGTCGCTTTCAATTGCCAGTGATTTAATTTTATTTAGCCAAGTGGCGTTCTTAATGCTAAATGATATCTCACCAGACGCAGTTGCAATTGGAATTATGAAAAAAAAATTTAGGATTATTTCAACGTTTGCAAATGTTGATGTTAAACCTTCCAGAATCGACGCATACATTTCAGGCAGTGTTAATATTTTTTCCAATTTTACAAAATGAAGGAACTGCTCAAGCTCATCTTTGAATACTAATTGATTTATATCATCTTTATAGTTTTCAAATAAATTTGATACACACTGAGCAAATTTTTCTTCAGGCAAATCAAAATCAAAAAATATTAAAAAGTTTTGTAATACCTCGTCATAAACTACAGATCTTCTTTTTATTTCAGAGTGTAAAGTATCACAAATTAAGTAAAATTTTTTAACTTTGAATAGTTATTTCCCAAAATTATTAAAATTATGTCATTATCTGAAGTATCATCGAATTATATTTTTCTTTTCTTGTTTCGACTTTTTGCTGTTGAGTATTCTGTACTACCAGCTAATTCGATTGTTTCTTTCTCCATTTCGTGAATATATGCATCATCATCATCATTCATACGAATACTGAGTATGAATGCTGATAAAGATTTCAAAAAATTAGTTCCATTGTTTTATAACGATTTATTGGTGGCATTAGTTCTTTGCAATAGTGTATTCCAAAAAATCAATATCAATTCCGTCTCTAAATCTTCAAAACTACTAAGTATGTAATTTTTTCGCCTGAATTTGTGTTATGGGCTTTTCAGATGGGTTGATACAAATTTCACCAAGAACGGTTCTTATGAAAGAAACATTTTCGTGCAGTTAATCTGTCAGCTCTGGATGACCATCAAGTGTCACATATACGTTTTAAAGTATGGCTTAATTTTTGATCAGTTTTCATTTCCATCTCTTTGTCGAAGAGGATAAAAAGACGAATAAATTTTGAAAAAAATAAAAGAATCTAATAGCTTTAGAAGAACATGCTGCAGCCGTATTTCCAACTAAATTTAAGGAATGTCCTGCGCCAGGCACAAAAACAGCATTTTTGCTGTAACTTCTAATTTTAACGTGGAGACCGTTATAAATGCCTGAAATGTTCGAAGCATTGTCATACGTTTGTCCCCGGCAATTATTAATGTTCAACCCTAATTCGGACAAGCTGGACAAAATAGTTGTTTCAAAATATGTTGCATAAAACATATGAACCTTTCTTGAATTTTTTGATCTAAATCTACATACCTGATAATAATAGTTAACTGGTCAGTATGGCTAGCATCAGGCGTGGAATCAACTATAAGAGAAGAAAATAGTTAGCTCGTTTTATTTCATCAACAATGGAGTTTTGTACACTTTTGCCCATAAGTTCTATGAATTCATCACACGTGGTTTTAGATAAATAATTAACATGTCCAATCCCGCAATTACTGTATTTTTCTAAGTGAACCTTTAAAAAGGCATCAAATTCAGCCAAATATTCAATACAGCTGGGAAAATTGCCTTTGGAAAGATTAGCATGTCCTCTAAACCCTTAGCCCAAACTTCCCAAAACTCTAATTGTAGCAGCGACTCGTTTTAATACCTCACGCCAATAAATTGCCTCTTTTTCTATTACTTCTAAAAGTTTGGAATCGAAACGGCCACTTTGTGTTCTTTCGACTCATCGTGACTTTTCAAAACGTCTATAATATTTTTCCAATCGGAATATCCTGAAACTAAAACATTAGATTTTTTACAAAATAGTAAAGTACAAGAAAAGCAATAAACAGATTTCGTTGTTTCAGAATAAATCAACCATTCTCTTCGCTCTTGGGCTCCGTTTATTTTAGTCATATAAAAATGTACATCATTTAATTTTCCGTATAATTGTTGATCTTTATTATTCTTTATAACATTTTTTAAAAGATTCTAAATCTCGCACGTTTTTGGGTTTTGTACAAATACAATGTTCAATCAAATCATTTCTAATTATTTGTGGCCATAAACCAATGTCAGTAAAGTTAGGATAAGTATTTGCACTATCAATTTCAATCTATATGCCATTGGTAATGGCAACGCAATTATCATTTGCACCTTCTTCTTCACAAATACTTCTATTTGAAAGATTGACATCGTTATCAGCTATTACTGGTAGTGAAACATTCTTATCTGCCACCACAGTACTGGTAGATGGAACTTCCATCCCAAGACATAAATTTTGCAAGAGAATTTCTTTGCTTTTCATTTTCCCTCATTTGAATTTTTTTTCTTAGTCGTTTTTGTGCGCCAGACTCAAAAGTTCTTTTAATTTTAAAGTATATTTTTCAATATTTTTTTTTTAAATAAAATGGTATAATTGTTACAGAATTGTTAAATGATGAAACTAAAAAAGTTGGTCTTGGTTGTTTTAAAAAAAACTGTTGGTTGTTCTGAAAATATCAATCTTAAATCAAAATTTAAATTATGGTAATAGAAATACTCAATAAACACAAATAATTGTTCTCAATATTCAAAATCATGCAACGAAAATTTGATGTTATTCTTCAAACGAAATATAGAAGCTAGCTTATGCTTGGTTCTTTTTTTCCTATTTGCTTTTGAAAATGTTAAAATTTTATATTTTTATCTTGTGTTTTGTGTATCATATATTTTATTTTGTAACGGCCTACTACAATCGCAAATAAATATAGTTAAGTTAATAGTATTAAATTTGAATTGGAGGTTTTAAACTCTCCAAAATTTAAAATCTCAAATTCTACGACTATTTTATTTTTTTCTCCAAATTTTTTTTTTTTATATTGGAGGCCCTTATAAATCAGAGGATTAGGCATTTGCCTACAGGTTAATCCGCCGCTGTATATATATGCAAATTTACACATGCATATGTATGTAGATATGTATAGTATGTACATATGTACAATTCAGATTATATACATACATTTGTTTACATGCATGCATGTATACATATGTATACGAGTCTGTGTATGCGTTGCGCTTCATTTGGATATAAATTGTATAGCATGCTACAATTTTTATTTGTTAGCAGCATTACAAAAATATTTAGATAATTAGTGAAATTGGTTATCATTCCACTACTCGTATACATTTGTGGGTATTCAGTGTATATTGGGTATACTTACATTAATAAATACCATATATATATTAGGGTGGGTATATGTTCATATCGGTTGGGTGATAACGTTCTTCCACATGAAAATCTCAAAATTCATACAATTTGGCACATCCTAATGTGTGTACGTACAGCTCATGAAATTCGCTAATTGGAGCAATAGCAAAAATATTCTCCTAATGCTTAATTTAAGCAAAACATGAGGATATAAATTTTTTGATAAGTTTGTAGGAAAGTATTTGTTTGGTATACGACAAATCCCGTTTCTGTTTTAACCTCATATCTATGTATGCCAGGTATGTACATTTTCTTCAGAATTTAGTTTTATAACGTTGGACTGCTACGCACAGTGTCCGGGGTTCGAATCTCGGCACAGGCAATATAAAAAAAATAAAAAAAAAGTAGAAAAAATATAATTTTTCTACACTGCACCACCTCTTGGCAGGCAATGGCAAACCTACAAGAGTAAAAATTACTATGAAAAGCTTTTCACTTCGCCGTTCGGATTCGGCATTAAACTGTAGGTCCCTTCCATTCCTTCCATTCATGTACAAATATAACACGCACAACATGAGTGAATGAGAAAAAGCTCGGCCTAGGCCTCCCATAGGCTGTTGTGCCATGGAAGGCCTTGTGATAAGTTTGTAGCAAAGTATTAGTTTGGTATACGACAAATCCCGTTTCTGTTTTAACTTTATATCTATGTATGTCAGGTATGTACATTTTCTTCAGAATTTAGTTTTATAACACTAATTACATGGAATGGATAGCTGCAATTTTCGTTGATGGCAAAGTTAAGCAACCTTCTTAATAATGAAGTTCGCTTTTACATTAACTTAAAAATATTAAAATATGAAGACGTTATACGATATACGTCATCTAGAGTTTAACTTTAAGGTGATTGAAGGTAGAATATTCCTCTTTTTAACCTACCGCGAGGTAAAGAAAGATGTTTTACTTAAAAATATATATACAGATGAAAAATAATGATAAAGATGATGGGCACTGTGGTGTAGTGGTAGTGCGTTGGACTGCTACGCCGAGTGTCCGGGGTTCGAATCTCGGCACAGGCAAAATCAAAAAGTAGAAAAAATAATAATTTTTCTACACGGCACCACCTCTTGGCAGGCAATGGCAAACCTACAAGAGTAAAAATTGCTATGAAAAGCTTTTCACTTCGCCGTTCGGATTCGGCATTAAACTGTAGGTCCCTTCCATTCATGTACAAATATAACACGCACAACATGAGTGGATGCGAAAAGTTCGGCCTAGGCCCTCCATGGGCTGTTGTGCCATTAAAAGTAAAGTAAGAAAAATAAATTATAATCTTGGAGCTAGGTCAGAGATTTTAGCATATACTTTACAGTATAAATATAGTACTTAACCAAAAAAAAAAAAAACAAATCAGGCATCTTTACAGAAAAGTAAATAAGGACATCTCTCTTAAAAAATACTGGAACAATTGATGTAAACAGTCGGATCATAATAAACAAATAAATCAAATGGTATTTGATGTGACAAATATTTCATCCCATAGGTTTCATATACTTACTTGTCATGGACCTTAAATATTTATAAATGGCTTTTCTGACAAGTAGTGAATTCTGCTAATTTTTCTTAATCTTAAATTATATGATTTTGATTTAATACTTTAATATTTTCTTTTACTCTCTCTTTTATATATATTATTTTTCCCAATGAAAAACAAAATTACTTAACTAATTACCAAACTACAAACATATTTCCATATTGGACCACACTCAAAAGTTATCAATTACAAAAAGAACATTTGCTGTTAATTTGTTTTGTTTATGATTTAATATGAGAATAAAGTCATAAAATATTGTAAATGTTTAATGAAATACAAAACTATTATTGTTGTTGTTGCAAATTCCTAAGAGTATACATTCATAAATACATACACATGTACTGTACATGCATTTATGCATGTAGCTTAATAATTCATAAACCATTTCCAATAAAGTCATTTCGGGAAGGCATACCATATTGCCTTTTACTTTTATGACATTTATATTTCTGAGCATCATATAATTGTACCCCAGGTATTTGATATGAATTCAGTATCCCTTTTCGTACAAATTTTGTGGTGGTGTTAAAAAGGTCAAGCAGTTATACATTTTTCATTTTCATTGGCAAATCTATGTATGAGTACCATATGTATGGCATATTCCTACAATTACATTGTGCAAAAGTATACATAAAAAGCTATTGTAATGAAAATTTTAATTAAAATATTTTAGTTATGAAAATATGAAGAAATAAATTTACTTTTTAATTATTTTATTGGAAATTTTGTTTAGCAAATATGAATAACCCGAAGAAATATGAATTTTATTAAAATTTATGGAGTACATTCACCAACTCAACTCAAAACATATGGGTTATAATTTAACAATTTAATGAAAGTTAATTAAAAAATAATATTTTATAAAGCTTAATATGGAGTAGAGAGATATTTCTACGATAAAAAGGTTATGAATTGAATTTCCAATTCAGTGATTTGTTCCAACTTCTTTATGGATGTTCTCAATGTCTAGGAAATACCGAGAATACCCCATTCTTTCATATAGTATACCAATTTATTTCATGTAATAAAAATAACAAAAATGTATGCTACGAAGTATAATTACTTTACTTTTAATGTCACAACAGCCCATGGAGGGCCTAGGCCGAGCTTCTCGCTTTTCGCATCCACTCATGTTGTGCGTGTTATATTTGTACATGAATGGAAGGGACCTACAGTTTAATGCCGAATCCGAACGACGAAGTGAAAAGCTTTTCATTGCAATTTTACTCTTGTAGGTTTGCCATTGCCTGCGAAGAGGTGGTGACGTGTAGAAAAATTATTTTTTATATTCTTGTTTGTTGATTTTGCCTGTGCCGAGATTCGAACCTCGGACACTCTGCGTAGCTGCGTAGCAGTCCAATGCATTACCACTACGTCACAGCGACCACTCAGTATAATATAAATGTTAAAAAATAAGTTTCAGTTACGCAGCCATTAACATACAAACATTTTAAGCTGCAAAGTCAAAGTTTTATTTGTTCAATAATTGGCTTGACCTCTACTGTGACTTTAGCAGTCCACCACTTTTTTTTAAGAGTAGACATACTTAAAATTTAATCATGCTGTAAACCAGTTTAGAGTATCCGGTGGAAGTTCATCCTAGGTAGACTTAACAGCTGTTCTGATATCAGACACATTTTTAATTGATTTGGAATTTTTCTGCCATTGACCCAAAATATTAAAAATTTTGCCTATAACATTGACCGCTGTCATTTATACACATGCCGTTAATGAATATGGAAAAGGGTAAGAAATATAATAAATTTTTAAATAATTAAAAATTAGACCACGTCACTAAATTAGCAATTATATATTAAATCAGGGCAACAAAATTATATGAACGAATATAAAACATGTGACAAGCTTTTCAAATTACTACAATACTTTTGATACAATTTTTAAATTTAGTTATTTACTATTTAAAAGAGTGACATTAATCTCTTTAAATGGAAATAAAGCTAATGACGTTTTTCTGAAATAAATCAATACTAACCACGACATCACTACGATATTAAAGTATCGAAATTGTATTGCAAATCAGTAAAGAAGGAAGAATGTCAAATCAACCAGTTTCAATCTTAATGCTGCGGAGAGGAATCTGAAAAGCTCAATTACTAGATAGATATAACAGAGGTCAGAAGAAGAATGTCGGTTCAGAATACTACCAGTATTAGAAATACAACCTTTTAACTATGAAGAGGAAGTCGAATGTACCATTCAAATAATCTGACTTGAACCAGACTTTGTTCCTTAGGTAGTGTGTGCCTGCAAGTGCAAAACTAAGTAGACGGATGGGATGCCAAATAGATATAGATTAGCTATAAAAAAGGCGCACACTTTTCCACACTTATCGGAAGGTGGTAAGTGGCAGTGGTATTGGGCAGTAAGCAAGTCTTCCGCCCCATTCATTAGTACACCAAAGTCATTAACAGCTATGTCTGCTTACTTCTCAAGTTTCTATATTTTGCGAAAGGTAATAATAAACGATTTTATAAGTATTTATTTAAATTTATGTTTGTTTTTATTTGTAATTTGGAAAATTATTTTTCCGACTTTTTGGCACGTTCATAATTATTAGTACGTATATTCAATGCATGAATTTTATACAGGCTTCCATGAAATTTATTTCAATTTTAAAGTAATATTATGGTTCGCCTTGTCGAATAAAAATAAAAACAAGAATCCACTTCAAAAATGCGATTTCGCATTGATTTCGAAATTCGTTAAAAACTCATTATTTTAAATAATTTATTAAATTTAATTTAAAATGCAAATTAGTCGCTGAAGAGTACTTAAGACCCCCCATGCATAACAACAGTAGCAGAAGCAACAATAACAACAACAACAATAGCAAATTCATACCATACACACAAATTTTTTACAAGCACGGCATACTACATATACATAAGTGCTTTATTTTCAATTTACCTCTTTCCGTTTACCCCTTGCCATCCTAAGCTACTGTCCGTGCAACCCCTTCCGCATTCAACACAGCATACATAGTTATGGGTTTGAATATGTGTGTGTATGTATGCAAAGCCAATGAATATAAAATTGCAGTCATTGAGCACGACGAGTGGCTGCGGCAAGCGGCTACTGAAAAGCGCTTTTCATTCGTTTATTTTTGTTTTGGAGTTGGAGTTTTTCGGTGAAGTGTCACCATAAATTGATGACACTTTTGTTTGAGTTTGAGTTCGAGTGCAATTAGCGAGCAAAAAAACAGATTTGGAAAATTAATATAATTAAGTTGAAACAAGACACACACAATTAACATTTTCCATTTTCACAACAATTTTTTTTATAATACATAATATATGCTTGCATATATTATTTAAAATCATTTAAAAAATTGAATTCATAATATCTGTTGACATTTGCTATTTTGCAGCCTCTCCTCACGTCCAGTCTACGCATTCACGACACTTGCGGCGTACATAATTTGCACGGCATGCCCGCAGTGTTGTCCGCCATAGCTTCAGCGATTCTGGCTGCGCTGGTTACGAAAGAAAAGTATAAATCCGAACTGGGTTTAATTTTCCCGGCAATGATGAACAGCAATGATTTGGCGGATCCGATCAGCAGCAACTCAACCATAATTCTCGGTGTAAGTTTATATGCATAAATGCATCAATTTAGTTAGTTCATTTGCAAAACAATAACAAATTATGCAATTTCAAGTTAAATTTAAATTCGACTAAAAGTAAATATACTTGAACTATTTCCCATTTGAAACATTGCAGGGCTATAACCGCACTGCTGCCGCACAAGCGGGCTACCAAATATTTGGCATCGTTTTCACAATGGTTGTGGCTATTGTTGGTGGCATTTTAACAGGTGAGTCTATCTGTTTTTGCAGCAATTCTATCACGAATCATTTTGAATGCAATAAACTTTTTTGTTTTGTTTTGTTTTGTTTTCCAAACTTTTACGCACAGGTATCGTACTTAAATATACCAATGTTCGCAAGTTGAAGAGCGAGGAATATCATCAAGATGAAATCTACTGGGAAGTGCCTGAGCATAAGGATGAATAGTAAAGTGAAGTGATAGAGTCTAAGAGAAAAGAAACAAAACAAAAACCACAAACAACGCACACGCAATTTTTGATATTTAGCATAAAAAAAATATTTTCATCATAATATTATTAATATTCCTTTAAAATATTCACTTTCCTTTTTCAAGTCTATTTTTATTGTTTATACCCTAAATCCAATATATGCTCGTACATACAAACAATCATAGTGCAAAGAGACTATAGTGCGTTGGACTGTCCGGATTCGGCATAAAACTGTACGTCCCTTCCATTTATGCACAAAAATATATCCCGCACAACATGAGTGGATGCAACAAGATCGGTTTAGGCCCTCCATGGGTTGTGTCATTCTAGGTAAGCCCATGACAAACCAAAGTAGGCTTATGCTTGGTAAGCCCTATACAGGACTCTTGCAGAGCTGCTACATTCGGTGATTATTACTTTTACTTACTGTGACCGCAGAAAAAATAATGTTAATTTGCTACTGAAATTTCAAAGTGGCTTATAGCTTAAAATAAGCTAACACTTTTTCCCTCTGTCTCAAATTATATAACCATTTAACTTTTGTTTATTCTACATAATTATGTACTTGAGACTTTCAAAATATCTGCATTTACAATAGGCTAAAAAATTTTTTAAAACTTATAACCAGTTACCGCTGGCAGCAGATTGTCGCTTGTGTAGAATTGAAAAATCCCTAAAACATAATCCTACCGCTTGAATATTAAATATGTAGAAGATTCAAACTGCGGCAAAGTTTTAAATCGTTAATACTAACAATACTTACGTCATGACAAACTATTAATACAAAAAAGGTAAACAATTTTAAATATTCCTGAATTCTTTGAAGGTTTAACATGTCAATTAATGTCAACTTCTCGAAAACTATTATAGCTAACAGAAACTGTCCGTCAGACTAACATAAGTAGAAAACTACCATGGAACATACTTATGGTAATTGAATTGTTTATGTACGTAGTATGTATGTATATAATATGTACGATTATGTATGTGGTATAATTTATTAGATTTTTGGCATAATTAAATAATTTAATCCTTGAATTGAATATTTTCCAAGTATAATTTAACCTAATTGCATTTAAGTGTGTACTTCTGTTTGCATATCTCTTCATTGTATGTATGTAATTGAAAAAAAGTAAAACTATTCTCACTTAAAAATAAATTGTTATTTTTTTTGCATGCCTGTCACAATTTACATAAAAGTTTCAACAGACTCCTGCGACTTTTGGACGCTGACAAAGTTTCACCAATGCGATGGCGCCCATTTTTATTACGCTACTGGAATACAGTTGCGCCCGAGAATAATTTATACATTCGTGGCGCTTATAAATGAAATGAAAATGAGGTTTTATATAAATGAATGCACTTTTTAATTGTCTGCCTTGATAAATTATTAGTTGTTTAAAAAACGAATGCATTTAGTTTAAATATTAGTTTAGCTTATAACTAGTGTTTATTGTTACTAAGTAGAATATCAAAAATACGCAATTTTTGACATAGAGTTACTAATTAACTGGTAAAGTCATACCCACATATCATGAAAACCAATAAATAAATTATAATATTTTAATACACAAGGCATCTGAAAACTATTTAATCAAACATTATGCCATACTTATATACCTTTAGTATGTACTTATCATACATATGTACATACATCATACACAAAATATTAGTTTTATAAAACGACTTCAAATACAACTTAGCAATAAGAAGAAATAGGAAGGTGTATCTGAAACATACTTAGAATAGACCGGTATATGAATGCAAGTAATACGGACGGTTCCCTTACTCATAAAATAATAGGAGTAGGGGTAGGGGTATATGAGCTGTAGGTGAAATGCTATCAGCACAATGGTAGAGAAACTAGCATAATTTTTGCGGAAATATACGCACGTGCAATTGTATGCATACTTTAATCTCATACTCAACTATCAGAATCAAAAAGTTGCGATCCTCACCGGTAGTCATCATGGAACTGAAGGGAATAAAGTTGCTAATGAACAACCACCAACTCCTTTCGTGAACCATACTGCGGGATGATAAAATAAACTTTTTCACTATTGATCAAGAGAAGCCCAGCAAATACAGTGACATTACGCCATCTGTCAACCTATAGTACTTAAGTACTATGTATGTGTTGTTATGAAGACGAAAATAATTACTGCGATACTGCATCATTGCTAGCGATAGAACGAAATTATCAACCGTGAATTTATACAGTTTTCTGGTTTATGTTATTTTCTTTAAAACCAAATCAATTAATGAAGTTTTCTATTAAAAATTATTGAATGTGTTCGTACCTTTAATTATGTAGGTATCCGATTTATAATTGGTAAGTTTATTTTTTGGTTCTGTGAAAAATAATAATTTTTATTGGTAAATAAACTTTTATTATGGATGGAGCTTCTAAGCCTGATTCGAACTTTTTGCATCTGTTCATGTCATTTGAGTTATATTAGCACATAAATGGAACGGAGCTACAGTTTTCCACCGAATACAAACGTCAAATTAAAAGGTTTATTTAAAACAATATTTTGTTGTTGTTAATTAAGGTTTTCCATTGCCTGCTTAGAGTTGCTTCCGTTTAGAAAAATTACTTTAAATAACCTAACTTATGTAATTACATAGTTAGCACTACAACCGATGATCGGTCTTGGCCGCCTGGATAAACGCGCTGGCGCTAGTTGGTAAGGCCAAGTGCATTCTGGTCTCCCTGTATCAGGTCTCTCCAACAGAGATTAGGACATCCTCTTCGGCGTGTTCCTCCGCCATGGCTCAAATAAAACAGCCTTCTAGCCATAGCGTCTTTTTCCATTCGCTGAACACGACCCAGTCACCGAAATCACTGGGTTCTTATGCGATTGACTATGTCAGTGTCCATCGTATTCGATACATGCCGTCCACTCATATTGGACCATAGAACTTACAGAGTATCTTCATCTCTTCATGTGCTTCATCTTTTTAAGTGCACTTGTTAAATACTTATTATTACTTTAAATACGTGACGAGGAAGCATCCTCAATTGAAATTATGATTTTTAAGAGAATAAATATTTGTTAGTCACCCCACTGGCACAGCTACATTGCTAGCTATCTAGCCATACTTTACGCTCTGTGTGGAAGGCACATTGAGAAATAAAAATACATTAATAAGTAGCTACAATGAGATACAAGTTGCTACGCAAAGAGAATTGAAATTGTGATTGAGTTGAAATTTGTAATAGTGATTGTGAGAAGCTTCAGCATACACAAATAGCTAAGCAAATAAAAAAAGAGTGCTGTAGGTGGTATCTTCAACATTCATGAGATTCAGTTGCGGTACAACACTACACCGGGGTAGCAGTTGGAAAGCTCAATTTGCGCGCGCTTCAATGACGCATATTTTAAAATGTTTGTACAATATTTGGTTACGAGAGAGAGAGAGTGAAAGATACGGACTGACTCGTTGACTGATTGGTTTAAAATATGCCAGATATGCCAGTGAAGTGTTGTTGTTTCAGTGAATTATGTGAATTTGTGCATGTAGCTTAATCATTTCAACAAAAAAAAATCCTGGCTAATAAGCTAAAAATACGCAAATACGGAATGCACTGTGTTACTGTGTACATTTCATATTTGTGAAACTGCCGCCGGTTGCAAGTGCCAGACAAGCAAGCAGCAAAAACAATACCCAGTGAAAATGATGACGGGAAAATGACAATATAAGTTGCCAACACATAGACAATAGAGTTGGACTATCATGATTGCAATGCAATGAATACATAAAGCAAAAATCTCATCGAACAGAGCGGAAATGAAATAATATTCGCAACATCATCATTGTTTGTCGTCATCATAACCGCCGGAAAGTCTAAGCAGAGAGGAAAAAATCATGAACATGTACGACGACGAGGCTTATGAATTTGTTCCTCCTACTTACTATATTGAATAAAAAAAAGTAGAGAACTTTACAACAAATATTACGGCCCGAAATTCGAGAAGTACATCAGGTATTTGTACTAATATGACATCAGACATGCCAATTAATGTCATGCAGAGGCATCTGCTGACAGTCGAGAAATTACGCGATCAAGTGCGGCGAGTGCTGAAATGTGTCATTAATTTGCATATTGAAATTTTGGTAAATATTATTATTACGAATAATAAAATTTTTCGTTTCTTTCTCTTTATTTTAATTTTTTTCCATATGTTACACTTTTAAATCTTATTTATACATACCTTTTATTTGTGTTTTTTTTTGTAATTGTTATCTGCAGCAATTCGACTCTTTGCAATCCAATTAATCGTAACATATAATACGTGCATACGACATACATATATCGTTTGTTATTATTTATTATTAATTTTTTTTTTCTTATTTAAGTTAAATACACACTTTGTAACAGTATTAAATTCAACTGTTTGACTAATGTAATGTAAATAGGGGTCTCTTCAGAGCTGCCACCTTTCATATTCTGAAGATATTAATACTCATATTTTTATTCACGCTTACAGATTAAATGTGAACAAAATATTATGTAGAACGGCTGCAGTTCCAAATGTTCTTGTTCTATTTCATTGACGGCCCAGTCCTAACATTTCGCATCCATTCATGTAATGCAAGTTAGGCCTGTATGTCTTGGGTTAATTTCTTGAACCCATTTAAAAGGATGGAGGCCCAGTACCTAGAAAGAATTTGAATTTAATATCGAGAAAAACATCAACCTTTCATCGTCTTTTTCGTATTCTGGAGTCTCGAGAAACTGCCGTAGGTTTGGTTACTTCCAATCTTTGGGTTCTGAGTAATTAAGCCCTGTCCGGGGTTTGTAAAATATTGCTAATTACAGTAAAATATTGTTTTTACAGAAAAATTTTAATTCTCATAATTTGGAAAAATTTTAAATTCTTAATTGAGTAGTTTCCATAATTAATATAAAAAAATATATAGTACTTATTAAGCAATACTCGATAAACTAAATTACGGGCCGTACATCACAAAAAGAAAGTTACGAGAGTAAGGCAGTTGAAAGACCAACATGGAAAAGAAAATCTTAGTTCAAAAGCTTTCTTCTATAAAGTTATCAATTGAATGAAAAAAAAACCGTATGTTGGCAACACCTGCTCTTCTACGAGTAGTTTAGCCAATATGGCAATGAGTTCACTCACGTCACACTAACAATTAGAGCGTTTGCTCAATGTCATTGTTGTTGGTGTTGTGCTGTTCAATGATGAGAGCATAGATTTAGACAAACAGACAGACAGTCATACACACACCTACATTACTATTCGTATTTGTAAAAGAAGTCAAGCAGACAACAAAATCACAGCAACGACAAGAATAAACTAACCAACCGGTTTCACTTTTTGTACAAAAATATATGTACTTACTACTATACTATGCGCGTCGTTGTATGTTTGTATATTTTGCTGCTTTTTAACCTCAATCACTTAAGTGCATCTCAGTACAGAAACAACAAGAACAGCGATAGTGTTAAATATCGATAAGATATCACACTAAATCGCGCTGTTGACACACGATACACTCGTGTAAATTGGTTCTGATTTTCAAAAGCCGATAGAAATCGAGCACATATCAGCAAATTCATTCCATTGTCTAAATACCAACACTCTCAGTTGAGGGTTGGGGTGTTGTTATTTAACACTACAATGACTAAATAAAATTTGCATTTACCTTCATTTGTATTTATTTTGCTTGGGTTATTTCTTTTACTTTTAGGTTCTCGAATCAAATGTTACTCAACTGCTCGATGAGGTTAAAGAAATCAATGCAGATTTAATGGAAGTAAAACGTTTGGATACATTAATACAAACACTTCGAGAGTACAGTGGGCCAACAATATGTCACGAATGGCCATATCCTTTGATATTTAAGGGCACAGTGGATGATGCAGACTTAGCACAAAACTTAAATTCCTCATGCAGTAAAAGTGCTGTCAATATAAATGAAGAGCAACCAAACGGGCAGGACGTCGAACGGGCAACAAAAACATAGTAGTAAATAATATACTTAGTAACCACAAACAAACATACGTATTTCTCATTGTAATGAATGTTGTACATATTCTATTTCCGTATGCTATTTGCATTAATATTAGAAGTAATTTTTCAATTGTCATTTTGTTGTTATATAGTACTCCTATTGATTGTTTGCTCATTAATAAATAAAATAAATTTATATGCGAGTTCAATTTAAGTGATGTTCTACATAGAATTATATTGTGGTCGCAGATATGTTTTATTAAAAAAAAAAAAGATATGATTTAATTTGCCAATGCGGCTTTTGTCGTTTGTCATCGAAGTTTCAACTTTTATGAGCGCATTTGCTAACATATGTCAACCGCAAGACTGATCTTTACGGTTAAGCACATAAATTGAACATGATTCAGTTTATTTATACACTTATACATACATACTTATTTATTTAAGTAGTTTAAGTTTAATATACTTTTTTATTATCTTATTGCTTTGAACAGAATAGTTGTGGGAACGTGCATTAAAATCATTGAAATTAAAACAAATAGTATGAAAAGAAAAAAATTACAATGTGAATTTACAAGCAGCGAAACTCGCTAACTGTGAAATGGAGCAAGTTGAAATTATCATAAATAAAAGCGACATGCGAGAGAGTTGAAGTTATTTCGGAAGTGTGCTATGCTCCATTTCAGTTAATTAATATTTTAATGTTGCATTAAAAATGTACTTTGACTTTCATGAAAGAGTGCTTGCAAATGCAAGTACACTTTAAAAATGAAGCACAAACCCAGCAAAAACCTTGATGTAATAATAATCCCGCCAAAAAACATGCAGCTATAAAAAACTGGAATACTCGTTCGGTTTTGCACTCAAGTTAACCAGTTTTTATCCTGTCGTTGTCATCGAAGGTAAAAACTTTCTGGTATCTGCAATGATTTGAGTAATGAATCTTGCAGAATTCATTGCTATTTGATGAGCTCTGTAACTGAGCTATAATATTTCGCTGGGAAGTATAAATATGCGCATGTTCATACATAGATAACGCACAAAAAGATATTTGTCATCTCTGTGATACATACATACTGAACATTACTGAAGTGATTAAAAATATACCAATAACACAATACTTATTATGTACATATACATATGAGTGTATTCAACAATGTACCAACCAATATTCTGCTATTCTACGAGGACACATGCTCTCATTGCAGTTGAGTGTTTTTCTGCTGTTGTTATTGTTATTGTGCTATTAATCACCATTGCCATTATTATTATGAAAGGAAAGGGAGAGAGATACAGAAATATACAACTTTCCGCAATGTTTCGATGATATAAAAACAATAAATGATTGAAGAACAACTATGATAGGTTCCCTTTGTGATGGTACTCTATATTATGTAGTAATAGGTTTAAATAATTTCAAAAACTGAGAAATAATCGTATCACAGTCGGTTAGATATTTAGAAAATAAATTATTTGGGGTGTTCACTAGGTATCTTCGGTCTCGTATATTCTCTCATTTCTTAAACATATACAATTTTATGAAAAAATACATCTTGTCAACACCCCAATTGGTTTGATTTATAGAGATTGTGATAGTGTCAGAACATGAGGAGAGATATTTAGTGCAGAGAAATGATGTGAACATAGAGTGAAAGAGAAAAAGAACGCTAATATCTCATGTTTATGGTGTTGCGGCTTGGTGGTAAAAATTACGCAGAATGAGATTCAAGAGGCTATAATTTAGCTGTATTTTACCGAAATTGGTTAGATATTTACAATATATTGAAATTATATATGAACTGCATAGAGCATTGTAAAATTAATTTGTAACCAACTTAAACGTTCTTAATGCTGACATATAAAAAGCAATTGTTATCGCTCATTTTTCACATACTTATGTACATTTCGATTTCGACAATAATTACATATAAATAAGTAATGAGAGCAAAATAAATTGTACCTACCATTCACGTGCAGTTGCCTCGGAAAATGTTTACTTTTGCTTTAATATAAATGGGAAAAAGCTTCTTTGTTGCACAAAGCGGTTGATGTTAAAAGTTACGCGTAAGGTTCATTTAAAAAGAATAAATTATGTACAAAGGTACGAAACTGAGCGATTTAATATTTTTGAACACACTTACTTATTTCGCTGGCACTACAACCGATGATCGGTCTTGGCCGCCTCTATAAAGCTTCGCCAGTCGCCTCTACTATGCACGCGCTGGCGCCAGTTGATAAGGCCAAGTGTAGTCAGATTGCCCATCACCTGGTTTTTCCAACGGAGATTAGGACGCCCTCTTCTGCGTGTTGCTCCACCTTGGTTCGAATAAAACACCCTGCTAGCCGGATCGCTTTCTTCCATTCGCTCAACATGACCCAGCCAGCGAAACCGCTGAATTTTTATACGCTTGACTATGCCAGTGTCGGCGTACAGCTCATACAGCTCATCGTTCCATCTTATTCGATATACGTCGTCCACACATATTGGACCGTAGATATTACGGAGTATCTTCCTCTCGAATGCTCCTAACAGCTTCTTATCATTGATGGTCAATGTCCACGTTTCGGCGCCATATATTAGGACGGGAACGATGAGGAACTTATAGAGCGTATAAGGTTAAAGAAGTCGCAAGATAGGGTCGATAGATAGAATCTGCTTGTCTGAAACCTCTTTTGGTATCAAATGGCGGAGAGAGATTTCTCCCAATTTTCACTGTCATTTTGCAAAGACGAATGACCTTTGCAGGGACACCAAAATCAGACATTGCGGCGTACAAGTGATACCTAATCGTGTTGTCGAAGGCGGTTTTATAATCGACAAATAAATGGTGGGTGTCGATCAGTTTTTCTCGGATCTTTTCCAGGGTATGGTGCAGTGTGAATATCTTCGTGGTCGATGGTGGATTTACCAAGCCTGAAGCCACACTGTTAAGGTCCAATCAGTTTGTTGACGATGGGCTTGAGTCTTTCGCACAATTCGCTCGATAGAATCTAAGGAGGAGGAGGAGCTCGTAGAAGTCAACTTTGGTCGTTTACTCCTTCTTATCCGTCAGGGCTTGGATACAAATTAGGCTGAAGTTGAAGAATTTTGTCTTGATGCGGATAGTGGCTAGGCGCTCGTTCACCGGCGTGAACGTCGAGACTTAATGACGCAGTCTCTTCCCAACCACAAATACAACATCAAATTTGTGTCTCGACGCATGACAGCTCTATTAGATATCACAGGATGCTCTTCTGGAGCAGTCCTGTTCCGTCCATCACATTTTCTGTATAGCGGTGATGTCAGCTCTATATCGTTGGAGGACATCCACCAGCTGGATAGAGGCACTTTCCCTGTAGAGGTTTCTTTCATTACAGGTGCATATCCGTAAATCGTTGTCCTTTGGACGTTTGCGGGGGTCGTCAACATTCGGGGGTTACTTATGCGAGGCTTCTTTTGAGGATTCATTACGGAATATTTTAACGTGGTGGGTTTCAAGCCGGATGCTCAACATTAGCTAGCTCACTAACGGGTGACAGATCGCTATACAGGGGACGCCACGAGAAGGCTGTGTGTCGACTTGAGACATAGAAGCACAAGGATCGAAAATGGACGCAGCTGCGACTGTCACGAACTTGACTTTGTGTCATTACCACGCACCCTGGTAATACGCCCGCTCGGTATTAAAAAACAATTTTGATATTTTTGATATATGTGCATAGGTATATGTACTCATATATGCTGTTAACTTGTTGCTTAAAAATACATAAACATACATTAAATTTCCAGGACTTGTGAGAAAATATTTAGCAACTTTAAATCATGTACATAACCTTTGGACATACTACATGGTAAAATATTAAAGTAAAATAAAATGAAATATTTAAAAACGTTTTATAGCAGAGAGGAAAAAAGAACAGCAATAAAGCCACTTATTTTTACTTTGTCTGGAGCATTTTATGTGTAGGGTAATGTTGTCAGGGTTGCGCCAAGGCGTTATATTTATTATTTGTACTAGCGCCACATATGCGTATATGCTGGGAAGATTGGCAGCAAACTTTCAGTACCATTACGAAATCGGAACGGGGACACAATATACGCGTAGTGACGTATGTGTAGAAAATAAGAAAAGTGTCATTTGATAGTACGAAAATTGATTAAGAATACGAAAATATAATGGATAATTTAAGGTAAGGTAATATAGAGGTTACAAAATACCAGTGAAAAATACACATGATTAAACATTTTTTTTTTGGGAAGTTACTCTTCGCTGCAATGGCGGTTGTAGTCTGGATTGAGCTAAAAAGTTGTCAGGTTATGAGCCACCTTCATTGCATAGGTTATGACCCGAGTTTTGAACGCTGCATAATTTTTCTTGACAAGAAAACTCACCCCCAAATTACGTAAAACGCCAATCGCCGTAATTCTCCGCATTGATTGTGTGTTGTTTTTGTAAACTGAAGAACGACTTGAGTTTTACACAATTCGGGGGTCGAAATGTTAATTAATAACGTTAATTTAAAAAAATATATTAAAAGTAATACATTTTCGTGATTTTTTTGTAGCACATCCCGTCATAAGTAAACGAGCCATCGCGGAAATTTTGATTTTGCCGATGTTCATTCTTATTTTTAAATTACATATACATAATTCCAAAAATTATTTTGAAATACGTATCACTTTGCTATTTATAGTTAAATACATGTATAATGCTCATATCTTTTTAATTATTCACCCAATCAATTTACAATGTGTAGCAAAAATATTACCAAGACCGTTGCAATGATATTCATGGATTTCGCCTTATACAAAAGTTATGGGCACACGTCAAAATGTGGCTCAACCCTGACGAAATTCCCCTACATATACTACCTACGCAGGCCCACAAAAACAAAAACGAAATATAAATAAAATAAAGCTTGTGGTACATTAATAGGTGCATTTGAATGCATCTATATATATGTATATAGGTAATTTTTCAGATTGAGAAACAAAAGCTGCACCTGCACCTCCTTACACCAATCCACAATAATTAACTTCTGCTGGTAAATTGGTATATGGTAAATGGTAAAAATGCAACAGTGCCCTATCTATTGAACAAAATGCCAAGAACAAGCGAATCATCCTTTAGCTAGCTAGTAATCTGCTTGCTACACTTAGTTCCGTTCCCATTCCTTCCACTTAACCGAAAACGTAAGTAGCGTAGCATTACGACGACGTACCTACTTTGCTATTAAAGAAGTTAGAACACAAAAACCTAGAGTCGTTAGAGTAATTCAACGCAGTATACAGTAGGTACCAAGCTCTACCCACATATGCAGATTATACCGATAGTAGTCCTGGGTATTGTACGTAGTTCGAGTATGTATACACACAATACTCTTATAGTACAAATACCATACACATTGATATGATAACTACTTGTGCTATAACTACAATACTATGGCTGCTCTACACAAACAATAAAGTGCTTCTCTTCTTTCTTTACCCAGTTTCATTGCTGCACAACCAACAGCATCTGCATCAGTGTCAGCATCGTTATCATCCACATCATAGTCTAATGAGAGGTAGAAGCGAGCAGCAGAGAATGCAGACGAAACAAAGCTAGCTCATTGCAACTTGCAACTTAAAAGGAGCAATTTGTTAACATACACAATCCAATGCAATGCCAGACATTTTGCAGGCAAGGATGTGCTGCCTCGATTTATTTGTGAACGAGCGGCTATGTATGTCTTTGTGTATGTAAGTAGTTGAGAATCAGTAGAGTACCCTAAGTACCCGTACCTGCCTAACGTGTGTAAAACGTTAATAAAATTGGGAGAAAATAAGTAATAAAAATGAAATGAGAAAAAGAACAAACAATATCAGAGCTTGCAGACATGAAGACCCACATATACATACATACATATGTATGTATATCGTGCACTCTCGTTCTACACTATCTTGTTCTTGTTCTTGTGCCATACTCGTGTTATTCTACTTCACTTTCTACTCCTAGTTCAATGCTCATTTGTCGGCATACTCACAAGAGCGAAGAGTGGAAATAAAGTCATAGTGGCAGTGTGGTGGCACCTTTGAGAGCTTCTAATTGCAGGAAGATAGTACCTAGAAAGTATCATTCGTATCAATTATTGTTGATTTAAAGGCAATTGATTAAGTTTTATGGATACTTACGTTCAAGTTCCTATTAAAAAAAAATATTTTCAAGTTTTGTGTATTTTGATTGATTTTCGAATAGCAATATCAATTTCGATATTTTTGTGTAATTTACAGTTTTAAAATGGCATAAGCTTAAATGTAAAAGCTGCTTAAAAATTGAGGTTTCTATTACGATTTGAAATGTGTTTTTATTTTCAGAATCAGAACATTAATTGAAAATGGAATAGTAAATGGAAAAAGAAACTGTTTGTTTGTTATATCATCACATTTAAAGTAGATGCTTCTGTGTTCGTAAGAGTCTTTCTTAAAATAATGGTTCTTGGTATGTATGAGTAATATGCACTTAAGTTTCAATTTAATGAAACTCAATAAATACAAATTCTGAACAATATTATTGACATCGATCATATCTGTGTGCCTTACATTAGGGCACGTATGTAAAGCATGATACTCTAAGAGTTATTTACGTCCAACCAGTGTTCAGAACTCTGCAACATACCTACTGTGGACAGGTGTCGCTTGATCTCAACACCGTCATTGTTCCTTGACCATTTCGAAGCCATTATTTCCAACAGTAACATTTTGATCAAGACAACTAGACACTTATTTCGTTTGGTCATCGTTCGCCACTAGCTTGACAAAACTCTTTTTCTCACGTAGCCATTGTAGAAAAGAATGCCGGAGAGATCGTTGTTTTCACCATGAATTATAAGTTTCAAAAACTCCCACAATAATTATTGTTGAGCCTTATGCAGAGTTTAATTAAGGAAGTACAAAGTGTGTGTGGAAATCACACAACTATGGGCATTGTACAGCTTTGGGTTTGATAATAGAGAGAGGTCAAAGTGGGACCATAGCTGACTTAAATAAGATCATTGGGGCTGGTATCTACTCGACATAGCACCAGTGCTCCAACATTGGCGTTTTCAACCGAGCGGACTGTGCAAAAGATGTCACGATGAAGAGATACAGACAATCTACTCTACTCTGCTTCGTCTGTCGATGATCAAGGCTACAGATGAAACTTTTATTCAGAAACCTAACAGAAATAATGGAAGTGGAATTATCGGATATCCTTGCTATCATCTTTTACGTAGTAACAAAGTAAAAGAGATGGACTGTGAAATGTAAAGTGAGACATTCGAATGCATTAGTGCAATGTACTGCAAGCCCCTACCATTACCGGGAGTTAGTAAGCATAAAGGAATAAAAATAGAATACATTTAGACATTGCCACAAATATATGTAAAGGTGGTAGCTAGTAGCTAGCGTAAATGATAAGCTAAAGTAAACACACGTCGTTGACTTGTCATAGCACATACTCATAACTTATAAATTGTTTAGGTATTTGCTTTTAGTTTCTAGAAAGAAAAAAGAAAATCAAACGAAAATAGAGTACTATCTAAACAAACTAATATTAAAATAATGTGTACGAATATAGAAAGCTCGCAGGCCAATGCTGGAATGGGGACGAATTGACTATAGCAACCACACATAACCCCAATAAACAAACTAATAAAACATACACTGGCTTGAAATGTTTCAGCAAATTATAGAAAACAAAAACGATGAGCAAAGTTTCAACTTGTAGTGCAGCCAGCACTCAGTTGAAGTTTAGAAGTGAATATTTAGAAAATTCTGCTACTACATAGTCTCTGGTAAGAGCTGTGGTATCCAATTCAAAATTCTGAATAACAAGAAACGAAAATTGAATATTTTCAGATTTTGCAAAGTTATGCAATGATGAGAAGCTATGTTTACATAGATTGAAAAATTATCAGTTTTCCAATGAAGAGACGGAAGCTTTCATGAAAATATGTGATGAAGTACAAATTAGCTGAGCATGAATTATTATGAAACAACAAATTTTTGTATTGTGTTATGTCTATATCGAAGTTGCGAGGCAAATCTGCCTTAGTACAAAATGAGAATACGAAAAGTACGACTACGACTGCAATAAAGGGAACAACAGCAGCAGCTGTAACCGTAGCGGGGCCAATAGCTACGGCAAGTACTACAGCTATACCCGCAACAAACACCAATCAGTATCATGGTGGAGCTCATATCAGCACAAAATCATCATTTTCAACTGCGACCACTACGACGGCGACAACTACGACGTCTATTACCGCTGCGAAATTACACAATCCGTCTACTGCAAACACAGCTGCAGCAGCAACGACCATACTGCAGCAGCAACAACAACCACAACAAACCTATATACCTCAAACGTCTTTACTAAAAATCGAACCATTTGTTCCTAGTTTCAACGCACGTATACGTAGACGTCCTATTGGTCGTTCCTACAGCACATTAAGTTCAACATGTATTAAACGTGGTGGTGGTAGTGTTGGCATTGGGATTGGTTTTATGGGCACTAATGCAACACATTTAGAAGGCAAAAATACTGTTAGTATACCGCTATGTACTGCTGCCGCTATAGATAGTACAGCAGCTGCAACAGCGACATTGAAAGCAATATCACGACCCGTGGGACGCCTACGACGAGATCCTGCCAAAATAGTTGTACGTCAACGTTCAAAATCGACATCGTCCTCGGCATCAAATCATCGTCCAACAACAGCTGCAGCTGGTATAACTTCAGCAACAATAAATGTTAATCACACGCCAAATGTAACGGCGGCAACTTCGACTATCGTAAATGGAAATGGCAACAGTAATGGCATCACTGCGATAGTAACACCACAACCAAATGGCATTTGTCGCATTGCGCGTCTGCCAAAAGAGCAAGAAAAACTGCCGGATCGCATTAATTATGACCGACGTGGCTTGACAGCCATACCCTTATTCGAGAATGAAACAAACTTACGTCTGCTATCGTTGCAGCACAATCTGATAAACATTTTCCATATACCCAAAGAGTCGGTCGTTGTTTCTTCAGTTACGCTCGGCGTAACTGAAGAAACAGCGGACCAAGCAAGCAAGTTGTCCGACGATATTAATTGCAATTTTAATAGTAGAAGTAGCAATCACCTGAGTAGAACTAACTCCATTCAAGGGCGTACTACACCCAGCAACAATAGCAGCACACGTTTATCCCTAACACTTCTAGCTACAACGAATGCGGGAAATTCGCACATTCTTACACCTCCCGCCACAACAACAGCAGTCGTAGGTGGATCTCCTTTGACTATGCATCCAATACCGATTGGTGGCAGCAGCATTGGTGCTGGTAGCACGTCCCAAATAAATCATCAACATAACCGAAATAGCATATTGCAAAAGAAACATTTCAATTATCATTCATCGCTCTTAATAAATACGCATCAGCCGCATCCGTACTCACATCATCATCATCAGCAACAACAAACACAATATCGTTTTGCTTTGAAAAAGTCCAAAAGTTTTATCACCAACTATTCGAGGCATCTGAATCATGTTAAGCAAAATTTACAAAAAACATGCTACCTGACAAAGACTGAAACTAGCCACATGGTTGCTCCCACATTGAGTGCATCAACAGCAAATATAAATAGTTTCGATTCCGGCACAAGCGGCATCGATTCAACATCAACTTTGTTAAGCATCAGTGAAATGGAAGCGACTGCGGAGGAGTGCTGTGAGAATATGCGCCATGCAGCACAGCAACAGCAGTTGCAACTGGAGATCAAGAACAAACAATTGATGGCGTCGTATGGTGAAATTTTTCAAAATCTTGTGTTCTTAGATCTGTATGATAATCAAATTGAGCGCATTGGGAACTTGGATGGTATGCCTTCACTTTCAGTACTACTGCTTGGCAAGAATCGCATTGGCGACATTAGCGGATTGGCATCGTTGCGCGATACACTGCGTGTGCTTGACCTGCATGGCAACAAAATCACTGGCATAAGCAACAAAATCAATTGCTTGCAGGAGTTAAAATCGCTGAATTTGGCTGGCAATCAGATACGCCAAATCAATCAGAATGACTTCAACGGCCTGATGAATTTGAAGGAACTCAATCTCAAGCGTAATAAAATTAAACGTATTAACGGGTTTCAACATCTCGTTGCTTTGGAACGTTTGTGGCTGTGTCACAACGACTTGCACAAGGTTGAGGATATGTCGTCCATTGCCAAGGCTATTAATTTACTGGAGGTAACCATAGAAAATAATCCTGTTTCGCTGGCTGGAGATTGTGTCTCCTTTCTGGTTAGCTATTTGCCACGTTTGCAGTCGCTTAGTCAAATGCCAATAACAGAGCAAGTACGACGTGCTGCTATGGCGTGGCGAAAGAATAAAGAAATTTCAGATGCAAATTATTCACACCTGTCGTCGGATGTGTTTAACAGCATTAGGCGCGAGGAGGTAATTTCAAACGCGCGCACCAACTGGGAGCTTTTGAGATCACAGCAAACCGTTCAAAGTACTCTGCGTAATCAACGCACTTTGAAGCAGCCGGAACTTGCCAAAATCAATGAATCTAATGAAACAGTTGCTGTGGGTTACGACGAATTACAGGAGTTTATTAAATTGCCACCTATTCAAAAACAACAGCAGCAGCAGCAACAGTCATCGCAGGGTGCCAAGCATCATAATAGAGAAGGGCGTCTCTCTGACGGTTCATCTGGCTCTAGTTTAGGACCTAATGTTGACTCATCCTCAAGCAACTACAGTTCGGACGTTGAAGAGTCACCGAAGGCATGTGGGGAAGTGGAGCTTACACGTGTCAAAAAATGCCAAAAACCAATGTCAGTGCGTAGTCGAAAGGAGAAGACGAACAAATTAGAGGCTTCCCGCTCAAACAAAAAGCAAACTGAAACACAAATCAACAATAGCAGCATGAAATGTGAGAGTGGGGCAAGAGATTTGAATACAATTAGAACAGCAACTCCACTTGCCCCATCCGCTCCCAATTCAACCACAATTGCTGCTGCTGAAGATGCAATTTCTAAAGCCACAGAAGTAGCAACACAGCAGCAGTTAACGTTAATGAACTCCAATCAAGTCGACAATAACTCTTCAATACAGTCCAAATCTAATCCCAGCATAACAATGCTGCCACAAACAGATAGACCAACAACAAGCAGTTATGTGTTACGCACCACCACAACAACAACAACAACAATATTGCGCGCCACCACCCCAACAACACAAATTACGGGTAGTAGCAGTACGTTAAGTCTAGGATTTAAAGAGAACAATGTATGCCATAATACCACAACGGCAGCAAGTACAGCAACAATACCACAGCAGCAGACAAGTGTCGCAGCGACAACAACAACAAAGGCTACATGCAAACGCTACTTGAAGGGCAGCCTAATCAGATCACAAACAGTGGTTGGCGGCGGTGGTGGAACGGTAATTGATGGTACAGGAGGCAAAGGAAACTCATCATCATCCCATTCGAATGTGAATAGAGGAGCAAACGCAGCTAACAACAACAGCGGCTTACAGATTCAGTCACACCAAAATGCTGCCACAAACAACGCCAACGGTCAAACGTCCGGTTCATCCATTGTATCCACCATTTTAGCGCCAGCAGTCAGTTTAAACACTAGCAGTAGTAAAACTTCCAGCAATAGCAAAGCAGCTGCCGCTAACGCCACCGCCAACTCCACCACCACTGAACGGGAACGTGAGCAAGGAGGCGACTATCTGATAGAGATTTGTGGTCGTTATCTGAACATATACGGCCAGGGGGCGTTGCGCTACATCGACAAACAATGGAATCCAGCAAAAGCCAACGATGTACATACGCTGAACTTCAGCTACATTAATTTCAATAATATAGCTGCCACCGTATTGTCACGCATTAAGTTACGTTTCCCCCATGCTGAAAATTTCGTTTTCCGTGAAACGAACATCAGCAACCTGGGACAATTGAATGCGCTCGCCGAATTGCAGGGCATCACATCGCTGTGCATTGATCCGGAAGGTAATGCAATTACAACGAAGGATTTATGGCGTCAGTATGCCATTTATCGACTTTCACATTGGGGTCTTAAGCTGCTCAACGGTGTCGAGGTAACCGATGCGGATGTCGAAGAGGCGAATTGCATGTACGCGGGCTTGTCGGATTTGGTGCTGTGGTCGATGCCGGAAATGATGTTGCAGCCATTGTTGGCACGTTTGCGTTTGGACGAGACGTGCACGGCATCCAAAATGTCACCTAAAGAGTGGCTAATGAAGGCTGACAATAAGTCGCTGCGTCTCGTTGTTGGCAAGGAGGCATTGCAATGGAAAAAAACAAACGACAACAACAATAATCATCAGCACTATGCATATGATAGTAGTAGCAGTGGAGGAGGAATTAATGGCAACGGTGGTGGCAATGCATCGTCACTATCAGCGACAACGTCAATGGCGGCAATGGCATCGCTCACTGTGCGCGAACGTGGAAAAATACATTTCTCTCAGATGATGTTGAATACATGTAATGCGGTCGAAAAACTGCATAAATTAGAGACGCTGTGGCCTAGTTTGCTTTTGGATATTGTACGCAACACGCTTCTGGACTATTCACAATTGGACGAATATTTGCGCAATTTAATGAGCGAAATTATGAAGTGACTGCACCAGCAAGCAAGAGTTGTGAAAATTAGAGCTGGACTGGACGACATTTTGCTGTGCATTATGTTTCGAGTACTTGTTTGTTAATTACTTGTTTATATTGTCATTGAGTGTTTGCGTCTGCATCTGCCTTTGTGTTCATCACTTCTTACAATTTAGTCATGTGCTACATGCAATAATTTATAGTCCAATTTTTATACATACATATGTATATAACGAGTAGGTGCATATGGCATATATACATATGTACATAATGTATATAATAAATAATATTATTTAGATATGTACGTATCAATAATGTATGTACTTAATTAGTCCAATAATAATTTCATTACAAAAATACAAATACATAACTAACACAATATTCGAAAAAGCTTTACTTCAATTTTGTGCTATTAAAGATGAAGTTTCCGCAATGGATATAGTACTACCATGCTGCTCTTAGCTTTGACTGAGAATATTCGCTGTAACATTAAAAAGATTTCAATTCTTGTATCACTAAACCTGACCGAGGCCTTTAATACAATTAACCATAGCAATCTTGTTCGAAAGTAATATCTACGGGTTTTCTCTAGTGAATATAAAGGTTGATGATATGCGATGTCTGGTATCATTGTTGACAAATATTTCTGTTTTGACAATCATATTTCTTAGGTCACTGCCAGGCTTCAAATTAAGGAAACTATACAGCAGTAATTGTTTTCTGCTGTTTTGCTGCTTTTTCATGGCATGCTTATGGTTTTGAAGTTTATTCGGCCACATCTAAGATGATATTCTAAGAGGGTTATAGGATTAAGCTCATATTTAACAGAATTCTCAGAGTTATGTTCTATCTCTTCTATCGATATGTTGTCAGCTCCAATCGGGATGTTGTTTATCTCCTGTACTTTTGAAGCTTCAAATAGAGCCCTCTAGATTTTAATATATTTCTTAGCTTGGGAAGGGCTCTTTAGAGGAAGATTTACAATAGAATCCTTATTTTTAAAAATAGTCAAGTGAAATCTATGTATAGTGTTTTATTTAAAATTAAATACCATATAAAGATAAGCTTTTAGTTTAAAGTCATTAACAAAAAATATGCTCCGAAGTGTGTCTTAACGTATGAGTTAAAATCGACTCGGAACGTATAAATCGACGTGATATTTGTATGCATTTGTATATTTGTGTGTATAATGCAACTTTTTCTATAAATAACCAATATTTGGAATAAATATTACTTAATCTGATTTATTAACGAATTCTTCATTGGAATTTGACGAATTTACATTTTTTTGCTTAACCTTATCCACGTAAATATTTAAAACAGCCTCAATGCCTGGATACAGTGTAAAATTTGTTGTACGTATTTTCTTATCTATTAGAAATGATGTTACGGAAGCAGTATTAAAAGCAATATCCATTGCATCGTTATGCGTGACTTTATCGAGATGAGGGCGTTGTATTTTGATAACGCAATTTTCAAAGCCATTTACCTAGGAGATAATTTAAGGAAGATGTTGTTTAAAGTAGTGAGAAAAATTACTCAAAATAATTTATACTTTAATAGTTAAATCTAATTTGTATGCTTGATCGACGTTGGGCCAACATTGTTCCACCACATCTCGTTCCCACTGCAACTCTGCGCAGCTGCAATTTATCCGATTTGGCGCTGCAACAAATATGGACCATAATTCCGATGCGAAATGCGGTGCCATCGGCGCCAACATAATCACTTGACTAGCCAATGCACGCTCATATTGTTTTCCATGTTTAACGATTTCTTTAGGTGACCGCTTGATATTTTAAATAATAAATAAAGTTAATAAAAATTGTTATTGAATATATGAAAATATGAAAATTACTCTTAATGAATTTGTCAATCCCTGCATTTTGGATATAGCTACACTCAACTGATGCGTGTGGCGATAATTAAATGTGGCACCTTTAACATAAAAATTGCGCGCATCAAATAATTTGGCCTCTTCGATAGCGAAACTCTCACTCTTTGTGTCGATTTCTTGGAAATCGTCGCTTGAGCGTATACTAAAGAAATCGTGCACTGTCAACCATAAGCGTTTCTGCCAATTGATTATGCCGGGGAAAGCTGTGAGCAGCAAGAGAGGGAAAATATTGAGATTTTGACTTTATTTTTGCTATTAAAACGTTATAGATTACTTGCGTTTGACCAATTTCTGTGCGATGTTGGCGCAACGTCTCCCAATATTATAAGTCTCGTCGTATCCGTTCCATATTCCGCAAACATATCTGTAGGAGCAACACCATTCTGCTTGGATTTTGACATTTTTTCCCATGTCATGACAACGGGTTCTTTGGTTTCTTTGAAGAAAGCTTGATTCTTCTTCGCATTTACAATTTCCACCTCATTCTCTGTCACATAACGTCCACTTCCTTTTACTCGAAATGATCTGCCCATAACCATGCCTTGCACTAGCAGCCTTGAGAAAGGTTCAGACTTTGGTACCAATCCTTGGCTGTGAAGAAAATGATTCATGAATCGTGCATAATATAAATGCAATACAGCATGTTCCTTGCCACCTATGTACAAATCTACAGGCATACATTTGTTTATAAGCTTCTTATCAAAAATCTGCTTGGCATTGTTGGCATCGAGAAAACGCAAGTAATACCAAGAGCTGTCCACAAACGTGTCCATAGTATCGGTTTCTCGTTTCGCTTCAATGTTACCACAAGTGGGACACGTGCAGCGAAGGATTTCTTCGCCTTTTTCGATCAAGGACGATTTTTCTGGTAACAGTATTGGTAGTTGCTCCTGCGGCACCGGCACTACACCACACTTACCGCAATGTATGATGGGTATAGGTGTACCCCAGTAACGCTGTCGTGATATCAGCCAATCCTGTAATTTTGATGATACCAGATAACCACCTACTTTGAGGCGTGTTGCTGCTTCTAATACATCAGCACGTGCTTGTTTTGCATTCACTTCGCTGGGTTTCGCATCTCGGAAGATGCTCAGGCCGAACGATTCCTGCATTTCTCTATCCTCTTCACGGAAAGAAGGTGCCGCTAAGTAAACATCACATTTGTCCGCATAATTTGGTACATCGCTAAACACCACAGGCATTATGGTACCAGCAAAAGGATTCTCTATTGTTAAATTTGACGCTTCTTCCAATTTGTAAAGAAAATGTGTGCTCTTTAATACTACAAAAGCATGTGGATCTTTCAGATATTCAGGATGAGTGGTCCAAACTCGCAATGAGTTCGTTGCTGAAGTGAGCAACTGAAATGCGTAACCATTACAGTCGCCAATCCAGTGACGTTGCAAATTAATAATATCACGCCAATCCTGTAGCGTCGGATCTTCCAAACCGTCTAGTAGATCTTTGGCAAAGGCGGTGGTGCGTATAAACCACTGCTTTAGCAATCTTTTTTGCACTTTTGCGCCAGAACGCCACGAGCAACCATTTGCATCGACTTGCTCATCGGCGAGCACTGTCTTATCTACAGGATCCCAATTGACTGAAGCCTACAAAGATAAAACTGCAAGAGATTACAAATGTTAATGATATTCCTAAAGAAACTCACTTCATTTTGATAGGCTAATCCTTCTTTAAGCAACATGAGGAATAGCTTTTGCGTCCACTTGTAGTAATCAGCACTGCACGTAGATATTTCATGTTTCCAATCAAATGAGCAACTTAATGCCTCCAGTTGTTGCTTCATTTGTGCAATATTCCTTTGCGTCCATGCTGCTGGCTCAATATTTCGTTCTATAGCAGCGTTTTCGGCTGGAAGTCCAAAAGCATCCCAGCCAATGGGTTGGAAGACATTTTTTCCACACATTCGATGGAATCGTGCCACGGTGTCACTGATTGTATAAACACGCACATGGCCCATGTGGAGATTGCCGGATGGATAGGGAAACATCGATAATACATAGAACTTGTTGTCCGGCTGAGCAGTGTCGAATTGGCCTTTACAGATTTTTAAACGCCAATGCTTTTCAATTCGATGTTTTAATTCATTGGAGAGCTCGAGATTCTACAGTGGGTGATTAAATACAAATTAGATAATGCCAATAAATGTATTTAGTCAAATTGGTCTACAGTTCTTACCTGTGTTGTCGTGCAGCCTTGCGTCAAAAAACGATGTCCCCAAAAGCTCTTCAGTGGCTGGAATAGCCGCGTATGTTGTATAATTTGCATTTTTCAACTTTTAATTTAAAACCGAGCAAACTAATAACTTAACAAATAAAAATTTAGTTTACCTCCTTCAACAAGACCCAAAAACAGCTGATGCAATAACTGTTGCACAACTACGTACTTTCGTAACATTTAGGGTACGTTTTAATTTTACTAGATACAAATATTTAGTTTTTCGTAATTTTTTTAAAACTATTAAATAGTTACAACTATGTATTATTTTTACTATTCTGTTATTTTTACTGTGTTAATTATAATTTTAGCGTAAGTGAAGACATATAATCTTCTAAATATAATATAATACCGACAGGATTTTCCTATTTAAATAGTACACTTTTCATTTTGTACATATGTTTAATGCGACACGGGGTGCAATTTCAAATGCATTTGCACACTTCTCCAAAGTATTACCAGACCGCGATTTTAACGATATGATTGGAAAAGTAATATAATCAAAGGGAATATTTACGTAGACAATTTTCGTTTTAAATTTTATAATTGGAATTTGTTATAAATATTGAAGGAGATATTTCTCCTATTTCGGGCTTTAAAAAAACATTTTTACACAATACCATATAAATAAATGTGAAAATGTGTTAAGATGAAACTGTCAGACATTTATGGGACGGGAAACTGGAAACTGGGGAAATTTAATAGGACTTGACTACACTGTCGTTTGCTGACATTTGTGATTTTCTTTTCGAGAATTGCAGACGTAATCAATTTTATTTCGAGCAAGAATTTCATTAAAATTGTTTAAAGATTATTTAAAAATAAACAACAACTTAAAAGTGCGAAAACAACATCATGGGCGACTCTTTAGAGAATGCTGACACTTCTGTGGAGGCAGTGGTGAATGTGACTATTGTGGATTATGGAGCTTTCGCCAATTACATACGGAAGGCAGTGACCATTCTTTTGCCTGAGGAAGATGTGGTGCCACCTGCGTTAAATGTGGCATTAGAAGATCCTGAAAATCAGGAGCATATAAAAAAGTTTCTGTCGGATCCCCAAGTCCAGGCGTTGTACATTCAACGGAATTGTCTGAAAGGTAAGTGCAAATATAGCGGAATTTGCATAAAGACGCCAACAACGCCCTACTGCATATGCATATATATAATATGATGGAGACAAAATGGCGACTGCATCTAGGAAAATGATTTGCAAATAATAATATTTGAAGTTATTAAAAGTGCTAAAAATTTTTCTTTAACAAACATTATTTTGTATTTTAATTTTTTTTCACTAGAATTTGTGCCAATGTATTTTTTCCATCCAATAGGGAAAAATCAATTTTTCTTCAATTCGACACGATTTTCTATTCTTCTTTTGACGTTTATTTCAGTGATGTCATTTTCACATATGACTCACTCTTTTCAGTAAATCAATGCAATTAGTTCTCTGTGGCTCTCCCGAAATTGGAAATAAGTCTCACTCATTTATTCTTCATTGGAATTGAGTTTGCCGGCAAAATAAAAACAAAAGACAGCTGTTTGTTTGTTTACATGAGTTTATACACAATAACAATGTGCGACAAATAAAACATACAAATATATAGCTAAATTTTGTATAAGCGTCAAAAGAAATACGAATAATATTTCCCGATATTGTTTTTGTGCGACAAATGTGAACGTGACACTCGCTTTCAAGACTACATCGGTTATAAATCTAGTGGAAAGCAATGACAGTGTACAAATTTATTAAAAGTTCATATTAATCATAAATAAAGAGTTTATTAACTTGTGTTTGTTGCATTTCATTGCAATATAAGTAAAATAGTCAATTATTTCCTTTCTTTTAGAAGATGAAAACGAACAACCTGCTGAGGGTGAAGAGGAAAAGGAATTTGTTACTTATCAAATCAGCAATGATGTGCATTTCACCAACAGCCGCATGGCCTCACTGGCATGTATCAAGCGTGGAGCTGTTATTGAAGCTGACAAATCGATTCATTCTCAGCTGCGTTTAATCAACTTCTCCGATGGATCACCTTATGAGACGTTACACGCATTCATTAGCAAGTCCTTGGCACCATACTTTAAGTCATATGTCAAGGAATCTGGGCGTGCCGATCGTGATGGTGATAAGATGGCACCTTCGGTTGAGAAGAAGCTGGCTGAGTTGGAGATGGGTTTGTTGCATCTGCAACAGAACATTGATATACCGGAGATAACACTTACGGCGCATGCACTAGTCAATTCAGTTATACGGAAATGTGCCGACGAGAATCGCAAAGCGAAAGTAGGCGACTTCGGTGATAAAGTGGAGGATTCGTCGTTTTTGAATCAATTGCAAAATGGCGTTAATCGATGGATCAAGGAAATCAAGAAGGTCACCAAGTTGGACCGAGATCCGTCGTCTGGCACGGCTCTGCAGGAAATTTCGTTTTGGCTAAACTTGGAACGCGCACTCTATCGCATACAAGAGAAGCGCGAATCACCAGAAGTTGCACTCACTCTGGATATTCTCAAGCATGGTAAACGTTTCCATGCCACTGTATCTTTCGATACGGATACCGGCTTGAAGCAAGCGTTGGCCATGGTCGCCGATTATAATCCGTTGATGAAAGACTTCCCCATAAATGACTTACTCTCTGCTACCGAGCTGGAGAAAATACGCCCAGCAGTACAGCAAATATTTGGACATTTGCGTAAAGTACGCAACACTAAATACCCAATACAGCGCAGCCTTAAACTCATTGAGGCCATATCGCGCGATCTGTCACAGCAATTGCTTAAAGTTCTGGGTACACGGCGTCTGATGCACATCCCATTCGATGAATTCGAGCGAGTGATGAATCAATGCTTCGAAATCTTTAGCTGCTGGGATGATGAATACGACAAGCTGCAAGGTCTGTTGCGCGACATTGTCAAAAAGAAGCGTGACGAGCACTTGAAGATGGTGTGGCGTGTATCGCCTGCGCATAAAAAGTTACAGACACGTATGGAACACATGCGTAAGTTCCGCAGGCAACACGAGCAATTACGCACTGTTATTTTGCGTGTGTTGCGTCCCACTAAGCAACCGCAAAGTAATGACACGAATACGGGTGATGCAAAGCAGCCTTACAGCCTGGAAGCAGCCGATGCTAATGCCATCGAAGAAGTAAATTTGGCTTACGAGAATGTAAAGGAAGTGGATTGCTTGGATATATCCAAGGAGGGCTCTGAAGCTTGGGAGGCGGCTGTTAAACGCTATGAAGAACGCATTGGTGAGTTAAAGCTTCATTGTAACGGATAATTAAAAATTATAAATTAAATGTCTGTTTGAAGATCGCGTTGAGACACGCATCACCGCACATTTGCGTGATCAATTGGGCACAGCAAAGAATGCAAATGAAATGTTTCGAATTTTCTCGCGCTTCAATGCGTTGTTTGTGCGACCACATATACGCGGCGCCATCCGTGAATATCAAACTCAACTGATACAGCGTGTAAAAGATGATATTGAAGCTTTACATGAAAAGTTTAAGGTAAAAATACCATTTAAAAATACCATATATTCTTTCCTGTTTGGTTTCTATAGCACTTTTATTTTTAATTGTGCAGGTTCAATATCCCCAAAGCAAGAGTTGTCGCCTTTCCACCGTGCGCGACTTGCCACCCGTTGCTGGCTCAATTATATGGGCACGTCAAATTGACAACCAATTGACCATGTATTTAAAACGTGTTGAAGATGTTTTGGGCAAAGGCTGGGAAACACACATTGAAGGACAGAAACTGAAAGCAGATGGTGATAGTTTCCGCGCAAAACTTTCAATTTCGGAAGTTTTCCACGACTGGGCACGCAAAGTGCAGGAACGTAACTTCGGCAGTTCCGGACGTATATTTACTATTGATGCAGCACGTTCACGCACTGGCCGTGGTAATGTTTTGAGATTGCGTGTAAACTTCTTGCCCGAGATCATTACGTTGTCCAAAGAAGTGCGCAATATAAAAAATCTTGGATTCAGGTTATAATCATTTGACTTAAATTTTGGAATATTTGACTAAAAATCGCAAATCGTTTTATAGAGTACCATTAACCATTGTCAACAAAGCGCACCAAGCGAATCAAATCTATCCCTATGCTATTTCGCTGATTGAAAGTGTGCGCACATATGAGCGCACTTTGGAAAAAGTAAGTCTGATATAGTGAATTAAATATTTGCCTGTACCAAATTACACATTATTTTTGTTTTCATTTAAAAACTAATACATATTCACTAAACACTTTCAACACAACACCTTCAATTTATCCTCTTATATTTTTATAAACTTTATTATTTTATTCACTAAAGCACCCTAAATTGCGTGCAGCTTGATTATAATTAATTTTTAAAATAAGTGCAGCATGATTTAGAGTAGAGTACTGTATTTTCTTTGGGTTCGTTCGGGTCTTGTCTCGTATAGGTCACTAAAGGTTCTATATTGTCGAGTATGGACAAGTATTTGTTGTTTTTATTTTTTATTTTTATATATATCAAGAATAATTTTTATTGTTTCAGTGCTGTATGTTCTTTAATTTAAATCATGCTGCCAATTAACAGAGCTTTTAATATTCATGTATTTCGCTATATTTCCACTTTAACATTTTTCATATAACGTCAAAGAGCATTTGTATAACTCTATCTCTTTCAACCAAATATCAAATCCTCCCTCCTTTTTTTCATGCAGCTAAATAATAGGAGTTTAGCATTAAATTCTGTATTCAAGGTAGTGATGTCGTTCATTGTGTTTCCATTAAAAATTATCAAACAATCTGACATATTTTGAAATCCAATATCCACCAAAGATGTGTAAGAATTTCAGCACATGCCAGAATTGCTTTATCTTACAACATTATAGCATTAAACTTTTTATAGCAACTTTGGCAAAATAGATTTTATTAACTATACTATGTATATCAAAAATGCATGCTTTAAAAATAAATATTATATTAGGAGCTAGTTATAATCAAATTTTCGATAAGACAAATTAAGGATTATTCAATTATAATTAGATTGAAGACCGCGCCAGCATTGTACCACTGGTTGCCGGATTGCGTAAAGAAGTGCTCAATTTGATATCTGAAGGCATCGGCTTAGTATGGGAATCTTATAAATTGGATCCGTATGTCTTACGTTTATCAGAGTGTGTCACACAATTCCAAGAAAAGGTTCGTGAATGTATTTAAATCTTAGAAAGACGGTTTTATTTTACACAAATTTCTCTCAAAAGGTTGAAGATTTGCTTGTCGTTGAAGAGCAATTGGATGTCGATGTACGTTCTTTGGAAACATGCCCCTACAGTGCTGCAACTTTCGTTGAAATACTTTCGAAAATACAACATGCTGTCGATGATTTGTCGCTGCGTCAATATTCTAATTTAACTGTTTGGGTAACACGTTTAGATGAGGAAGTCGAAAAGAAATTGGCTGGGCGTCTCCAAGCGGGCATACTAGCTTGGACTGAAGCGCTTTCAGGCAATAAAAAGGAAGTTGATTTGTCTATGGATACAGATGCACCAGTACAGCCAACGCATAAGTTGGGCGGAGAGCCACAGGTTTGTTAAGATGAATTATGCACTGAACGTACACATTATAAAATATTGTATACAAATCTTTTTTACAGATTCAAAATGCTATACATGAAATACGTATTACCAATCAGCAAATGTATTTGTATCCTTCCATAGAGGAGGCACGTTTCCAGATAATGCAACAACTTTTCGCTTGGCAGGCGATTGTCACTTCGCAGGTGCGTTTGCAAAGTACACGATATCAAGTTGGCTTAGATAAGCCAGTCTCACAAACTTATCGGAATTTGTTAACCAAGTTGCCCGATGGTAAAGTACTGGAGAACGCTTACGGCGCAGTTGAGAATAAAATCGGTGAAGTACGCAATTATGTTGATGAATGGTTACGCTATCAGAGTTTGTGGGATTTGCAAGCTGACACATTGTACGGTCGTTTGGGCGAGGATGTTAACTTGTGGATTAAATGCTTGAATGACATTAAAAAATCACGTACCACATTCGATACTTCCGATACACGTCGCGCCTATGGTCCAGTCATCATTGATTATGCTAAAGTGCAGGCGAAGGTAACACTGAAGTATGATTCTTGGCATAAGGAAGCATTGGGTAAATTTGGTACATTGCTTGGCACTGAAATGACCACATTCCATGCCAAAGTCTCGAAGTCACGTACTGATTTGGAAATGCAAAGTATTGGTAGGTTCTTTATGCGTTTATAAATAAATATAAAATATGTATATTATACAAAAATTGTATTGCAATTCCTTTTACACAGAGGCCGCCAGCACTTCAGACGCTGTCAGTTTCATCACATATGTGCAGTCGCTGAAAAAGGATATGCTCGTTTGGGATAATCAAGTTGAAGTTTTCCGCGAAGCGCAACGCATTCTTGAACGTCAACGTTTCCAATTCCCTAATAATTGGCTACATGTCGATAACATCGAGGGTGAATGGTCTGCTTTCAATGAAATCATTAAACGCAAGGATACCGCTATACAAACTCAAGTGGCTAGCTTGCAGGCAAAGATTGTCGCTGAAGATAAGGCAGTGGAGACACGTACTGGAGATTTCTTAAACGATTGGGAAAAGAATAAACCCACTGGCGGAAAAATACGTCCCGATGATGCTTTGCAGCAATTGCAAATGTTTGAATCGAAATATTCACGCTTAAAGGAGGAACGTGACAACGTTGCCAAGGCTAAAGAGGCACTGGAATTGCAAGAATCTGCTGTGCCAAATAATAGTTCAGAGCGTATGAATGTCGCCTTGGAAGAGTTGCAAGATTTACGTGGTGTATGGAGTGAACTATCAAAGGTTTGGACCCAAATCGATGAAACCAGGGAGAAGCCTTGGCTGTCGGTGCAACCACGTAAGTTACGTCAACAGTTGGAGGCGATGATGTCGCAGCTGAAAGAGTTGCCCGCACGCCTGCGCATGTATGAATCATATGAGTACGTTAAGAAACTGATTCAAAGTTATATCAAGGTCAATATGCTCATTGTCGAGTTGAAATCCGATGCCTTGAAGGAACGTCACTGGAAGCAATTGACCAAACAATTGCGTGTCAATTGGGTGATTTCCGATTTAACTTTAGGTCAAGTTTGGGATGTTAATTTGCAGAAAAATGAAAACGTTGTCAAGGACATCATTCTGGTCGCTCAAGGTGAAATGGCTTTGGAGGAGTTTTTGAAACAAGTGCGTGAATCGTGGCAGAATTATGAGCTAGACTTGATTAACTATCAGAATAAATGTCGTATAATTCGAGGTTGGGATGATTTATTCAATAAGGTTAAAGAACATATTAACTCGGTGGCTGCAATGAAACTGTCTCCATACTACAAGGTTTTCGAGGAAGAGGCACTCACTTGGGAGGAGAAATTAAATCGCATCAATGCGCTCTTTGATGTGTGGATTGATGTACAACGTCGTTGGGTATACTTGGAGGGAATTTTCTCTGGTAGTGCTGACATCAAAACACTCTTGCCAGTTGAGACATCACGTTTCCAAAGCATTAGCTCTGAATTCTTGGGTTTAATGAAAAAGGTTACTAAATCACCGAAAGTTATGGATGTGCTTAATATACCGGCGGTACAGCGTTCCTTAGAACGCCTTGCTGATCTCTTGGGTAAAATACAAAAGGCTCTGGGTGAATATCTCGAACGTGAACGTACCTCGTTCCCACGTTTCTACTTTGTCGGTGATGAAGATCTCTTGGAAATTATTGGCAACAGCAAAAATATTGCCCGTCTACAGAAACACTTTAAGAAAATGTTTGCTGGCGTCGCAGCTATTCTTCTCAATGAAGACAACACCGTCATTTTAGGTATATCTTCACGTGAAGGTGAAGAGGTGAAATTTATTAATCCAGTATCAACTGTTGAACATCCAAAAATCAATGAATGGCTTTCGTTGGTTGAGAAACAAATGCGTTTCACTTTGGCCTCACTGTTGGCGCAGGCTGTCCAGGATATTAAACAATTCCGTGAAGGCAAAATTGATCCACAAAAATACATGGAATGGTGTGATAAATATCAAGCACAGATCGTCGTGTTGGCAGCTCAAATTCTATGGTCAGAAGATGTTGAAGCTGGCCTACAGCAGGCATCGGAAAGCAATAATTCCAAGCCTATGCAGCGTGTACTTGGCACGGTCGAGTCGACTTTAAATGTTTTAGCTGATTCCGTACTGCAAGAGCAGCCAGCATTGCGTCGACGTAAATTGGAACATTTGGTGAGTTGAACTGAACCCGCTATTATATCTTGACTAATATACTTATATCTGATTTTGTCAATTTAGATTAATGAATTTGTGCACAAACGTACGGTGACGCGCCGCTTGATTACCAATGGTGTCACCAGTCCCAAATCATTCCAATGGCTTTGCGAAATGCGATTTTACTTTGATCCACGTCAAACTGAGGTAGGTTTTAAAGAAAAAATTTCTACAAAGAAATACAACAAAATTGTCCACTTCAGGTTCTTCAGCAACTCACCATTCACATGGCCAACGCTCGTTTCTTTTATGGCTTTGAATATCTTGGCGTGCAAGATCGACTTGTGCAAACGCCGCTTACCGATCGATGTTATTTGACCATGACACAAGCACTCGAATCACGTTTGGGTGGTTCACCTTTTGGTCCTGCGGGTACAGGTAAAACCGAATCGGTTAAAGCTCTGGGAAACCAACTCGGTCGATTCGTGCTTGTCTTCAATTGCGATGAAACTTTTGATTTCCAAGCGATGGGACGTATTTTCGTTGGCTTGTGTCAAGTAGGAGCCTGGGGTTGTTTCGATGAATTCAATCGTTTGGAGGAGCGCATGCTCTCTGCTTGTTCGCAGCAAATTCAAACCATACAAGAAGCTCTTAAATACGAAATGGATAGTAATAAAGAAAGTATCACTGTTGAACTGGTGGGCAAGCAGGTACGCGTTTCTCCCGATATGGCTATATTTATTACTATGAATCCTGGTTATGCTGGACGCTCCAATTTACCCGATAACTTGAAGAAACTCTTCCGTTCATTGGCTATGACTACGCCAGATCGTCAGTTGATCGCTGAGGTTATGTTGTTCTCGCAAGGTTTCCGCACTGCTGAAAAGTTAGCTTGCAAAATTGTGCCATTCTTCAAGCTTTGCGATGAGCAACTTTCAAATCAGAGTCATTATGATTTTGGCTTGCGTGCATTGAAGTCTGTATTGATATCGGCGGGTAATGTGAAACGTGATCGTATTATGAAGATAAAAGAGAATATGCGTTCACGTGGCGAGGAGAACTTCGATGAAGCTACAGTGGCAGAGAATCTTCCCGAACAAGAGATTCTCATACAATCGGTTTGTGAGACAATGGTACCCAAATTAGTTGCTGAAGATATTCCATTGTTGTTCTCGCTGTTAAGTGATGTCTTTCCTAATGTTGGTTACACACGCGCTGAAATGAAAGGACTCAAAGAAGAGATCCGTAAAGTGTGCCACGAGGATTATTTGGTGTGCGGTGAGGGTGATGAACAAGGCGCTGCCTGGATGGAGAAGGTAAGTGCCGGAGTTACAATATGCTAAAATTATGGTGACTAAAACAATAGTACAGTATCTAGTATTTTAATGGGTCAAAGATGGTAAAATGCGAAGGAGGAAGTTTTATTTTAAATTGTGTATTAAAGTTTACGTGCATTGAAATAGAAACGTGTGCGTGTGTATCTAAATTTTATGTTGCCTCCATCGCATATGTATGTCGTGGTTGTTCTTTTTTTTGTGCTCATCTATTGAATATAATCTAACTTCACTTTCAATTCAATTTCAAATGCTAATACTATCGAATACGTGAAAATATCATGAATAAAAGGGATTCGGTGAAACATGGGTTGAAAAAGTAAGATCCTACCCCTTTCTAAATTATTCTTTTAAAAAGCAAGTTTAAAATAATAAAACTACTTTAAAACGACTTTTGATTTAAACTTGCTTTGGATTTCCATTGTTATATTTGTCACTGTAACTAATCTTCATTGTTACTCTTCTTCCCACATCTTCCGTTGCCTTCCCTTCTCCTTGCATCAATTCCATCAGGTACTTCAACTCTACCAAATCTCCAATCTTAATCACGGTCTAATGATGGTCGGTCCGTCTGGCTCCGGTAAATCCACTGCTTGGCGTACACTTCTCAAAGCACTCGAACGCTTCGAAGGCGTTGAAGGTGTCGCTCACGTCATTGATCCTAAAGCCATCTCGAAGGAAGCACTCTATGGTGTTATGGATCCAAATACACGCGAATGGACCGATGGTCTCTTTACTCACATTCTTCGCAAAATCATTGATAATGTACGCGGTGAAATCAATAAACGTCAATGGATCATCTTTGATGGTGATGTCGATCCTGAATGGGTTGAAAATTTGAATTCCGTGTTGGATGATAATAAACTTTTGACCTTGCCAAATGGGGAGCGTCTTTCATTGCCACCAAACGTGCGTATCATGTTTGAGGTGCAGGACTTGAAGTATGCTACCTTGGCTACAGTGTCACGTTGTGGCATGGTTTGGTTCTCAGAGGATGTCCTCTCGACGGAAATGATATTTGAAAATTATTTGTCACGTTTGCGCAACATCCCGCTGGAAGATGGTGATGAAGACTTCACTGGTATGGTTAAGCCAGCTCCGTCGCCCGACAAAGAGGATGAAGTTTCACCATGTTTACAAGTTCAACGCGATATTGCATTGTTGCTGCAACCATTCTTCTCCGCGGATGGTATTGTTGTGCGTAGTTTGGAGTACGCTATGGAGCAGGAGCATATCATGGACTTTACGCGTTTGCGTGCATTGAGTTCGCTCTTCTCTATGCTGAACCAAGCAGCAAGGTAAGTTGTTTAACTTAAGATTGGTTGAGAAAAGCAATATCTATGTAAAATTTTAGAAATGTCTTACATTTCAACTCTCAACATCCCGACTTCCCATGTTCGGCCGATCAACTTGAGCATTATATCCCCAAGGCATTGATATATTCCGTGTTGTGGTCCTTTGCGGGAGATGCCAAACTCAAAGTACGCACTGACTTGGGCGATTTTGTACGTAGCGTGACAACTGTTCCACTGCCTGGTGCTGCTGGTGCACCTATCATTGATTTCGAGGTAAATATGAATGGAGAATGGGTGCCATGGTCGAACAAAGTTCCTGTTATTGAGGTGGAGACACACAAAGTTGCATCGCCGGATATTGTTGTGCCTACGTTGGACACTGTGCGTCACGAATCGCTGTTGTATACTTGGTTAGCTGAACACAAACCTTTAGGTATGCAGGAGGGGAAAATAATTCTAATTCGATGTTTTATAAATTCGCTTTCACACGCTTTCAGTTTTGTGTGGTCCTCCCGGCTCTGGTAAGACAATGACACTGTTCTCCGCGTTACGCGCTCTACCTGACATGGAAGTGGTCGGCTTGAATTTTTCATCTGCCACCACACCTGAATTACTTCTGAAAACTTTCGATCATTATTGCGAATATCGCAAGACCCCCAATGGTGTCGTGCTCTCGCCAGTGCAGGTTTGTATTTGCATTATATTTACGCGCCGTATGCTTATCATTTACAATACTTCCATCTATTAGATTGGCAAGTGGCTTGTTCTCTTCTGCGATGAGATCAATTTGCCTGATATGGATATGTATGGCACGCAGCGGGTCATATCTTTCTTGCGGCAGCTGGTCGAGCATAAAGGCTTCTATCGTGCCAGCGATCAGGCATGGGTTTCGCTTGAGCGCATACAATTTGTTGGCGCTTGCAATCCGCCTACAGATCCTGGCCGTAAGCCACTGTCACATCGTTTCTTGCGCCACGTTCCCATAATTTATGTCGACTATCCCGGCGAAACGTCACTCAAGCAGATATATGGCACATTTTCGCGTGCCATGTTACGTTTAATGCCCGCGTTGCGTGGCTATGCTGAACCTCTTACCAATGCCATGGTTGAGTTCTATTTAGCTTCGCAAGACCGTTTCACTCAAGATATGCAACCGCATTACGTTTATTCACCGCGGGAAATGACACGTTGGGTACGTGGTATTTGCGAGGCAATACGTCCGTTGGACTCGTTGCCTGTTGAGGGACTAGTGCGCCTGTGGGCGCATGAAGCATTGCGCCTCTTCCAAGATCGTCTTGTGGAAGAATCAGAACGTCGGTGGACCAATGAGAATATTGATATTGTTGCTGTTAAACATTTCCCGGGTATTAATCAAGAGGAGGCTCTAGTACGACCCATACTTTACAGTAATTGGTTGTCAAAGGACTATGTACCGGTTAATCGTGAAGAGCTACGTGATTATGTGCGCGCACGTCTCAAAGTTTTCTACGAGGAAGAACTGGACGTGCCACTCGTACTATTCGACGAAGTTTTAGAGCACGTACTGCGTATCGATCGTATATTCCGCCAGCCACAGGGCCATTTACTATTAATTGGTGTTTCTGGCGCTGGCAAGACAACACTGTCACGCTTTGTTGCGTGGATGAATGGTTTGTCTATATTCCAGATTAAGGTACACAATAAATATACCAGCGAAGATTTCGATGAGGATTTGCGCTGCGTGCTGAGACGCTCCGGCTGCAAAGATGAAAAGATTGGATTCATTTTGGATGAATCGAATGTGTTGGATTCTGGTTTTTTGGAACGTATGAACACTTTGTTGGCAAACGGCGAGGTACCCGGTTTGTTTGAGGGTGATGAATATACGACATTGATGACACAATGCAAGGAGGGCGCTCAGCGTGAAGGTCTCATGTTGGACACTAGTGATGAATTGTACAAATGGTAAGGAAATTTTAAACAATGTCAATATTCGAATAGGATGACCTAAATGTATCCATATTTATGTATTGTATATTTAAACTATACTTCATTTAACTTAGGTTCACTCAACAAGTTATGCGCAACTTGCACGTCGTCTTCACCATGAATCCCTCTACCGATGGTCTCAAAGATCGCGCTGCTACCTCCCCGGCTCTTTTCAATCGTTGCGTGCTCAATTGGTTTGGAGATTGGTCCGATTCAGCACTGTTCCAAGTAGGAAAAGAATTCACAATACGTGTTGATTTAGAGAAGCCAACATGGACGGCGCCAGACTTCTTCCCATCGGTATGCCCGCTGGTTCCTGCTCGTCCCAATCACCGCGATGCAGTTATCAACGGTTGTGTGTACGTCCATCAGACACTACATCAGGCCAATGCACGTCTAGCCAAACGTGGCGGACGCACAATGGCTATAACGCCTCGTCATTATTTAGACTTCATACATCACTTTGTCAAGTTGTATAACGAAAAGCGCAGCGATTTGGAAGAGCAACAATTACATTTGAATGTGGGTCTCAATAAGATCGCCGAAACTGTAGAACAAGTCGAGGAAATGCAAAAGTCATTGGCCGTTAAGAAACAAGAGCTGCAAGCCAAGAATGAGGCAGCCAATGCTAAACTCAAGCAAATGTTCAAGGATCAGCAAGAGGCTGAGAAAAAGAAGTTGCAATCACAGGAAATACAAATTCGGTTAGCGGATCAAACAGTGAAAATCGAGGAGAAGCGTAAATATGTGATGGCTGATTTAGCCCAAGTGGAACCGGCTGTTATTGAAGCACAACAAGGTAAAAAAACGTAACGAATGAAAGACTAGTTAATAGTCTGACTAAACTTAAGTTGTTATTATATATTTGAGAGGAGCTTAAACAGTACTTAAATAAGGGCTAGATATATTTACGTTAGGCATATTTATTCTGAGCACTAATTTTTCTCTCCCACAGTTTCTTTACACAGCAGAGATACACAACAACTAATTCATTTATTGTTTTTTTTTTATTGGCACACATGTTTATAATAAAATTTTTTATTTCAACGCTTCACTTATTTAGCCGTTAGCTCAATTAAAAAGAAACACTTGGCCGAGGTTCGTTCTATGGCCAATCCACCACCAGCTGTTAAGTTAGCTTTAGAATCGGTCTGCGAGTTGCTCAATGAGAGCGCAGCCGATTGGAAGGCAATCCGAGGCATCATTGTTAAAGATGGTTTTATATCGTCAATTGTTAATTTGGAAACAGACAAGATCACGTACGGCAAACTACTTTATTATATTCTCTTTTACTTACACCACCAACCCATAACCTCATTACAATCATGCGCAACACACACATAAAATAAATCACTCTCCACCAACATCATAAACAAAAATAATTGGCTTAAAGTTTTTCGACCGCGTGTACCTACCTATCATACATATGTATATGTTAACTACTCTGAATATCGGAATTCTGAATTTTCTTCAATTATATCAAATAAAATATCTCCTTAATATATTTTGCATCATTATTTTCATAATATGAATAATACTGCATATACCAACAAATCAACCAATACACAACCCATCCATTACATCACACACATTACGCATAACGCCAAGCACCGTACCTTACTACTTATTCAATTACACTTACATACTTATATTTATATTTTATCTGCGTACAAAAGCAGCCGCTAATTATAAATCATATTTAGTTTTTGTACTATAATATTTTTTTAATATTTATTATTGAGGTACTAGCTAAAATATGACAATTTAACAAAACTTTGTAAGTATTGATGTGTAATGGTTAATTGTCTTAACTTTTTACATACTTATAACTTTTAACAATATTTACAAAATTAAGTAATTTTTTATGCCGAGGCATATGATTAATTTAATATATTTATATATGTATAGTAAACTTGATATAAAGATTAGCAAAAACTAAATCGAAACATTTAAAATAATAATTTTAGAATAATTATTTACTTAGGGCAGATATTGTTTACTGTTCATTTGCCGTTTAAAAATAACTACAACTTGCTATTGCATATTGTTCTTTGTTAAAGCGTAAGGATTGATCTTTTTTTCTTCAGGGAAACATGACTATGAAACATACCAGTGGCTGCGATTCTGATTTGCTTATTAATTACTAGTACTAATTAATATGTAATAGTAGTCCAGTGATGCTCTTGAACATTTCTAGCATTGTATAAATCTTTAAATTTACCATTAATTAGTTAATTGCTCCTCAGCGATTTGTGTGAATTGTGTAAAAAACAAAGTAAATAACCATAAACATATTGTAAAAAAGCAGAATTACTACATTTACTTACCACTACTACTCACTCACTACTCACTTTAGCTGTTAAATCTATACGCAAACAACAACTTGTTGAGGTGAGATCAATGGCAAATCCACCATCAGTGGTGAAATTGGCACTCGAATCGATATGTTTGCTACTGGGCGAGAATGCAACCGACTGGAAATCGATTCGTGCCGTTATTATGCGAGAAAATTTTATAAATTCAATTGTATCTAACTTCGGTACTGAAAATATAACGTAAGCATGATGATTATTATTATTCAAATATTACTATTTATTTATTATTTTTTATGTTTTTTTTTTTACTGATTTTTGTTGAATTTTGCTTCTTTTTTTTGTGTAGTGCAAAATTTTCTATATTTTTTTTTTTTAGTAGTAGTAGTAGTTGTGTTTTTAGAGCGTCTAGAAATCAATCAACATTTTTTCCTGCAGAAGGTTTTTTATTTGTGAAGTGAATTGTTTTATTTGCCTACAATTTTTAATGGTGTTGGTTGATTTTGTACATATTGCATACATATAAAGAAAACTTCAATTGACATTAAATTTTAACTTGTTGGTGTTGGTTGCTTTCGTTTAAATCTTTTTTTATTTTGTATTCACTTTTCAAATATTTGCTTTGCTTGCATTTCATTCACTTTACTATATCCAGTTTAAATTTTTCATTATCTTACAAAAAGTTTTAATAAAACCTCATTTAACATATAATTTTTTCCCCCAAAAAATAATAACTGAAAGCGATGATGTACGCGAAAAGATGAAATCCAAATATTTAAGTAATCCTGATTACAACTTTGAAAAAGTCAATCGTGCTAGTATGGCATGTGGTCCTATGGTTAAATGGGCAATTGCTCAGGTATGACCTTTGAATTTAATATTGCATCTTCTGCTAAGCAAACTCTTGTCCACAGATTGAATATGCCGATATGCTGAAGCGTGTCGAACCATTACGCGAGGAGTTGCGTTCACTGGAGGAACAAGCTGAAGTTAATAAACAGAGTGCGAAGGAGACTAGAGATTTGGTTGAGCAATTGGAACGTAGTATTGCTGCCTACAAGGAAGAGTATGCTCAGCTCATTTCACAGGCACAAGCAATTAAAACTGATTTGGAGAATGTGCAAGCCAAGGTAGACCGTTCGATTGCACTGCTCAAGAGCTTAAATATTGAACGGGAGCGTTGGGAAAGCACCAGTGAGACATTCAAATCACAAATGTCTACCATTATTGGTGATGTCTTGCTATCTGCTGCCTTTATTGCATATGGTAAGTAACTGAAAATAAAACCTGATACTTTTAATTAAAGAAATTAAAATTTTAACGTTAACGTTAACAAAATTTCTTCTAAAGGTGGTTACTTTGATCAACACTATCGTCTCAATTTGTTTACCACCTGGAGCCAACATCTACAATCGGCTAATATACAATATCGTGCTGATATTGCACGAACTGAATATCTCTCCAATCCCGATGAACGTTTACGCTGGCAAGCCAATGCTCTGCCAACTGACGATCTGTGCACTGAGAATGCTATTATGCTTAAACGCTTCAATCGTTATCCACTCATCATTGATCCTTCAGGGCAAGCTACAACATTCTTGCTCAACGAGTATGCCGGCAAGAAAATTACGAAGACTTCCTTCTTGGACGATTCATTCCGCAAGAACTTGGAGTCCGCTTTACGTTTCGGTAATCCATTATTGGTGCAAGATGTAGAAAACTACGATCCGATTTTGAATCCTGTGCTTAATCGTGAACTGCGTCGTACTGGTGGACGTGTACTCATCACACTTGGCGACCAAGATATCGATTTGTCACCATCCTTTGTCATTTTTCTGTCGACACGTGATCCAACTGTTGAATTCCCACCCGATATTTGCTCGCGTGTTACGTTTGTTAATTTCACTGTGACTCGTAGTTCATTGCAGTCGCAATGTTTGAATCAAGTTCTCAAGGCTGAGCGCCCTGATATCGATGAGAAACGCTCAGACTTGTTGAAATTGCAAGGTGAATTCCGTTTACGTTTGCGTCAACTTGAGAAGAGTTTGTTGCAGGCGCTCAATGATGCCAAGGGTAAGATTTTGGATGATGATTCGGTTATTACTACGCTGGAGACGCTCAAGAAAGAAGCGTTTGACATTAATCAGAAGGTTGATGAAACAGATAAGGTTATTGCTGAAATTGAGACTGTGTCACAACAATATTTGCCGCTTTCGGTGGCATGCAGCAACATTTACTTCACTATGGACAGTTTGAATCAAGTGCATTTTTTGTATCAGTATTCGCTGAAAATGTTTTTGGACATTTTCTCAACAGTGCTTTACAACAATATGAAATTGCATGGCAAGAGCGATTATTCGGAACGCTTGGGTATCGTTACCAAGGACTTATTCCAGGTGTGCTATGAGCGTGTAGCACGCGGCATGATCCATAACGATCGTCTCACATTTGCGTTGCTTATGTGCAAAATTCATCTCAAGGGCACATCTGAACAAAATCTTGATGCTGAATTCAATTTCTTCTTGCGCAATCGCGAAGGTTTGCTCAGTAATCCTACACAGGTTGATGGTCTGTCAGTGGAGCAAATCGAAGGCGTGAACCGCTTGGCTATGCGGCTACCTATATTCCGTAAACTTGTCGAGAAACTCAAATTAATGCCGGAAATGGGTGCTTGGTTGCAGCAAAGCTCTCCAGAACAATGTGTACCCCAGCTATGGGATGAATCGAAGGCACTTACGCCCGTTGTCAGTTCGTTACATCAGCTGCTATTGATTCAAGCCTTCCGACCGGATCGAGTAATTGCAGCAGCGCACAATGTCGTTAACACCGTGCTGGGCGTTGATTTTATGCCTAACGCTGAGAATGAATTGGACTTTGGCGCTGTTGTAGACAAACAATTGAACTGCAATACGCCCGCTTTGCTATGCTCCGTTCCCGGCTTTGATGCCTCAGGACGAGTCGATGACTTGGCTGCAGAATTAAATAAACAGATTTCAGCTATTGCTATCGGTTCTGCTGAAGGTTTTAACCAAGCAGAGCGCGTAATTAACATGGCATGCAAAAGTGGTCGTTGGGTTTTGCTTAAGAATGTTCACTTGGCGCCACAATGGTTAGTGCAATTGGAGAAGAAGTTACATTCATTGCAGCCACATTCAGGCTTTCGACTCTTCCTTACTATGGAAATCAATCCGAAAGTACCAGTCAATCTTTTGCGTGCTGGTCGCATATTTGTGTTTGAACCACCACCAGGCATACGCGCGAATTTGTTGCGTACTTTCTCAACTGTGCCGGCAACACGCATGATGAAAACTCCCAGTGAACGAGCGCGCCTCTACTTCCTACTGGCTTGGTTCCATGCAATCGTGCAGGAGCGTCTGCGCTACGTGCCACTCGGTTGGGCCAAGAAGTACGAGTTCAATGAGTCAGATTTGCGCGTGGCTTGCGATACACTCGATACTTGGATTGATACCACCGCTATGGGACGCACAAATTTGCCGCCGGAAAAGGTACCATGGGATGCTCTGGTCACATTGCTCTCACAGTCCATCTATGGTGGTAAAATCGACAACGATTTCGATCAGCGTTTGTTGACGTCTTTCCTTAAAAAACTGTTTACTGCACGCAGTTTCGAGAGCGATTTCGCCCTCGTTGCAAATGTGGATGGAGGCGCAGGTGGTCAGCGTCATATTACAATGCCCGATGGTACACGCCGTGACCATTTCTTGAAATGGATTGAGAACCTTTCCGATCGTCAAACACCATCATGGCTGGGACTGCCAAACAACGCGGAGAAGGTACTGCTCACTACCCGTGGCACTGATCTGGTAAGCAAGCTACTTAAGATGCAACAGCTGGAAGATGATGATGAGCTGGCCTACAGTGTCGAAGAGAATGCCGAAGCCGCTGCCAAAGCTCAACTCAATGAAGACGGACGTCCATCGTGGATGAAGACGTTGCACAACTCTGCTACTGCTTGGCTCGAGTTGCTGCCCAAAAATTTACAAGTGCTCAAACGTACTGTGGAAAATATCAAAGATCCACTCTATCGCTACTTTGAACGCGAGGTTACTTCGGGCGCCAAACTGTTACAGACGGTCATCTCTGATCTGCAAGATGTCGTGTTAATCTGTCAAGGTGAAAAGAAGCAAACCAATCATCATCGTTCGATGTTGTCGGAGTTGGTGCGCGGAATTATACCGAAAGGCTGGAAACGCTACACCGTTCCAGCCGGCTGCACCGTTATTCAATGGATTACCGATTTTAGTAATCGTGTGCAGCAGTTGCAAAAAGTTTCTAAGTTGGTATCACAGGCAGGCGCCAAGGAATTGCAAGGTTTCCCAGTTTGGCTTGGTGGTCTCTTAAATCCCGAGGCGTATATTACCGCTACACGTCAATGTGTTGCTCAAGCTAACAGCTGGTCTTTGGAAGAATTAGCTTTAGAGGTTACCATCACTGAATCAGCAGGCATGAACTCCGATCAAAAGGATAGCAGCTTTGGTGTTACCGGCCTTAAATTGCAGGGTGCTCAATGTAAAAATAACGAATTACTGCTCGCATCCACCATAATGATGGACCTACCAACGACTATACTTAAATGGGTCAAGTATGTATCAATATTGATGGATTGAAACTCATATTATAATAAGAGTGTGTAAATAATTATATGTTATTTTTCATTCACAGATTAACTACTGATACACGCGTTAGTAAACTAACACTTCCGGTTTACTTGAATTCGACACGTACTGAATTACTATTCACTGTCGACTTGGCTGTTGCAGCTGGACAAGATCCTCATAGCTTCTATGAGCGTGGTGTTGCTGTACTAACTTCAACCGCATTGAACTAGACAGAAATTTAAAATAAAAGGAATATTACTTGAAAAACGACAGTATATTTTATTCAAAACTAATTACAATATATTCAGTAATATGCTTTAATGCATTAATAAAGTTAATTAAAAATATTTCAATATATGAATTCATAAATTACCAATTTTAAATAAATCTACAAAAATTATGAAGAAATTTTATATAATTTTTTGGAAGGTTCTCTTCAAATACATTCTCGTTCAAGGTGTGTATACTTAAACTTAATTATAAAGATGTGTATAAACACGGAGGTTCACATCTTCTGGCCAATTTTTTTTTTATCAAATCAATGGTTGATAAATTTTTTATTATAAATTATTTATTATGCTTTTATTCCGGATTTTGCTAAGATGAACTATTACAAAATATTAAATGATAGCTACTGTCTTTTAAGCTTTTTAAATCCAGGCTCGTTATGATATAAGAATATTCTGGGAACTGTTTTTATTATAGTAATTTTAAATACAGGGATTTCACCAACGATTTATAATTTATTTTACGACGGGTCGAATTTATAGCAGATTATTCACAACTATCTCAATTTTACCGATAATACAGTGTACAGTATTTTTATCGGGGTCATAAACCCAAGTAGATAACACAGTGTTCTTATTTTAGACTACAACCAGTAAAAGTTTAATGAATATTCCACGAATGGTAAAGTTCGTCACATTCTTAAAAACAAATTACCGTTCAGCTGCGTAGATACAAAGGCAAGCAAGTTTGTGATAGGTATTAAACTAAAATTGTTTTAGTTATTATCTATTCAGAGTTTCGGAAAGTTCCACCCATCATTTCTCAAAACATCTTGGTGATGCACAATTATTGAGTCAGAGTCACGCTTAGCTTTAAAATCCATTGATTAATGCTGCCATGTCCCATCTTCAAAACTGGCATTTGCCTATAAGGTTCAATTCAAAAATACTAACCATTCATTCCGATCAAAAAGAGTACAAGTTATATAAAGGGTGATTTTTTAGGAGCTTGGTTTTTGAAAATCAAAAAAATTCAGAAATTTTACAAAAGTGAATGAAATTTTTATTCGAATCGATAAATCAATTCCTGCCATTTACTTTTTAAAGATAAATACACTTTTTTATTTTTTTATTGATACATTCAATACACAGGGTGTACCCCTATGAATGCAGAGCATTGTGTTGAATGGAAGGAAGATTGATAGGTGAGTGGTCGATGGAGGGAGAATGAGGGAGGAATGCAATCACACAGGACATCGATATAGAGATAAGCAGCCATTGTGGCAAGTGTTTACCACAATGAACTTCAGTTTATCAGTGTCGACTATGACCGCATGTAGCCCCCAAAGGCCAAGCTTTTCGCATTCACTCATGTTGTGCGTGTTATATTTGCACATGAACCTACAGTTTTATGCCGAATCCGAACGGCGAAGTGAAAAGCTTTTCATAGGCAATTTTTACTCTTGTAGGTTTGCCATTGCTTGCCAAGAGGTGGTGCCGTGTATACATTTTGTTGTTGTTGTTCAATTTTTTTTATTTTTTTATTTTGCCTGTGTCGAGATTCGAACCTTTGACACTCTGCGTAACAGTCCAACGCGCTACCGCTACGCTACAGCGACCAACACTTAATTGTTGCGCGCGATTCCGCTTTAAGTGGTACATTCTGGTGGTCCAATTTTGGTACACTTTTTCACAAATTTCAGCCGGAATCTCACCAATGTTGGCTTGTCCCTATAGACAAGAGACTTAACATACCCCCACAAAAAATAGTATAACGGGGTCAAATCACACAATCTTAGTTACCAATTGACTGCACCAAAACGTGAGATTAACTGCTCACCAAATTCGCTTCTCAATTAATGCATGGTTTCGCGTGCAGTGTGGCATGTGACACCGTCCTGTTGCAACCATATGTCGGCTAAGTCCAATTCTTGCATTCTCGGCAAAAAAAAGCGTGTTATCATCGAACGGTATCTTTCTCTATTGACCGTTACGTTGCGGCCTTCATCGTCTTTGAAAAAGTACGGCCCAATGATGCCGACTGCCCATAAACCGCAACAAACAGTGAATTTTTCGGGATGCATTGGTATCAAGAGAATATTTAAATTTCAAGACATCAATTAATGCACCTGCAATTTGAGTGCTTTTAAATCACTTAACAATTGCTGGAAATTTCTATTTGCGACAAACAAATTAACATAATTTTATTAACACTTTAATTACTATAAACGTGTTATGAAGTCGAATTAAAGTAAACTGAAGTACATTAAATTGTTGGAATAATCGTTTAGTCTAAAATGTATTTGAATAGTTTGTCAAGATATTAAGATAATATTTGATAAGTTCTAAATAGTTTGCGGCATGCAACAAAGAGAAAACCGGTAGCACGTTATCTCATAGAAATAACAGCCTACAACGATTGAGTGCATGTGTACGCGCATTCGAGCACGCTCACATTCTTAAAATTATTTTTTAATGCGACTCGTCGCACTACGAGTTTCAATACCGAAGTTCAAATACCGAACGAAACATTTATAAGTAATTTAACAAGCAACGCTTGTGAATATTTTATTGGCGCCAAAACTTGTGTATATAATTTTGTAACAATTTATTAATCCGCTTTTGTTAATTAAGTAAATTGCATTGAATAATTTATGCAAATTTGTATTTTATTTTCTCTGCTACAATATCATAAAACAATGAAATAAAACAAAAAGTATTAATAATATTGAAAATAGCTACAGAGAACGAGTATAGTATACTACAATTCCATCTACTCATACATTAAATGTAAATAGTTTCAACACTATAAATTCTAAAGGAAATCAGTAAACACCAGATCTGCAATCTTTTGAGCAACAACATATAACTGATTTAGAATGCAATATTTTTTTTTAAAGATTGTGAATGAGTTTTAGCTTGAAAAGATTGCAATGCGATCATAGTGACTGTAAATTTACATATCTTACTTTACTTTTAATGGCACAACAGCCCATGGAGGGCCTAGGCCGAACTTTTCGCATCCACTCATGTTGTGCGTGTAATATTTGTACATGAATGGAAGGGACATACAGTTTAATGCCGAATCCGAACGGCGAAGTGAAAAGCTTTACATAGCAATTTTTACTCTTGCAGGTTTGCCATTGCCTGCCAAGAGGTGGTGCCGTGTAGAAAAATTATTTTTTCTACTTTTTGACTTTGCCTGTGCCGAGATTCGAACCCCGGACACCCCTGCGTAGCAATCCAAGGCACTACCACTACACCACAGCGACCACCATATCAACAACCAAAAATATACAGTAGTGATTGTGACGACCCCAAAACTATTTTCCTGTAACATTTCATGTCTCAAGCTCCTATTGCCATGCTTTCATTTTTGTCATTTCAGGTATATAAATTTTAATTCATCACTTATGTACATATATTCAAACATTTCCATGTTTCATTCCCTCCACGCAATGGCCGCCATTTAATGTTTTTCATGCCATTAATTTTTACGCCATTTGGATTTCCAGTCCCGGCAAGTGTTGTCCATAAACCAATCATGCGTTTAATGGTGTGATATTCGATGCTATTGCGTTCCATGTGGCGAGCAAGCACATTGTAAAAGAGATAGGCGAGCTTGTCAGTGTGTGAAGCGTCATGTACCACCGAAACCCAACACCATCGCCATCATCATCACCGCATCGCATTAAACGAAAGGGATGGGATGTATTAGATTTTTCGATTTAAAATCGAAACGATGCAAATAGGTGGCTGGTATTTTCTTTGCATGTGTATGTAAGCGTTCATTGATCGTAATGTACATGAGATACTTATAATCAGAAATTTAAATTAGAAATTTAGTATTAACTTTGTACGAAAATGCGGCAAAGTTTTGTCTAAACTTGCATCATAAAATTTAACAATAGTTGCATTTTTCCCCCTTCGCATGCAATTTTAAACCTTTCTGTTGCATTCAGGACTATCACGAATATGGCGCAAGTTTCCACAGCTTTAGCAGCTAAGTCGGGATAGTGTTTGACAGCTGTAACCAATAAAACGAATCTATGTCCAAAAATGGTTGTAAAAGTAGAGCTCCATTTTTAAAGCAGAAATACGTTAATTTCATCGTTGTTATAAAAACTAAAATCGTTCGAACTTACATACATGGCAAATCATTCGATGTGCCACCAATCAACAGCGAAGGATGTAGCCAAAACAGTGTTTTGTGCATTATATGGTTCTATACATACAAGGACTAAACGCATCAAAAACTCTATTAAGCAGCTGTGCAATTGAGTGAAAACTAAGATTTCACGATCTGCATTTCCACCACTGTAACCAGCTGCTTGGGCAAGAGCATAAGAATTTCGCGAATCCTTCGTGAGAAATGGCACGTTGCAAAAACTTATGACATTCCCACTCGACATGAGCAAATGCACTGAGGGAAACTGTTATACGATTTGGATTGGGACCAAAACGGGGGCATCCATTTGAGTGACATTATTTGACCCTTGAGAACAGCATTGCCTGGTACATGCAAATGAGGATTTCCTAAGATGAAAAAGAAATAGTTCAATGTGTTCGTATAATATACACGTAGACATTTGCCCGTAGGTATGTATGTACGGGTATGTGTATCTATTTTTGTATGTACATTGTTATATTGTATGTACCATATGTGCGAGTTAGAGTATTGCTGTTTCACGTAAAGCTACCAAACGATATTGTAAGGTTACAAGCATTTCGTAAAGCCTTTTCATAAAGTAATCCGGCGTATACTATTCATGTGTAGCTTTACCGCATACAAAACGACCGCCATATATCCAGACCATTACTGGACGCGGTGTGGTGGGCATCACCTAGAAATACCAACAGCAACATGCAATTGCGATAGTAGTTGTGTTTATATTGGCATCATTCTTTATACGCACACGCTTCATGCTGCATGTACATAATTTCAATGCACTTTATTCGAACACACACAATCCTGGTATACATTCAAATATTGTCACCCCTCTGACCCCTCAACTTTGCGTTGTCCACAAAGGCACACTGCATTGGTCTTGCTCCGTAATGCGTGCAATCGCGTACATTTTTCCATACTGCAATTGATTTTGGTGCTCGAAATCGCAACTCCCCCACTGGTGTCTGTGCATAAGGTATACGCTCGAAACTGTAGTAGGCCCTACATCGTTTTGTGCCTTTTATTTTGCCATTATGTGTATTGGCCAGCACTACCATACTTCATCGTGTGATGTCAATTGCAATTGTGATATGTTTATGTAAAGATATTGAGTAAGGAATTTTCTTTAGAATCACTACTGTTATCGATTGGCAATGATATGGAAATCCTATCGGGGCTCATCGACGCGAGTTTGTTATGTTTATTTGGTGATATTTTTTTGTGTGTATTTGCGTAATTGCTTCAGCTTTTTGAATTGCATCTAGCTAGATATAGCTTTCATACATATTTCTTTTATTTCTGGAATAATGTTTATTTCTTTATTGACTGTGATTATTCTATTATTGTGAAAAAATTTCCAGAAAAATTACTGAGCCATATTATATTAATATTATATGGTCTAGAAAGATCTTTAAGTCTTTCATTGAAATTGAGATTGATGAAAATTGGCTGCTGCTAGGGTTAAAACCAAGTCAATGCAAATAAAACTTATTCCAAAAACACTGCCTTAAACAAAATCCAAAGAAACAAGAAAATTTCTTAATCGGTACCACCTTTTGACTAGCAATTTTCCATCGTTCACCGTTCCAAAACAAATAAATACAAAAAAGTTACAGTTCTGCATAAGTATGTATTACCGTATTTCTGCATAATTCACAATCTAGTTACTAACGAAATAATTATACACTTCAGAACTGGTTTTACTCTTTCTCTTCAAAAATAATTACCAAATTTTAAAATCCAGCTTTTTTCGTTTTTTGATTTTGTAGTTCATATTTAACTAGTTAATAATAGTAACTGCAATGAGAACTTTTTCCGAATGAGTTTTTAGCCAACTACAATTGGCGCTAGTAGAAAAATTGTATACAACTAAATAACAACTAAACAAGTATTGATAAATTGTTTATGACACCGAAACCATGCAATATCAAACATATCAACTCATGCTTTATCGCTAAAGCTTGTTAACTTATTTTTTATAAATATGCCCGTACATAAGTATAGCAGATTAAAATATGATTGCATGTTATTAAATTATAACAAACTGTGTTGTACAATAATTATGCATAAATTAATAATAAATTCATAAATACAAGTATAACGCTTTATTTATGGCAATGAAGCATACATGACTTGACACCTTGCATTTCAAACAGTGTTTAGTGTCGGTCATTAACGATAATTGACCAAGACCTTTACGAAATTTAGTACTCATTTTAAAGATTAAAAGCGGGATTTAAGAGTAGTTTTTTTTTGTTTGTTATTAATAGCTAATAGTTTTGCTTTTGAGCTTTGATGTTTAATGTGGTTTTAAGAAGAGGTGCGGTAAATAAATGAATAAAATATATTTAGGGCTTATTCTTCTTCTTTTTGCATGAGGGCATAGAGGGCGAAGCTTTTCGCATCCACTCATGTTGTTCGTGTTATATTTATATATGTTATATTTGTACATGAATGGAAACGACCTAAAATTTTATACCGAATCCGAACAACAAAGTGAATAAGCATTTCTTAGGCAATTATCAGCTGGCACCAGAGCTGGTAAGGCAAAGTGCATTCAGGTCTTCCTGTAACTGGTCTTTCTAACTGAGATTAGGACGTCCTCTTCTGCATATTGCTCTACCGTGGCCTCGATTAAAACACCCTTCTAGCCAGAGCGTTTTCCTCCATTTGCTCATCATGACCCAGCCAGCGAAGATTGACTATGTCAGTGTCGGCGTACAGCTCATACAGCTTACACAGCTCATCGTTTCATCTTATTCGATACACGTCGTGCACGCATACTGAACCGTAGATCTTACGGAGTATCTTCCTCTCGAACGCTCCTAACAGCCACTCATCGTTGATGGACAATGTCCACGTCTTGGCGCCATATATTAGGACGAGAAGGATGAGGGACTTATAGAGCGTTATTTTAGTCGGCCGAGAGAGTGATTTGCTTCTTAATTGCCTACTGAGCCTGTAGTAACAATTGTAGGCAAAAGTTAATCTCCGCTTAATCTCAAAGGTGACGTTATTGTTGATGCTAGTGCTGGATCTTAGCCTTAGCGTGACTTTTTGTTTGTTGACACAAGGTATTTCGCTTTGTCCCCGTTCACCACTAGACCCATTCAACGAGATTCCATTTCCAGGTTGTAGAATGCTACATTGGCTCCTCTCGCATTGATGCCAACGATGTCACTACCATCAACGTATGCTAGGAGCATGACACTCTTGTGCCAGCTTGAATTATTTTCTCCAGCATAAGGTTAAAGAAGTCGAACTATAGGGAATCACATTGTCTTTTGGTATGAAATGGCGCGGAGAGGTCTGTCCTACTTTTCACTGTGATGGTGGTATCGGTCAGTGTCATTTTCCAAAGACGAATGACCTGATCTGAATTGCGGCATACAAGTAATGCATAATCGTACTGTCGAAGGCGACGAATAGATGGTGGATGTCGATTTGTTTTTTTCGGGTATTTTATACCGATAAGGTCCAATCAGTTTGTTAACGATGGACTTCAGTATTTCGTTACTCTCGATAGAATCTTATATGCGATATTAAGAAGGCTTATCCCACGGTAGTTTCATGTTCCATGCCACGGCGAAGTCGATCAGCCTCATACCGTTATCGGTGGCTTCGTCGTGGAGACTGAATTTTCCGATCGTCGGACCAAAGAGACTCTCCTTGCCCACCTTGGCATTAAATTTGCCGAACATGATTTTAATAATGTGGTGGGGGTAATATTCATAAGTTTTGTCGAGGAGCTCGTAGAAGTCATCTTTGGCATGAACACAAATTAGGCTATTGATAAAAATTAGCACCTTGAATGTCATTGCCAGATCGTTTGCATTTCAATACATAATTATTGTCTCTATTGTAAAATCCATTCGAAGAAAAAATTAGCACATGATTTCACCCGTTTTTGATTTTGCTAATCGAAATTTAAGAATTGAAGAATGAAATTATGTTATGTTTTTATTAATAAAGCTAAAATTGAACATTAAAAAAAAATTTGCCTGAAGTCACTCGAGTTTCAGCAGCTGTAGCACCCACAGTATAATATTTAAATAATATTTTGTATGCCTGGAATATCGTTTAAATACCAGTTGGCCAAAGTAAATATACTTTCCATATTTTAGTCGTTCCGCATATTTCTTGTGAGAGCTTATACATATGTATTACAGGGTGACAATTATAAAGTGTATACAACAGTTTTGGACAAAAAAAAATTATTTTAATGTAGTGTATATAGAAGATCACTATTGCCACCTCACTCAATTCTCTCAAGTGCAAGTGACTATTGCCGAGTGCAATAAATTGTAAGGTACTACTGTGGGCAAAAGTTAGTAAGACTTTGTTCATAATTTCAAATTTTTTTATTCATTCTTCCAAATCTATTTCGTCCCCTTCAAAGTAATCCCCTCCGGCCCCAATACACTTGTGCCAACGTTTTTTCCAATTCTCGAAACAGTTGTTAAAGTCAATTTCCGGAATAGCCTTCAATGCGCTTAGCGATTCCTGTTTAATGTCTTCAATTGACTCAAAACGGTGTCCACGAAGCAGTTTTTTGAGTTTAGAAAATAGCCAAAAATCACACGGTGCTAAGTCAGGCGAATAGGGTGGTTGCGGAACGATATTAGTCGAATTTTTGGCAAAATAGTCTTGTAAAACCAATGCAGTGATTTTGGAACCAATCGTGCATTCACTCTTCTTAGGCCCAAATTATGTTTTAAAATGATTTTCACTGATCCTTCCGATATTTCAACGATGCCAGTAAGGTCTCTGAATGTTAATCGTCGATTCTCCAGCACCAATTCCTTGATTTTATTGACGTGTTGATCATCAGTTGATGTTGATGGCCGTCCTGGACGTGGTTCGTCGTCAACGCGTTCTCGACCATCTTTGAACAATTTGTACCAATCAAAAACACTTGCTCGCGACATACAATTATCACCGCAAGCCTTTTGCAACATTCTGAACGTTTCGGCACCAGAAATTTGATTCCGCACACAAAATTTAATGGAACTTCTTTGTTGAATAATTTCACTCATTGTGAAAATCGCCGAATGCACTTTTTGTACTTCAGAAAGACAAGCGTATACTAAACACTAATGATTATTTTGATGTGACATTTGGCACAGATGTCACCGACAGTCACCGACAGTCATACCAACCTTAAAAAAAATAATATTTTGATGAATGGGTTTCCGCGCGAAATTTAAATTAAAAAGTCTTACTACTTTTTGCCCACAGTAGTATGTTTGAGTCAAATGCCCTACACTTGCAATATGTGCATTCGTCATCGTATTCCAATGAATGGCCCTACGGGAATGCATAATAGATAGCAAGCTCAAACATATCACAAAGTCACTCAATATATTTTTAAGTAATAATAAAAGAATGTAAGCATAAGTGACCAATAGAAAGTGTATCGATCTTCTATCGACCTTCAATTACACTTATGCACATGTAATCTTATGTAATAGAATAGAATAAGTACCTATATGATTAGAATATATAGTATTATAACAGTGTTTACAAAAGGTTATATAAACCCATGCAAATAATAAAATAAACCAGCATTTATTCAAACTAGAAACTTTTGTTCTTTGAATTTCCTTTATAGGGATCTTACCTCGCTATTCTACCAAGGATAACAGCAAGATAAGACTAACAGCACTTTGTGCTAGTTTCCTCCTTCCTCTCTTTTTCCAAATATAAAAACTATTTTTGATCTAACGAATATTTGAAACATTTCATTAAATTAAAAACGAAAAACAAATCGAAGAAAAAGATAACATAATGCTTGAGTGGAAATATAATCAGCCACTATACAGCTTCAAAAGCTTTGAAAATTTTTTGGTTATGGGCCGCAGCTACTCCATCGTTATTCACGACACAACTACTGTTTCAGGGACTGCAAATATTAATAACAAAAATCAAGGGGGTGTCTTGCCATTTGCGCAAATCCCACCTCATATCATGACATATTGCAGATTTTGGCGATATTGAATAACGAATGATAGTCCTGGAACGTCTGTTGACCAGCTTCTGTCGGTTATGCACTTGTTCAACAGTAAATAGCTTTTCATCTGTGAACCCGATTTTTTCCATAAGTAACTGGCCTTGTTGTAGCTTGTAAGCATTGAGTCCTAGTTCTTTTTTTTGCTAACTATGAGTCGAACTTTTCTCATGGAAACCGTTGAAATACGGTGCACCCGTTTTTAAAGATTTTCCGATTCCTGGGAGTATTGACGCTGAATTTTCAGCCACTTCCTAGACCAACACCTTCATGGTCCAGCTCCTTAAACCGTTTAACTGCACAAGAAACTAACAAACGAGCAATGCGCAAATGCTGCACAATCTCATAATTGCATTTGCCTACCTGGTGCAATGTTATAATAGCTGATCGATTTTTTGACATCGTAAAATAAAGAACTAAATTAAATCTAAATCACACAAAAATTAAATCAGATGTACTTTCAATTATGTAGAATATGTAGAATACTAGAATGGAGAAAATTGCAGAAAAATTAAAATACTTTTTCTATAGCGCGAAGAAAGTTGTATACACATACATATTAATTGTCAACCAATAATTGTATAGCTCAGTTTGATTTTTAGTCTGACCACATTTTTGACCTTTCTTATTTCCCTCCCATCCATATAATATGTAGTAGGTCACCCTCATGATATGAACACCTTCGATTATTCTGAACACACAATATTGAAATCATTCTTCACTAACAAATCCTCATTTCATAAATTTGAAAAAATTTTCTTCAATTGTTTTGGCATTTTTGACCTCTCGTGTTCATGTTCTTCCTATTGTTGTTCACTGTTGTTGAATCTCTAAATTTCTTACAAATTTGGCATATATTTTAAACAGGATTTAATTGAATGAAATGAAAACATTTGCCAGCAATAAATGCCTTAAGCATAACTTTAAGCATACTTTACCTATGAAGAAGAAGAAGAAGAAGAGGAAAACCAAAATTAACAACAACAATGAAACAATAACACAATAAAGACAAAATAGCAATTTGAAACAAGATCGCACACACACTCACACAGTCAGAAAGTACACATGCATAGTATGCATGTATAAGTTAGTTTTTAATTTAATAGTTGCAATGCTTGCAGCAAAATATCTCAACAACAAAATTGAATGTATTTAACACAGCAGTAACAATCAAGAAGTAGAAGAAAGTATCAAAAGCTTACAAATACAAGAAGATTTGCATATGTTGCAATATTAAAGCTTGCCAAAAAATCTTAAGTGCATGCATAAGTTTATTTAAGGAGAATTTAAAATTGTTGAAATACTCGTAAGTTAAAAATTAGTCCAAAATACATTGACAATCATTGTTGCAGTACCTTATAGCAACATCAACAAAATGACAGTTATTGCAAATGCAGCACAGTTTCAAATTTGAGGAGTTACACGCACAACATTTGTGCATATTTAATTATCATCTAAACTCCCCCACCTTCACCACACAAAGAAAAAAGAAAAATTTTGTTGCCACTCATACTCGTAAAAATGTAATTAATTACACATTTTAATACATTACCTAAAGCATAAACTTATATATTGTAGTATATGCCCTGTAGGGGTATATAACGAGTCAAGTCAACAAAATTTACTAGTTTTTCCAATACATAATTTATATAACATCTAGTTTTTAAAGTGGTTGTAAACAAATGCAGTAATTAACCACTTTAATAAAAATATTCAAGGAATATATTGTGTAGTAATTCTCATCTACTTTACAATAATTTTCACTTAAACGGATATTGAAATAAGGGAGCTGTCACAAATATTACTGATAAATATGAACTGCCTCATTTGTAAGAAAATTAAAAAATTTTTAATATTTAAAAAATTAAAAATATTAATGCAAAAACTCAATTAATTTTTCCATTTAAATCTTAAGACAACTAGTTACAAAACTAAATAAGCTATATAAACTAATGCAAGAACATCTACCTTTCCTTAAAATCGATTGGTTTAAAATTACTAGAAACAAAATTTGTGTATTAAGTAGTTCAAATTTTATTGGTTTACAAAGTATTCTAAAAATATCTATCTGCCAACTAGTTGAAAAGACATGCATAATGTTAAAGAATGCAGTTCGCGATGAAGAAAGACACCAAGTGTGGGACTAGTTAGTTGCGGTGTTTAGTAAACTAGTTGATCGACTAACTTTGAACCAGTTAGTTAGTTTCCTTACAAGGTGGTTTACGGCGGCGTTGCTACACATGCAACACAACCTTTATGTCACTCAACACATTTATCAGTGAAAATAAATGCTTTTACGTACTTAGTTGAGATAGTAGATACAGAAGATAGAGTGCTACTGTGGGTGTATTAAACAAAATACATTATTGCAAATATGCATAGTGCTGCATGCATGCATGCCTGCATACCACAAAAATTGCATCGTCATCATCATCATCATCAACAAATGGAAAAACTTTTGCCGACGATGTTTGGTTGCAACTACTCACGTGTTACCTTCGTCAGTTTTAGCAACAAAATGTTTTTTGTTTCTGTTTTGGTTTTGTGCTACTATTAAACACATGTACTCCTATGTACACAGCTTGCAGTTAGTTTGTTTAGAATGTAAGCGCAACTTAGAATTTAATAGCACAAAACTTTGCAACTCTAGTTGATTTACGAAACAAGAACAACATCAAACACTGAATTATTTGTATGTAATTTTATTAAGTTAGGTAGGTACTACATACATGTTGTATGAGTCTATTTTGTACATTACGAAATTTTAATATTTATCTGGAAACTTTAGTTTTTTTTTTAATTATTGTATAGAATAAGCAACTCTATTGCATTCAGAAGCCAAAAGTATAGAGTTTCTAGGTTAGATTAGAATGGCTGTTATATATTAGGACACACTTAGGCCAGAAAACACCATTATGACACCACATGGTTGGACTTAAAGTTTAACGCCGGTGACAATTTGTTATTACTTGGTGGTTATGCCATTGCCTGCCAAGAGTTGTACTTGTAAACTTTCTTATAATTCTCATTCAACTCATAACGGTAGAAATGTGAGAAGGTTATGAAAGAGAATTAACCACCAGAGTAAGAAGGGAATCGAACCCGAAACCTCACAGATGAGAGGTAGATAGACTATCGGGTCATCTGGAGTTTCTAAGTGTTTCAAAAGATGCATAAAACTTGTCGTTTTCAAGAAGATTCATATTTTGAACGAAGCAATGGGAAAAATGGGACAAAACATAATTGTTATAATAAAGGGTAATTTTTATAAGAGTTTAATTTTTGAAAAAAATTAAAAAAAAACACAGAAATTTTACAAAAGTGAATGAAATTTTTATTTTGTTTGATTAATCAATTCCTGCCATTTACTTTTTAATGATAATTTCACTTAAATGTTGCCCGCGTCTACGCTTCAAGTGGTTTATTCTGAAGGTCCAATTTTGGCACATTTTTCACACATTTCGGCCGGAATCTCACAAATGACGCGTTCAATATTGGCTTCCAAAGCAGTTATCGTTTTTGTCTGGTCCCTATAGACAAGAGACTTAACTTACTTTACTTTTAATGGCACAACAGCCCATGGAGGGCCTAGGCCGAACTTTTCGCATCCACCCATGTTGTGCGTGTTATATTTGTACATGAATGGAAGGGACCTACAGTTTAATGCCGAATCCGAACGGCGAAGTGAAAAGCTTTTCATAGCAATTTTTACTCTTGTAGGTTTGCCATTGCCTGCCAAGAGGTGGTGCCGTATAGAAAAATTATTTTTTCTACTTTTTGATTTTGCCTGTGCCGAGATTCGAACCCCGGACACTCGGCGTAGCAGTCCAACGCACTACCACTACACCACAGCGACCACTAGAGACTTAACATAGCTCCACAAAAAATAGTCTAACAGGGTCAAATCACACAATCTTGGGGGCCAATTGACCACACCAAAACGTGAGATTAACTGCTCACCAAATTCGCCTCTCAATTGATGTTTTGAGAGATTGAACCACACTTCTAAAGCACCACACTTGGAAAAAAAAAAAAATTTTTTTACAAAAGACACAATTGAACATTTGGGCAGAAATCTCTGATCGACATAGATTCTAACGTAAAAATGGTTTCATCTGGGAAAATTAAGATGATTTTTAATCTACATACCCACAGTTTCTTTATTAATAAAAGAATATTTTAAACAATAGGGAATTCTTTAAAGTTGTCGGGTAAAAGGAGCTTAGATAAATCGTTGGCAGGTAAAATTATTTTAAAATTTCGGAGATAAGATAAAAAAATTTATATTTTTCGAATGTCAAAGAATCTGATTTCTGTACTTATGAAGCAATAATTTGTGTTTGAAGTAACTAAAAAGAATTAACTTCTTTCTTAACTGCTTATGAAGTTCATGTTCGACAAAGCAATTCTACTATGAGATTAACACAAATTATGCTACAGATTGTATTTAAATGTTTTTTTGCTATCACAACTTCATGCGTAAATTAAAAATGCAATTAGTTATATCCATGAATTTTAAATTTTGAAATGAAACTAAAAACAAAGGATGTGATAGCATCAGACGCTAAGGTGATGGATAGCAGCGTCAACTCTCTCTTCTTTATTTTTTTTCTTTGAAGCGACTTGAAACTTTTATAATCATTGTTCACGATTGTTTTAATTTTTTTTCTTTGACATATGTTTTTATTTCTACGTCTATTGTTTTTGACATTTCTGGGTCTTTGCAATAAAAAAGCAGTGATTTTTTTTTTTATTTTGGTTTACTTTTTTTATGTTGAAATTTTTTTGGCATTAGAAAAGCCAGAACAGCCCATGGAGGCCGAGCTTTTCACACCCATCCATGTTGTGTGTGTTAAATGTATTTGTTAATGAAAGGAAGGGACCTACAGATTTATACCGAATCCTAACTGCGAAGTAAAACCCTTGTCTTAGACAATTTTTACTTTTCAATTTTTTCCATTGCCAACTGCGAGTACTTTTTGGGTATATGTTTTATATGGTAGAAAAATTCTTCAACAGATATTGTCATAGAATTGAAGATAATTCCTTTCTAAATGGAAGTGAAAAGGTTATCCGAACAATTAAAATTCGTGCAATTTTGAAATATTCCGAAATTGATGTGAATATGTGATTGTAAAAACCTTTCCACATCAGTTTGTACAAATTAATCAATCTAACATTTAAACGTATCCTGTCACATAGAAACGGAAGTGACTATATTACTGTACCTATAAGTTTTGATTTCTATATACTTGTAGATTTTATACTTCCGTTTTACTTCAAACTTAATTCGAAAACATACATATGTACGGGTATCTTTGTACATACAAAATATTTCTGAGAAAAATTGGAACATCCAAACAAAATTACGCTCATTAAACAATTTTAGAGCATCAGTTTGAGCAGGAAGTTTATTGCAATCATCAAACTGTAGAATTTTGCATATTACATACTATGAGCAACAGCAAAACTTTTAAATACGCTCATATGTACGTATGTATGCTGGCTTGACGAGAAGTGGGCGGGGACTGGAGACTTTCCACCGTGCATCTGGGCCTTCAAAAGCAAAATTTGGATATTTTGAAAAATGATTTCTATTGAAATTTGCATATTATTCAATATATTTTTACAAAATTTGTTTGTCAGCACTAGTCTTTGAGAAATATATAGAGACTTGAGCGGCATAGTTACATATCAAGTTTGTTAATTTATATAGATGAACTTATCATTTCAAAAGCAATTAATAAATAACTTAATTAAATTTACTATTTTTAGTTAATTTTCAGACAATGTACGTTCTAAACAAGCAACAATTTAGCAAGGTAAAATATAATATTTATTATTAATATGTTTAAGTGCACTTGATCACCAGAATGTGTAGAAATTTTCAACACTAGTTACTTATAGAAATTTATAAATGTATTAATTTTCAAAATTGCTGTTCGAAAAATCATAGAAATTGGGCTAAAATTATACAGCTTGAAGATTAAGCTTCATTTTTATATTTCAAAAAGACGTAATACGAGTATGAACATTCTTTTTTCCATGTCCCTTATATTCTCTCCACGGCCTTGTTGTATACATATATAAGTACATATTTATCTCGAATACAGAATGCTACCTTCATGCAAAAAGTATTAAAAATATAAATATTTCAATTTTGATGATGCTTTTTCAAGAATATTGTCACTAGCAATTTGGAATTCTTTCGAATTTTATGATACATGGATTGAAATTGAAGAAGAGGCACCTTGATGTTGCAATCAACTAAATTTTTAAGCAAATTAAGAAGAAAAAACCTCTAACGATTAAAAAATTTTAAGTGAATGACTTATTGAAGCAAAGTTTTTTGATAGGCAGATTTAACCAAATTTATGCATTATGTATTTAATGGTGTGCCCAGTGTGAAGGGGCTTAGTGGGCTTCACCCCCATTGAGATTTATAGAAATAGGAAATGCAAAATTTTAATGCTTCTGCAAAAATGCAGCTATTGCTAAATTTTTCTGCTTGGCTAATATGGTAATATAAATGTCGAGGGAAGTGGAAAACTGATCATTTTCCATTTTTAAACTCATAACATAAAAATTTGAGTAAACTTTTGAGGCTCAACTCCCCTCCCCCACGCATTGAAATGTCTGGATCCACCATTGTATATATTGTGTGCGCAGACGTGGCAAATAATTTTGCGCTGCATCATTGAATTCATACCATTGAATAAGGTTTGTCGGTTGTTGTTAGTTTTTTTTTTTTTTTTTTTTTTTCATGTTTTGGTTTTTTTCGTATGCATCGAGACAGAAATTCAGCATCAACATATTTCTTACCTACAACTTTTATTTCTTGCCGTTTTCATTCGATTAGAATATAAAGTTTTGCAGTTTAATGTTCACGCTGTTAAGGCCGTTGCCATTGGTGACTGTACAAGACAGCGCAGTTTTTTCTGGGTTGTAGCAGCAGCAATATCAGTGCCAAATTAAAGTGTTTGCATGCAGGTGTTGTATTTCTTTATTCTAAGTTTACCCACAAAAGTTGCGTATGTATTTAACTGCATTGACAACCAAACTTACATTAAAATGCTATTTTATTGAAAATTTTAATGTTTTTTATGTAGTTACGTTTATTAGATATTACGTTTTCTTTTTTCCAAATTCTTAAAGGAGTGTTTTTGTCTTGCCTCATGTTGCTGAACTTTATTGCATTGTTCTTTTTTAACTTCAAAATTATTTTCTTATTTTTCGGGGTGAATAAACAACAATGTAATATTTAACTTTATGAGGTTAAATGTCATTTTGATTGAGTCACAGATTTGTTGTTTCTATTCTTGATACTTATATTAACTACTATTGTTTATCAATTTATAGTATCCCATTAAGTTCATCATAATCTTTCAAACTTGGTACATTTTTTGATTATTATAAACTGTTTTCAATTTATTATTGTTATTAAATTATGTGTGAAATTAGATTTATTTTATGACAATTTGAAACTTACATTAACATTATTACTGGTATTGACTATTTACAATAAGCTCAATGAATAATATTTATAGTCAAATATAGCAATACATATGTACATATAGTAAAAGGGTTAGAAAAGTAAACTTAAGCGCTTTTATCTTAATCTTATAAATACTACATATCAATTAAAAATATGTCTAAGTACAAATGATTTACACTAAATTTGAAATTTGTACCCAACACTTCCTGTCAGTTGTCAAAAATGAGGTATAGACATTGAATTGACTTATGTGGATAGTCGCTTTTAGAATGAAAGCTTTCTCCTTTCAATTGGAGAGGAAATGGAATTTGTTATTTTCGGGGAAAATCTCTAAACCTTTACTTTTCCCCCAAGCTGAACAATATTATACTTATATAATTGTCGATAGATTTGGATAATGGACTCTCACAGCCATTTCCAAAAAACAATAGTTCACCGAAAAATGAAAGGCTGGGAGAATCATGAAAAAGTTTGAGTAAATGGAGCACATATTCGATATAATAGACTAGAAATTAAATTAAAAAAAAAGAGAAATATCAAATTTACTTATGAGTAAATCCAGCGAACGTCAGCTAAAGCTGGTTTGAAACTGCTTTGTCACATATTTTTGGGCTGTTGTGCCATTAAAAGTAAAAAAAAGTAAAGTTTGACACATATTTTTTTTTTTTTTGACTAGGTTTTTTTAACTGCATTTTGAGTTCAGCTTCCCAGTGGTCATCTTTACAATGATAAGGGATAAGGGTCAAATTTTTTATTATGTGTTTGGTATACTTCAGATATTATTTCATCATCTTCCGGCGATTTCTCGATCATTTGCAGCCTCTTCAATTTTTTGTTCCTGTTTCAGTTCTTTGTTTTTGAAATTATGCGACTGCTGTCACTTTTTAATTGGTTTTTTTTCTTCAAATTTTTCATTATTTGACGCTGCATTTAGACCGCCTGAACGAATGAAGATTCTTTCGCATAGAAATTGAAGCCAATCATCCCCATCCGATCATCCCCAATGTCCAAACGAATTAAGCTTCTTTCGTTCGTTCGGGCGGTCTAAATGCAGCGTGAGTGAGTTGTTCCCTGGAATTACTGGTATTTATTTAATTGTTCAATCCAACAGTGTAGAATTTATAAAAAGTAGCTATAAAATTTATATATCATGTTTAAAAATGAATCTGGCGATTGCACAAAAAAAAATTACAGTCGCTGTTCAACTAGAATAACAACCATGTTCTTGTTTTATATTTGTCAATTTAACAATTAATTCTCCATCTAATGTTAAATTCGTGACTTGTCAGTGATACCAGAATTAAAATCGCTTGAAGTATAGTTTCATCAGAGGATTTGTTATACAATTTCATTTAAGTGCCATTTTAATTGCAAAATTAATTCAATAGAATTTTTATTATTTAAATATTACTAAGCTAATGGGTATACAGGTTATATTTAAATTTATATGTTTTTATTATGGGCGAAATATTTTTCCGAAAAACTAGTCAAAACTTCAAAATAGGCGCCAAGAACCAATAAAAAGGCAAACGAGCTAATTTTGAATACAAAAATTTACTAACGCTTTTAATCTTCCACAAGATCTAGTTTTTTCTATCAAATTATGCTGATATTGAAACTAACTATTCTTTAAGAGATCAGACTACCTTATTATTTATGTAAATATGAAATTGAATTTGATAAATATATTGTGGACTAAAATGCATATTTATTGTACAAAAAACCTGAAGAAACCCCAAAGAAGTAAAGTTTTTCTCTTTTCTTTGCACGTTTGATATTTTATTTTTGCAGAAACCAAATTATCTACCGCAAAAATGTTAAATGCATCTGTAATTATTCTGAAATTTTCTTACTATTTTTTTGTTTTTTTTTTTGTAAATCAATCAAAGCTGTTACATACGCCAACCAAAAATTTAATCCCTTTTGACATTAATGATATTTCCAAAAAGAAATATTTTAAAATTTATTACTTTTACTCAACATTGCATACATACTATATATCGCTGCCGTAATTGGAAAAGCCCTTACACGGACTTTACAAATTTTACAGGAGAAGCAAAAAACATTTTGGAACTTTAAAATGTTCAGTACTGTTTTCCAAATACATATTTTAATTTAAAGTTGAACGAGAAGACGTAAGTTTTTCGTGTATGGCCTCAAAATTTTAGGCAGGGATGCAGATGGATAAGCTTAATTATAATCCACCAAAAACTCGATTTGGATAAATTGTATGTTAGAGCTTTTGCAAATTATGGCAGCGATACGTAAACGAAAACAAGCTACATTCACTGCAAACTTGCTGATTTTACAAAATATTGAAAACATGACAACAAAAATATCTTGCACAGTTGGTTTATTTAATAAATAAAAATCGTATAAATGTAAAAAATTGTGCACATTATTTTTATTCTTTGCACAAATGACGACCACACATTCAAACTGAAGATTTCTGTTTAATTTTATATCTGCTGCTTGCAGCGATTCACACATTGCATATTGTTAAAAATATGTTGCATGTTGGATGTTGCCTACTATAAGTACTTGCTGCATCCTGCTTCTGATATATTGTATTATGAAAACATATTAATTTTATTTTCCACTTGTCTGCGCTTTATTATGATGTTGTCATTGTTCGAATTATCAACGCTGTTGTCGTTGCTCATTGTTTGTTGCTGTTCGCTGTTGCTTTTGTTGTCTTTATACTTAAACATAAATAAAAAGAAATTAACGATAATGTAGTTGAAATATTAAAATAAATATCTGGAGTTATGTGCCTACACTAGCAGAAAATATAATATTTATACTACAAAGAAATATGTTTGCAATATCGGATTGCAATTTGCAGAACAAAGATTTTTATTGAGTAATCTCATAAATTAGTGATTATTGTAGCAGCGTTTCCGGTTTTATTTCGATTTAATTCGTTTTATCAAGGAGTGGAAATGCACCTATGCTTTTAAAAAAATTAGTGTTTACTTTAGATACTTACTTACTTTACTTTACTTTTAATGGCACAACAGCCCATGGAGGGCCTAGGCCGAGCTTTTCGCTTTTCCCATCCACTCATGTTATGCGTGTTATCTTTGTACATGAATGGAAGAGACCTACAGTTTAATGCCGAATCCGAACGACGAAGTGAAAAGCTTTTCATAGGCAATTTTTACTACTGGAGGTTTGCCATTGCCTGCCAAGAGGTGGTGCCGTGTAGAATAATTATTTTTTCTACTTTTTGGTTTTGCCTGAGCCGAGATTCGAACCCCGGACACTCTGCGTAGCAGTCCAACGCACTACCACAACACCACAGCGACTACTTTAAATAATGAATTTTAAAAGTGTTCTAGTTAATGATTGAGGCAAGAGTTGAGCGTTAGTTCAACATCCTTTATTTCCAATGGAATCTTGATTTCTCAGACAACTACTTAGGAATAATTTGTGTTTCTTAAAGCTTGAACTCAAGAACTGAGATGTAACTGTATTCCTAAAAAGAGTCAGTCAGGTAATTAAAAATGCATTTGGGGCAGAGCTAGTATAGCTTTTTAAAATTATTCGATCATAATAAGTAGAAAATAGCTCAATATTGCGACAAAATTATAGATATCTGAGTTCCAGACTCCAAATAGGAATCTATTGAATTCCGAGGGATATATTATACTTATGTAGTACTATTCACATAACAACTGCCGAATATACGACCTAGCTCCCATTCATCAACTCGATGGTATAGTGTCTGGGTTCTAGGATCCCAACTTTGGATTTCCGAGGTCAAAAAGTTAAAAAAATTTGAAAAATTTGCATTTTGCACATATTTGTAAGTCTATAAAATCTTTCCAATGTCATATTACTGATAGAAAATCTGATAGATCGGAAAACATTTTAAATTATTTTACATATTTCTGACTATACCTAAGTATTTATCGACGAAACTTTGACATGAAATGAAATTGTAGTATAAAAATATTATTTTTGCAAAATATTTCACAAACTTTCCAACATATTATCATATTATCAACATACTATCAATTGATATAACTTTTTAAACTTTGAGATTTTTTATTTCACATAATATATAGAACTGTTTACCCATTAACAAGTTGTAGTTAAAAGACTAGGAAATGAAAAATTCTTTATATTTTGTAAGTACTATAAAGAGTTATATAGAGTGCCCCGATAAGAGTGCACTATTGAAATTTCTTAACACTTTTTTCTTTGCAAGTGGCACCTCTGAAATTTAACAGCTGTTGTCTACGATTTTTCCGATTATTAAAAATGGAGCGCTACACAAAGGAACAACGCATTATAATTGTGGAAATGCAGTTACTGTGAATGCCATTCGTTACTGGAACATGATAACGGAGTTCTTGTGAGCTTAACTGAACGGTAGGAATCTGGATGACATGTGGTTTCAGCAGTACGACACCGCCATACCACGTATGAAACAATCGATATATTGAAGCAACTATTTCCAGGCCGAATCTTCTTCCGAAATTCCGATGACACCTGGCCATTAAGATCGCCCAGTGATTTCTTACTTTATGGTTTTGTGAAATCCCACGTCGATGACAATTTCTCGAGATTCAACGTGCCATCGGTGAGATACTTAGAGCCACATCTTTCTCAAAATGTCATCGGGAAAAAAAGTTTCTAAACAAGCCCGTGAAATTTATTCGATACCACTAATTATGTATATTACTGTAAAAAGAAATCACTGTTGACCTGTGTTATTGATTTAGAAAGGCAGAAGTAATTACCCAGCTCTTGCTATGTACTTTGGTTAGAGCTTGACCTGCCAAACTAGGAATATCGTGACTTGAAGATCTAGACACAATTTCGCAGTTCAGATCTAGAAACCGCTTACGTCGTAAAAATCTTGTGTTTTACAAACATATTGAACATGTATTTTGAAAAGTTTTTTTGTTAAGTGTACTCACTGGCATTTTAATTTACATACAAACATAAGAATAAATCTATGTATGTATGTATGTTCATACTCATGAATGCTTATGTGTTCCACTACACAATAATTCGTTAATATTATAAGCTGTGGTCGATGTGGCGTAGTGGTAGTGCGTTGGACTGCTGCGCAGAGTGTCCGGGGTTCGAATCTCGGCACAGGCAAAACCAAAAAGTAGAAAAAATAATTTTTCTACACAGCACCACCTCTTGACAGGCAATGGCAAACCTACAAGAGTAAAAATAGCTATGAAAAGCTTTTCACTTCGCCGTTCGGATTCGGCATTAAACTGTAGGTCCCTTCCATTCATGAACAAATATAACACGCACAACATGAGTGGATCCGAAAAGCTCGGCCTAGGCCCTCCATGGGTTGTTGTGCCATTAAAAGTAAGTAAGTAAAATTATAAGCTAAAAGGGAATGTTGTATTATTTATTTTGAGGTTTCATAATACATAAGTAAGTATGTTTTCATATTTTAATGAGCGGATATTTCCTTTCTGTGATATTTTAATTAAATTATAAAACATTGCAGGTATGTAAACGTTCGAAGGCGTAGAAAATACAGTAGTCCTGATTTAATTACATCGATAAATGTATAATTTATGGTTCAACCGTGGAATGCAATTAACCAAATAATTTGAGTGCACTTTGAACTAACAACGAAATATTTCTGGAGGAATTTGGCGGGAAACACAATTAAGCATGGTTCAATAAACTGGGGACTACTGTAAACTAAATAAAATGTAGATACAATTTTATAACTATATGTAATTAGAAACTGTTGAATTTTATAACATATCTACTTACTAAGTAGTAGTAGAGTTATACCAAGTTTAACTAAACGCTCCAAAAATAACATTGAGATACAAATACAATGTTAGTATTTCGATTGTCTTGGAACTGGCATACATTGAATAAATACCAAATTAAAATATTTTATACAAATTTTGACACTTTTAAACAGGTATTAGTGTCGTTATAACAAGGTACACGCATTGAATTAATAAAATGTTAAAAACGATAAAAAAAATACAATATTTTATTGGAAATAAATTTTATAGCATAAATGTAATTTAGTAGTCCAGTCTCGCAGTTTAATTGAAGTATTTAAAACTTAAGCAGTTACTTTGGCAGCTACTTACATATCTTCTTACTACTAGTTGAGTATTTAAAACTTAAGCAGCTACTTTGGCAGCTACTTACATATCTACTTACTACTAGTTGAGTTTTGCCAAGCTTAACTAAACGCTCCAACAATAACATTAAGATAAATGTTCAATCAGTTGGAAGGAATGGTCAATTTGACATCATTAATTTAAAAAAAAAATAGCATTTTGTGTAAGCAGCAAAAGTCATCAGTAGTTAAGAAAATATTTCCAAGAAGCATTATTATTTATCCACAAGCACACTGCTGACAAAATACGTACAATAATTTAATTTTCCTCACTATACATAAATGTGCATACACTGCCTACATACGTCGGTAAATATGCATGTACATATGTATATGTATGTACATATGTTGTATGTATATTTGCATAATTTTCGCATTTACTGCTCCATGAATGTGGCAACAAATGCACACGTATAATTTCTCCAAGTAAACTTCAATGAAACGAAATGAATTGATATTTTTCCATTGAAAAATTCTGTTACGTTGATGTTGACCATTATTGAAAATGCTCTTGACTGCTGTTCAACGCATTACAGCATAACCAGATTAATGAAGTTAAATAATAAATTTAATTATTTCGATTACCTTCTGCATTGGCGCATTTAAATCTGTATAGTTTAATAAAATGTCTCGTTGTAAATAATTAATTTGGTATGCATTGCATTCAGCAATGAAATCTGGGCACTATTCAAGTTCGTTTTAAAGAAAAAGATAACTTCGTAATATGTAGCTTAAAGCAAGCGAAAGATATTTTATGAACAATTTTCATTTGAGTGTAATAAATGCAATTTGTTTGTGTCTTCCGTATGTGTCTGCAATAGAACAATAGAACAATTGCTCATTGCTCTTAAGTATTCTAGATTCTAGTAGGTACCTACTTACAAGCTTCTTCTGTTTTACAACTTGAGCTGTGTGATTTCCTTTGAAAAGAATGAATTGATTTTTAATTTACTGACACATTTACGCATACTATTTCGCTTCAATAGTTTCCTCATACAGTTTATTTATGGTGGGAGTTGGTCAAAGATCTTGTTAGCGCATTTTTTCTCTGATTTATTGATTTTCGTTATAAATATGTATGTACTGGTATGTATGAATGTTTAACTGAAATCACATAAGTTCTTGTGAATAATAGATTCACAATGGCAAGGCCTTTGTTTTCTGCATTAACTTTTAGTATAATACTTATAACGCGGAAGTAACAAATATTCAAAATATCGAAGTAGTATTTTTCTTATTCAAGCAGTTGAGGGTGAGAAATTATTTTACAATTGTATGTAGTTTGTAAGTTATCTAGCTAATTAGCTGAACTTTTTAACATAGCAGAAACATAGCTGGTAACTAGGTTTGTATAAATATGGTATATCAGCTAAATTAAATGACTTTTAAAGTAATTGTTTAAACTGACCCTACTACCCCTCCTTCCATAACCTATGACTTCGATGAAAAGTGGTGGCAATTGCATGGGGATGAGCGACAAAAATGGTTGGAATAGAGATATACATACCATAGATCTGGAATTTTGAGAATAAGTTTTTGGCTAGATGAGTATGATTTTCTGTAAAAAGGGAGGTGGTCAGACTCCTCTGACGACCACTTTTGATATAAAAACTCTAAAATTTAAAACATTTTGATTTTCATTCAAAACTTACAAAAAATATTAATAAAAAAGTAATATTATTTTTAAAAATATAAACAAGAATATAATATAATAATATAAATATAATATACTTACATAACAATTTTATATAAAAATACTTAAAATAAACTAATACCACTTCCCATATAAGAAGCCAAAAATGGTATATGGTTGTTTTCTATATAAAAATAAAATATTTTTAAGTTTTCAATATACAAAATGAGTTTAACTTAAAATACTAGTAAAAATAAATATCGGTTTCAATTAAAAAACAAAACAAAAAATTGTTTTTGTGCACCTGTCTTCAAAAAGAGAAACAACGCATTGATAAGATGTGCCTATAATAAACAAGAACGAAAAAATTTACACAAAGCAAAAACACATTCGACAACCACAATTACACCCACGTTATTGTAATTTTCTTGATCGTCAAGAAGTACAAACAACAATTACAAGAGGTCACCTCTGCGGAACAAAGAATTTTATTAAAAAACAGTAAGTAAGCGTTAGACTGTATACAAACCCTGAAAAAACTTGGCAATTATCGGTAAAAATTTTTAACCTTAGAATATGGACTTAGATTAAGAAAAACGGGGTGAAAAGGGTGGAACACAACTAAAAATCAAAGTGAAATGCAAATGGAAGGACAAAAAATACAGAAAAAAGTACTTGGTAAAATAATTCCTTTTTTATAATAAAAATCACCCCACATTTTTATATTATATAAAATAAAAGAAAACTTAATGTTGGTAAGTTTGTTTGTTACAGTCGCTTACAATTGCGAAATATTTTAATTTTTGTCGAGTTCAAAATTTCAATCTTCAAAATTTTATTCCTGAATTTAAAACTAATTTTCAGAAAAGCAAAATTTCTACTTTCCACAAAGTTTTATGTAGTATCCAAAAATAGTTTAAATCTAAATAAATAAGTAGAAGGTTGGAAATTAATAGTCATAGTTATGCTTTCTTAATTTATAAAATATACAACCTGTTAAAATCTTCACCAACATAAATATTTTTAAAGCATGTTTTTCACAATTTCCAGCATCAAAAAGAGCAGAAGAGCTTAACTTCATTACTGACTTACATATTATTACCATAGTGAAACTGAAAGTGAACATTCTTATGTAAGTAGGATTGTTCTTATATTTTGAACTCAATTCAATTTTTTTGAACTTTATCACTCTTGCAAAACTCGGGAGAGATTGTTAGTATGTGTCTTACATACAGTAGCAAGCAAAAGTTTTATTGCCATGAAACTCGTTGAACATAAGTAACTCCTGAGGTTATGGTTTGACTGATGATGTTGTTGTTATGTTTTGCATATAAGATTTTGCTCATACTTCAAAGGGATACACACACATAGACATACATGTGTACTTACATACATATATATGTACCTACATATGTACCTACATATGTACCTACATATGTACCTACATATATATGTAACTACATATTTGTATATGGTATGCGAGTACATACAAACGCTTTAGGCTTTGAGGGATTTGTGTGTAATGACACTGCTTTTCATGCCTGACTGCCTGCCTGCCTGCCAGCCTACATTTCACTTTTAGCAACACGTTTTCGTTACATATTTTGTTATTGTATCTCTTATTGGCATTGGCAGTGACAGCAGCACGTGCTGCTTGTTTCTGCTTTTAAATATTGCTGTTATTTGTTATTGCATCTTCATTGTCATCGTTGTGGTTTTCATAATAACGAGGAAAACTGGTTATATTTGAATTTTGTATCTTTTTTATTATTTATAATGCTTTTTCTTTTTTTGACTTGTGAAGTCTTAAATAACGACCATTATTCATAGGAACACCAAAGAGGGACAAAAAATTAGTTTCACGCTCTCATGAAAAATTGGGTTTCCCCCACTTTTCAGGGAATGTAATGCTGTGTGAAGTGTCTGGAATACAAAGACCGTAAGGCCGAGGTTATATTAAAAATTTTGATAAGCGAGCACAATGAAATTGTTATTGCACCGAACACGAGATGCTGAATGTATCATCGTACACCGAAAAAAGTGCAGTAGCTCTTTCACAAAAATACAGTAAATCCCGGTTAAGTACAATAACTCCCCTGTTAGGTACCATTCAAGTTTAAGGTTCTTTTTTCTGCAAATATACACAGAAACTTCCCCACTTAAGCACCTCAAAATCTGAGGTGCTTAATCGGGATTTACTATATACATAAATGTAACTACATATATATGTATAAGTATGTTTGTATATACATAAATTGGGCGAATATGAAATGTATTCAATAATATAAATTATTTTGTACAATTTATTAAAAATTTTAAGTTTGATTTAATTTTAAAAAAATTTGCACAAATCATCTCGTGTACGAGAATATGTTTACATGTTTTTTTTTTACTGTTCTTGTTGTTGTATGTATGTACAATAAATATGTTTAAAAAATTTTTGAATGTTGTTAACATTTCTATGTATATGCAAAAAAATACTTTTACTTCATTTTTAGCAAATTGTTAAGAGCGAATTTCGAAGCGTGTTTAAAGATGAATATTATGTTTACTTTACTTTTTATGGCACAACAGCTCATGGAGGACCTAGGCCGAGCTTTTCGTATCCACTCATGTTGTGCGTATTATATTTGTACATGAATGGAAGGGTCCAACAGTTTAATGCCGAATCCGAACGACGAAGTGAAAAGCTTTTCATAGCAATTTGTACTCTTGTAGGTTTGCCATTGCCTGCCAAGAGGTGGTGCCGTGTTTTTTTTTTTGATTTTGCCTGTGCCGAGATTCGAACCCCGGACACTCTGCGTAGCAATCCAACGCACTACCACTACGCCACAGCGACCACTTAAAGAGGAATATTATTTACATTTGTTAGTACAGTAAAATTGGAAATTTAGTTTTCTTAAATTTTTCTTTATTCCTTCTTTTCACGATTGTATTTTTTTCCTTTTGTTTTTGAATGCCATCAGTTTTTATATGAAATTTTTAATCGTTATTCTTCTCCTTGCTTTTGTTCTTGTTTAGCTATTTTTGCCAGTATCCACAAAAGTAATAAAAAAAAAAAATAATAGCATTTCATGAAAAGTAATAAAATGTAAACCTTTTCTTTAGTACTGCATCGCTTCGACCAAGTATTAGAAATGAGGAATGAAGATACAAATCCGTACTCAGTTGTTGATTACAGTCAATGTTTTTAGTTTTTTGCTTTTTACAGTGGCGATCTAAGGATTTAACTTTTTTTGGTTTTATAAGTGGAGGTCTAAGGAGGTCCCATTTAACTTTTTTTTTGGTTTGATAAGACCATTTAGTTTTTAAAAATTTCTAGTTAATGGTGGCTAAATGTTTTTTGACTATTATTTTACTGACACTAATTTTCAGAGACAAAAGTATTTAATTTTTTAATTACTTAAGTAGTTAGAAGTTGGACCTGTAAGTAATGTTAACCTTTAAATGAAAGATTTAAACAAGTTTACCATTATTAAATCTTTTCATGCCATTAGAAATGTCTACTTAATTAAAGTTAGTTAGGCTGACTTTTTCGAATGATTTTCTGATTTTCGATCATCTACATTATGTATCAATATCGTGAAATAATCACACAGTGCTAAGAAAGTAAATCCCTTTTCAGATCTGGTGAATCGAATATCGATTAATGAAAATTGCATTCAACAAATGATCAGAATTCAGCATTTTTTACTTTGAACCTTAACGTTATACTTGAGGTGGCTAAAATCCTTATGCATTCTACGTTAAACAAACTTGGACGATATTGACATACATGCAGTTCTACGTATAGATTTTCGATAAAGCATAAAACCGTGTCATATAAAAATTAATTCCATTCCTTCAGACCACCTGCAAATAGGAGTATTCCTTCTGTTGGTTGCAAACATGAACTGAATATATAATAAATATTTACATTTCCTAACTTTGCCTTTTGTCTGTAAAAAATGCAATTGCGCAAAAAACAGAACAGAAATATAGCACAAAAAAAACCCCTTTCCGTTTTTAGCACCGATTTAATTTTGCCATTTCAACGAAATTGCACCTTAGGTACATAAGGATTTTACCATATTGACCAAAAAGAGGCAAGCAAACAAGTAAAAAATGAACCAATTTGAAAACTGCAGACATCAAAGCAGACGTGCAAACAGGAATGCGCCACAAAAACAGGAAAGTGTCAACATCGTGTTGAGTACAAAAAACTACAACTGCGAGCGCTCAGGTAGGTACTTTTCATTAAAATATTCAAAATTTTTTTTTAATAAAAAGAACGGTTAAAAAAGTTCTCGTATGCTGGCAATATTAGGAGGTTGTATTCAGTGAACACGGAAATAGTAGGTCTTTGTCATTATCAAAACTACAGTGTGGGCAGTCATGTTGTTCGAATGCTTCGGTATTAATTTTGATATGTTTTCTGATTACTCTTGGGGACAAAATTTTCCACAAATGTAGTTTAAATTTATATTTCCTTAATCTTTTTATATAATATGTTTTTTTTTATAACAAAACCCTAAAAAAAAATTCAAGTTTTATATTGTTTTAGTTATGTTTTATTAATAAAAAAAACATTTTCTTGGTTTGTATACAATTTTTATAAATTAAACTTTCTTTTGTGTGTAGGATAACTTTAACAATTTTTGTTTGTTTTCAACTGTAAAGTTATATTAGAAATAAGTTACATCTTCTTCAGCTTCACTGGAGGCGACTTCCCTTTTACATGCAATTGCTAGTAAATAATTTAATTTTATATCTAAAAAGCAAGAACTTTGCCTTGCCAATTTCTTGCTTTCCTTTTATTAAGTTCAGTTCTCCAGGTTATTGTTTACTTGTTTGTTGCTTGTTGCTGTTACTCTTTGCTGTAGCCATTTTATACTAGGGATATATTTGCAAACATCCAAAAGTTTTATGCATGCATGTACAGTAATCCCCTGTTAATTCTTCATCTTATTCTTTAATCGCTCGGCAACCCATGGAAGACCTAAATCGAGCTTTTCGCAACGTTTCTGTCAGTTTATCCATTTTTTCTTTTTAATTGCGATAATTGCAAATAATACTATTCATATATCTACAATTCCTTGAAATTTCATCTAGATCCATAGAAAGCTTTCCGAGGTATTGCATTTCGATAGATTCACACTCCAATTCGATGGAACAAAAAATTAAAAACCCAACATACTTCTTGACAGTACATGAGAATAAGGAAGTAATTTCTTCAAGTTAAAAAAAAAATCGGATAAGTTTAGACATGGTGTGTTAACACCCGGACAATTGGGGTCCTCGGTTAACTGAGACAAGATTTACGTCGTCAAAGCAATCAAAGCAATTAACAGAGGATTATTGTATGTTTGTATGCCCAGTAGGAAATTCTATAATACTTGAATTTTTTGGATCTCCTCTTCAATGAGAGTAACGCACCATAAATACTTATTATAAAATATTTCTTTAACTCAATATGAAGTAAAGTTGCACTCATGTTCAAACATAACTATTACAACATGAATGATTCCGATAAATGCTTCAGTCTTAATCTTTTCAACATTCATATCAACAACGCCATATACATATGTCAGACATTTATTTCCTACTGGGTGAATGAACCTGTATATGCTATGTTTTTATGAATCTAAAACATTTGGCGGTTGTTCTCTAACAATGGCACAATTCGAAAATTTTAGTTTAGGTTTAGTTTGTCTTTTTTTTGCTGCTCATTGCTCATATTTTTTATTTTAGTGTGAATTTTCCTGTTTCTGTTGTTTTTTCCTTCCTATTTCTATATTGTTGTTATTACATACAAGTCTAACGCAGATAACTTTGTTGTTAAAATGCATTAATGTTCTTTATGTAAGATTAAAATGTTAAGAGGCAATTGAGCTACAGGTGAGTAGTAAATATCGAAAAGAGATAGTATTTAATATGTACATACATATATATGTATAGGTATATACATATATACATGTGGACGATGTGGCGTAGGGGTAGTGCGCTAGACTGTTACGTGGCCGGGGTTCGGGGTTACATGGCTCCACCTCTTCGCAGGCAATAGCTCGGCCTAGGCCTTCCATGGGCTGTTGTACCATTTAAAGAGAGAAAGAAGAACATACTTATTGCATAATTGACTGCACTATGATAATTTAATATTCATGAAAAAATTTACAGAAATCACAGCAGTAATGACCCGAGGATTATCTCGGAGGACTATGGCCAGGACTTGAACTACCAAACAAGCCTTGCCTGTGGTTTAAAACTGCCTTCTTTCTTTATACGAAAAATTTAAGTCTCACATTTTTGTTTAGAGTATGTGCAATCAATCCTTACACACTTAAACTCCATCACTGGTGCTACAAATAAATGCAATATAAACGAAATAAGGTAAACAATACATTGGCATTGGAAAACGTTTATTACAATGCTACATTTTAGCCACTTAAATGACATGAAATCCGTGCGGGAAAAACTGAAACACCAATCCACCTTCAACCTCCATTAACCGGATTGCGGAGATTGAGCGGTGTTAAAGCCGTTAACGCCGTTAACGCCACTACATTGCGCACTCCACAAAAACAACAACAACAAAAAGAATAAAAGCGCAATGGCCAACAAACAAGAAACATTGCAGGCAAACAAAAAAAAAAACGAAAAGTGCGAGTAGGAATCACATATCGTCGTCGCTATAAAAAACGATTTACTACGATTCACACATATAGCTGTTGTTGTTGTTGTTGATAGTACCCACTGGTACCCATCGAATAACTGCACAAAAAGTTTGTTACTAAAATTAAAAGCAAAAGCATGCAACAATTGTGTTTCAACAACAACTAGAATCATGAATATCACCCACAGCCAACCACCGCTAACTCAAACCAACCTAATCCAACTACAACATCTACAACGAATCCGACACCCATGCCAAACCAAACCAAAGCAACCCAACAACAAGATTGACAACAATAACAACAACATATCCAAACAAACCATAGCCACTCACACTCACTCATTCCTTCTCATTCATTCATGTTCGATAAGCTCACAGCAGTCAGCGCGCTAGCCGAAAGAAACAAAAGAACAGCAAAAAGCGCCAAGTGAAAACAAAAGCGTGATAGTGCCACCACCACCACCATCAACAACAACAATAACAGCAGAAATATCGCAACTTTGCTGAAGGCAACTTAAATAGCAATAACAGTGACAACAACGAGAACAACGACGATGGCGTCGACAACAGCAGCAGCAACAGCAATAAAAAGATGAAAAAACAAAATGAAAAAGTTGCCAACACAATACACGTTGATAAACATTAAAATCCTCATCCATAGATTCAAAGTGAAGTGCTATTCTGTTTCTCACATGGATTACATGGCTCACACGGCCACACATTAACCGCCAAATGCTCTGCTATATTCGCTCCTTTCCTTGCACATACACACACACACACACACACACACACACACACACACACACACACACACACACACACACACACACACACACACACACACACACACATACACGAAACTATCGCCACTGATAAAACGCGCTGATTGTGAAAATTCTAATCAATGGAAAACACTCCAACAACAATTTAAGCTATGCTGCTGAGAACCATAACGCGCTGCCTGCGTTGCTGTTGCTGTTGTTGGTGCTGTCTCGTTCGACGCGGTTGTGCTGTTGTCGTTTGAATCACTGTGCCTTTCTATTATAAGTATGCTTTCTTTACATGCTTGTTATATGCTTTCTCGTTTTCCATTCATTTCTACGCACAACAACTTGTATGAATGCTTTTCATGATTCGTTCAGGGAAGTTCAGGGCCAGAAATTCCTAATATAAGGTTGGGTAAATTTTTAAAGATTCTATTTTAACCCATTTTGAATAGGTACCAGAAACAGTGATACGATTTGAACTTTTTAAATGTAGGTTCCATATGTCTTCTACATATGTATATGACATTTCACCACGCGAATTTTAGAGGGAGTAAACATTTTTGGCCTACCTTAAGGAAATGAGGTGACCAAGTGCGCAAAAAAGCATAAATACTCTCACATAACATAGTTGGCAATAAGTATTTTCTAGAATCAAATATGTAGATACTATTAAAAGAATATTTTTGAAGTTTGTTGCAATATTAAACAGTAATTATTTTTGTGTAAAGTTTTTAAATGTTTTTTTGCCGAATTTTCAAAATTCTTATACGAAAAATCGTAGGGATGTTCAAAAATGTGAAAGAAAAATTCATATTATTGAATTTGCCATGTTCCTGAAACATAAAATATGCACTTTTAAATTTTGAGTACGTAGAAAGTCCATTGGAAACAGTTTCTGAGAGTATGTGAGTATAAAGTATTTTATAACTTTAACTTCGCTGTATTTATTCGAGGTCCAGTCCAGTGCATTTCCAAGATAATTACAGTTTTTGATTGTCAAAAACTAATGGCATAATCGATTTCAAGGTGAGAAGGATTCAAACAGCTTAAATGTAGTTTTACTGGAATTCTGGCAATCCACGAGTAAAATCTGTTTTTTGTTGTTGTTGTAGAAATTTAAAAGATGATTGAATGCAAAGCTTTTAAGTGGAATATATTACTCGTGTATAAATATGTATATAAATACGCTAGAGCATTGGTCTTCAACATGGACTCTTTGGAGCATCGGGGCTTCGCCAACTTTCCAGGGAATCAGCTGGAATATTTTCTACATTTAAAAGAGTGAGTTGATTTTAAAATTCACGTAACAATTTTACTTTTAATTATATGTTAACACTTACTTTTCCAATTCATCTAATTACAGTACCTTCAAGTTACTACTGCTACTTAAAAAAATCACAAACCTTTGTTTTATTAGCGATTTTATTCTTAAGTAAGAGCTCCACAAAATCAAATGTCAGCTAAAATGGCTCCGCAGCCGAAAAAATTTGAAGAGCACTACGCTATAGAAAGAGCTGGAACCTATAACTTTGCAAAATACTTAACCCTTTTTAAATTTTTTTCATATGATAGCTTTGTCTTGGAATATAATACGTATGTATAAATCCATTGCCAATTAAATTTGTTTTACATAATACATTTAATTTAAAGCAATTAAATCAGAAATGAGCATTTAAATTAAGCAATGCATGTTTTTTATGGAACATGGTGTATTTGCTTCACACTTATGTACCAATGAGTAAGTGAAAAACCACCTGTTCGCTAGCCAAAAATAAAATTGATAGTTTATAAGCTTCGAGACTTTAAGACATTCCTAAAATACCACAGTAAACTTAATATGAAAAAAAAATGCAAGAGTACGCTCGTGTGCAAGGCTATGAAAGAAAAATAATCAATATGTCGCTTATTAATAGATTTATGTGATGACTTAAAAACCTACTTCAAAACTAAATGAAAATGTTTGAAGCAAAAATGATAAGTGAAAAAATACATATGCAAATGTGTATTCTATTTATGTAGATAATAAAATTTATTATTCTATAGATAGGTACACTTACACCCACACAAAATGTACCAGCTTCCCTTCCTCCCTACAGAATCATGAATGTAACAAAACTTTGCACAGACAGAAAAACAGAAAAACAGACAAACACAGACAGACAAAAAACAACACAACTACAACATGCACCCAAGTTTGTGAGATTGTTGTGCAAAAGCCGGTATAGTTGCTGGCATTGTCGTCATCATCGGTATCGAGCATACACAAAAACAACATTATTGCTGCTGCTAGTGACGCTGCTCTGACTGCTGCTGCTGCTGCTGTTGCCGTTAGCAGCATACGAGTGAACAATGATGAAAATGGTTGGCATGGCATCAAGCATTACCATCGCCATCATAATCACAAAATCGGAACTCAGAGCGATTGTCGTGTACGTTGTCGTTATTGTTGCCGCTGACAGCGCAGTGCGTCCACAGTTGATCAAGTTTCTAGAATTTCACTGTTGCTATTGTGGCCGGCACAGTTGCTGTCTCTTTAAGTTTTTTCTTTTATTATACGCTCTTCTTCTTTGCGACTTTGCTGCGACGATGCCAACGACTACGACGACGAAAGCTACAACGAAACGGTGGGGAAGCAATCATTTAAGCGCAAATAAAATTTACTGCTTGTATGTAATCGTTGCCGTACGAAATATTCCCAATAACAATAACAACCGCAACAACAAAGACCACTTGCGACTCTTGCGCCACTTGTGCTTTTGCCTCTTGCTATAACGAGTAAAGTTGCGCTTACTGCTCTACTTGACTCTACTCTGCTGCTGGTGCTGATGTTGCTACTGTCGTTTATTTATTTCTTGCTGGCCGTTTACAGAGGCTGTGACTGTGACTGTGGCTTTGACTGCGTCAATTCTCGCTTTTTTTACTGTTGCTGTGTTATTGTCGTCGTCGTTGTCGTTGATGTTGCTGCTGTTGGTTGGCTGGCTGACTGTCTGTCTGCAGTTGGTTGGTTTGCTTGCTTGCTTTGTACTACTACTACTACGGAGGTATTATCGTTCTAAAAGCAAACTGCCTGCTTCAGTCTGTCGTTTGACGTTCACAGAGGCATACAGCGCGTGTGAGATATACGTGAATTTTTTGCGAATGCCATTGAAGCGTGCTGGTTGCGTACAATGTCGTCTTGTTTGTGATTTGTGTATATTTATGTATTGCAAAGTAGCAAGTGGAACCAAATAGGAGAATATTTTATAAATTTACCACTTGGGAAAAGGCGCGAATTTTTGATTTTTTGTTAAAAAATTAAGTGTCGAAAAATGTGAAAAGAAGCCGAAAAAATATTATAATTTATGCATTTGCATGGAAAGAAGTGATTTAATACATCTCATTGTTGTTGTGAAGAATTTTTGGTGTTTCCTTCTTGTTTTGTTTCAATGTACATTGTGATAATAAGAGTTTAAGTATCTGCGAGATACTTTTCTTATTGTTGTTGTATGATGAAAAAAAATGCTTATGCATAACATTACAGTGCAACCAACAGATTCTCCGGCTCGGTCTTTGTCTATCCTTCTCACTCTGAAGTGCACTGCTCTAGTGGCAGTTATTGTATGCATATATTGAGTATTCAAAATTACTGCCATTGTCAAGTGTTGTCATTGCCAAGTTAATATACATAGATTTGGTGTATTACGAGTACCGAGTACAATATCGAAGGAAAGGTATACATTCATACCTTCATATAAGTACATATATGTAAGTACTCATAGGAGTAGTTGCTGTTCTCCTTCACCACCAGAAGAGTCTACTTTGTTTTGGATTTAAATATTTGATTGCATTCTGCTGTTTTTGTGAGTGTGAAATAAAAGGTTAGTACATATATACGTTCTTACATTTACTACATACATACATATGTATATTTGTAATGAATTTACAATTCATTTGTTTTTCGGGTTTTTGATTTTTGAACTGCTGGAAACCTGCAATCGGTGTACCCAACTTTTAGAGTTTAGACCTTGATAAAGAAAGATATCATTTTATTTTTTTTATTTCATTTTTAATTTTTAAATAGTATATTTTTACTGTAGTTTTTGGTTAATCGATGTTTAAGAATTCAGTATCGATCCAACAGAGTTAATTGAATTAAAAAAGCAAACGCTTCACGGGTTATTTAACTGAAAGCAATAGGTTTCATACTATAAAAAATGGGATCCAATTGTGTATTGGAAATTATAAGTCGCACTTCTAAGTAACTTCTATCATTTTCAGTACATACAGTGTTCCTTCTTCTAGTTAGATGTCTATACAGACTGATGAAAAGGAAAATTATCCCATTTCAATCTGAATCCGAGCTTTCGTTATACACTTTTATAAATTTCTTTATAGAAGTGAAATATTTCTGTCTTTTCCAATATGACTTACATTATCCTAACAAAATTTTAGTTTTTATAAAAAAAAAACTGAAATAAATCATTGTAGTTGTTAATTGTGACCACTCGATTATTGCAAAATTTTTCAGATATTCATTTGCTGATCCTCGATACATCAGAGTAAGGGGTTTCATAAAGCTCGGTTGACCTCTGGAATCTTTTTCTATAAAAAAAACTTTAGTTTAGGACATATACATATTACAAAAAAGAAAGGTACAAATCATTCATTCATTGTCGACTATAGCGTTCGGCGTGTATTTTCAATTCTATCTCTTCTTTTAGTTCAAACTATGTAGATACAATTTTATCAAATTAGCATAGTAGGTATGTATTTTTGTGGTTTGTATTTTTTTGTACCACTAAAACAACTTTATGTACATACTATTTTTATTTTGTTTGCTTTTTTTTTTGCATTTGTTATCTGATTTTTTAATTTTGTTGATAATTTGAATATTTGATTAACTTTTTTCATGAAGGTTAATTTGAAATTAGGGCTTTTAAGTATAGCTAAATGCTCTTTCGAGAATTGAATAAAAGTTTAGTATGCATTCTTTAGTTGAGCGTTCTTTTTTGAAAGCCATTCCAGTAGCAATTGTTTGAGTTTGAGTCCGTTAACAGAAGGAATATAATTTAAATAACTTTAATCAAATCATATCAGATAATTTATTCATGCGATCGCATTTATGAGTATAATAACTTTTACTACGTATGATTCAGATTAAGTATTTTCATATGTACATGTAGTAAATAGCAATGAAAAAAAAAGTATAATTTGAAAAAAAATATTTAAAAAAAAAAATGGTTTTAGCGAAATTTATATTTAAACTTGCCCATATTTTAAAATGAAAATTGTATCTTACTTTTTAAACATGTTTTTGTTATTTTTGGTTATGTCTTTCTGTTTTCCATTTGATGCAGTGTGGGAAAAAATACCCAAACTAAACAAAATAAAAGTTTTAAAATGTATTCCTTCTGTGAATTGAGTTCAAAACTGGTAATAATAATCTAATGTGCAAATGTGCATGAATCTACAATTAAGCAATTGAAAAAGTTATTACTTCTGATAATTTAATATTTTTTGTAAAGAAATTAAAACTTTCATAAAATATACATTTGTTTAGACATGGTCATACTTCGACATATACTAGGAACTTGCGTTATATATATGTACAAGGTGGGGCAAAAGTTATAATGTGAATTGACTCCCTTTTTGTTAGAAATGATAAAAATTTGGGTCTGTTTACACGCAAAGTTTGTTTGAAGGTGTGAAATTGATGACATTAAGTTGACAAAAAGATGTTGGTCAAATAAACACCTCCTGAAGTACATTTGTGCTCGTTTTACGGCATTTTGAATTGTTGCTCGCAAAACATCTGATTTCTTCTTCAATGTTGGCTTCCAAGACTTGCAAGGTTTGTGGTTTGTTGTAGTAAGTTCGAGTTTTCAAAAAGCAATAAAGGAAAAAGTCTAGCGCCTTCGGATCAGGCGATCTGGTCGGCAGGTCCAAATTGCTAAAATGGGAGAGCATACAGTCCGGAAAATTGTGTCTCAAAATATCCATCGTTGCCTGAGCTGTATATCGGTTTACTGCTTATTGTCAATTGATTCACTATCTGTCTGCAACATAAATGTCAAAGAGCAATGACATTTGACGCCATTTGCAAAAATTATGGCATTTTCACATTATGACATTATAAGTACTTTTGCTCCATCTTGTATGTATAAGTAAATTCATGACATAAAAATTTTGAAATTCTATTTGAAATAAAGATACGCTCAAATATTCGGCTTTTTATACATACAAATTTTATTTTATCTATCGGATACATACATACTTATGTATGTAAGTATATATGAACATTCAACTATGAATATGTGGGCCTACAGTCTGCAAACAGATGCCCAATTAGCATACAAATTTTTCAGCCAAATCACTTAGCTGAAATTTACGACTCTTTAATTTAATAGATGCACGATGCTGCTTTATTATGAAATATTTTCATTCTGTTTCAATAAACTTAAATATAACAAAAAATATACGCGTTCGTTAATAAACGAAACATAATGACCAGAAAGCGATGTAAACAAAATATTATATATGAGAAATACCCAAGTTTACTTAAAATAAGCAAATAATTTTATTTTTAAATTAGAAACCAGAAACCATTCACAAATTGTACCTACTAGTAAATTGGTTATCAAAAAGAGCCGCCAATGCTAAAACACTGCGCCAGAAAACGGAAGTACTGATAACGCAAAAAATAGAAATATACTTGTATAATTTATTACACTGGGCAACAGAAATTATGCGACGTGGGAGTTAGGAGGTCATTGTGATACAATTCATGTCGGTCGTACGACGCTGGCGTTGAAATTTACCTAATTGACTACAGTTGCAGAGATATTTAATGCACCGGTATAAGAAAGATTTTTATATACCTATTGAATGTTGTAACTAGAGCGAAAATACAAACGAAAATCTGGAAACAAACGTGCTATTTTTAAATTCAGATCTGCTTCAAGTTTTCGGGTATAATTTCAATAATAAGTATATACGAAAGGTTTATAATTTTATCTGATATGGTAAGTAAGAAATGAGGAGCTTGTAATTATTTAATATGTACATTAAAATATCTCTGTAGCAGTAGTCAATCCAGCAATCTCTCCCGATTCTTAATCGGAAAACCTCAGGTCAAAGGTACAAATATTTAGTTGCTCTGTTTTATTGTTTAATTCTTCACATTATTTTCAAAGGAAAATTTTTGCTAAATAATTGAATTTCAAGGCCATCATTGTTTGGTTGTTAGCAGTAGCACTAAAATTGAAAATGAATTACTAAGAAAATATTTTACCTATAAAATGATCAATAAAGTTAAGCAATTGATTTTGGCCAAAGCGAGAATTAATGCAATAAAGATAGAGCGTATCCAAAGCTTCTAATAACCGAAAATAACAACCAATCAATTGACTTGACTGTAATCAAATCATACTTACTTAATTCGCTTACGCTGTGTTCCTACCATGATCATATTCTTTACATTTGATGTTACGTTTTTTACTACATATATTTCACCAGTTAAAATCAGTATTAAAATAAAAAATTACGACATATTGTGAATACCTCAATTAATTGCATTTTATATGAGCCTAAAATTCTTAGTAAAATAAAACAAATCTTAAATCCACATAAGCTAAAACTCACAATGCTAAATAGGGCTGGGACAAAAATTGACAGCTATCGTTAGGTCATGGACATCGGTAAGTATCTATAGTTTCTAGTACTATTGATGTTTTTAACGATTTCACAGTGACTTCAAGTATAGACCACATGACGCGAAGTCGACGTCTCGCCTCAATTAACATCGATGTCACTGCTCAGCGCTATGGAAAGGGAAATTATCGATGTTTATCGATGTTTGTCGATGTTTATAGTTAGTTTTTCAAAAAACCTCGGTAAGAATTGATAGTTTTTTTTTACCGATGTTACTTCTGAGTGGACATTTTACGATGCCAATACGACTACAGCACTTTCTTGGTACATTATTTACACAATTTTAGACACTTTTGTGGTAAAATTTGCACTGCTTTTAATACATATTTTTACATTATCTAATTTTCATTCCGCCGCTCGGATGCGAAAAGCTCGGCCTAGGCCCTCCATGGGCTGCTGTTCCATTAAAAGAAAGTATCGAGTTTTGTTCAATTCGCTTTAGTATTTATTTCAATATCACTTGTATGGAGGGTACCACGCCCCTTGACCGATTTTACCCATTTCAGAACTGAACCTCTTCCTGATAATGACAAATGTCTGTAATAAGTTCGACGGAGATTGCCAAAGTTTTACTGGAGTTATCAATTCTTACCGATGTTTTTGAAAAACTAACGATAAACATCGACAAACATCGGTAATTTCCCCCTCCATAGTGCTGAGCAGAGACATCGATGTCTGTATACACACATACAGACAGACAGACATGGCGAAATCGACTGTGCTATTCACGCCGATCATTTTTATACATATATGTATGTACATAATAGTTACGATGTCTAATTGTGGTTGTTACAAACGAGCGTTACTCGATCAAAACCAATACACCCTGTAGATAAAGTGTGTTGGATATATAAATGCACTTAATTGAGATGACACTGTGCGATTTTTATTTCTTAATTACTCCGCTTTTCTATAAAATTATTTATCTTATTCGTTTTTTATTGGGAGTTATCCATTTTTCCACGATAACTTAACGATATTTAATAATCACCTGGTAAATAGTGGTGGAAAAAGAAAACCAAAGCTGACATATAAAATAAACACAATAAGAAATACATATGTGTATTTTATCAACTGATTAAATATATTAAACACACTTTTGATAGCAGGAAATAAATTACACCAAAATTTATGAAATACGCGGAAGAATCAGCTTTACTTTGCAAATACACTTGAATATTAAAAATACATTACATATGTACAACACTTTTATACACTGCTGGGGTCTAATGCTAGAGTTCTGAAACATTTTCTCAATTTCATTTTTGAAGCTTCATAGTCTCTAAAAGTTATGATTATAGGTACTATCCTTCTCCGTACATACCGGGACATACCAACGTTTTCATCTTTCAAATTTAAATCAGAATTACTGTGATGTCACACACTTTAACAAAAAATTAGAATTTTAAATCAGTTATGACAGCAACAAAAATCATACCAAAATCAACAAAAAAATAATAATAATAAAATAACAATAGTGATAATACAGTTCTGTAGCAAGAAATGAAATGACATTACATGAAGGAAATTTTATGTCACTCATACAATACATATGTACATACACACATATGTACAACTATACGTGCTATGTCCCTGATGTGTTGTTGTATTTTGTTTTCTATGTAGCCATGGCTTACAATTTCACAATAAATTACTGAAACTGAACATTTTAAAGTAAATAAACCAGTACATCAGTATATGGAAATATTTATAGATTATTTTTGATATTTTATAAAATCTGTGATTTACGTTATGCTGTCATACAACAATTATAAATTGTAATTATGCCTATGAGTCAGATATTTTATACTCCTTGCTGATTAATCATTTAAATACTTAAAAACTAGTACAGTGCAATTATAGAAAATAAATCAAAAGTAACATACATATTTTGGTGACCACATTTCTGCGCGTATTATTTATTTTTTTGCCTATGATTTTATAATTATTTTGTCACTTGACGGACGGTTATAGTTTAATTGTAACCGCAGTCATTTATTTCTGATTTGATTTCGTGTTTGCGTTAGCATTTCAAGGAATAGTCAATGCTACTGTTGCCTGTTTTCTGTTTAATTGTACGTTGTAATACTTATAGTATTTTGATAGACGCATTTCATATATTCGCATGTATGTACCTACATATATTGCTATTGTTCCTAACTGAAACAATGACCATTGTCATCAGTTTTATTATTGTTTTTCAACCTAATACAATCACATTCGGTTGCAAAAATATACAGATGACAACATTTTATATATTTTATAGTTAGTTATACTGGATTGTATATATTAGTATTGTGTACAAAAAAGCGCCATATACTTGTAATCTGTAGGGATGTGACAGTGACAGCTCAATGCATGTGTCATCGAGTTGTCACCCAGCTAATAGATATGACTACATACATACATATACTTGTACATTGCTAGCTAGCTACAGTTATCTGTAGGCATTTGTGCTACTTGCAATTTGGTTTTAAAGTACGCATATGATGCTTAGTTGAAATATAGTTGGTAGTGCGTTGGGCAGCTACATAGAGTGTCCGGGGTTCAAATCTCGGCACAGGAAAAACCAAAATTAGAAAAAAAAATTTTACACTGCAACACCTCTTAGCAGGCAATGCCAAACTTTCAAAAGTAAAAATTGCCTAAGAATTGCTTTTCAGAAAGCAGTTCGGATTTGTACAAATATAACACGCATGACATGAGCAGATGCGAAGAGCTCGGCCTCCTTGAGCTGTTGTGCCATTAAAAGAATAAGCAGAAGAGTATAGTTTCCCCAACACTTGTCAAAATGAATTCCATAAAAACTAGTTCGAATTTTCATGATTGGCTGCATTTTTTCCTAAATGACTCCACATTAGCCGTTTGGATTCGGGTTTCTTCCAAACTTTACCATATTTACCCTAAATTGAATGACAGATCCCTAGTCTCTTTTTACTAAGACTGACTCAGATTTCCTTAAATCAGGGACTTATACTTTTATATGTTATACCTTTTTTGATGAAAAAGTTGAGAAATAAATAAGTATTATGGGTAGCTAATAACTTTTATTCTTCAACTTATATCAGGTAACTAAAAAATATAAGTTTTGAAACAAAAGTTATGAGCAACTTAAAGGAAAAAAATTTAATTTTTTTATTGATACATTCAACACACAGGTTGTACCCTTATGAATGCAGAGAATCGTGTTGAATGGAAGGAAGATTGATAAGTGGGAGGAAGAAGGAGGGAGAATGAGAGAGGGAATGCAATCACACAGCACACTGATAAAGAGATAGGCAGCCATTGTGGCAAGTGTTATGCCTTTACCACAGTGAACTTCAGTTCATCAGTGTCGACTATGACCGCATGTAGCGCCAAAGGCCAAGCTCTTCGCATCCACTCATGTTGTGCTTGTTATATTTGTACATGACTGGAATGGACCTACAGCTTTATGCTGAATCCGAACGACGAAGTGAGAACCTTTTGTAATAGGCAATTTTTACTCTTGTAGGTTTGCCATTGCGTGCCAAGAGGTGGTGCTGTAAAGAAAAATTGTCTTTTCTACTTCCAACACACTACCGCTACGATACAGTAAGCAAATAACTAACATGTTCATAACTCTTATCGGGTAACTTCAAACATATTCCTTATTTTTAGTAAATTTTTTCAATCTGTTAATTTTCTATAACTTTTATTTTCGGTCTCTGCTTTAATCTAAATCTTGCCCATCTGGAAACTATGTAGCTCCTGTATAATGTCCTGTGGATCCTGGATTTAACTGACCAATAACCGAGCTTTGTTTTGAGGACTCATAGTAGAGAATCATACGTTTGCTGGTAATATTTTGTGTAGTAATTTGAACTTTTTTTTTGGAAATTTTTTGCATTTTGAAAACTTTGTCCGCATAGTCACACAGATTCACACAAACACACATGCATACATACATGTTTTCATTATTATTTATTGCATTCATGTTTTGTTGTTTTGTTGTATAGTGTTGCCCCTTTTGTACTATGAAGGTACTATTCCTTTTCAACAGTACAGTGTTGTGTATGTGGCTTATATTACATTTTATTATTGTTGCTGCCGCGTAGCGACACGTTTTGAATATCGTATTGCAATGTTTTGTTTTTTTTTTAGTTTTGCAACTGCTATGTACGTGTATCCATGAAATATTATATTTGTATTTGCTTCTTTAAAATTGTGGGCTATTTTTCATTAAAATTCTGGTCGGGCGCATGCGCGTCTTCTGTGCTATTTTGATGTAATTTTAATTGATTCATGTTGTGGCAAACAAGCAGAGTCTGGAAGAGTTTGCTCACCGAACATACAACTACATAACCATGCCGCCGACTGACGCCTTTAATAAGCTATACACATATTTACATACGTATGTACTCGTATATATGTAGGAGAAGTCTTAATTTACTATGAGACATTTATATTAAAGTTGTACAAATTTTAATTATATCCGAATTTAATCATTTCTACTCACTCTCATCTCAATACCTCTCAATATTCTGAAGCCACATTCAATTTATTTCACATACTGGCATAATTTTCATAATAATAAGTAAAATAACTAAAAAAATAGTATACCCCAAAGCGAAAGAAGTTATGAAGCTTTTTTTTAAATGGAAATGTAAGAAATGTAAGGAAATGATGTAAGCCGCAAAAGACGCAGACATAGAAGAAGCGGACGGTCAGCCGGTTAGGCGCTTTCTGGCGCTGATATTATTAATTTATAAAATAAATGAAAGCACAAAATATAAATAGTAAAAACTAAAAACTGAAATTAAAGTTGGTTCATATTTATACAAGTACATAAATAAATTTGTAACCACTGAAATGCAATAAAATATGATAAAAGCAAAAATATGAAAAAAAGAAGAATACCTCAAGTCCCGCTCCCCACATTTCGTCATTCCGCTCAAACTGATTTGAATTGAATTGAATTTATTGAATCGGTAAATTTGTACTTAGTGGATAAAAGAAAACTTCTGCTTCAAACGAAAACTTATGCCGCAGCGCGTAATATTTAATCACATAATTTTCGATTGAAAACTGAAAGTGCTTCCAGTTCCTTTTTCATAGTGAAACGAGATTGTATGCATCTTCTTTGCAAGCACCACTTTAGTTACTACAGTAGTAGCATTAAAAGAAGATTTCACAATTTTCATAAGTACTAAAAAGCTAGACAAACTTACCTACCGCCAGCAACTTTCTTCAAGTTTTTTTTTGAAAATTATTTGCACCTGTTCAGCACAAATAAATTACCACTTCAATATTCATGAATAATGGCATAATTTATATTGAAGTTATCAATGAATTTACATTTACGTAAACCTGTCCGTGTGTGTAAAAGAAAAAAATAATAACAGATTTCATAGATAATATCTCAATTCATACATAACACACACATATAAAACATTTGCATATTAATTTATAGCAAAAATACTAATAATAAACACAAAACCCGCAAGTACCCGTAAATTGCTTGGCGCTAACCGCAACTAACTTACTAACTAACTGATATTGTTACCGATAGCGACACCATGTACTAGAAATGCCATCGACACCACCATAACGACCACTGCCTCCGATTTCGTAGTCGCCACCGTTACTGTTAGTTACTGCCCGCCTCCCGCTCACTCAATTATAATTGCCAACTCGATTGCATAAATATCGATCTATCTGTCAGATAGACACACATTGTCAAACGATGAATTATGCATGCAAATATGAATTTAAACGTTAGGCGTTAAATTTTATAAGTAAAGCAAATATACGCGAGCTCGAGTACACAATACAGTGAGTCACAGATATATTTGCACAGAGATCATTAAAAATGAATTTTTAAATATGTACCAGATTAATCTCTCTCTGATATATACTATAGAAAAGTTTCCAATCCAAATGATGTACTAACATCAAAACAAATATAATAATAACTGAGTTTTGTTCCTTATTGGAAATTACTATTATCTACGTGACTTCAAATTTACGGTGGAATACAAGTTTCCATTTAAATGAAATAATTAAATATAAAGTTACAGATTGCTTCGCATCTAGTTGAACATATTCTTTTTGAGCAAAATGTATTGACTTGAAGCTGAAAATCTTACCTTACTTATCAGTGAAATACTTATTAATAGCTCCTTGTAAAGCAAATGAAAATAAACTTCAAGTCCACTTGTCGTTTTCTCTGTCAGTGAACAGCTGCGTTTTATTCGCCATTCCCTTCTTGTTATGTGTAACTAGCAGCGATATCTGTATGGCAAACAATAGCAAAAGCTGGAGAGCTAACTCGTTTATTTACAACTGTTATGTATAACTAGCATGATGTCTACCATCACCGGTTTCTATAACAATACAACTGTGAACAATTACAAATGTTTATTGATGCGTAAGGACGGGTCCCCCGATATAATAAAGAAGAGAAATACCTGTGGTCATGTTCTGGAAAATCACATTCAGCTGCCAGCTTCTATTGAGAATATTTATTGTGAATGACAACACAACGAAAATTTTAGTCAAAAACTTGATCATTTTATTCGCACATGTTAAACGAGTTGGCGAATAAAACACAGCTAACAACCAACTCGTTTCACATTTGTCAACTATATTTTTTAAAGTACTAGCTCTGAGGATTGACATTTTCAAAGCGAGAGCCCTTTAGAAACAGTCTAAGTATGCACATTTACCTTACCTCAAATACCTCGTACTACTTACATTGAAAATTGCTGAGTGAATAGTTAGTAGTACTATTCACTGTAAGTATCCATAGTAGTACTGTAAGTACTACTATCCATTGTTTGCATTTCCATGTGCTTGTAATGACAACATTTTTAAAGATGATTAGTCAAATAACTTAAAAATTGAGAAAAATACGAATTCATCCCGTTATTAAATTTAAATTTTTCTCTTTTAGATTGATTTTAATTTATTTTCAATATACAAATTTTCGTCTAGTTTTTACAATGATTTTAGTATTCACTTAATGTTCCATCATTTATTTTTTTAGACTTTACATGGAATCATTCATGTCATAAAAATGTCTAATAGAGTGCATTTAGTATGAATTTTAAGTATTTTCCACGTAGTAGTTTTAAAACATTAGCATATTATGTATATTGTTGTATGCCATAAATAGACGTTTTAGAATGTTTTAATATTAAATTATAAGTTTTTCCATCTAATAAGTATTCAGAATTATGTACTCGCAATTGATTGTAATTCATAGAATGTTTAAATAGTTACAAAGTAAAATGTCACCCATACGGGTTTTCTGAAAGTTGTTGTCAACACTTTGATGTATGTAATTTATTTCTAATTTGTTCATTTCTTTTGAATGTAAGTAGGAAGCATTGACTGTTAATATTTGTATTGCCAGATAGTCAGATAATTATTAAGCCTGAAACACTAGAAACAATCAGAAATATAATAAAACAATTGCAAAGATTTTTTACGACTAAAAAGTTTGCGAAATATTGGGTATAAGTATAAAAGATGCTTAATGCCTCCGCTATCTCCTGACAGATTGCGTGCCGATCTTGCTCCACTAGTTGCAAAATTTCATCGGCTTTCTCAGTGCATCTTTGATATCGAAATTTTTGGAACGGAATCGAGCAAACCACTCCTGGGTTCGGTATTCACTCTCAGCATCCTCACCGTATACCACACAAATTTGGCATGCTTTTGCAGCGGTTTTACTTTTTCTATAGTAATAAAGCATCACATAGCTATCACATTCAGATATTTCACTCATTTTCAAATCAATGTAACTTTTTATACTAGCGACGAATTACACAACTGTCTTCACACAAAATGTAGACTGGAATGCCACCTTTCAAACATGTGTTCATTTGACACAATCGGTTCAGTGTGAGTGCCAACCCCAAAAATCGAGGATACTTTTAATATGAATCAATATTTCATTAGAATCAGTATTGCATTACGCCCCTTTATTGATGGTGGGGCATAATTAATGTCATAATGTGAATTTTTGCAAATGACATCAAATGTCATTGTGCTTTGACATTCATGTTGTAGACAGATAGAAAATTAGGTGACAATAAGCAGCTCGGGCAACGATGGAGATTTGGAAACACCAATTTCGGGGCTGTGTGCTCTTCCGGTTTGGTCATTCGAATCCAGTTTGCCAGATCTGGCGTCGCCAGACTTCTCCTTTTGAGGCTTTTTGAACTCTCGCGTTTATCACAACAAACCACAATCCATGCGAGTCTTGAAAGCCAACATTGAAGAAAAAATCAAATGTTTTGCAAACAACAATGCAATAATGCCGCAAAACGAGAACAAATGTCCATCAATATACATCAACTCAGAAAATGGTCATTTGACCAATATCATTTCTTCAATTTAATGTCATTAATTTTACTCCTTGAAATAAACTTTTCCCGTAAAAACAAAGACCAATTAAGATTATGGCATTCCTTTTGCCTCACCTTGTAGCAGATCTAGAATATTAGATATCCTTTCACCATATCGTTTATATTGTTTCGTTAGAGAAAAACTTTGAACTCCTGCTTGGCTTATCTGGTATTTCATACAAGTTCTAGAACAGAATAAACTTTGAATGGACTGCTTCAATGTCACTTCTGACTTCTAGTCATTTAATGATTGATTTGCGACTAGATTTCACCTTAACAAGGTCATAAAATAGTGTACATACTTATATGAAAAACTGTGGTTTCGAGATTGTGCAACATATTTGTTTTTACTTAAAAAAGTGTCAAACGGATAAAAGTCGTGAATAAAATTTACCAAGGGGAATCTAATGACGGTCTAGTTGAAAAATAACGTATAAATATTATACATTATCACTTTACATTATCACTCTTTAATATACCAACGTGATTTGTTAATCATTATATTAAAATTGAAAAATGAAACCACAAAAGTTCTCGGTCCTGGGGTTGTTGTACATATTAGTAAAGAAGAATGCCGCTGAATTACAATAGCAAAAGAAATACATGTTTACATATTTGCATATAAGTATTTAAATAAAAGTAGTTCATTGTCAAATTGACGACAATAATTACAATAATTAGTTGGTATATAAAAAAAAAATAAAATTATTTCACAAAAGACTAAGTGATAATTTTTAGAAATAGAAATGAATAATCATTAAATGAGTGATTGACAATAAAAATATTAACTAACTTCATTATAAAAAATATAAAGCACAATTAAATTAATTGAAAATAGTCATTGAGTGAGTGCGGCTACTGATAGGGCTCAATATATTCTGCTGCTTTTTATTATGAGATAAGAAATACTTATAGTATAACTAGTTGTAGTTGAAATTTTATTCTAATGTTTAGTAAATGAGCTAATGTCGGCTTAGTATCATTATATACAACACATTCCACCCAGTAACGGGCAGTGCATTATAAATTGGTTAGATGGGCGTTTAAAAACCTTTGTGACAGGTGTCAAAATAAATTTAAATACTCTTTTTATACATATAGCCTGTCAATCTCTAAATAACCCTAATTAGAATTGAAATGGGGACTAAAAAAGTCACGCGTATCTCTCAAAACAGTAGCAACGCTAAAACATTTAAAATAATTATAAATAAAAGTGAAAATAAATAGATATTTATTGTCGAAAATTGTTGAAAATATTTTTTTTATTACTCAATTTCGAAAGTGAAAACTTCTCAATATTTTTTTATTTTTTATTTCACAATATTTTTTACGTTATCACAAAATGAACAAAAATAAATAAACTTTTGTTGAGCAACTTGTTGCATTTTCAAATTCAAATTTAAATATAGTATTTTCTGCATTTCGTTATTACAAGAGGGGCAAATTAATGAAAATTGAAATTAGTGTGAAACATTATTTTCTTAAATTTAAATTTCTTTAGGTCTACAACACCAGTGCACCCCATACTACTACAACGACAGAAAAACTGAAAGATTTATGTTCTCATAAAATTTCATCACGAATATGCTGACGTCGGGGCGATAGTACATCAGTCATAAAATTAAAAGAAAAAATCCAATTGCTAAAACTTTGAAATGTAGAACAGTTTTTCATATCAAATATTTTTTCTTAATTTTAATTTCCTTTTCTTAGTTCAAGAAAGAAAAATAAAATCAGTTTAGTTTCTATTTTTTTATGTTTTTTTTTGCCGATGGGAAATGCTTTTCTTATAATTGTACAAACAAGTAAAGCACACAGCAGTAACAGCAAAAGTCACACTATGTATAATATACAAGCCCGCCCCCGCCCCGCTCATGTCATAGCAAATTTAGTAAAAAAAAATTGGACACATTTTTTTCTCTCAATTTATTGCAAAGTTCAAATGCTTATGGCTAGGGGGAAGTGATATATACATATATATACCAATTACAAGAACAAATAAGCAGTATCGACGATCCATAAAATAAAGTATTTCCATCTGTTTTATATAAAAAAAAAGAGTTAACTAAACAAACACTGACCGCACACACTGTGAAAGTATTAAACATTTTTGAGCGAAAAGAATTTATATGAAAAAAAATACTTATATATATATTTTTTTAAAATTTAAGATAATTTAAATAGGCTTTAAAAATTTATATTTCTGAAGTAACAAAAAGCGTAACACAAAGAGCGAAAAGAATCTGTGCTAGTTCTTGATAACTTCAATCATAAAATTGTACTTATACCAATCTTGACAGAAAGCAGAGCATTTGATTTAATTGACATTTTAGTGTGCAGATAAGCAACAACAGAGAATAAATACGACGTAATGGTGTTGCTTTTATTTGAAACTAGAAGCTGTAACTAGAAATAAAATAATTACCCCTACTAATCGTGTTGGGGTGTATAAATAGGAACCATATATAAATACAAATAAAGAAAATGATGCGCAATCAGCTTGAAGTGTTCGTAGTAATCAACAATAACTTACATCTCGACAAATATGATCAACTCTATTAAAGGCTAGAGTTTTTTTTAGTAGTTGTCACTGGAATATTTATTCCTTATACTAACCATAATTCAATTCTTTATTAAATGCCTTAATCTCAATATCCTTATTCGGAGAACAACAGCAGATTTAGAAATTTTCGATTGAAAGGGGAAGCTTTGCATGCTGTAATTTGAAATGCGATAGGCTAATCACCTGTCCAGTGGTAAAAACAACAGATTAACGAGACTAAGTAACACTAGGTACAAAATGTCCTGTAGCAGCCTTAGGCTTCTGCCTACATGAGTAAACAAAATTTTTAAAAGGAAATATATCAGATATAACTGTATTTGTATTTACAGATCAGATTGAATGCCCTTCATAACGCCCTTATAACAGACAACTCAAATGTTAAACGTTTTAAGTCTACATCAGTAGGGATAGGGATAAAGGAGATAATCTCTCATAGAGATCAAAGATCAAAGAGTTTCTGATGTCTGAAAGGGGGGGAAAAATTCTCATAAAAAAAAATTCTCAGTAAATTACACTCTTGAGATTGGTTTTAGAACTAACTGAGAGTTGATATCTACCTCAAATTAAAAGAATATAAATTTAAGTTTTGTAGCTGTTGTATGTGGTCGCTGTGGCGTCACCGTTCAGATTCGGCATAAAACTATAGGTCTCTTCCATTTCTGTACAAACATGAGTGGATGCGATAAGATCGGCCATTAAAAGAAAAGAAGATCTATTGTATGTAATATTAAATAATAAACATGCCATACCTGGGCTACCTACATATTCCACCCAGCATAAGAATCTTGAATTTTGAAAGAACATCAGCACAAACAAATTGTAATAATTATTTTTGAAAAAGTTTATACTTTATTTTTTTGATAAAGTAAAAAAGTATTAAAAGTGGCGATTTGCTATTGAATCTTAAAATTTTCCTTTAATATGTGTGCATCTTTACAGCTATTGAATCTCTATATATGAATAGAAATATGTACACTTTCACACACACTGTATAGTTACTACTCTACTACATAGAAGATAGTCACGAAGTTCATTTTCATATACTTACTACATACATACGTCACGTGCACGTATGTAAGTATTAAAAATTGAAGCACTATGAATATGAAGTGGGCAGATACTGAGCAACGCAATTAAGCATGCGTTTTGTTATTAGAAGGAGAATGATGAATTTACAGTGGATCAAATTAATAGTTTTTGTTTTTACATTAATCTATCCTCGTTTTATGTTCTTCATAAAAATAATTTTCTTTATCAATAATAAATGAAAACGAAGCCATATTCCCAAGCAATGTTGAAAGTCAAGAATACATACAGGTTTCCTTTAAAAACAAATTCCATATTTCATCTGTTCTTACCAGAAAAAGTTTATATGTTAGCTTTCTTAAAAAAAATCATTCAAGGAAACTCATCTTTAAATTGATTCCACTGTCAATATGGTTTTAGCTCCAGCGTTTAACCATTTCTTGTACGTTCACATTGTTTATTTTAATATGTGTGCGTCTTATCAGCGCCATCGACAAATACAGCGGTTTAGCCACACACACACACACACATACAAATACTTGACTGAGAATTCTCTTCCGTTTCCGCAAAAGCCGAAGCACATCACGGAGCAAAGAGAAAACAGCAAGTATCTTTATTCATCGAAAACATGCACTTGGGTACTTAACCTTTCAAGAGATGTTTGTTCATTTCTTTTGCCTTTTGCTGATATTCCAGAGTGTTACGTTGACTTAACGGGTATCAAAGAATCATCTTTTACGCTTTTAACTTATGCAGAAATATAAGGCATTAGCTAGCTAGCATGTTAATATTAGAAGAAAAAAAGGCAACAAACAACATAAAATGACCTTATCCCTAGAGAGCAACAACACAGCAGTACTGCATGACAGCAAACACACACATTCATATTTTCAAAATTGACTTTATCATGTATGAGTTCTCTTGCTCGTCACGTGCACCTATGCATGTGTGTATGTGTGTGTGTGTGTGTGAGTGTGTGTTTGTGTGTTCTACAAAAAGAAATATGCCTTATGGCTCCGTTTGATGCGTATGTTATCAGGAAGGGGCGATAAACTGATAGGGAAGGGGATCTTCTCCCCTGCAGTCATATTATTATCAACATCATCATCACCATCGTTGCAGTTGACTTTATTTGAATTTTTTCCTTGGAAGCCGAAGGGTGCTTATTTCTTAGGCAATTTCGTTAACTTTCCATCTTCCATAATACACGTTATTTATACGTACAAGTAGCTATATGTTTGTATGTGTGTATAGTACATAAATACACACTTACTACACACATTCAAGTATGGTGTAATACATGTTTTCTTCACGCTCGTAATGGGAAAATTTTTATCTCGTCTCAGCTTCAGCTTGAGTTCAGCTCTAGATCTGCAATATTTTGCTTGTTAACGCTTGTTATTATTACCACAATTTTCTTGTTATTATTGTGACTGTTTTGAAAATTTTTCTCGTTTTTTTCAGTTTGACCTTTTTTGTGCTTCTTAATTTTTCTTATTATAATATATCTCAATTATATTTCGTAGGCGTTAGAGGTGTGTGCGTTTCCTTTTTCTCTGCGCCTGTAGGGCAAATTTTATTTTGGGTGTCGGTGTGTGCTGTTTTGATCTTTACAATTATTGTATTTCTTTTTACATTAGCATTAGTTTTTGGTAGTATTCTTGTTGCTCTGTAAAGTTAATATCTAATAATTTATTTATATTGCCACTTTTCGATGCAAAGGGAAATTATTTTGATTAATTTTTAATAGAAGTATTTTGAACATTATCAGGGTTTAAGAATATTTGGTAGAGTTACTCACCATATAGGGACTTTTCTAATCCCCCACTTAACAGAAATTTCTTCTTTTGTAATGGCACAACAGCATATGGAGGGTCTAGGCCGAGCTTTTTTCATCCATTAATGATGTACGAATTATATTTGTACATAAATTGAGGGAAACTACAGTTTTGTGGTCGTTGTAGCCTCCAAGTGTTTTACAGAATATTGTTTCATCAATTGCATTCTTAACCCTTAAATGGCCATCTTATTTTTAAATATGCAACCATTCAAACCGACTTGTCTTTTTTATTAATCTTATGTGAAAGAGAAAGAAAACATTTTTATATAAATTAATAACTTTTGTACTTATCTTCTATATATATAAAAATGAAGATATGTTATCTGTGTGATGAATGATCTCGGGAACGGTTCGATTATTTTAAAAAATTCAACTTTCATGTTAAAGTACATGCTTTTCTCACGGACATAGGCTATTTATCCGCCCACTGCCACGTCCATAAAAAGAGTAAAATGCCTACAACTTTTGAACCCCTTAACGCATTTACTTAAGCGAGCTGCATTCAATTATGATTCGACTATTGATTACACCTTACATCGACCTGTAGTTATTGGCGCTATGGATGACGTATGTAATCATTACAGAGCGTACAAATTCAAAAATTTGCCACCAGGTTTATGTTGCGCTAATGGAAAAGTCAAATTACCGGCATCGGAGCCACCTGCAGAACCGTTATCTCTTCGATGCAGCACAATATCTCGAGAATTAAATTCATCACCAACTATTGCTATTGCAACTTCATCCATTGTTGGAGCATTAAATCTTCTGGCATGCTCTTCACCAGGTACTTTATTGGCCTTTATTACTATTTTGTGATTATCAGTAGGCATTTGGTCGAGAGCCGAACGGAAAAGTCGAACCAACTCATTATCCTCTTGAAGGAAAGTTTGGATTCGTTCAATATCATCTCGCTTCAAATTTGAACTAATTGAACATCGACGATCAACTTACTGATCAGAATTGCCAAGGAAATAAATTTGTAAAAACTGATACTCTGTATCAGAAAAGAGCAATAAAGAACCCAAGCTGTGATATATTTGTCCTTGGATCTAGGAATAAAAAAAAACAATCAGAGGCGGGAAAAACGGTGTTGTGAAAATCATTTTCATAATTGTCAAATTCACTTTCATTTTGAGACCAATAGCATTATTCCATGTTGTTCATGCAAATTACCTTGAATGTGGTCTCAAAATTGTCACGAATAATATTCGTTGCACCGAATGAAGTCATTCGGAAATATGAATTGTAAGATTGAATGTTTACCAAAAAAGGCTTTGATTCAGGTGCACTACCTAAAACCAATGAGCGTTATGATTCTGGAGGTGGCTCCAATGCCGGTAGTTTGACTTAAACTTTAAACTTCTTTGAATTACTTTTTTAATTATGCACAGTGAAACGTGCATGGGGTCCGCTAGTAGAGACTAAAATTTAGGAAGATGCATGTTTCAAATTTAAAATAAAATTTTCGATTTGTATGTATAATATTGCATACATAGATACATGATAAATTTTCTGTAACTTACTTATTTGGAAAAATCGATGTTCAACAAATTTATAATGATACTGATAATAATCAAACTTATTATTATTATCACACATTTTTATGGTACCTGCTTTTTTACATTTTACTGAAATTCTTGTGATTGGGCTATTGAATTCATCGGTTTGTTAATATTTTTTCGAATGAGAAAATACACAAATCTAAATATAGTATATAATTGTGTGTAATAAATATTTTCTTTAGACATATACTATACGGATATATTTAAAAAAAATTGTTTTATTAATCATGTGTGCGTTTGACATTTTCCACAATTTGACAATATGTCAATATACACGCGCACCAACATCAACCAAACGCATGCACTCATTCATTTATCAAATAGTATATATTTGCTACAAATAAAAAATAAAAAAAAAAAATTAATAAATCTTTTTAATTTATTTACAGGATATCGTGGAAAAGCAAAACAACAAACAAAAATAAGCGAAAAAGAGCAAAATACCACAAGGATAATAATATAACAACAACAATTTCACAACAAATCTTTTGAAAAGTTTAAAACGCAAATGACAGCTGCAACCGCAATGATAACAAGGTTCTAACACACACACACACACTTGATTTGTGTGCTTTTACATGTGTATTAGTTTATATCAGGGTGTATTATACAAACATACACACTTCGTGCATATACGAGGGAAATCATGTTAAGCAGTAAAATTAAAAATGCTTAAGCTTACTACAACTGCCTACTATAATCAGTGAGTATTAAGTAGCAGTGTATGAGTACACACACACAAACGTTATATGTGAGTGTGAGTGCATATGTGTGCAAAAATTTAAATATGATTAATGAGTTGTAGGCCTAATGCAGCATAAATCAAAAGCTTAAAATCGCTTAAGCAGCGTTTATGCCTACATAAGCTAATAACAAATGCTCATACTCAAACGAATATGTAGCAAGAGCATGAGTGGCAGTGCTGAGAGATGCTTTAATTTGTTGCTGGCAATATTGAGTTTTTTTTTAATGGTTCCACTAATGTTTCACATATGATAAGCAGAAGTATGAGTTATGAACCCAAACACAAAGAAAAGAATGCCGTTCGAGTAAACATTACGTCATCTTTATTACAACCTTATCTGTAAACATAAAGAAATGTAAACAAACTTATCTAGTATAAATATAAGAACAAATTAAATAAAGAACCAGTCATTATAGTTATGAACCCAAACACAAAGAAAAGAATGCCGTTCGAGTAAACATTACGTCATCTTTATTACAACCTTATCTGTAAACATAAAGAAATGTAAACAAACTTACCTAGTATAAATATAAGAACAAATTAAATAAAGAACCAGTCATTATTGAAACTCACAAAACTTAACTCGTCTTATTCTTGAACCCCACCCGTGGTAATTCTCTAATAGGAACTTAAGCTAAAAATAATATTCCAAGTAGAATATCGTGAATAAATAAGATTCAAAAACAAAATATTAACTTCCTTCGAAATCAAGAATATTTTATTCTTTTAAAGGAATTAATATTAAAATTGGCGCAGTCGGTAGGATATCAACATTCGGTTTGATATTCGTAAATAACAACCTACAAAGTGACTAAGTGAAAAATACAGTTTTGAACGCAAATCAAAACAAGTAAAAATACACACAGTGACTTTTGGAAATAGATTCCAAATAAAACCAACATACGTACGAACACCCAGAGTGAACAGCAACGCAGTTGGAAAAAGACTCAACAACGAGTAAAATAAATTCTACTTATCAGAATTAAGATTCCCACAGGAATAAAACTAAATATAAGAAAATGGCACTAAGACCAGGAAACGATGATCTAAGGAACGCAGCAAACAATGCAGGAAGATCACTCGATATAAACCCTTTAAAATATATAGAAAGAATACAAACATTCGATGGAAGGAAGGAAGACCTATCCACATTTTTAACAAACGTAGATGACATCATACCCACATTGTCATCATACAATGAACAAGCACAAAGAATGTGCATAAACGTAATAAAAAGCAAACTAATTGGAAACGCAAGAAGAGCTATAGAAATACACAATCACTTGAGCAACTGGAATGACATAAAACAAATGTTAACAACCAATTTTGGAGGATTTTCTACAGCTGACCAGCTATACGAACAATTAAGAACAGCAAGTTACAGAGGAAACACCATGGATTTTTACAACTTCATATGTCACAAACTAGCCATGCTTAACCAAAAGAGCTTACAAGAAGGAAGCAGCGATGACATACCAAAAAACATCCAAACAGCATTAAAAGTTTTTACAACACGCTTACCCCAAAACATGCGTACTATACTTTGTGCACTTAAAGTATCCACAATGGAAGAAGCAATCCATGAATTAGCATCAAATGGATTTTTGCAAGATGAAAGAAGAGCCAGACCACAAAATCCATTAAAGCAACAAGAAGAAAGGAAACCAACTATACGTCAACAACAACCTTTCCAGAAACAACCTTTCCAAAAACCAAATTACCAACAAAACAACAACTTTAGACAACCAGGACAAGGATATCCAGCAAAGAATAATTGGCAACCAAAGATGTACTTCCCTCAACAACAGCAGCAGCAATATCAGCAACCATATCAACCAAGACAGCAACATAACAACTACCAACCCCCAGTAGAAAGAATGGAAGTAGATACCCAACAGACCAGAAGGCAAAACAACTACCAACAGTACTCTTCAAAAAACTACAATAGTAAGCATAATAATATTAATAGTAATAAGTATCCCCAACCTTTACAATACAAACAAGACAATACAACTGACTATAATCACTATCAGGGCGAAAATTTTCAAATACCAGCCTCGAATTTTATAACAGACTCCCCTATATTCTCATCAGAGGAAAATCAAGAAATTGTAGACTTTTGATCGACACAGGATCAACAGAAAACTTTTTAGACTATGACATAGCACCCCAACACTTAATTAAAGCAATTCCCAACCCCACGAAAATTAAATCAGTATCAGGTTATTTTCAAATAACACACACCTGTACTATACCAATGAAAAACCTTAACATTAAATTAAACTCTGACACTACATTTGGACTTTATAAATTCCACAAATTCTTTAACGGAATATTAGGACACACTACCCTTAAACAAAACAAAAGTAAAATAGATTACGAAACTAATGAAATAAGTATAAATCAAACAAAATACAAATTATATTATGAAGGAGATTCAGAAGAAATAAAAGATAATACACAATACTTACCTCAGATATTTTCAATGGAAGAATTAGTAGGACCAGGTATATTAAGATTAGAACATTTAAATTCAGAAGAAAAACAAGCTATAAAAAACGTAATCGTACAAAATGACGATATATTCTATCACAAAGGTGATGATCTAACTTTTACAAATGAAGTAAAACATAATATAGACACAGGAAATAATGGACCTGTTTATACAAGAAAATATAGATACCCTTCAATATACGAAGAGGAAATAAGTAAACAAATGAAAGAATTATTAGAACAAGGAATCATTCAACACTCCAGTTCACCATACAATGCACCTATTTGGCCAGTACCAAAGAAAGCAGATAAAGAAGGAAAAACCTCACTTAGAATAGTAGTAGACTATAGAAAATTAAATATGAATACAAGAGAAGACAAATACCCAATACCACGAATTGACGACGTACTAGACAAACTAGGAAGAGCAAATTACTTTTCAACCTTAGATTTAACTAAAGGTTTTTACCAAATTGAAGTTGACCCTAAAGACCGAGAAAAGACAGCTTTCACAATAAACGAAGGACATTTCGAATTCGTAAGAATGCCATTCGGACTAAAAAATGCACCAGCAACCTTTCAGCGAATGATGAATAACGTACTCAGAGAATATATCAACAAAACATGCGTAGTTTATATGGACGATATACTAATTTTCTCGACATCACTCCAAGAACACATTGACAGTTTAAATAAAATATTCGCAACCTTAAGAAAATCTAACTTAAAAGTTAGCCTAAATAAAAGCGACTTCTTAAAAAAGGAAACAGAATTTCTAGGACATATTGTAACAAAGGACGGAATTAAACCCAATCCAAACAAAGTTCAAGGATTAAATCAATTCACAATTCCCAAAACAGTTAAAGAAATACAAGCATTTCTAGGACTATCAGGTTACTATAGGAAATTTATACCGGACTATGCGAAAATAGCAAAACCAATGACGCATTATCTTAAAAAAGGAACGGAAATTAATTTAAACGACAGAAAATACGTAGACTCATTCAACAAATTGAAAACAATACTCATGTCAGAAACAGTACTACAATATCCAAATTTTGAAGAAGAATTCACCTTAACTACAGACGCTAGTAATCACGCACTAGGAGCAGTACTTTCACAAACTAAAGGACCAATAGCTTTCGCATCAAGAACTTTAAACAAACACGAAATTAATTACTCGACAATCGAAAAGGAACTATTAGCCATAGTATGGGCAGTAGGACAATACAGACACTATTTGTACGGAAGAAAGTTTAAACTCTTGACAGATCATAAACCACTAATTTGGCTATCCAAATTAAAGGAACCAAATCAGAAATTAATCAGATGGAAGATCAAACTCAACGAATATGAATTTGATATAAACCATGTGGAGGGAAAAGAAAATAAAGTAGCAGATGCTTTATCTAGGATAAAAGAATGCAACATTACGAACGCACTAAAAAATTGCAAATATTGCGGAGAAACATTTACGACAAAAGAAGAAATAACATTACACATAGAAGAGGAACATCCAAATATGGAAACACCTTCAAACTTTAATAGAAAAAAAAAAGAACCTTTACTTTATAGAACCTCGTTAACAGAGGAATGGATAAGCAAAAATATAACAGAAGAATTAATACAACAATTAAACTTAAAAAAAGAAAAATTAGAAAGGCAGGATCAAACTAAAAAAGAATATCAAGAAGAAAGAGAAAAACCCTCAACTAGTAAACAAGCTCTAAAACAATTAGAATTAGATAAAATAACGCAAAGTATTAAAGAATACGAAGAAAACAAGACAGTAGAAACAATTACAGTTACTTCAGACAAACTAAACACAGAAGAAAACTTAGAAATCATACAACAATTATTAGACGACAATCAGACAATACATTCAGCTGAGGAAGATGAACAAAACAGGATACCTATAACGGATAAACCTTTACAATCATTTAAGAATCAAATAGAATTGAAACAAAATGACACCAACGAGACTATTAAGGAAAAGAAATTCGGAAATAATCTAACCATTATAAATTATCAACAATTTGACGATCAAATAGTAGAGCAAGTACTAAATGAAGCAAATCTTAATAATTTAACAGTGATTAGACATTCAAATTTCGAAAATATAGACAAGTTACAGAAAAAATGGAAAGAAAGACAGGAAAACGTAAATAACATAAAAACCTCTAAATTAATGATAACGACAAATCAGGCACAAGACGTAGATTATAACACTATGTTAGACAAAATTTCATTACATCATAGAATCGATAATAATCACCCAGGAATAGAGAAAACTTATTCGGATTTAAAGAAAGAAATATATTACCCCAATCTAAAGACAGAAATTACAAAACTAATAAATAATTGCACCATATGCAAATATAAATACGAACGCAGACCAATAAAGTTACCCTTTGAAAAAACAGAAACAGCAACTAAACCTTATCAAATCTACCACATAGACATTTGGTACATGAACCAACAGACAATATATGCGACAATAATTGATAAATTCACTAAATACGCATTCATAAAAGAAATCCCAGACAGAACGTCATTATCGCTCATTGCAGCATATACAGAACTCTTTTTGATCATGAGAAAACCAGAACACTTAATAATGGACAATGACACTAGCTTCAAAAATGAAACTTTTAAAGACTTTCTAGAAAAACAGAACATTACTTACCATTTTACAACAGCACACAGACACACAGGAAATTCAGACATTGAAAGATTCCATAATACATTGAATGAAAACATAAGACTCTTTAAAATCAGAGAAAAAATGAAAGATATACCATATAACTTTAATTTAGCACTACAAGCAGTAAACGCTTATAACAACACAACACACGGTACTACCAAACATAAACCAATTGAATTACATTTTTATAACAAAATTGATCAAAACAATATTATAAAGAACATAAACGACACAAAAGACAAAGTCAGACAATATAGAAATAAAGACAGAAAAGACGAACCAGTAGACATTCATTTCACGAAAGAAAACGACAAAAATAAACTTGAACAAAAAACGAAAGAAATAAGAAATCCTATACAAATAAACGAACAGAAGATAAAAAACCCACTTAGGAAAAACTTGTATCACAAAGACCAGTTTATTAAACAAAAACGATATTTCAGGTTTGTGGAAGACGATACTCCTCCTCATCCTCACTATTAAAGGAATATACGCACAAAAATTGACAGTAACAGACCTAAACCAAGGAAATGGATATACAATGATACAGCTTGAAGAAAAAGCACTAATACAAAATTTCTCGAAAATACTTCACGTATTTAAAGCAGCAGATTATTTAAATTATCTTATGAACTTAGACCTTACAATATACCCCTTAGCAGAACCACATTTAACACATCAATTAGAGCATACAAAAACACAATTAAGACAGATTATACCCATATATAGGAATAAACGCGGATTAATCAATATCGCAGGAACAGGAATAAAATATATATACGGATTAATGGACAATGAAGACAGGGAACAAATTGAACAAAAACTTAAAATAATTACAGACAATAACCATAATATTATAGAACAAACCAACGCACAAGTAAGCATAAATGAACACTTTAACGATCAGTTAAAAACATTAACAACATTAGTTAACAAACAAACAAACATAGTAGATCAAGTCAACAAATTAACAGACAAACATGAAAGAACGATGAAAATACTACAATTAAATTACGAATTAGACCACATTGAAAAGATAATAGAACAAGTACGAGAACTCATATTAAATTCAAAACTTAGAACTCTTAGCAGAGACATACTTACCACAGAAGAACTAGAAACATACGACATAACTATAACAAAACTAGAAAACATAGAAATGGACTTAGCAACATACAAATCAGATATCATATTCATAATAAAAATACCTAACCTAACCCAGGATAGATATAAACAATTATATATACAACCTATCCCAAATAAAAATAAGAAACAATTAATATTAGAAACTAAGAAATATTTAATCAAAAACAATACTATATATTACGATACAAACTATGTAAAAACATTACAAAAAGTAACAGAGGGATGTTTAGAACACCTCTTTACCCAAAATCAAATGAAATGTAATTTTGAAACTAACGATAAACAAGAAATTATAGAAATTGGAACAAATATTATACTTACCTTAAATACAAACCAAAAAGTCAATCAAACTTGCAATGAATACCCTTTAACTCTTAAAGGAAATTCTTTATTAACTATCGAAAATTGTCAAATTTATTTAGACAAATGGTATAACAAGAAAGAATACAAAGATACAATAATTGTACCAAACTCTATAAAAAATATCACAGAAATTAATACATTACCTATAAACTTAGAAACCTTAAGCTACAAAAACATTGTAAACACCAAGCTTATATCAGAATTAGAATATCATTCAAAAATTACTTACTCTATCACAACCTTTATAATTATACTTATCATAATTTTAATAATTTTACACATTTATGTTAAAAACAAACCTAAAAATACCAAAATTATGGTAGAAATTCCTTTACTCCCTACAGAAGCCGGAATTTCATCTTCGTCGGGTGGAGTTATGAACCCAAACACAAAGAAAAGAATGCCGTTCGAGTAAACATTACGTCATCTTTATTACAACCTTATCTGTAAACATAAAGAAATGTAAACAAACTTATCTAGTATAAATATAAGAACAAATTAAATAAAGAACCAGTCATTATAGTTATGAACCCAAACACAAAGAAAAGAATGCCGTTCGAGTAAACATTACGTCATCTTTATTACAACCTTATCTGTAAACATAAAGAAATGTAAACAAACTTACCTAGTATAAATATAAGAACAAATTAAATAAAGAACCAGTCATTATTGAAACTCACAAAACTTAACTCGTCTTATTCTTGAACCCCACCCGTGGTAATTCTCTAATAGGAACTTAAGCTAAAAATAATATTCCAAGTAGAATATCGTGAATAAATAAGATTCAAAAACAAAATATTAACTTCCTTCGAAATCAAGAATATTTTATTCTTTTAAAGGAATTAATATTAAAATTTATGTGTCATGATTTTGTAACTATTTAATAGAAAAAGCATGTGAATTTGATTTATGAATTGTTAATTTGGTTGTTGATTGTTACAAGATGCTTTCGAATATCTGACGGTAAAGATGATATATTTTGCATATGATGTTGGGAGTAAGTCAGTTACACATTTAGATTTCAGTTTTATTTTATTTTATAATCTTAGAATATAACTGCCAAGTACATAAAAATATTTCAGCATTGCAAAAATTTATTTTATAGACCATGCCAAAAACACGAATTAATTTCCAACTTTAATGCCATTTTGCGCACATATTCATCGTAATTTAATTGAAAAGCCGCCATCTATCGAGTGTTATTAATCTAAATTGATTTGTGCAAAATGCAATTTAGACACAAAAACCCAAAACATTCGGATTAAAAAAAGAAAGGAAATTCATATACGATTTTGAAACAGAAAAATACAACAAATAGAGAAGCTAAAAAAAAGAGACTAACCATTTGAAATAAATCGGTTAAAGAAACATGTTGTATTGAATTTATTGAACTTAAAAGCTTCAGCGACAGACTAACTAACAAAAAATTTAAATAATCAATTGTCGCCTTTAACGACGACAACAAAAACAACGACCCAGCAACATTCCACAACCAACTTGCTGGCGCAAGTTCACCGGCAACTAACCATCGAGTTCACCATCAATCCAGCAGCGAATTGTCAGTAATTTCGCATTTGCAATTGAATCTTTTCGTTGCTGATTCGGTGTCATGGAAATTGTACTCAACAAAATTCAAATAATGTGGTAAGTGCTTGTGCTTTTTTCTACTACTAGCCTGTTACTTTACTGCCAGCATGTTTTTAATTATCATAGTTTTAGAAACAATTTTGTTATTGCAACCAGCAATGACGTTGCGATATTTCAATTAACATAAATAGGTACGTGTTGCACCGAAATCAGCTTGATTGTGTACACCTTTCAAAAGTTTCCTTTGATGTGGTCCAGCATCGGTTCGAGCTAAACGTTGATCTTTTTTTATTGATTTTTTTTATAGCCCAATTGATAAAACTTCATACATTTTTGTATGTCGCAAATAAAATTTTATCAATGTTATTTAATGGTGTTGTAAATCTACACCATTGACGGTATGAATGAAAAAATAAAGTAAATATTTTGATAAATTAGTTTTTTAAATTTATTGGCATATGCTCATTAATGATATATGAAGTGTGTGTGCAGTATCGGATATGTAAGAATTATTTACCTATGATTTGTCAGTGTTACAAGCAGAATAAATTCGCTTAATAGTTATAAATAAGTTTTCTTACTAGTATTTCAGTTGAAGGCTTACAAGTCTTCAAATACTTGCAACTTCAATAAAAATCTATTTTTTTTAGTATTTCTGAAGCAACATTTTATTTGGAGTAACAATTGATCGAATTAAACAGATCATTAGTTTAAAGTAAATACCGCTTTCCTATAGAGCAGCCATACTACATTCTTGTTTCGGCCGTCATAACATTTAATCTATATCAAAGAAAGTATTACGGGCCTAGTATGACAGCATAGCGTTGCTCTAATAAGAGTTCCCGGACATCGGAGCATATGTAGAGCGCATTGGGTAGACCAGGAAGTTTGGTATGGCATAGCTATAGAAGACCTAGCTCTACCATGCATGAATCAAGGGCTGAACTAGTATGCATACTATTTAAAATTCAGCGAATTTAAAAAGTTACTATTTGCACGCCAATTGTAGGTAGAACAGGCTAATGATCTACAGAATTAGAAGAGAAGGGAATTACTAGTCACGGCGGTTATTACTGGCTTCCAGACCGTCGTTATACAGGCGTCTAATTCAAAAATAAACGCATCTAATTCAAAAATAAACGCAACATCTGGAGGAAATGTAACTCAATAACATATTTTATTTTCTCTCCGAAAGCGTAGCTCAAAGACGAAAACCTAAAGTAAAACATAGTTCAACAAACAGTGGGCAAGTAAGTGATGTAATAAACCTATCGTAATCTAGCTAATCTAGCTAACCAACAAACAACTGATCACGTGGTATAAAAACGGAATGCAAGCGCTTATTGGATTCGTGGCTCGACAACAGTTTCAATCAACCATACACATATATTTATATGGTATATATGTAACTAGTTATAGACGTAACTGTCTAATTCAGACGATAATTAACATTAACATTAGATTTGTGGATTTAATTTTAAATTAAAACAAATGACTTTATTAGAGGAAAGGAAAATGGAAATTACAAAAGTAGAAAAGCCAACCAAAAGGATATATTCAGAAAGGAATATAAAAATATGTGTGCGAAAGAGTATGGAAGAAGAATTAGAACAAAGAAAGTAATAAAGCTTATGGCCGAAACAATAACTAAGTTCAATAAAGGCGCTCAGTGTCAAAACAACTCCCATATTTTAAATAAAATAGAGTATGCATTTCAGAAATTTAATTATCTATAACAACTGACATGACATATTGACAACATGAACTTATCTTCCCGCCAAAAACAAAATATCTTATCATCCCGGAAAATACTAGAGATGTATTAGAAAGATGGATAAGACTTAAAAAATAAGTAAGTGTCATCTCCCTTCAATCACATTGTTATTTAAAGATTATTTTCAATCGAGACACAGGACATTCAAACTTTGGCAGACAATGACATAGCCAATAGTAATTTTTTACTAATGTATTTTCTCGCACAATTTTAAGCTCAGCCGTTCCTTTTAATAACATGAATTCACTTCTTATACGCGTTATTAGCATTCAAATGGCAGTGTGGCCGCTACATATAATTCCCGTAAGCTCAAAAACTTGACAAAAAATAAAATTTCATTTTAAGTGCGTTTTATTTCAATGACAAGGAAAATGAGTAACAACAGCTAACAAAGTTCGAATAGAATACTACAAAGAAGACGATTTTATAAGTTTTTAAAAAGTAATATAGCTGGCATTTCCTGCTGTACAATAAGCTTCCCGCCCCACTTTCCTTTCCCCTGGCGTTTGTTCTTATGACTTCCTTATGATCACACAGCCCACCATTTTAATGTCATCGTTTTGTTCGCAAGTGTTTTCATGAATATTGCGTGATGCCTTTGTGTATAAATAAAATAAAAGTGTAATGTTCTCTTTTTGTCCGAAATATGTTTATTAAGAAGCTTTATAAGATAATCACTTTACACGAGTTTGTTGTTGTTGTTTTCATTTGATAGTCACACACAAACTTAAGAATGTAACCTGGTAGTAGTACACATGTATTAAGTGAAACTATGGTAACAACAAAATTGCGTGCAAATCTTATTAAGTTGTCAGTTTTGTTTCTTTGCATGTTGGTAACTGCAGAAGTCTAAAAGAAAACCAAATATTTTGTGTCTCTTTAGTGAGTTTGTATCTATGCAATAAATTAGTATAAGAGTGTGTGCATGCATATGTGTGTATGTATGTATGTACAAATATAAATCATGCCCAGTCGTATAAACAAAAATTTTAATATTAAGTCAAGTATTTGTGTTTCTATTGCAATTGCACTAAATTTTCAAAAATATAACATGATTCCTGCAAATGGAGTGGAAAACATTATTTTGCAGCGGAAAAACTGATGCGTGTATGAAGTATGTATGTTGCAAATGCTATAAATTTTTGTTTAATTTTTACATGACTTTATGGAGAAATGCATGACGAATCTCAATGTGTGGATGTGGAAGTTTATAAAAATAAATTATATAAGCAAAACATTAAAATACGTTAATCTATGCTCTAGAGAAAATCGTTGCTTTACTTTTGAAAAACGAAAATCTTTAAATAAATAACAAAACTATACAAAACTTTGTTTTGATTTATTATGTGATGCACTTTTATGAACTTTTATTCCATTTTTGATTTTATTTTTTTCTTTCTTGCTTCCTCTGGTGACAACAATTTTGCTTGCCAACAATTCATATTTGTTTTTTGCCTAAGACTTAAATTCTCGTTGACAAAGTGTAGGGGTGTACTCGTGCATACTTTTCTCCACATACATACATAATACATACACTTATCTGGCACATATCCAGAAATTTTCGATTTCACTTGGAGAGTTTATCATTTTTTTTGCTCGTCGTAGCTAAAGATGTGCTGAAATGGAAAAATTTAATTGCATTTGTGTGTGTGCATTACAAATTATTTATATCAATTACTTAATTTACTACATATGCTGTCGTTCCCTGAATCTGCAAACAAACTAAGCTCAGTAACATTGTTTTACTTGTTTTATAGAATATTAAAGACTTAAAGTTCGTTTTTTTTATATAAGTATATATAAAAGTATGAATAGGGCAAGGGAGCAATTATCAGATGATATATGTAAATAACATTTTTTGTACATATACAAACTTAATTTAGTTATAAAATATATGAATATACTTTCAATATTGATGCACTAATGAATTCTAAAAGAAAGGTCAGTATGTCCGGAATTGGATTTTCTTGTGAAGTGAGTGATTTATTCTTCACTGGGTTCCAAAACTATGCATGGAATATAACCTGTGGCTACCAGTTTCTAAGTATGCGTATCTGACACGGTGTAATATCGTTTGAAATATGGTGAAGTCTCAGCTAGATTAAGCTATTTCAAAAATTGAATGGTACGCAGGTTCTTAGAACCGAGAAGTTCAGACATAAATTACATTTGTAATTATTCTATAAAATGCCGTTACGTGCAGCTGCTATTTTCTAATTTACCTGAAATTGTTGAGCTGTGTCAAGTGTACACAAGAAAATGGAAAATTATATTTGAATAAATTCACACATATGTGTATATTTTATACGTAAGTATATGGTATAGTGGTCGATGTGGCGTAGTGGTAGTGCATTGGACTGCTACGCAGAGTGTCCGGGGTTCGAATCTCGGCACAGGCAAAATCCAAAAAAAAATTAGAAAAACTAATTGTTCTACACGGCACCACCTCTTGGCAGGCAAATGGCAAACCTACAAGAGTAAAAATTTATATGAAAAGCTTTTCACTTCGCCGTTCGGATTCGACATTAAACTGTAGGTCCCTTCCATTCATGTACAAATATAACACGCACAACATGAGTGGATGCGAAAAGGTCGGCCTAGGCCCTCCATGGGCTATTGAGCCATTAAAAGTAAAAGTATATCAAAAGACAATTAAAAATTAACCTGTCTCAATATATTACACATATGTAAATAAGTTATTTCGCCACACCTTCGAACGATGCACCTACTCCGTTAGTATATCAATCAAATAATCGCTGTTTCACTGAACTCATTTGAACGACAACAACAACATGTGGGACACAACTAACTGCAACAGAACGCATGTGTGGGCATGCACTTGCAGTATTCATATTAATAATATGAATAATCGTAATGATTGCCAGCAGACAAGTGCCAACAACATTGGAGCAGAACGATCTCAAGAAGATGAAGACGAGGCAGACGATGCAGGTACATACAAGAAAAAGTCAAAAGTATTTTATGGGAAATCACCTCTTTGCAAAGTGGGATAAGAAGAGGAAGGAAACCATTAGCACAACTATTTTGGGAATCAGCTGCTGTGAGTCACAAGCTAAATCACTTGCACACACATGCATTCAAACATACATACTTACTTACTTATATATGTAGTTGCTTGTGAACAGGAGCAAAGAATTCAATTAAGATTAGCGCATGCATGAATGCATTTTATGCATGTGAATAGCCTGAAGATTGAGCTTCTTAAAGAATGAAATATCTTTAATATACAAATGTATGTATGCATGTTTGTGTTTTGTAATTATTACAGTATAGAGTGTAGACTGTCGAGGTTTTGTGTCATATTTTTTAAAGAAATTTGTTGTCTCTGACTTTCCGAAGCCAATGATGTGCATGAATGGGGTAGAAAATACGTTACATGTCTGCAAATTCTCTGCAATTTCTGGTGTGATTTTTTTCTTTTCACTTTAACTACATATAAGCTTGGCATGTTATAAAGTGGCGCCCATTGTAGCATTGCAGTCGATTTGCTGTCACATAGTTGATTGTATTGTTGCCATCATGGTGAATTAGCTTCATCTTTCATACTTCTTCTTTAACTTATTTTTCTTGTTGCTTGCTTGTGTTCAATGCAATGTAATATCTTTTTATTCCATTTATAGATACTTGATGCTTTAGTCGCTTCCATATTTAGACTCTACCGTCACATACAGTATGTGCATTAACTGGGCTAGTAGTGAGTATGTTATAATCATGCATGCTGACATGTTGTGATTGGTTTTTGATGTGGATTATTGTTTATGCCTCTTTGATGTTTGTATCATGGTGTTGGAGCTAGAGTGTTTGGTTGCATAGTAGCGATGACGATTGTCTGTTAAATAGTGGAAGAAGATCATAATTAAGCGTGATAAGTATGAACATGTACGTATATAAATGATCAGTGTGCAAAGAGAAGTCAGTATAGGTACATACTTATGTCCGTCTATCCGTGGACACGATATCACGAGTAAACCTGAAGCATTCTGAACCGAACATGAAATGGGACAAAGCGATCTAGTGGACGTGGCACCTCTCATGTTTGCAATTTTTGCAAGAGTGATATTAAAGAAAATGCAATTTAAATCCAAATTCGGTGTACCTAATTAAAATATGTTTTAAAATATCTACTATATACAACACAATGTTCGAATATAGCCACATATACCTACATATGTGGTGAACCCACGAACTGGCGGTATCAGCTTGCGCATCTCTCATTTCATCTACCGTGAAAGGAACGGTAAAACAGTGAGACTCAAGCCACGTTTCGACGATGGCTTCTTTTTTCGACATTCCAACGAACATCACATTGGATGGAAATGCCCAGAACGTCAAGAGTCGCTGTCTCCGCAATAACTACCCCACTCATATCTAGGGAGTTAACGGAGGGTTGGGGAACTCGTTTGCGAGAAAACTGACAAACTGAAAACTGTAACATTGGATCTTAGGCGCATTGAACTCAACTCTATTCGTAACCCCACTCGGAAATTAACTGGATATCTTTATTGAATGAGTCATACATAACATGACCGAACCCTGCGGCACCCCAGCATTAATGGCAAGATCTTCCGAAACAATGCCGTCTATCACAAGCACGCTTAGAAAGTTCGTGATCCATCGTGTGAAGTTATCCCCGACCTCATGCGCAATCAGTTCTGACGCCAGTACTTTATGCCACACTCTGCCAAACGCCTTTGAAATATTCAGAGCAACCGCCTTGCTCTCACCGAAGTCATCACGATTCACGGATATGTTTCCAAAATAGAAGCGATCGAATCAGAAAGGGAATCTTACTTATTAAAAGTAAAATCCCTATAAAGTTGTACGCGACACTGTACACTGGTACGCGACATCCTCACTAACGAAAAAAACAAAACACCTGGCACGTAAAAATCCATTGGATCTGCACCCTTACATACCTGAGTCTAACCTAGAGCCATTATATGCGGTTTATGGAGGTTTATAAATGCATATACGGAGAAGAAATTCGATCTAAGTTCGCGAATATTAGAAAAAGCTAACTAAAATTTCCCAACATTTATAAACCTAGACAAATTAATATTAAAACAAGAGACGAGGCAGGGAATGCAATTACAGGACACCGTGGCAACAGGTCATTGTGGCAAGTGTTATGCCTTTACCACTGTTTAGGTTTCCTACAGACTACAGCAAATTTCTAACCATGTGTCAACACTAATTTTATCTGTAACTTATTTTTTCTTTTCTTGTTGCATTTCAATTGGTACGAAGTTCCTTGTGTGTATAGTTGTGCGATTCAATTAAATTATCAATTAAATATATTTAAAGACACATATTGCGTTTTATTTTACACACGATTGGGAGAAAAAGAGCTGTAACAACTATGACCGCATGTAGCGCCAACGAAAGGAATAGGAAAGGAGAAGGATAAAGATATCAACAGCAAAGCAACTCTGCTGAGCGACAGTGGATGCTGTTTTGTTGTTATTTTTTTGAGGTTATTATTTCCGTTGTTCGATTGAATGTTTAAATTAAGATATGTACATGTATATATATATTGTTTTTTATAACACATGTTAGTGTTGTCTATTATATTTATTGCACTAATTATGTATGCACTCGCGGCGTGAATATTGCTTTATTGAAAGTTGAGAAAAAATTTAAATGATTGCACTACAATAGACGAAAAGACAGGACAATATTTATGAAAGGAAGACCGGTGGGGCCATCCGCGGTGGGAACGATCACAACTGCTGTATGACGTAGTCTTGAAAAAACGTTTTTTTCGCACATGTGTTACTCTTGTAAAATCCAACGCAATTTTTATTTCCTTTTTAAATATAATGAATTGCTCCCCCCTTTCTACTTCCATTGAAGTATTTTTTCTAATTCTATAGTCGCTTGAATTAAACTGCTCAATTAGGACACTAAAAGGCCTCTTACTTACTTACTTAAATGGCACTACAACCGACGATCGGTCTTGGCTGCCTCTACAAAGCTTCGCCTGTCGCCTCTGCTATACGCGCGCTGGCGCCAGTTGATAAGGCCAAGTGCAGTCAGGTTGCCCTGCACCTGGTCTTTCCAACGGAGATTAGGACGTCGCCTTCTGCGTGTTCCTCCACAGTGGTTCGAATAAAACACCCTTCTAGCCGGAGCGCTTTCTTCCATTAGCTCAACATGACCCAGCCAGCAAAGCCGATGGATTTTTATACGCTTGACTATGTCAGTGTCGGCGTACAGCTCATACAGCTCATCGTTCCATCTTATTCGATATACGTCGTCCACGCATACTGGACCGTAGATCTTACGGAGTATCTTCCTCTCGAACGCTCCTAACAGCCTCTCATCATTGATGGCCAATGTCCACGTCTCTGCGCCATACATTAGGACGGGAAGGATGAGGGACTTATAGAGCGTTATTTTCGTCGGTCGAGAGAGGGCTCTACTTCTCAATTGCCTACTGAGCCCGTAGTAACACTTGTTGGCAAGAGTTAGTCTCCGCTTGATCTCAAGGCTGACATTATTGTTGGTGTTTATGATGGATTCGAGATATACGAAATCCTTGACGACTTCAAAAGTATTATTGTCAATAGTGACATTTTCTCCAAGTCGCCGTGACTCTTTGTTTGTTTCGTTTTCGTTCACCACTAGGCCCACTAGACTCCCTTTCCAGGTTGGAGAATGCTGCACTGACTCCTCGAGCGTTTTTGCCAATGATGTCAATATTATCAGCGTATGTTAGCAGCATGACACTCGTGTAGAAGATAGTGCCAGAGACGTCGATGTTCGCAGCTCGAATTATTTTCTCTAGCATAAGGTTAAAGAAGTCGCACGATAGGGAGTTACCTTGTCTGAAACCTCTTTTGGTATCAAATGGTGCGAAGAGGTCTGTCCCAATTTTCACTGCGCTGGTGGTGTTGGTCAGTGTCATTTTGCAAAGACGAATGAGCTTTGCAGGGATACCAAAATCAGACATTGCGGCGTACAAGTGATCCCTAATCGTGCTGTCGAAGGCGGCTTTATAATCGACAAATAGATGATGGGTGTCGATATGTTTTTCTCGGGTCTTTTCCAGGATTTGGCGTAGTGTGAATATCTGGTCGATGGTGGATTTACCAGGCCTGAAGCCACATTGATAAGGTCCAATCAGTTTGTTGACGATGGGCTTCAGTCTTTCGCACAGTACGCTCGATAGAACCTTATATGCAATATTAAGAAGGCTTATCCCACGGTAGTTGGCGCAGATCGTGGAATCACCTTTCTTATGGATTGGGCAGAGTACCATGAGGTTCCAATAACTTGGCATGCTTTCATCCGACCATATTCTGCATAGAAGCTCATGCATGCGTTGATGTCAAAAATTAACAATATTACTGTTTCTTTCTCCTACATTTCCTTTTGCGGATGTTTACAATAGAACCAATGTACATGTCCCCATTTAAACATGTAAGCAAATCTATTAACACAAAACAGCTAAAGGATAGGTGGCAACATTCGATTATTCTCATATGTCGAGGAGATGAATTTTATTCGTTTCCGTGAATTTAATGTTTAAAAGAAAAGTAATCAAAAATTTAAGCAAAACTCTAAACAACATGTTTTGAAAGTTGTTTATATGTGTATATACAATCAAATGAAAATATGTATGTATATGTATGCAATTATGTATGTGTGAAAAATTATTTGCATTTTAAAATAAATACTTATTTAAATAAGAAGTAATCATAATGGTTACACGCTGTAACACCAACAACGACAAGAACATATATACATTTATGCTAAAAGCAAAGAAGAACAAAAAAAAAAAAAAAAAAAAAGTAGGTATAAACTGAAAATAAGACATGAAAAGTCAAAGATAAAGTTGCCAATACGAAAAATGATTTCATAAGCGAAACATTCAAAACAAAAAAGAGGGAAATATAAAACAAGAATAGAACTTGCAAAATCAAATTAACTTGGCAAATAAAATTTGTTTCCCAATTTTTTATTCTTTTTTACAATAACAAATCGGCTTAAGGGCGTTGCTCCCGCAGTAGCTCCTCATTTGCTCTTATGCAAATACTTACATACATATGTACATATGTAGTTCTTTCTGAAAACATCATGTGCCTAGGGCGGTGGCGGTATGAAAATGTATGCCACTGTGTCGTTTAATGCACATGCTGTCAAACGCAAACAAATAGTCATTGGTGAACGAACAGTAAGGGAAAGAGAGGGACTACAAATAAACGCGAACTCGAAATACAGAGGAGCAGATATGCGTGTATGTGTGTTGGTAAATATATCATTGTGGTACCAGCGGAAAGGCGAGCAATTTTTTTTATTTAACAATTTCAGTGTCAAATGTTTTTCTTCTTGTTTCACTGCTGACTTTACTTTTCTGGCGGAGGTTTTGATTTGCATACGCACACACATACATACTGATTTACGTTTGTACATATACCAGTATATTTATTTACACACAGTGTTGTTTTGTTTTTTGCTCGTTTGTAATTTGTTTTGTGTTTTGTTGTTGTTTATATTTAAAGATTTACGGAATAAACTTATATTGATCCACACACGCCTTAATACTTTCGTTATTTGTTATTTTTGAGCTTATGTCGGGTTTAAAGTTTTCCTATCAACAAGTTCGATGTTTCTTTCATTTGCTGAACGGATTTCACAGATTTTTCTAGTTGTAATAAATTTTATTGATGTTTGCCTTTTGTTAGGTTTTTTTTTTGTTTGTATGAAATATGTGCAATTTGTAATTCAATTTATCGTTATATTGATTTGCTGGTAATAAAAAATAGCAAATTTTATTTCGCCAACATCAACGAAATCGCACTGAAAACGTACTTACATACATACATATATATATGTATGTATATAGCTACACATTTACACATGTAAATATACCATCTTTTGAAAATTGAATAATAATGGAAGATATAATAATATAGTATACACATTTTATAGGTCAAGTGTTTTTTGGAGAGTTTTTCTTCTGAGAGGTAGTAAATATGTAGTTTAAGTGCAAACAGGAAACCAATACTAAAACTGCTTCAGGGCTTCTATACAGTAACTAGACTTTAGCACACAATTGAAGTTAAGACTTCTTTTCAGCACTTTCCAGCACACAGAGTCCGCGAATTAACTAATAACTAGTAGCAATAAATGCAGTGCAACAAAGCTCAGTTATCGAGAGACTATCATGTAGATTTTACTCTCTTTTGTACATAAATTTTATATACCTATTTTAATTTTTCAAATCTGACATCAACTTCCACGCTTAAATTTGTAAAATTATAAATAAATAAATTTTATCTCTGCCTCATATGTCAAATTAAAAATTTATATATTAAAATAAATTAGTAGACAATTTTCTGAGACTTGTTTACGCTACATGCTGCCGGTAATAAGGTTTTAAACTTTGTTGTGCCGGTTATCGAAAAAAAAAATAATAAATAAAATAAATAAAATAATACCTCCAACAAATAAAGTAACTATATTCCCGATCACTATAAAAGTCGACTTCATATAAAATGCATCACTATTGGAAACAATTTTTTTATGTGTCAAAGTGAAACATGACAACAACAAAAAAAATTATTTTGAAGTAAATTATTATTATAAGTGGATTTTATTTAATTTTTATTTTTAAAATGCTAATCACATTAATGTACTATGTACTATGTATATACTCAGCAAATTTTCTGGGTCAAAAATGTTTCTCTGAAAACGGCAATAATCTTTTCCAATGTGAGTGAGGGAACAAATAAACATAACATAGAAAGAAAAATATTTCTTTAATTACTAGATTCTTCAATCATAGTAGTAACTTCTTTTGTTATTATGTAACAAACACTAAATTTTTCTATCATTAGTGTATGTTACTCGTACATCTAGTTCATTCAGATTTAGAGCCAAAAACTGTTGTGGTTTTTGGGATACTTTCTGTTCGTTTTTTTATATTTTTTACTTGTAGGAAAGAGGACCCTCTACAGCTGATTAAGGAATAAAAACTGTGGTGGATGTGGCTGCAAAACTCATGGTTCTTTTATTATTTCTATTAGTGTCAATATACTTATGTAAATGTTTAAAATAAAAACAATATAAAATTTAAGTATTTAAAAAGCCGGTGTAATAGACATTCTCCTAACAAAAACCATTATAGCAAGCAGATGATTCAGTGTGGATTGGAACTTAAAACTAATTGAACAATCTGTGTTATTATGGCATTCTGAAAAGAGCCTAAATTTGTTGTATAAAGGATATTTCAATAGGGGGGAAAAAAACTTTTCTTTTAAATATAAATGGACCCTTAGATTTTTTATTTGATCTTGCAATGTCAAAACTTCCATTTTGAGCTTAAATTCTTATCGTAGTGGAGTTCACGAACAAACAACGTTCGGAAATTACTAAAAATTACTACCAAAATTCTGAGTCGGTGGTCGCAACTTTGAGAGCGCTTATTCAAATTTTCGTTCGTAATAATCATGCCATCGGACAGGCTGTGTTTCACATATTCACTATTGAATGTTTCTGTGTCACGCCGTTCGTAGAATCTCACGGTCCTCATTGTGACGGATTTTTCGTAAAGATTTTGTCCTACACCCTTACAAGATCAATTGAAAACAAGAAATGAAACTTCGTGATCATTTTACTGCTGCGATTAGGCTTTGCAAAAGTTTGAAGAAAATCGTAAATTCGATTGAAAAATCATCTTCGGCGATGAAATTAATTTTTGGCTTAATAACTTTGTCAATAAACAAAATATGCTCCATTGCATCCATAAAAAGTGACCGTGTGGTGTGGATTTCATGCCGGAGGTATGATTGGGCCTTTTTTTGTCGATAAAAATTATCGCCATGTAACGTCCAATGGAGTTCGCTAGCGTGCCAAGTTTGAAAACCATTTTTGGCTAGAAGTGGATGAACTTGGTATCAGTGTTGTGTGGTTACGAAAAGATGATGCCATATGCCTCACTGTTGGTCAAACAACAAAGTTCGGTAATCGTGTAATCTCGAGAAATGATCCGGTCGAATGGCCACCTCGCTCATTCGATTTGGCAATCGGATTTAATTCTATGGGGTTCCGTTAAGTCGTTGGCAACAAGCTAACAACGTAAGAGGAGCTCAGGAATGCGAAATTGCTAATGTTCTGGTCAATATGCGTGGAAGATTAGTGAAAAATTGGCTCCGAAGAATAGATTGCTGCAAATACGAGGTTTTACCTAAATGAAACATGTGTACTCACTTGGAATAAATTTCAGCCCGATATCTCAATTATTGTGCGACTTACTTAAATACAAAGTTGTTATGTCTTTATTGAAAAACTCTTAAATAAATAACTATGAATTTTATAGTGTAACTGATTACTTACTTGTTTTGGAATAACTAAGTAAATCGAAAGCTTAAAATAGTTAATTTAAAGTTAAGTTGTGTTTTTTGCATGCATATAATTAAAGACATACATAATTGATAAGGAAAACCAGTTTATGAAGGAAAAATAAATGTAAATAACGTGCACGCATGCGCATTTGCTTATGTTTCTTTTTATTTACGCAACGTGCAACATGTGCGTGATGCAAAGTGCGCACATTTTTTACACATAAGTACTTTTTCAAAGTGTTTGCTGTTGTTGTGGCTTACTTATTTGCGCAAATGAATTACATGGATGCAGGCATTCAGAGTATATCTGGAAATAACATACATACATTTGTATACATACTTTGCAGAAAGATGCAAAAAATCACATGCTTTTTAACATTTTCTCTCATGCAACACATATGAAAATATTTACATTAGCATTGCTGCTGCTTTTGATGATTAATGTTGAAGGCATGGAAATTGTAGCATTAAGAGTACGAGCAATTGAAGTGCCTGAAGCTTAACTTACATACACACATATTATACAATAAAGTTGGCATCAGGTTTTAAATTTTTTTTTTCGATTCGTGTTAACAGCATTGAAATTAGTGGATATTTATGAAATTGCGTCATATTTTTGCAACATTCTTTTTTTTTTTTTCAACATACATATATAACATAATTATTCATAACATATAAACTAAAATTTGTTACCTTTGAAATGTTGAACAACAGGTTCAAATCAGTGTTTTGTAAGCAAACCAAATATTAATAAACAGAAGCAACAAAATTTAATTTAAATTAATTGCCCATTTTCCTATTGGCATAAATATGTATTTCACTTTTAAGTAAATACTCAGAACGATTAATGAATGACTCAATTTCGATATTGATATTCAAATTAAAAATTCAAAAATGAATCACTTTAAATATTTGCTAATGAAAACTTTGATGAATATAGTATGTTACCAACTTTAAATCTTTACGTACATACATACTCGTATAAAGTATACCTAAACATTTTTATTCAACTTTGAAGTTGATTTTTAGAAAGCAAAAGTTGTTATCAATCGATAAGTGGCAATGAAATTGAATTTTGCTTAATGTTTCTCAGAGAAACATGAACTCATTTTAATAGAATGCTATTTACTTAGTTGTCAGAGGATAGCATCAAATTAGAAAATTGAATTGTTGTAGAGAAGCTTTTTGTAGCATTGGTTGTTGAACTCTAAAGAAGATTCATGCATTTGATTTACATAAAATTAGTAAATAATAGCAAGTCATAAACAATTCATTTTTTCTACGGTGTAAATTTTTCGGCAAAAATTAATTTTTACCAGAACAATTTTCTAGCTCATGGTGATTTAATCAAAAATAAGTATATGTCATTCATTTAGGTATTAGAATTTTCAACACGTTTGAGGTGCAAATTTTGAAATCTAATTCACAATCGAACGCGATCGTGAGTTGTCAGAAGATTTTCAGATTTTTTACCAACCTACACTACGTAAGTAGGTACTCGTTATTTGCGTTATAATAATGAAAGGGCTGTGAAAAGTCATTAGGAAGATGGTGCATTTGGTTGGAAACTCAGCCAATGGAATATCTAAAGGTAGAGAATATTTTGTTGCTGCAGTACAAACATAACTGAATTTATGTGAAATTACTAAGCTGTGCTGGGAGAAAATCTACTGTAAAGTCGATTTGAGATAAATGTATTTCAAAATTGAATTTATTGTTTTCAATGCAAAGGATATTTCCTATTTTATTAAAGGAAAATATGTTAGTTGAAAAATCAATTGAAAATCAGTGGACAATAAAAGAAATTCAAATATAATTTACCTTTTTTTGAGCCTGATTTTAATTTGATTTTCCATCAAGACATATGTACATTAAAATCTTTCCCCTTCTAATAATGAGAGTCTACATACTACATCGCTCCATTGCACTTGAGACACGCATACAAATATTGTACGTCCATGCAGTCAAAAATTGTTTGTTCATAAGTTTGTATAACCACTTGAGTTTAGTTTGTGCAACAACAAATTCCAAATAATACAACGCCATAGAAGTGGTGTATACGTAAATGCATATGTATGTAAGTACATACACAAGCATGTACATAGTATGTAACTACAGTAGTCACAATAACAAATGAAGCCAACAGTGTGTAGTGAATTAAAGTGCAATAAGCATGAAATATTTGCAGCAATGCAATTGATATCAATCGGTTGTTGTGAGTGTGTGTATATTTTCGTCTGCATGTCTCTCTGTCTACCAGCCAGACAGTCACACACATACATACACAAACGATATGTATCATTTTGCTTGAAAGCAAAAATAAAATGAGAAAAAAGACTATTAGCTCTTCCGAATAAAATAAAATAATCTATATGTTCATATTGAAGTTACTCAGCATCACAGCACAGCATCATTGCTCGCCCCCATCAGTATTATCTGTGGCATGCATGTGAATGAATGTGTGCATTCATTTTGGGTTAGATTTGGAATTTCCTTTCGCTTTTGCTTTTTGCCATTTTCATTATCATTGCATTCTTATCGCATGACAGTAGCAATACCCAGTAACAGCAGCAGTAATACTTTTTAATACCCTGCTCTCTTTAATAGATAAATTGTATATGGTATTTATATGTAATTTTTGTTGTTGACATACATATGTATACACACAGCAGGGGAAAGTATGAGATATAAAGTTGACTTTATTTATTTTTTTACACTCTCTAGCTTTTTTGGAATCAAAACTTACCTCGACATACTTATGAGCATTGTTCAGCTCATTTAAAAATTGTATGCATTCTTCAAAAAGGAAGAAAAGGATATTTTGAGAAATATAACCATACTTACTTTACTTTACTTTTAATGGCACAACAGCCCATGGAGGGCCTAGGCCGAGCTTTTCGCATCCACTCATGTTGTGCGTGTTATATTTGTACATGAATGGAAGGGACCTACAGTTTAATGCCGAATCCGAACGGCGAAGTGAAAAGCTTTTCATAGCAATTTATACTCTTGTAGGTTTGCCATTGCCTGCCAAGAGGTGGTGCCGTCTAGAAAAAATATTTTTTTTTTTTGATTTTGCCTGTGCCGAGATTCGAACCCCGGACACTCTGCGTAGCAGTCCAACGCACTACCACTACGCCACAGCGACCAGCAATATAACCATACTTCCGGGGTTTTTGTACCTTACAGACACTGTGCACACGCTAGATGGGTTCTGATCGAGTAACGGTTTTTTGTAACGCCGATAATTAAGCGTCGTAGGTATGAACGTATATGTATGTATATAAGAGAGTAGATCAATAAGTAGCCGTGTTAGGAATGAAGAGACAAGTTTTTCAAAAAATTTTTTTTTTTTTTTTTTCAACGTTTTTTCTCTTTTTAGTTCAATACACTTTTCCCAACGTTTCTGATAAACGATTTGTCAAACTCTTCAAAATACGCTTCTGTCTCGACGATAACCTCCTCGTTCGAGCTGAATTTTTTTCCCCCGAGCCACGTTTTCATGTTGGGGAACAGAAAGAAGTCGCAGGGAGCCAAGTCGGGCGAGTACGGTGGGTGCGGCAGCAATTCGTAGTTCAATTTATGCAATTTGGCCGCGACAATTCCGTATCCGCTTGTTGTCCACCCTAACCAATCCCGGCACCCATCGGGCCGACATTTTGCTCATGTTTAACCTATCATGTAAAATCTTAATTACCGTACCGTACGACACTCCTACGGCCTCTGCTACTTTGCGCACTTTCGTTCGGCGATCAGCGAGAATCATGTCGCGGACCTTTTCAAAGATTTCCTCAGTAACCACGTCTGCCGGGCGGCCTGGGCGTTCCTCATCAAAAACAGATGTACGAAATATCAAAAACAGATGGAAAATAAAAAGCAAATTACGGTCTTAACACACGGGTACTTATTGATCTACCCTCGTATATGTATAATGATAGCGCGCATAGCCGAGTCGATTCAACTCGAGTAAAACTTAAGCAATCTCAACCATACTTAATACAGACATTTATAATTGTCAGGAAAACGTTAGGTTCTGAAATGGGCAAAGTGAATTGATCAAAACTCGATACACGGTATTGAATAAGTTTCTTAAATCACTGCTCTGTAAATTGTCAACATTGAGCAAAAGCCACGCAAGTGAAATATCAAAGAATATATTGAAGCAAATGGAATCAATTTTGGTATAAACAGTTCAAATTACTTCAAAAGTATCTGATGTGAAAATTATCATCATTGGGCAACAACCGCGCTTACTTCCCATACAAAGCATTATACATTAAATCAGTGCTAAAAAATGTATGCAAAAACCGTAAAAATTTAACCTACCACGTATGGTATATATACGAGTATTTCGGGATTTTTGGATATTGAATAAAGTACATCAATATTTTAGAATTTATGTATATTTGTGTGTATATTTATTATATGAAATTAAATAAAAATCAATAACTTTTGATTGCTTTACTTTTACTTTTAATGGCACAACAACCCATGGAGGGCCTAGGCAGAGCTTTTCGCTTTTCGCATCCACTCATGTTGTGCGTGTTATATTTGTACATGAATGGAAGGGACCTACAGTTTAATGCCGAATCCGAACGGCGAAGTGAAAAGCTTGTCATAGCAATTTTTACTCTTGTAGGTTTGCCATTGCCTGCCAAGAGGTGGTGCCGTGTAGAAAATATTTTTTTTCTACTTTCTGATTTTGCCTGTGCCGAGATTCGAACCCCGGACACTCTGCGCAGCAGTCCAACGCACTACCACTACGCCACAGCGACCACTTAACTTTTGATTGGCTGCAAAATAATGTTTGATTGCAGAACCTGAATGTTTTCTTGTGAATGCATACAAGGGTGCCCAAAAGTAATTACCCGATGCAAAATAAATCATCATATTTCATCATTAAGGTTATAACTTTTTTTGTAAATAAAAGAAATCGTTTCTGTTTGTGAGTAATGTATAGGTATATTATTATTATAAATAAACCTTATTCACAAACAGAACCGATTACTTTATTGTCAAAAAAATGTTATAGCCTTAGGGAATTGTTCTCGTGTGTCCAGGCTCAATTAACGAATCAACAAACGAATTCATTAAAATTTCTTACATAAAATCATTTGCTTAAGTTTGATAAGCCACGCCCTTTAACCAATTTCATGCACGTTCATAAAACTTAATGTACAATTTCATTAACTTAATCAGGGTCTCATTGATTTAATGAAGTTTTTCAATAATTAGCTAATTTTTAATTTAATAAGTAAATGATTTTCATACAGTTTTTTTCGGTTGTATGTGGCCTAACGAGAAGCTTCTCATAATTTTTTTTTTGTAGCTGTTCAGTAGCTGTAGCTGAACAGCGACAATTTTATTATGGATGTGATTTAAGACGGATGTGATTTAGTGTACCTACATACATATATACATTTCTGTAAATAATTCGTCTTGTTAATGAGTTTTACTTGTATATTTTTAAATATTTTTGTGCTTATTTCTGCTATTTTCTTTTTAACTATTTATTTTACGTGTTTATTTGCGAGCTCTATTTATTATGGAGCAACATAATATTGCTGATCATGTTGCTGATTTAAACATAAGAGCTAGAAAATATTTAGTTGATCACTTTCAACATAAATCTGATTCCCTTTGAGGTAAGGTCAAATTCGCATATTCAATGCAAATTGTACCATTGTACTTAGCTTAGGTTCAATGACAAACCGCATAATCTTGAATCCTCAATTGACTGAATCTACATAAATCAAACAGCAACGAAGCACTTTTCCTTTTGTTATTCTACGGATGAACTACCGAATATTGATTACAAAATGATGGACTTCTTCAATCAAATGAGGAATATAATAAATCTTAAATGGTATTGATAATCCTACTTTTATTGTAATAAATCGAAATAATTTGACAACTCTTCAATAATTTCGAAAAGTGAATACAAAAATGCGTGCAATAAAGCAAAATCACCTAAAACACATGACAAACAACATGATACCACCAACTAACAGTCAAAACAATAGAGAATCTGAAGAAGCCAACAAATATGCACATGTATAAGTGGCAACAGACATCAAAAGAATACCATATGCTATACGAGTAAAACAAAAACATACATACATAATACATACAAGTGTGTGTGTGTGTTCATGTTTGAATATCTCATATCAGATACGTGAAATTCATTCAAAACATCAACTTTCCTTGTCAATATTAGCAACGAAGACAGTGGAAAGTCAGCGGAAAGGTATGAATAAGTCTTTTTTTTATAGATGGTGTTGACACACTCACTGGCGTTAACTCGCGCGCGTAGTCGACTCGAGCCAATTCTACTCGATTGCACCTGGGTGTGCCTTTTGCATAAATGGCGGTTCATTATGTCAACGCGTTGTAGACAGACAATAACAACATACAACAGCAACATAATTTATTAACAACAACAAAAAATGTGTTTATGATTTTAAAGCGATCAAAGCTAATGATCTAACATAAATATTTCTTTCGTTGAAATTTAAGTATTGTATCTACATACATACAAAATTGAAGTGAAAAAGAAAATAATAAATAGTAGGTCCCTATTCAAAGTTATTACCGCATTAATAACTATGTATATAATAATAAAATAAACAAACATCAAATGTATTCCACACTTTAAATTTTGTTTAAGTTTTAATTTATTTTTCCGTTCTTCTTTTATGCTACTTGTTTCCTTCCATGTACTCGTATACAGAGTTCTTTGAATTTCTAAGTAAGTAGTTAACACTGCATACACGTAGTGTAATTTTGATATCATTCATTAATATTTATATATATGTCAAATTATTCAAAAGTATTACAACCTAAAATATTTTCTTTGTCTGGTAAGTGATTGAGGTCACAATATGTATATTTTTTTAATGACTTAATGAGCTTAGTTGTGTCAATCCTGCACCTGACATACCTACATATAGTGTTTTATTTTTAACCTTATTTCTTTTTAAATCTACAGACTATTATTATTTATTCTAATATTTATCGAAAGATAAATGTTTGTACGTTTCTCTTTACTGCACATTTTTACTATTAATCACATTTTACATATATATGTATTATAGTCTGATTATTGAAATTTTTTCAATACTTTTTAGAAACCCATATGTTCATATACATCATAAATCATGTCATTACTTGTTTTACTTAATGGTAAAAAATACAAATACTTACATATATGTAAGTAAGTTGATATGCCTATGACTTTTTTCCATCTTAGTTGACATTAATAGTTTATTAAATTTGATGAAATTTTGACTTTTAAATAACAATAATTTTTCATTAACAGTTAATTGAAAAAATCTGTGCCGCTTCGTTGTAGTTTCTATTTTAAATAATCTGTATAAAAATTTCCAGATCCCAGATTTTTGTACACTTAAACACAGTTTAAAAACAAAAACATTAGTACTCGAAATATTTAATTTTAAAGTCGAATTAGTTGAGGAAAACAGTTTTGAAATTTCAAAATATTTTTTTTGTTCTTCCTTCTTATATTGCAATTATGGAATTTTTGGTGAGCAAGTGAGTTTAAATTATCCTTGCTTGATTCTTATGTGGGAGAAGGCAAAAGTTATGCAAAATTATAAAAACAGCAAACGGCTTTTCACTTCGCCGTTCGGATTCGGCATTAAATTGTAGGTCCCTTCCATTCATGTACAAATATAACACGCACAACATGAGTGGATGCGAAAAGCGAAAGGCTCGGCCTTGGCCCTCCATGGGCTGTTGTGCCATTAAAAGTAAAGTAAAGTAAGGAAAACGGGAAAGGATCAGAATTTAAGAAATTAAAATAAAATTTGTTTTTTAAACTTGAAAACATGTATGGAACATGTATTGGAAATTTGGATTTGCCCCAAACATACTTATACTCCATTTCCAACCCTTAGAGGGGCCTCCATACAATATTTACTTTTGTATGAAATATGCTTCACGGTTGACTCTAGATGGTCAAAATGCACAACAGACTTTAATTAATTTTCATTCTCCTCAATTTTTTTCAAATATACTTACGCCCACTGCGAACCCTTTAGGGGGGCCCCCATACAAAGCTGGCATTTTTAAGAATGATTAAATTGTGTTTATGTACTTTTTCTCGTAGGGATCTTGGTATTCAAGATATTTGAACGGTTCAAGTAATATACCATGTATATATAGATATGAACCATGGATTTCATTTAACTCTAAACATTGTTATTGTCTTCGCCAAATTGAGGTTTAATTATCCAGGGTAGATGCAATTAATAGAAGTTTTGTGAAATACACATTAATTTTACTTTAATACAATTTTATATCAAAATTTCACAAGGATTCTTTATTTGGTATAAATAAATCATATCCAATTTCATATAAAACTGCTGATTGTAATCATACTACCTTTGATACATACATATATAGATATATATACATTAGTATGTACATCACAGAATAAAAAAAACATACATATATAAGTACATAGCCATGCCCGTGTTTTACGTGTTTTAGCTGAAATTGTGGTCTCTGTGGCGTAGTGGTAATGCGTTGGACTACTACGCAGAGTGTCCGGGGTTCGAATCTCGGCACAGGCAAAATCCAAAAAAAAATTAGAAAAAATAATTTTTCTACACGGCACCACCTCTTGGCAGGCAATGGCAAACCTGCAAGAGTAAAAATTGCCTATGAAAAGCTTTTCACTTCGCCGTTCGGATTCGGCATTAAACTGTAGGTCCCTTCCATACATGTACAAATAGAACACGCCCAACATGAGTGGATGCGAAAAGCTCGGCTTATGGACTGTTGTGTAAAAAGTAAAAGTAAGCTGAAATGGCATAAACATAGGTAATTTTTTTGTCAAAATTCTACAAACTACCGTGAAATTTTTAAGTTAAGTTTCAGTGTATGTATTGTTAATGCATTAGTCTTTCATTTAAATTGTATACATACAGGTATCCTTCTTTACATCTATTGAAACATTGCGGAGCAATAAACTGATTTTTAGAAAAATAGTTAGTATTTCCCTATTCAAGAACTTCCAGTGTTTCGTAAACAATTCTGAATAATGCAGCGAACCAGTTTGGAAATGTAACGACCGATTTTATAGCAATTTAAGCCGATTAAACTTTGAACTGCAATTATTACAATTTTAAAATGGAAAATACCATTAAATACATACATACTATGTGTAAAACGTCATAATTAACATTGCGTCACACTAAATTGAAATCTTCAAAACTACATACTCATCTACTTGCTCGTATTCGTAATTGAGTTTTAATTTACATTGAACTAAAAAGTCAAAGACTGTCAATTTCCCTAAATTATGATGTTCTTCTGGGTGCACATAAAAATATAACAGCAACAGAATAGCAACAACCGCAACAGAACAGCATAGGCGCCATATAAACAGCTCCATGTGGCACATGTTAATATGTAATATGAAAAGCTTATGACACATAGTACGCACGTCGCATTGTGTTGCCACTTAAATATTGTGTGGCTCATCTTATTTTATAAATTTCACTCACATATTGCAGCCAAGAATTCATTTTTTTTTTAAATTTAATTACGAGTTATAAAATAAATAACTGAAATATTTTTATATTCATTACATACATTGAAATTGTTGTCACTTTCAACTCGATTGCAATCGATAATGTTGCAAAGCGTTTAATCAAAATTCAAAAATTTTCTGGTTCAATGGCAGAAAATATTAATTAAAGTTTCATTCAGTACTTACATAAATAAATATTTGCAATTTATTTGTGTAGCGCATATGCGCTCCAAATATTAGACTGAAAGATTAATTACAAAATTGTTTGAAAATATTGAAAAATATTTCATAGAAATTCATTAAAATGAAGTACTTAATTGCTTTGGTATCAAGAAGTTCGAGGTCCACAAACAATTACATTGAAATTTTTAATATTCACACTCGACAAAGTTTAGAGGCAACAAATGTGTAAATACATACATACCGCTGCTTTAATTTGCTAAGGCTCTAACATGAAAGTTATCTGCCAAAAATATTAGAGCAAATAGCCAAAATTGTTGATACATTCAACACGCAGGTTGTATCCCTATGAATGCAGAGCATTGTGTTGATTGGAAGGAAGATTGATAGGTGGGAGGAAGAAGGAGGGAGAATGAGAGAGGGAATACAATCACAGGACACCGATAAAGATCTAATATTATAATGTTCTAATATATTTCTTAAGTTGAAATCGAAAATTATTTGTGAGGCTCTGAGTGGTGAAGTGTAGAAGTTCATTTGAAAACGTAATATATCGAAACAATTTGAACTTTTAATTTATTTATTTATTCGCAAAAATATGAAAAATATCTTAAATGCATTGAATTGCTGATTATTTGAAGAAAGTTTGGATTGTAATAAAAAGAAGTATGCTAATTTTACCATTTAATGAAAGCAGCATTAGAATACTTATCCTCCATTTATGAAGCGTCCCCAATATTCTTATAAGGAAAACGAAAATGTAACAAGTAAATATTTTAAATATATTTACATATAAACGGTGCTATTTGAAAAAGTCTTGAGTGTCGATTGATAGTATTTTGAAGTGTGAAGTGTGTTTTTAATCACTCGAAAATTTCAATTCACTGATTTTCACAAATATTTGTCATAATGGTAAATATTTTTCAAATTAATAATTAATAATAATTTGCTCTAAACTTGTTAAACAATTAAAGTTTTCCAATTATTCAAGCAATTGACCAATAAAATTTCATGCATATCGCATGCAATATGTGAAGAATTAATGGCAACAGCTTTTTTACACGCTTCATTGGTTCCATTGAATAGCGCCTGTTGCATTGCCAATTGTTGGTCATATTGTTTCGCGTCCATGTTGTTCATCAGCATCATTATTATCGTGGGCATATTATCGTAATTAACACCAGTACTAAAAACATGTGAATATTATTATTGTTGTCAGTTGTAAGTAGGTGACAAATTTATTTTGATTAATTCAATCAGGCATTGGAATTACCCGCACTTTTAGATTGCACTTCAACATTTTTATTGAATAAATTCCTTAAATAATTACGTGTTTTATTATTCACGATTTAATTGACGAATATGTCGAATATCTAATTTTAACCACTTAAATGATTTTTTTATAATCTTCGGATATATTTGGTTGCGCAGTAACAATACAAATGATGTCTACTTAACAATTTTAGGAATTATTGTAAAAATTGTTTCTGGAATATGCAATTCATGTACTTGGAATTTACTAATTTTCAATAATTACATGGAAAAAGCAGATATTAAAATTTAAAGCCAAAAATACATATTACTTAATCATTTTTTTAATTTGTTATCCAAAAGTAAGGAAATAGTTTTAACCAATTAAACGATTGAAAGATATTGTAGGAAATTTCTCTGGAACCATTAAAATACTTTTTATGTAATTTTTAAATCGTAGTTGGAGGTATTGCGTGTCATTTTTAACTAGTTACCGAACTGGTTAATTTAGTTTTCGAAGAATACAGCTCACCTGTCGTTAAACTGAATTATCAATAACCTTGAGTAACTATTTGAAGTATTTATGGATGTAAAAACTCAAAATGAATAAAGAAAGTTCAAGCCAATTTATAATCTGTGATGTATGTAATGTAAATTCAACGATGAACGCAAAATTCACTAGATTTACTTTGTTGCTTGAACATAAGAAAACTATGGTAATGATAAAAAAAACTTTGAAAACGGATCTACACAATTAAGTTGGCCTCGAACCCAACAACCCAAAAAGGTAGTAGAACAAAAGAAAGGGTGCATAGATATTTTGTTGACCTATCACCTATCAGGCTGGATCTGGTCCTTTCGCACGGCCTAAAACCACACATATCTTCAATAATTTCAGGGCATGGTAAACAAATGATGCGCAAGTGATTTTCTGGGTTCGTAGCTCAAGTTTTTCCCCCTGAGTTTCTCTTACCCACAAAAGACAAAATATTTTAATCGATTAACTGAAAAATACTGTTAAAATTGAATTGCAAGATATTGTTAATAATTCTGTTCTTTTGGTGGGTACTCATTAAACACAATAATTCTATATTTCGTGTGTTCTATTTAAGCCAGTATTTGTACACAAATACTTCTGAGCTACATCTACGACAATTTGCATGTATAGCATCTTGTGGATTGCGAAAAAAAAACACTGTTGCTGTCATTTTGCAGTTGCTATTGTTGTCGTAAAGCCACTTTCACACAATTACATAAAGTTGCATTTTTAATTTATGTTTCTAATAAATTACAGAGTAACAGTGACAGTAAATTAACATTAATGTGTGACAGACATGAATGACCAAAGCCATCAAATTTCGAAAGCATCAACGTTGGAAATTGAAAATTTTGCATTTTCAGAAATAGCTTATCCTAATGTATTGCACATGAACAAAATACCGTTGAGGTGACCAGGGGGGTGAGTAAATAAATTGAATGGAGTTGCCCACTTTCTACTATTAATTGTATGAGTTGCGGCTAAAATTTAAAATATGGTATATATAAGTTAAACTTTCTCTTGCTTTTCTCACACACATTCTCAACACTTATTTTTTAGAAATAGTGTTCAAAGGGAATATAATCCTTAAATTCCACCACAAAATCTTTGACCACAAATGAATATTATATTTTGGGGCTTCTGCACCTTGTAAGTTGTGCAAAAGCTTATTTGTGGTTATTTTATGAAAATATTTAAAATTTTTATATATATACTTAAAACAATATGAATTAAGTTATGGCTAAGGATTTTCGCCTTAGCGTCTTTATGTTTGAATGTATGAGTGTATGTGTGCGTATTGGGAAGGAACGCACTCAGACCTGACTTGCAACAATTGAAAGTAAGTAGGAAGTCATAAAGGTAGCTGTTTTCATGAATAATAATCCCAAGCGTTACTTGCAGATTTCACATTTCAAAGTCTATACATAAAATATGTCTGTGTCTGTGTATACGTTTACATTTAGCATTTGTGTATAGCACATGGATTTTGCTATTATTTGTGGTTTAATTTTTTCTGGTTTCAAATACAAGCAGTTTTGGGAGTTTAATATTGACCACTACAAACAACAGGCTGAAAGACCGACAGACAGACACGCACACAACCATCAGTCTCAATTTATATTGATGATTTTTTAGCTGCTCATCCTTTCGAGTTTTCTATTGCATACTTTTTGGATGGTTTCGAAGTGAGTGAGTGTATTTGTTTGGGTTATAAATTGCATGAAATTGTGGTTTATTTGCATTCGTTACGGGCAATTAATTGCATTCTATTGTAGTTACACCACATACATGCATGTATATAAGTACATACATATACACATGTACGTATATATTATATTTGTGTGCATTTGTGTTTAAACAAGATTTACTGGCTTTTCAAATACACATCACCCTAAACCATTTTATTACCACTCTTTCAAATTCAAAATGTTTTTTACATCCATATGAATACGCTTGGTAATAATTCTATTCTCTTATATATTTTCGTTTCAGCTCCAGGCGTAAAATGTTGCCACTCATTCTTTTAATTATAACAATTGTTAGAACTCAATCTATTGAGCTGACAGGGCAGTCTATCAAAGGTAAGTACCTTTGCGTAGCAAAGAGAAATATAATATATACATATGCTGGGCTTTGAATTTAAATTCCTAATGGTTAAAACATAAATTCTAATTGATTATCTAAGTAAATGAAGTTGAGTTAATTTATTTACGTATCTTATGCTACACTAACGATATCTTATCTTATAAATAAAAAATCCTATAAATTTTCAAACTACATATCTTATTTTTAAACATAGTATTATCCAAAACTATGATATGAAAAATTATCTTTAAATTTATCCCTAATATACAGAAAAAGTATCTCCACATCAAACATATCAAATTTCAACATCTAAGTACAAGCTAAATTTTTACGTAAATATCTTTAAAGTAGGAAAAGATTTCATTTAACAATTTTCCACTTATCACTTATCACATTATCTTCAACATTATCTCAGCAACTAGTAAAATATTCAAGTTATCAGGCTATAAATTTAGTGTGTTTATGAGAATCTAAAATATTCAATGCAGTTGTATGCTATACTAACTACTTATATCATATCTTATAAATTAAAAATCTTACAATTTTTCAAACTACATACATATCTTCTTTTTCAAACAAAGTATTATCCAAAACAACGAAAACAAAAATTTTCTGTCCCTATCCCTAACATACAGGAAAAATATCTTCACATCAAATCCTCGTATGTCAAATTTCATCATCTAAGTATAATAATAGGCTAAAGTTTTACATAAAAATCTTTAAAGTAAGATTTCATTTAAAAATTTTCCACTTATCATTTATCAAATTATCTTCAAGATGATCTCAGCAACTGGTAAAATATTCAAGTTATCAGGCTATAAATTTGGAGTGAAAAATTCTTTAACATTTTAAATTTTCTTCCAATTTGTCGTCATTAGCAAGACTTTTGAAAATATTCCAATTTTCCACTAAGCAAACATCAAAGCACATAAATATGCAAATTTCTGAAAAAAATTTCCTGTATTTATTAAAGATCTAAAGGAAGCTAGAATACAAACATTTTCAATAAAATTCAGTAGCCAGTGGCAACGCAGATAGGTACCTATGAATTCGCCACCACTGTTATTTATATTTTAAAATATTAAGCATTGCATACTTTTTGGCATTTTTAACAAATAATAAGTAAGTATAACAAATAATTTCAGTGATATAATTGCAAAATTTATTAATACACTAACCCCAAATAACGTAAAACGCAAATTGTAGTGACTGCCAGAGTTGCTTGTGTTATGTTTTTGTATACTTCGCTTTACAAACTCTTTCAATGTAACTCTTTAAATATTTGAATACTCTACATCATACTTTTAGATGCCCTCGTCGAGTACTCATTGCTGGATGTCATGAATAATAACCAATATCAAGGCATCGAATATGAAGAGGCAGATGATGGTTTCCCCTCATATAAATTTCTGCCTACCGCCGATGTCAAATCACCATATCGCATGTTATTGCCAGAGAAATTTAATGAATTTGCTATCCTCATTAAATTCCTACCGAATTCACCGAAGGGCGGTTACCTCTTTAGTGTTGTTAATCCATTTGATACAATTGTCGAATTAGGTCTACATTTGTCACCTGTCATCAAGAATTTATGGAACATTTCACTATTGTATACACAACCGGACAGCAGTCCAGTTACACGTAAGCTGGTTAGCTATCAGCTGCCGTATAAAGGAAAGGAATGGACAACGCTAGCTTTTCAAGTCCTTAGCGACAAGGTGGTATTTTACATAGATTGCGAGAAGATGGAAAGCACCCCAGTGATGAGGGAACCATTGGAATTGGTATTTGATTCAGCATCAACATTGTATTTAGCGCAAGCTGGTTCGCATCTTGCCGGTCACTTTGAGGTGAGTCATTATGGATACAGTTTGCTTTTTTATATTGTACACATCAGATGCCTTTATGAAATGCCTTTATGAGAAGTACACATTCATCTTTTTTATCAGATAAATAAGTGAGTAATAAATTTACCTATTAAAAATATTTTTAAATACGCATCTGTTTTTGATTTCCTCAAAAATAAACAGTTTAGGTTTCCTTTAGCCTCTTTTTTTGTTGCTGTTTTAGCAAAAGCACTCAGCGAAATGGATATGAATGAATATTGAGTTTATTAAAACTTTGTGGTTAATTTTAAAAAGTATTGATTTTTCGTTGAAATTTAAAGCTGCAGATTTTTACCAAACATTCGCAATGAAATATTGTGAATTTATCATCAAAACTTTTACTGACACTAAAAACGGCTTTTAACTAAATGGTTTTATAATTAAAAAATGTACGTTCTAAAAATAAGACGAACACATGCAATTGTGCTACTACAGAAATATAAATTTTTTTTTTAATAAAATTGAAATTGGTTAATTGGTAAAAATTATTTATTAGGTATTTGTACTATATAGAGTGTCAATTCAGTTAAACGTAGTCAAGGTTTTATATAAAATCTGAGCATGGTTTTGGCGGATAACTTCATCTATTGATACTGGGTACTGACTCAATAAATTAACTCAGTTCCAACTGGGACCTTCAAAGTAGGCTAAATGAATCTTATTCTTCTTTACAGCACAATTGGAAATGGTGTGCGCTGTACCAATTTGTATTAGGATCCTTTAAATACCGGCTGTGGTGTAGTTGGTAGGTAGTGTGCTGGACCACAGAGGGCCTGGGTTTGAATCTCAGAACAGTCAAAGAAATTCGATAGAAATAATAAGAAACATTTTCTAAACGGGACCAATACTTGACAGACAACCCTTCAAGGATGAAAGTTGCCTAAGAAAAGTTTTGCACTTCGCCGGTCGAATTTATTAGTCCCTCCAATTCGTGTACAAATATAACTCGCACATTAAATTAAATTATATTATTAAATTTTGTATTTAATGCAAGCTTATATAGTTCAGAATAAATGGTATACAATGGAAATTTAGGCAATTTATAATATTTGTATTCTTAAATTTGTTGCAAAAATATTATATAGTAATGCTTAAAAAATCCATGAATAATTCTAATTAAATTATGAGATTTTAATAATTTCGAGAATCTCACCACACTTCACAGTACACTTTTAAACTTCCTACCACATAAGAATACGAAATACTTTACTCTTATACAAAGAAATTTTGGGAAGCGCCACAACAAACACAAGCGGCCAATTTCATAATTATACAAGCAACAATTCAACTAAGGGATGAAATACTCAAGTGAGATGAGAGAGTCAAGTAGAGCGCAGAAAATCACTCAAGAGAAAATTTAAAACTTACATAGCTTACACTGTTGTAGTTACAATAACGAACACTTCTTTAATATACACAAAAAATAGATGGCGCTGTAAGCGCTTAAGGGAAATTTTGGCATAAGATAAAATTATTCTATGGCATTTTCCCTCATGCTCTATTTTGGCTGCTGTGCCATCGAACATATTTACTCTCAATATGCTGCAGTGATTTTCAGCAGAGCAACAATTTGAATATAAAATTCCTTTGCATACTTACTAGCGCGCTAGCAAGCGCTTCGTGTTTGCTTGTTTGCGCTACGAATTGTAAAATTGAGCGTATACACGAGCACGAAGTGCTTTTTGGCTGATTGATATAGCGGTGAGGCAATGAACGTGTGCGCCTGTATGTGAATGCTCGTGTATATTGTTTTAAGTGTTTCTACTTGTGATTTTTTCCCTAAAAAGTTATGTTCGTCAAGTGCGTTTACCTCAGTCGCGTTAGGTGCTGCAACCGGTTAAGATGTGCTTCGGCGTTATATAAGTGATTGTGGTAGTGATGCTTTGCTGTCGATTCGCGTTGCTCATCTCAAGAAAAATTTAAAGAAAATCAAATGGAAATCAAATTGTGTATGAAAAAGTGAAAGTAAAATTAATTTAATAATAGTAAATTCAAAGCATAGAAAGTGAAGTAAAGTCAAGCAGAGAAGCGTAAATATATTGAACAGAAAATTAATAAATTTTTTTTCTTTAAATTGAAAAGCATAAATTTTGAACAAAGCATATCTATTAAATTTTTATTAATAGCGCCGTGTACGTAATCATACGCAGTAATTGCAGCACTTGAAATCAATTGTACTTGTAGTGTACTTTCATTCAATTCGCGTTTTTTATACACACTTTTGAAAACAACTGAAACTATTCGAAACATCAAAGCATATTTGGACAAGCTACTTGCCGCTCAAGTAGTGTTTTTGTTCAAGACATTTCATCTCGAGCTAAATTTACTATACATATCATACATTTTTTGGCAACTATAAAATATCAAATTCAATTAAAATTCTACAAAAGCAATTATTTACTCTAAGTCATAGCACAAAAATCCATTGCTGCAAATAATAAATGTATTCAATTTAAATTCAATTCAAAATCACTGCGGTAAAACAAGTGTTCAATTATAAATTTTAAAATATCGTACTTGTTCGTACAAAAACTAAATCATATCCGCTGCGACAACATTAAAAGTGCAAGCTAAATTACGCGCTTAAGTGTCAGTCATTAAAATAAAAATAATAATAAAATAACAAAGCATAAAACGAAAAAGAACAACGCACAGAAAAATATTCGAAAAACAACGCATACTTCAGGGCGCTAGTCGGTCTTCGCACTTAGTTCTCTGAGTACTCGAACTCACATCCTTTTCTGGTATTGCTTTTTCGCGCGCGCTTATTGTCGTGTGTCGCTGCTGACGCGTCATCCTGCAAATATTTACCTATTCATATTGACATGTAAATGTTAAGTGTATGCCTCGCACCGCATCTCTTACTCTTACACTGCCCCGCTGATTGCTGCGACTACATGTGTTCTGCGAAAAAAGAAAGAAAGAACATTTCATTTTCATTCGCGTGTTATGCTAAAATTAAGCAGCACACATCCACTACTTACATTGATCCAAACGCGAAAACGTAAATGAAGCGCAGCGGCCCTGTTGCCAAAACCCACCACAACAACAATAGCGGAGAACAACTACTGCTCTTCATCAGCTCTTAAGTAAGAAATGCTCGCGCGCACGCCATCCATTCATTTTTGGTGGACGTGCATACATATGTCGATATTGTTGTTGTCGTCGTTGGTGGTATAATGGCGCTATGCTCGGCATACGGGTAGTGCTGCTAGGGTTGATCATTGTTCCGGCTGATGATGCACCGTTGTGGTAGTCGTGTACTTGTTCCACTTTGTCGTTGTTGAATTTGGCGGTAACACAAAAACACAAAAATAGGAAAAAATATATTCAAAAAAGTAACGTTCGAATAGCGAAATTTATATTCACTGAAAGTGTTCGGTTTTATACATATATACATTCACAAGTGATTGTTTCATATGTATGCATAAACGTGTTTATATGTATCGCGTTTATTTTACAAAGATATAAGTGAGCGTGGGTATGGGTTCTGCTATTGTTATTTCATGGCATCCTTGAAGCGGAAATGTAATTAATACATACAACAACATTTTTATTTATTATTGTTGTATGTGTGGCAGTGGTAGTGGCTGGCGTGCGTTGGTGTTTAAAGTCACTCGTCGTCGTCGTCGTTGTCGTCGTCGTTGTCGTCGTCGTCATTGTCGTCGCCGCTGTGTACTTTCGTGCTGTTGAGTAAAAAGCAGATGTTCTGTTTTTTGTTCTTGTTATTAAACAAATTAAAATACGTTGTTGTAATAATATATACAAAAAAAAAAAAAAATCACATTTTATTGAAGTAATTAAAATGCCAGCAAATAATAAGTAAACGGCCACACTGGCTACAATTCGAATAATACGCGAGTGTCAAATTACTACAGCGCGAAAGTTTAATATTCGCCATTTTTTTCTACCGACAATTATCAGAGGGAAAAATAATTGCATAATTAAATAAATAAATTTGTATTTATCGTTCTTTTTTTGTATCTATCTGTCGCCGCTGTGGTCTGTGTAAATAAATATAAAGTTAATGTATTAGTTTTTGATTTGCTATGTTGTAAACATAAATTTTTTCGCAGCAATAGTAAAAATTAAAGTGTACATAAATAATTAAATTATCTGTGATTCTTTTCAATTTATCTACATGCAAATTAAATTGCTTTTACTACATTATTCAACAACAACAACCACAACAACGATCGTGTTTTTTTATTAATAGACTTACATATGTACTCTAAGTACACATGTTATAGCAATAGGTTGATTGAAAGGTAAACACAAATTTAATTTAGCGACGCATTCGTTACAAAATTAAAATATTTTTGTTTAATGCCGATTTCTAATTAAAAATTTATGAAATCAAATTATTGCTTTTTAATTCTCAAATGCTTTAATACGATGTTTTAAAGAGAATATTTACTTAGTTGGCTTACTGAATCAGAGCCTACTTGAATGGATTGAAGAAAAAAACTATTAATAAAAAGATAGGGTTGATCAAGTATTACTTCTTCTTCGTTTAATGGCACAACAGCCCATGGAGAGACCTACAGTTTTATGCCGAATCCGAACGGCTAAATGAGAAGCTTTTCATATGCAATTTTTACTCTTGTATGTTTGCCATTACCTGCCAAGAGGTGGTGCCGTGTAGAAAAATAGTTTATTCTACTTTTTGATTTTGCCAATTGGGAGATTTGAGCCTAGGACACTCTGCATAGCCAACGCACTACCAACTTCAACATAGCGTATGACTACATATATTAAAATGTTTGATTATGTTGTCGTCTTGTGCGTTCCCAATTTGTTTCGACTCAAATAGGATATATTCAGTTGTCTGACTAAAAACTCTTTGCTCAGTTAATTTTGGCTGCCTTAATAAAATTGTAATTTGATATTTTTGTTCCCGGAATACTTTTTATTTTTTTTTTATATTTTTATTGATACATTCAACACACAGGGTGTATCCCAGAGCATTGTGTTGATTGGAAGGATATGGGGACGAAGAAGGAGGGGAAATGAGAGAGGGAATGCAATCCACAGGACACTGATAAAGTGTAAAAAGTGGTAAGTTTTCCTGGTAAGTTAAACCAGCTACCGGAATTTGAAAAAAAGTAAAGTAATTCTGTAAATATCACTCATACGCCTGAACGACCGCTTTCCGTTAATAATTCAGTATCTGTATAAGAACAGGAGTGAATATATAAATACATAGTACTTAAATGTTAAAAATTTCATATTTTTTTTTCTTATTGGCTCATTGACTTAAAAAGAATTTCGAAAAATCCTTTTCACTTACGATACGTTGCAGATACATACTTTGATATGTTGTATAAACTGTATAAATTTTCTACACATAATTAAACATCGACTTTAAAAATTTAAGCGGATTTCTGATATGATGCAATTTTCGGCATTGCTTATTTTAAATTGCCATAAAATGGATGTAAATATATGAAGTAAATGAACTTTCACATTTATATGTTTAAATAAATAAACACAAACAAACCAACATATGAAGAGTAGTAATATTGTATTTAATTCAAGTGAGAAATGCTACTAGTAATAGCAAAAAAGCGCATATTCTCGGAATGTTTTAATTAATTAAATTGTAGTTTTGAACGAGATATTTAAAAAGACTTTTCCTTTAATTGCAGATTAATTAAACACATTTTTTTCGTTTTTTGTTTTTGTTTTATTATGTACAAGTACAACTTTAATATACTCGGATTTAAATTGGATTTCTTCTGATCTTTTGACATACCCACGTGAGAATACTAACTAAAATAAAAGTTATTTCGCTTATTAAAATATATCATTTATTTTCAAAATTAACTTTCTTTTATTCTGTTTGCTGTCTGCAATGTTTCTTGTAAAAGTTAATTAAGATATGAATGGATTTTTAGTTTAACACCTAAGTTACCAAGATGAATTTACATAAATATGAAAACCCTTTAAATTCATTTGGTAATATCTTTCTTTTTGGTTGACAAAAACCACAACTGTCTGCGAAGTTAACTTGACTTGACGTATTTCATTAGAAAGTATGAAAATTAAATTATATGTATGTGATTAAGATAGACAGATGAAGAACTGGCTTGTTTACTGATCCCACCAGGTAAAATAAATAAAAAAAAATTTCAGGATTTTGAATCAAAACATTATATGAACAAAAATTTTTGGCAAATAGAAGAATTTTTTACGATTCACTCATTACAAGCTGTTGTCAACTCATCATGAGGCAAATAAGAGATAATTATTAGCTAAGACAGATTAGATGCTAGTGTTGAGATCATAACGAGATATAGTGGATTGGAAACTGGGTGCTCAAAATGAGTTCATACTTAACTAATTTTGAGATGATTGTAAGAAACTTTAGAAGTGCCACATAAGTATATACGTGAAAACATTATAAATTTTTTATAATTTCACAATGAGTTTATAGGTATTTATCTCACGCTAATAAGTCCCATTCTTCTATCTCTTATTGTAAAAAGGCAGTATAGAAGGTGTAATTGCTAAAGTGTCGGTCTCTCATATTAAGATTGCAGGTTCGATTCGGATTGAGGGTAAACTAAAAAAAGTTTTTAATAAAAATATCTCCCTGAAACTTAATTTATATCTCAGCTCATTTTTAATAACAATGCCTGCTGTGATTTAATTAGATATAATTCTTAAATTCTGGTATTATACCGAGGATATGCTTTGACCGATAAGTAAATGAAATGAGGTCGATCACTGCAAGGCTGGTAATCAAGTTTGTTTCTGCACATATTGGATATTTTTATTAATTTGAAGATTTCGAGAATTTCTATAAATATTTCCGGAAGATTTAAGAAAAATATGTATGTATGCAAAAGTACTCAAATGAATTAAATGTTACGTATACGTCATGCATTATAATTTTTCACTTATGTTTCCTACCAATATAAATTATTATTATGTGTTTTGAATTTGAACTAAGTATTGCTATGTATTCTCTTAGCAACAGAGTATCAAAACTTATCCAAAGTACATGCATGTTTTTTTAGATATGTTCAAAATTGTCAATATTATTATGCTTTCCAGAAATGTTGCCGCTAGTTTATGGTTATCTATTTCTACACTTATACCCGTTTATATAAATATCGTTAAATGCCTAAAAAGCTTTTGAATGGCATAGATGGTAGGCAAATGTGTAAATCATGCGTACACACATACACTCAAACAATTTTATATGTATACCTTATTCAGGAACAGGCAAGCACGCATGAAAGACACAAAGAAAAGCAACATGCTTAAATAAAACGGTTTTAGCGAACCTACACGTGCAGTCTTTACATACACAATTCACTATATGTTATAAATATGCTAAACTATTGCTGTGACAGTTTAATTTACTAACATACCTATACTCGTATAACTCACTCATACAATATTTGTTGAGGTAACAGTTTTTACATTGATTTAAGGAATATAGTACATTAATTCTATTTTTATTTTTTGTTAATACTATAATTAATATATATGTGACATTAAGTATTACCCCCTTAATAGAGGTGTAGTTAAATTCTTTCTAGTATAATTTCAAAATGTACCCAGATGTACATAGGTTATTCTTTGCTTTAACTGAAGTGTATACATGGAGTACTAGTATAACAAATTATTATCATCGTATATTTTGCGGTTTGCTATATCAGCCCCTACATTAACATATGCTTATATTATCTACAAACAAGTGCCTGCTGTTTTGTTGGGGTGTGCGTGTATTTTAATTAAATGTGATTTAACACACATTCACCGTCGCGCTCGCTCTGCGCCACACGCTTTTACATGCAATAAAATGTTCGTTGTGTATACAATTGTACGTGTACATAGGTAACTAAGAGTAACAATAAATGCTTTTAAAGTAAATGTTGACATAATTGAATACAAACAGCTTAAAATTCATAATGTCTATTGTATCAACATGAACTGAAATAATATAAATTACTTTTATATTTAAAATACGTGTACATACTTATGTATGTGCCATAGAATGACTGTTTATAAGAATATAATATAAAAATAAATTAAATTTTCGACGGTTTATAGGAAAGTGTGCCGAACTAGGCGCCGAACTATGAAAACCTTTTTTTATTAAACTGTGGAACTTTTGTATAGTATTGACCTACAAACAAAACTATCGCTCGAATGGGACTTTTATCTAAGCATAAAAGTCCCTTCTACATGCATAGATAGAAATTTAATACAGACACCACATTTTGGATAAATTTTTTTGTATACCTATAGTTTACATTCTTTTTGATAAAGAAAGAGGGTAGTAAATTAAATTCGCCATCTTTAAAGTAGCGTAATGGATAATTGAAAGAAAATGGCACTGGAAACTCAGGCTGCACTTAAGGCTCTTGAGAACGCGAGAATTACTTCAAAGATTTTCCAAGAGTGTAAGAGGAAACCTAGATCAGTCGCAAGACTGAATCAGCTTCATCTTATCTGGGTTCCTAGGCACTGTGGAGTGTTCCTGGGAATGAGAAAGCCGACGAGTTGGCCAACTGTGGATCAAAGAACATGCCTTTAGTCGGGACCTGTTTGGCAGGTGCCATGCATTGGATAAACTCTTATGCTAATGATTTACATAAGAGACGCTGGTCCAATCTGGACATCTGTAAAACGGCTGTTTTTGTGATTTGTCCAAACAGGAAGGCAGCAGAATTCCTTCTTAAATTAAGAAGGAAGGACCTTAGCCGGATGGAGGGACATATTCTATGGGGCGAACATATGACCACCAACGGCATCACCGAGGACCCGACCTGCACATATTGTCTGGAGGAGGTGGACAGCACAGAGCATTTTCTCTGCACATGTTCCGCCTTTGCCAGAACGAGATGGCGCATTTTGGGTTTCGATAGCACAGGAATGGACAAAGTTCACTCCTTCCCCTTCTGCGATCTTCTGAGATTTATGAGAGAATCCGGTAAATTTGCGGAAGAGAACGTAATCCCCCTATAACCCCTTTTTCGACTTTTTCCCTCTTTTTGCTGCCTTGCTGTCACCCCTTCTTCTTTTTTTTGCTAGGCCTTAAGTACAATGGGCGACATAGCCTGAGTGCTTAAGGAACTGTCCTGCACTCGTAGGTCAGGTTCCCGGCCTTCTTCACATCCATCCATCCATCCATCAAATTAATATACAAAAAAAATTTTCATTCTAGTCACTAAAACAATTTTAATTATTAATTTTACTTAGAAATCATGTTAATAAATAATGTTGTAACAACTCAAAAGGCTCCTGCAATAAAGCCAGTCGGCCTAACTTCCTTAAAACTACTCGTAATTTAAAATTCTCCTTTGTGTCACAAGGACGATGGAAAAAAACACAAAAAATCAAGCCCGGTCCTACTTATCTTATCATTATTAACTTATTTAATCCAGACTCATAAATCTTAATCCTTAACCTTAACTCACCTGTGCCTAATAAAGCTCGTTTTGAGTTTAAAAAAGTATACCCTTTTTGTTTTTTTATAAATCATTCTCAAACCTCATGCTGCAATGCTTCCTGAGCATATAAAATTAAAATTTGGTTCGACTGGGCGCAAGTGGTAGGAGATATTTCCTTATTATTGCCTCAACATCTGGGCCTGAGTAGGCCCATGCGTTACTTGTCGTCTATTGGTTATCGCATTTATATAAAATAGTGTTTGGAAATGTATTTTGACATTTGTTATGCGTAGCACAGTAATCCCCGCTTAATTGCAACGACGAAAATCTATAACCGGTGATCTATAATGTTTTTCATGTTGCTTCATTTCTGATTTACGGTTCATGGCAACCATCAAGGCAATGCGAAGAAGCCGCTGAATCTTGACACAACTTGTATAGACAGCTTTACGATTTATAATATATGGCACTGTAATCGACGAAATTAGTTTATTCACCAGCCATATACACTTCTAAAGGTAACAATTTCAAATCTATTCGCAAATTGCTAAATGAATCAACTTTTCTGATGACGAATGTCGAGTATTTACGCTGAAAACGTGGTATTCTTTTATTGCAAACGTATCTTAAAAAAAAATTTATTTTCGTCGATTACAGCGCCATCTAAGTATTATGAATCGAACAAATTGTTGCAGACAAATCTTCCGTATTTTTAGCTATAAAATCTGAATCTGCAATATAAAATTGGGGTTCCTTTTTAAGATTTCGAAGTTACCGCCTGCCCCACCTACAAGGAGGGGGAATAATTTTAGCACTATTATATTTTTTCTACGGAGTGATTGATTATGATTATTGACATTTTTTTTCTTACAATGCTTCTTATGCGATATTCTTGAATGTTTCAGTTTTAGTTTTAAAGAGCTCGGAATGTATATTCTTTTCAAAGCCCGAATTATACACAATTGCGTGCTAAAACTATATACCTCAGTGTGCCCGATTATCAGCAGCTCGCCTAAGGACTTGTTGTTTTTGTTTTGATAACACTTACTCGTTACCGAAAATAAAAAAAAAACGACGTAAAAGAACGACCTGTCAACATTCCGAAAGGCCTTTTGGAGTGATTTTATTTCCATTGGTAGCAAACATACAACATCACATACGATAGCAACATCACATCTTATCATGCAATAACCACATGCGCCTCAGCAGGTTATGTAACCGCCTCCAAGAGAAGGGCCCATTGATGGGTTAAATTAATATCAACTGCCTTAGATTAAAACTGAATTTCTTTTAAGCATAATATTCTTTATTTGAAACCAAAAAATATTAAATATTTAAAAAAATTTCAAAATAAGTGAATCTACTTTTCTAATCACACATATTCCTAAAATTAAAACAAAACAATCTATAAATAAAAACTTAATCAACAGTCTCAAAATAAGAATTTTGTTTCTTTTGATGTTTAACAGACTTTTATTAACGGATATGCTTGATTTCATGCCGTTTCCCTTAAATTTTCACTTAAGCTATTATTCCTTGTCAACGCAGAAATATTCGTTCACATATTACGTATACGTCATGTTGAGCTGAAGTGTTTCCATAGAAATCGCAAAAAATAATATAAAATAAA